>OV702281.1:262172384-262799884 GCA_916181665.1 Avena sativa
ATTTTATAGTTTGATCATAACACATACGATTGTTTACATATGCTTGGATATAGATGTTATTTCTAGGCTTAGTTAAGTTCTTGCTTACTTGTTTTCTTTTGTGTTAATTATATTGGTTAGCTTTAGTAGATCGTGTCAGATTGGATATTATTTAACACATAGTCCTTTTGTTAGCTAATCTGTTAATTTTTGTGTACTACCATGCTACTGTCAATGTTGCTTAATTTGGTTGATGCTGGTTCAAGTGTACACTTACTTGGTATCGCATGCATAGAATATTCTAGTCCTAGTTTATTTGTTTATGCATGTCCATAACTAGTCAGCATGTAAACCATTGGCGCATTGCATATCAAGGCTATGCCATCTATATACTTTGGCTATGTATTTCTAAAATACTTTATTAGAAAAACGGAACAATAGCCATGTCGTATATCTTAGTAACTAAAACCCTTTCATGTCACCCCGATCTGTTTCCTTTTACTATATATATGTCAAACCCCCAACGCACACTTTCTAATTGGATCTTTTAGTTGGATTTTATTAGTGTTTGTTGGAATTTGTATTTATGTGTGTTTCATCATTATGGTGAGTAGGGAGTGACGGGTTCGAGATGAATCAGGATTACGAGGAAGATCAGTTTCACGACAACGAAGGCATGCCCCTTACCATGTCTTATTCTAGTTTTATAAAGTACATTATATTTTATTGTTTTATAAATATGTGCTATTTTTTCACACACATATCTTGATCTACAAGTTTCCATACAATACCCTGAGTAGAAACTATATGGTAGTCCTATTAGAGTATAATTTCTTAGCCATACTCAATAATAAGTAGGATCCTTGATCTCCCATCTTCGGATGAAATGGATAACCCTCGGGTCACATACACCCCTTTTAAAACTTGATGAGATCGCTGAGCTAGTTGTTGTTGCTTCCTCGACTCTATTCTACTCTGGGTGAAACTTACCGTCTAAACACAGGCGCGGGCGACAGCTGGATCAAAGGAATGAGCGCTTGGATGCCCTTCACTTGTTGGAGGGGACAATCCATCGTCCATGCTACATGAGGTCCTAATAAGTCTTGGATTTGAAGATTGTGACTAACCGTACAACCACATGCTATAATGTGCACTGCCTTGATCAAGTAAGTTAGTCAGCCTTAGTGTTGATGTTGCCGTACCGCTGATGAGATGTCTTCCTGCGGGAGAGCCTTCAGCACAAATGGGGGGACATACTCTCAGTTCCTTGCGCCATACCCGGTGGGCATGTCACATCTTTGGGGGACCTAGCTAAAAGACCTCGTCCCAATCCATCTCCCGGTATACCAATTGGTGTGTATCAAACCAGCGATGGCTAGTGGGTGTTAAGACGGGATTGTGTTGTGTGGGAAAAGTGTAGAACCTCTGTTGAGTTTTAACTATTCGAATAGCCATGTCCACAGTAATGGAAGACACATGAATCTTTCTTGACATACGGGAAATTGTCCTGCTAATTCCCTCTTTGTCCCTATCCTTATCCCGAAATCTATGAAATATGTGAGTTGTGATGGAAATTCACACTATTGAGAAATACAACATTCATGATAAACATGTTTTCGTCTAAAACTTCATTTATCAAAACTATTACCATATTGCAAATAAAATTGGCTTTATGCAAAAGAACCATACAACCTTCCTTGAAGCCACATGTAGATATTTTAGGTTTTGCATAAGGGGTATGTTGTGTACGTCATGTACTCATGGAAATATTTTTGTTGATACTTCAGAGTACTATGGAGAAGGAGATGACTATGACTATTATGATGACGCTGATGAGTGAGGCCTCGTGGACTACATCGACTGCCTGTGGGTGAGATGGAGTTGCTATGCGTTTTATATTTCCGTTGTGTTTTCTAGATGTAATAAATGTCACTAGACATTTCACTTTGTTGTTATTCCAACTTTGTAATAAATTGCTTTTGAATGTTATGCAATGATATCATTTCGCTGCCTTGTCAAGCGTTGATCCTGGGATTGACAAAGGTACCCAGGGGGGGGTCTGGAAGTTAAGTTCCGATCCTCATAGAAGTGGTATCAGAGCTAACGTCAACCTATTCACGTGGCATTATATAGAATGGAAAGGCTTTAGTATGCGTATATTAATAAAAAATATGTTACAAAAAATAATAGGATTACTTATTGGTACTCGTATATTCATTTAGATTTTAATTTTTTTTGTTAATGATATTCTTCTCTAATTCAAATGTGTGTAAATGGTCGTACCTGGGACACGTCGGATCGAGGAGTTTGGGAACCTTGGTTGAGAGTTTCTTGACATGTTGACGAGGTTGGGTTAGGACCGTGACCCTGAAGCGACTGGACAAACCTTTCGGAATGTCTGGGACGAGGAGACTGTGAGAGTTGCCTTGGTGGTTTTTCTGAAACTATCACTACGTGGAAGCTGCGCAAGAGCAAGAGGGCACCAATTCATTGCTGATGGAGAGGACTTTGTGGATTCCACCATGAATACCATTCACCAGGAAATGCAAAGGATGGCTGGTATGTACCATGATGAGTTATGCAACACACAGTTCTGTTACTTTGCCTACCAAGATGAGGGAGGGGCGCTCCGTCAGAACATGAGGTACCAAAATGAGGATGATCCCACACTAACTCGCATGGCATCACTTATATTTGGACTAGAGAATTGCTTGGTCGCACTCACCGGTATGCTGGAGGATGGAGCTTGGACTTTGGAGGAGACATTGGTGGAAGACAACACAACCTTAGCTGTCATCAATGTTGCACGTGAAGATTCTGAAGATACCATCGCCACAGTGCATGTGGCCGAGGCTGCTACGGAGACTGTATTAGAAGTCAATGATGGCGACGAAGGACAGGGACCGGAGCTAGCGCAACTTGCATCCGATGCACAACGTCGCATGACATTTTACAACAATGCGTGCGGCACCCAGTACCATGCGCGTGTGTGGGTCACAAGGAAGAAGAAGTGTCACTGTGCAATGAGACATCGTCTTTCTCTCTAGGCCATTGCACCGATGCTCGCAATTCCGGCACCACCATCAGTACAACAGGAGCCTACTGATCATTCCTAGGGAGAAGAAACGGAGCCTAAAGAAAGGATTCTAGCAAGATCGGATGAAGCGGAGTCTAGCTTCGCACCGGGACAGTCGAATGCATGATCACATGGGTACCTAGATGAGTAGACTTCACTGAACAATGAGAGAGACTTTATTCAATAATATGGTCAGACGTTATTTATTTTAAATAATTGTATGTGTGTCGAGTAGACTATACTGATCTACATGTGGTATAGCTACTACTCTATCTTGAACCTTTCATGTGTGATTTTTTAAGACAAATTTTGGTTCTCGTTTGGATTTCTTTGATGTTTCAATTGTTTGTCTGTGCAAGTTTGGTTTTGGGGTAGTTTATTTCTCTCTTGTCTATTCTAATATTGAGCGACAACTGGAAGAATGCCAACCGAGGTTGTGGTTGCGGACGTGGACGCGGTGACAGACTGGCGCTCGAGGAGAACTTCACCGAGGGTGAAGTCCATGCCGCTGATACTGATACTAAGGATGAGGGACAACAGCCACCACCTAACATGGCGCAAGTAATGTTGGCGCAAACATTGTTACTACAGCAGATGGCCGCGGCGAATCAGAACCAAAACCAAAACCGGAATCAGAATCATGGTCATCATCCTCCACCACAGTTCAAGCTATCATAGGTATGAGGATAAAGCCACCTACTTTCGCAGGATCAGCGGACCCTATAGATGTTGGGGATATGCTATATGGGTATCCTCATAGCATGTCTCTTATCCGACTAACCCGGGTGGCCCATAGTCGGTAGCATGGCCTATGGCCTGCTGGGCGGCCCAGTTAGGTGGATCCAGAAGGGAGGCCCATGCCGGATAAAGGAAGGCTACGGTGGAGTCACCAGCGTACCCGGAGCCTTGGAGTACAAGATACACAAGACTAGTGATAGACGGTGTAGGACTCTGTAACCTGTCCGGCTAGGACTTTTCTCTGTAACCCTAGGATCTGCCGACTATATAAGTCGGGCCTATGGGAGCCTTTAGGGCACAACCTAGTATCGTTTTACACACACCTCGCACAGCGAACCTATCTCTGTAACTCGGTGTATTGCCATTATAGTGATTTATAGCAGGAGTAGGATTCCGCCACCGTCGTGGGATCTGAACCTGGGTAAGCTGTGTTACCTCATACCCGTCAACCGTCCGCCTTCGCCCACGTCTCTAAACACGCACTGTGAGGACCCCTCCATGGCGTACTCGTCGGCAATACCATGACAGTTGGCGCCCACCGTGGGGCCAGAGGCGCTTCAGGCTCTTCAGCGGGCGAGGACCAAGATCTTCGCGGGAATCGGCGAAACCGTAGCCATCGGTCGCGTTCTCTTCTCCGGCAACGTTCCGATCGTCCCTCCCGACGAGTTCTGGATCCCGGCGAAGACGAACCCTACGCGGTGTTCGATCGTTCCTATCAGAGACATCCACCTCTTCATGGGCGAAACCGACTCGGGCTCTAGTTCCCTGGAAGTCGGAGGAGCATGAAGACCCGCACGGACCGCCTACGGGCAGGATACGTTCGCAGAAGGATTGATGTCGGATCTCTCCTTGGAGTTTGCCGGCAAAGATCGGAAAAAATCAAGACCCACCCAAACCGCCCCTGTGCAGGATATAAAGGTGGAAGATCACTACAAATCCGCCGGCTTTGTCCGTGCGTCTGGACACCTGAGATCCAAGTTCATCGGCGTGCTTACCATCTTCGATCTGGCGCGCTGCGTTCAGAGAGAAGGCAAAAACCCCCGCGATTACCTATCCAGGTGGCTCCGTATACGAGCCGATCTGGCCCATTACCCCAATGATGATGATATCTATCACTTTGTGGAAGGACTGGACCATGGCAAGCTTCTCCGACACTCTCTAAGATGGCAACAGGCGTCAGGACATCGGCACCATCAACAACTACGAGGAGGCCGAAGCGGCAGCTCAGACAGCGCACCACCACCTCCAGTCATCGTCGAGGCCGTTGCACCTCCACCTCCCATCATCGAGGAAGTCCTGGCACCCTTCGACTCTGTCATTGACGCGCTTTATGCTGATTTCAGTGCAGATTCAGAGAAAATAGATTTTCAGCCGAGAAGAGCTAGACTCCGCTATGCAGGAGATGGAGGAGGAGTACTCGCGCGACGAGCAAGCTAATAACACCGTCATGTCTCGAGGGGTGTTCATCACCATTGGGATAGCAATGGATGAAGATCAGTCCGGGCAAGCTCCGCCTACGGCGCTGGATAAGGGGAAGGGGCCACTTATTGCTGCCGACAAGGATCGCGCAAAGGTCATGCCTCCTCCGCCTAATCCAGCGCAGCAGCCGCAGGAAATCGGCACCGGTCCGAGCAACAACAACACCGCAAACTTGCCGCCTCCAGCATCCACGTCGGCAGCAGCCCATGTTACTCCAGCTGATAGAGTAATGTACGGCAGTATCCTCGTTGAGCCACTAACCGTTGATCATATCCGGAACGTGACTCGGCTCGACGAGAAGCGCCTGCAGCTGCTGGAGGAGGCACAAGTGATCGCGGACCAAGGCGCTAAACTAGATCGAGATCTGGTCAATGCGCAGAAGTCCATAGAGAAAGCTAGAGCAATGGAAGACGAGTACAAGACTCTGCTGCAGCAGAAGAAGGCTAAAAGGCTCCAGCTCGTGTCATCAACGATCCTGCTGTACGGCGCAACCTAGGATGGGCTCCCTCGAAGCCGGCATAGGCCAAGCCATACATTGATAGTGAAGGCAAGCAAGTGATGCCCACCCCACTCCTTAACCTCGCTGTCACCAAGACCCTTCTAGAGCAGGATAGATCACCTGAGGCAGTAGAACAAGTCTATGACCTAGTGGCCAAGGCAGTAAAGCAGCAGGAAAAGGCCACCTCTCAGAGGCTTGAGTCTGACCCAGCGCTCTACCGATTTAGCCAGTACAAACCGTCAAGGGACAGATCTCCTCAAGATGTCGGATCACAGACGGGTTCATCAGAACGAAGACGAAGGGATGCGCGCAACAGGAAGGATGCTATCCCCATATCCTCTGACCACGGAGAAAAATCCCGACCTCGCCGCCCATCGCCACAGGCCCGATCCCCCCGACGTCAGGAAGATTACAAGGCTCACCATTGTACGGATATGCCCCCTCCAAAGCAGTGTGGTATCGTCATCCGCGACAACGCGGCACAGACCCGTCATGATGAAGAGCGCCACCAAGGACACAAGAGCAGGTCACACCACGACCCTCCGCGTCCGACAAGCAACCGTGACAGACGTGAGGCATCACAGGAGGGTAACAGCAAGAAGGCTAACCCACCGCTACCTCTGCCTCCGTCGCCGCCAAGAAGTCACCATGGCGGAAGAGGCCCGCGTCGTTCATGCAGCCCATCCCCTGTTGACAACAAAAAGAAGAACCCGGAGCCATACGATGCACGTTCGCGGATCGATAAGATCCACGAGGCCCGGGAAGGACCATACCTGGGACCATGTTGCTTTGGACCTGCAGTACGGTCCGCAACTTACCCTAAAGGTTTCCGGATAGACAAGACCATCAAGCCCTATGACGGCATCGCCAAGCCCGCCACATGGTTGCAGGACTATGGCAACGCGGTGGAGATTGCCGGAGGCAACCCCAACGTCGCCGTTAAGTACCTCCCGTTAATGTTGGCGGGTACGGCCCGTCAATGGATTGATGACTTGCCGTAGAAATCTATCTACAACTGGCTGGACATGCAAGAAGCATTCACCAAGAACTTTGAAGGTACATACAAGCGTCCCTGCACTGCGGGCGATCTACAGCGATGCGTGCAAGAGAAAGACGAGACATCTCGCGCCTACCTCTCCCACTGGCTGGACATGAAGAATTCCTGCGCAGGAGTACACGCTCGGGCCGCTATGGCCGCCTTCATTGATGGGTTGGAAAGGGGCACGTTACTCCGACATAAGCTAAAGCGCTTGCAGGACAATCATCAGCTTGACTTGAATCAGATGATTCAGTTAGCTAGTGAGTTCACAGCTGCCGACGACGATGCTCGTGGCTCTTTGCCGGCAACGGCCATTCCAACCCAAGATCAGAGGAACAGCAGTACAAAGCGGAAAACTGCTCCAGAAGAAAAGCAATCTATCGACATGGTCTCTATGAGTTTTGCAGGACGAGGAGAAGGGGGACAGCGTGGCCGAGGAAGGGGAGCAGGCCTCGCGCAGCAACGAGGAAGTGAAACCAACTCGGCGCCGCTCCGCGTTCCCCAAACGTACGAGGAGTACCGCGATATGCCGTGCCTCGTACACCTCGATGTCAACGGCAAGGCCACCCATACTAATCGACACTGCAAGTTCGTCAACGACCTCAAGGAAGACCCGGAGTCCGGCTACAAGCAAAGTCGGAAGAACAGACCACGAGGCAAGGGCAAGGGGAAGAAGAAGGAGGAGGAGTCCAAGGATTCAAGTGACATGGACGAGGACGTTGACCCCAAGCACGCCGCCAAGAGCGAAGAGAAGGGCAAGAACCCCTTCGCAAAGAAGGCCCTAGTCTACCACACTTTCCTTGGCACCCCCACCGTCCGACAACAGAAGACCTCTCTACGGATCCTGATGGCCACTCTCCCCCCAGTTCCCCAATACCTGCGCTGGTCGGAGGTTCCAATCACTTGGGACAGGACGGACCACCCAGACCTTGTGCCCACAGAGAACCAGTACGCCATGGTCATCAACCCATTGATTGACGGCGTGGAGTTCACCAAGTGCATGGTGGACAGTGGAAGTAGCATCAACATCATGTACCTGGATACACTACAAAAGATGAACTTGATGGAGGCAAACCTAAGGCGGACCAACACCGTGTTCCATGGCGTAGTTCCTGGTCAGGAGGCTCGGTCCCTTGGGTGCATTACGCTTCAGGTAGCCTTTGGCGACGTTAATAATTACTGCCAAGAGCGCATGACCTTTGAGGTGGTCCCCTTCAAGTGCGTGTACCACGTCATATTCGGCCGCGACATATTCCACACGTTCATGGCCAAGCCATGCTTCGTCTACAACAAACTCAAGATACCCGGACCAAACGGCGTCATCACCGTATCCGAAAGCTTTACCAAAGCAAGGGACTACGAGATCAATGAAGCAGCCGTTGCAGAAGCTGTCCTCTACAGCGAAGAATTCAAGGAGATCCAGAGCAAGGTCAATGACTCAGAGATGCCCGCGTCGAAGAAGCAGATCTCCGACTCTGCTCCTGCGTTCAAGGCCGCCATCGATACCAAGCCGGTGGAACTTGTGGTAGGCGACGCCTCCAAGACCGACGCCATTGGGACGAACCTGGATCCCAAATAGGAAAGCGCGCTCATTGAGTTCCTCCGTGAGAATAGGGACATCTTTGCCTGGCAACCTGCCGACATGAAAGGTGTACCTAGGGAACTTGCCAAGCACAGCTTAAACATAGATCCAAAATGTAAACCAGTGAAACAACCTCTACGACTCTTCGGAGATGAGAAGAGACGCGCCATTGGCAAAGAGATAGCTAGGTTACTTAAGGATGGGTTTAACCGAGAAGTCCTTCACACCCGATGGGTGGCCAATCATGTACTTGTCCCCAAAAAGGGAACCAATGAATTAAGAATGTGCGTTGATTACACCGGCTTGAACAAAGCATGTCCCAAAGATCCGTTTGCTTTGCCTCGCATTGACCAAGTCATTGACTCGACGGCTGGCTCGGTACTTTTGTGTTTTCTCGATGCATACTCAGGATACCACCAGATCAAGATGAGGAAGTCGGACCAGTTGGCCACTTTGTTCACTACCCCATACGACACGTTTTGCTATGTCACGATGCCCTTCGGGCTGAAAAACGCAGGTGCTACCTACCAGCGGACAATGCAACATTGCCTCCATGACCAAATTGGTCGGAACGTTCACGCCTACGTGGACGATATCGCGGCGATGTCTAAAAAGTCAAACGACTTAATCTCCGACTTAAAAGGAACCTTTGATAATCTCTAGAAATACAACATGATGCTTAACCCTAAGAATTGCGTCTTCGGGGTTCCAGCCAGCAAACTGTTGGGCTTTATCGTTTCCCAGCGCGGAATCGAGGTCAACCTGGAGAAAATCAAGGCCATCTTAAACATAAACCGTCCGACATGCCTAAAGGACATCCAACGACTAACAGGTTGTGTTGCAGCAGTTAGTCGGTTCGTCAGCCGACTTGGAGAGAAGGCTCTACCGCTGTACAAGTTGTTGAAGAAGGCGAACAAATTTACGTGGACAGACGAAGCAGATGCAGCATTGAAGCAGCTCAAGGAGATTCTTTCCTTAGCGCCCATCCTTGCAGCACCCGAGCCTGGAGAGCCCCTGTTAGTTTACATGGCGGCAACCAACCGGGTTATTAGCATCGTCGTCATGGTAGAGCGGAAGGAACCAGGCTATGAGCACGGGGTTCAACGACCAGTTTACTATGTAAGCGAGGTCTTGACGGAGTCCAAGCAGTGTTAGCCGCACTACCAAAAGATAGCTTATGGAGTATTCCTCGCTTCTCGGAAGCTAAGGCATTACTTTCAGGAGCACCCAATCACAGTAGTGAGCAAGACTCCACTATCCGACATTATCAATAACAGCGACGCTACAGGAAGAGTCGCGAAGTGGGGCATTGAACTTGCCGCCTTCGAGATCACCTACAAGAGACGCGACGCTATCAAGTCACAAGCTTTGGCAGATTGTATTGCAGATTGGACGGAGATGCCAGATGTTACTCCGTTGCCAGAACCAGACTACTGGTGATGCACTTTGACGGATCAAAGTTGCTCAACGGCTCGGGAGCTGGTGTACTGCTACAGTCACCAAAAGGAGACAAGCTACACTACGTTCTGAAGATCCACTTCGAGGCTACAAACAACATGGCGGAGTATGAGGCACTCATTCACGGACTACGTGTAACCAAGGATATTGGCATCAAGCGCATAGTTTGCTGTGGAGATTCCGACTTGGTTGCCCAGCAGGTGGCTGGCACCTGGAATGCACAGAACCCTATGATGGCGGCATATCGCGACGAAGTGGACGAGATAGTCAAGAGCTTCTTGGGCTACGAAGTCAAGTATGTGCCTAGGGAGCAAAACGAGGCGGCTGATCACTATCTAAGCTTGGATCAGGGCGCAAGCAAATTCCGCCAGGAGTTTTCCTAGAGCATCTACGCACACCATCCGTGAAAGACGCCGACATCGACAACCCGGACAGAGCTGACTCTTTTGTCAACATGGTGACAAAGATCCCTCCGGCTTGGACAAAACCGTTCATGGAGTATCTTGAGCACGGAACTTTGCCCGACAACGAGGTCGAACGATGGAAAATAGTACAACGAGCAAAGGGTTATACCATAATCAATGGACAACTCTATAAAAGGAGCACTACTGGTTTATACTCTATAAAAGTCGTTTCCCAGCTAGAAGGAATGGAAATCCTGCGCGAGATCCATCTCGGAGATTGCGGGCATCACGCCGCTCCTCGATCATTGGTCGTGAAAGCCTTCCGGCAAGGATTCTACTGGCTAACCGCGAAGGCGGACGCCGACAAGCTGGTTGAGACATGCACGGGATGCCAGTATTATGCCCGACAACCACATGTTCCTGCTGAAGAATTGCGAACAATACCAATAACTTGGCCGTTTGTAGTCTGGGGGCTAGACATGGTGGGACCGTTACAGATGGCACCGTGTGGATTTACGCATCTGCTTGTAGCAGTTGACAAATTCACCAAATGGATAGAAGCTAAACCCATTAGAATGCTTGATGGGGCAACTTCCCTCAGGTTTTTCCGAGATCTAGTGGTGAGATTTGGTCTCCCACATAGCATTATCATCGACAACGGAAGCAACTTGTCACTCGGAGAAGTGGAGGCCTACTGCTGGGACAAAGGCAACCGACTTGACCTTGCATCTTTGGCACACCCACAATCCAATGGTCAGGTTGAGCGAGCCAATGGATTAATTCTGCAGGGGATCAAGCCACGTCTTGAGGCACCGCTACATAGAGCAGCTGGAGCCTGGGCGGAAGAATTGCCATCTGTGCTATGGAGTTTATGAACTACACCCAACAGATCCACCGGCTACACCCCTTATTTCATGGTATATAGAGCAGAAGCCATCCTACCTTCCGACATCCTCCACGATGCACCAAGAGTTGCCGCCTATGACGAAGATGACGCTGAAGAATCCAGACGCCTAGATGTGTACCTTCTCGAGGAGGAGCATGTTTTGGCATGCCAAAGATCCGCCATCTACCAGCAGAAGCTACACAGCTACCATATTCGCCGCATTCGGCATCGCTCGTTTAAAGAGGGGGATTTAGTGCTCCGACTTAAGCAGAAGAAGTCACACAAATTATCCCCGCCATGGGAAGGACCGTTCATCATAAGCAAGGCGCTGCTCAATGGGTCTTACTACCTTTTCGACAATCGTTAACTCAAGGATAGACCCAACGAGGATCATAAGCGTAAGCGACGTGACCCGGATGATGACTACCCAGAGCTTGATCGGCCATGGAATATAGCACAGCTACGTCCTTTCTACACTTAGCATTTTTTATCTAATTGTGTACCTCTTATATGATCAATGAAATAAAGCTCTTTGGTTCACTCATATTGCAGAGTCTTTTACCTCCTTTAGTGTTCACTTTTGGATCATATAAAACCTTTATGCACAAGTCTTGTGATTGCACTTGTGAAAATTCCGCCTACGGGCGTTAGCTTAAGTTTTCTGGTCTACACGTTCTTTGTTGTTTTTATGTGGATTCTGGAGTAGTGACTTTCGGCACTTATTGTCGGCGATTTTGTGCTCAGGTTATTGACGGTGCCATTGGGCATCATCACCTAAGCACATGGTTCCGACAACGAGTCTTCCGACTCACGAAAAGTCAAGCATAAGAACCAGAGTAATGGATAAGCCAACACTTTCTTAAAAAATATATACATGCTGAAACTTAATTCTTAAGTAGCAGGATACGACAACCATTGTTTTCCGCCTTAAGATTACATCAACAAGTTTTTTTCCCGCGCACACTCCAGAGGTGAAACAGAAATTACAAAGTGTTTTTCATTCTATGGGCGCAGGAGACTTGGAGGCCGCATCATCGCCAGCCGGAGAATCACCCTCGACGTCGGCGTTGTGATGAGACTCGGAGGAGTCCTGGTTGATGTTGTCGATGAAGTTCCTGGGCACGAAGACATCAACGTCCACCGACTCGGCAACCCTGGTGTCATAACCCGCGAGTGATGACAGGATGGCTTCGTGATCGATCTCCTTGCCGTCATCATCCATGTCGGGGATACCAGATGTCACCGTGTCGATGTCGGTGTCTTCATAGTGTGCCTTCACCATAGACAGCGCCATCCTTGCGCCAACCCGTGCGCATGAGGCTTTCCAGCTCGCGACACGCTCGGGGGATCGGCGCAGAATCTCCGACTACTTCGTCATGGAGTTTGAGGCCTTGATATAAATCTGGAGGGGCTTGGCAATCTCCTTGGCTTGGGCGATGGCGGTATTGATGAATTTGCCGGCAAGAACCATGCATTCCTTGTCCGAAGGAGGCGAGCGGGTTAAGCCCATGGGCGCTGAAAATTCCGACAAGGATTGCATGAGTTCAATAAATTCTAAGTATCCAGACTACAGAGCTACAAGGCGGAGGACACTTACTGAAGATGCTGGTCTTAGCCTGCCAGACGGTGTCCGCCAAGGATTCCTTCTCTTGTTGGAGGAGCTTAAATGCCTCATTATGGCGAAGGTTTTGCTCATCAGCAGCTTGCTTCTGATCCTTTAGGATCGCAAGCTCCTCCTTCAAGCGATTGATCTCCGCGGAGGCGGAGTCCTGCAGGGCTTTCATGGAGTCCTCGTGCATCTTCAGCATCTCCTTCCTCTCCTCCTTCGGGATCTTGTTCTCGCTGTCCAGCTGCTGGATATGCTTGGACTGCTCGACAATGTCCTTGGCCTTGGCAACATGTTCTGCAAGTCGGAGAAGTCAAAGTACACAATGAGTACTCGGAGATTATGGGCACAAAAGTAAGACAAAAATGCGCAAAAAGAAAACAGACTCTTGTTTTTGATGATTTGTTCCTTCAAGATGGCAGTTTTACCCTTTTCGGCTTCAAGATCTGTACGCATCTTCTGGTACTTGTCGTTCGCCATGCCCCGCCGAGCATTCTCATTCTATGGAAACAAATACAAAGTTAAGTCGTTGTTTAGTCTGCTTGGAGCCCCTAGTCGGAGATTTTCCATCTAGGCGCTCGGGGGCTACAGCGAAAGTTTTTTAACTTAGCAATATGCTTAGCTTTTCTTTAAGCATCTAGTCGGAACTAATTCAGTTACAACTAGAGGCTTGGGGGCTACAGCACTTCAAATTATGAACACTGTTTATGCTACTCTTAAAGCATCTAGTCGGAATAATTCATTCTATCTAAATGCTTGGGGGCTACAGTGAGAGTTTTTTCTAACTTAGTCACTCTTAGAGCATATAGATGCAAAACCTAAGGTTTTCCGTCTACATCCTTGGGGGCTATAGTGGGATACTCATACGAAATGAAAAAGGTAAAGTAAAACTTACAAGTGCAATGATCTTGAGGTTTGTAGCGCTCTCGGCTAGCAGCTTGCCAAAGGAAATGCTATTTCCTCGCAAGATATCCGCTTGTCGGAGTAGCTCCTCAAGACCGCACGTCGGAGATGATGGCACTCCTCCAGGAACCAGAGTTGTGTTACTCGGCGTGAGCGCTGGGTAAACTATCTTCGGGAAATCGAAGGGTTTGTGGGGAGTAGGGGCGCCGCCTTCGGCAGAGGTACCAGCTCCCACCACCGCCTTGCCTCTACCAATGGCATCCTTAGCCGGAGCTTCAGCCATTTGAAGAGCAGTGCTCTCCTGCATCGCCTGCTCGCCGACAACAGCTAGTTCGGTAGAGGCGCCAGAATCCACTTCCATGGCGGAAGGGCCTGGTGCCTCCTGGACTTGGGACCTTGTCGGAGCGGAGGAGGGCTTGACGGCAGAAGTAGCAGCGGCGATGGAGGGGGAGGAGTCGCGATGCAGCATATCTTTGATATTTCTAGAAGCCCCAAGAGTCTTGGAGGACTTCTTGAGGCTGGTTGTGGCTTTCTTCCTGAAACGTGCGAAATACATAAGTACAGGAATAAGACAGATAAATAAGACAATGTCGGAGAATGAGAGGCTTACACTAGGGGGGCGGTTTGGCAAACATCCTGGTGGCTTTCTTCTTTTCCGTCTCCAGGGCGGCAGTACTCTTTTTGGAGGATCCACCCTCCGTCTTCTTTTTCTTGCCTCCGTCGGCAGCGTCAGAGGTGGATCTCTTCCACTTTCGCGCCAACGGGGCATCGTCGTCGGACACGACCGTGACTTCCTTCATCTTTGGGTCGTAGATTTGGGTAGCCAGGTTGTCCTCATCTAGATCGCTAAGCTGTTAAGTAAGAAATCACCGTGTTAGATAAGATGGCACTGGGAAGACGGAGAAACTAGAGCAATGTCATACACGGAAAATAAATACCTACCTTTGGGCACTTGCCGTCTACGTACATGTCGCTGGTGATGGTGAAGTCGCGCTTCTTATCCTTCACCTTGACGATGTCCTTCAGACGGAGCTTGACAGAGTCGCTCGAGAAGTTATCCACGGAGATCCGAAGGGAATCCTTTCGATCGCCCGTGTACTCGTGCATGAACTTCGCGCGGTGCCGCAGTGGTTGGATTCGCCTGATGAACGAGCACATGGCTAGGTCTAAGCCGGTCAAACCCGCCTCTAAGAACCACTCGATCCGCCTTAGTGCGCGAGAAGCATTGAGGTCGGAGGGAAGGGAGGCATGGGATCTCCATGCGGAAACTTCAGCGGCGGCTCCATCCACGAAGTCCGGGTACGTCACTTATCGGCCCGCCAAAGGAATGTCGGGGCAGTAGAAGTACGTCCGCTGCCAGCTTTTGCACGACTCGTGGCCGACGATGTCGGGGAACCACCGGCCAGGTCGGATCTTGAAGCTTATGGTGCCGCAGTTCCTAAGCTCCTCCTTACTAGGTCCGGCTTCACGTTTGACGGTGAAGAAATACACAAACAAGTCTAACCTAGGCTTAATCCCTAGGTAACCCTAACAAAGTGCTGCGAAGTTGCTAAGCACTAGGATACTATTGGGGGAGAGGTTATGGGGTTGGACTTTGAAGTGGTTCAAGTTGGACAGAAAGAAGTGGGAGATGGGCAGAGAAACGCCGCGTACCAGCTGAGCCTTGAGGTACACCTTTTCTCCGGCTTGGGGAGAAGGTGTCACCTCGCCGGCCGGCGCCGCCCGCCAGGCAAGCCCCTCCGTCGCGGGGAGGTATCCTTCGGCGACCATCTCTTGGATGTCCCGGCCGGTGATGTCCGATCCGCGCTAGTCGCTTTTGTGTGAATCTGGCTCCTCTTCCAGAGGCTTTAGCGCCGCCAGATTGTGGTCGCCGCCGGTGGTTTGAATCACCGCCGACGCGGGGATGACCAGGCCCTCTGGGGGCACGACGACGGAGCTTGCCGGCTTCGCCGTGGCTTCGCTCAACGCTGCCATCAACGGGGAGGAGCTGCTGCTAGCCATGGAGGACGGGGAGGATATGACTGGTGCGGAAAGAGGCTAGGGTTTCTTCGAGGTTTTCCGCGGAGAGCTCGAGGAGGCGTGCGGCTGGAGGAAGAAGATGATGACGCGAGAGAATGGGGTGAAAAAGTGGCAAGTGTCCCAGGGTTACTATTTATCTTACTTTGTGTCAAGATTCGTGCAGCTAATCGGACGGTTGCCGCGTAGACGACGTGTTCGTGAACGTGCGCGGTAATTTCGCCACATCTCCATCCGCCGCCGCCAACGGTTCGTATCGCTCGCGCGGGAAAATCGGATATGATTGCGTTCTCTGCATGTGTGAATTACGAGGCATCGCTGACCTACAGCCTACGTCGTCATAACTGACATGGTAGATGAGCCGTGCCATCAAAGATTCCGGCATGGACGGATTTAATCCGACTACAGAAGCGTATGATGGAAGATTCAGCATTTCTCCGACTTACTCATAGAAGACGGAGAAACCTTTGCAGGGTTCTTTGGGAGGACTACAAGATATTGCTTGACGATTTGCCGACATCCATCTAGACGGAGCATTCCACGGGAATAGGCAAGACGCGCAAGATCTCGGAGTTCTCCGGGGGCTAATGTTGGGGATATGCTATATGGGTATCCTCATAGCATGTCTCTTATCCGACTAACCCGGGTGGCCCATAGTCGGTAGCATGGCCGGTGGCCTGCTGGGCGGCCCAGTTAGGTGGATCCAGAAGGGAGGCCCATGCCGGATAAAGGAAGGCTACGGTGGAGTCACCAGCGTACCCAGAGCCTTGGAGTACAAGATACACAAGACTAGTGATAGACGGTGTAGGACTCTGTAACCTGTCCGGCTAGGACTTTTCCCTATAACCCTAGGATCTGGCAACTATATAAGTCGGGCCTATGGGAGCCTTTAGGGCACAACCTAGTATCGTTTTACACACACCTCGCACAGCGAACCTATCTCTGTAACTCGGTGTATTGCCATTATAGTGATTTATAGCAGAAGTAGGATTCCGCCACCGTCGTGGGATCTGAACCTGGGTAAGCTGTGTTACCTCGTACCCATCAACTGTCCGCCTTACCCCACGTCTCTAAACACGCACTGTGAGGACCCCTCCATGGCGTACTCGTCGGCAATACCACGACAATAGAAGCTGATGATTTGCTGAAGGACATTCATAGGAAGCTCAATTTGGTCAATGTTGATGCAGAAGCTCGTGTGAAGTTTGCGGTGCACCAACTCAAGGGCGTAGCTACAGATTGGTGGGAGAGCTTTTATGATGCACATGATGATGCTGAGGCAATCACATGGAATTAATTTTTAGAAGCTTTTCACACTACACACATTCCTGGTGGTCTCATGGAGCTGAAAAGGGACGAATTTCAAGCTCTAGCCTAAGGAAAGATGTCAGTCTCTGATTATTGGGACTGTTTCACTCAGTTATCATGCTATGGGAAATTAGATATTCCTACTAATGTAGACAAGACTGCTAGATTCCGGATGGGATTGAACCCAGGTCTAAAGAATAGGTTGGTATCCCATGATTTTCCAAATCTCCAGAGCCTGGTAAACAAGGCTATTATGCAAGAGAACTCAAAGAGAGAGTTAGAGGAACACCATAAGCATAAGGCACCACAGGATCATCATGGATCAAGAATCTCACGCAGAAGAATAATAATCACTCGGGTTATCATGGGGTAACTACCAAGTTAGCAAATCCTAGTCATAACTTTCATTATAATCCCTACCATACTCCAAGAGCTAAAGTCGGGGAAAACCATTCCAACACTGCTGGAAAGGCATGCTACAATTGTGGCATAGATGTACACTTTTCTGCTGCATGCCCGACTAAGAAGAACACGTGGCCGACATCAGTGAAGTTCAATTTGGGGTCTACTACCAAGACACCAATTGTGGGACGTGGGCAAGGCATATTTCCTAGAACAGGAGGCACATCTAATTCCTAGGGACAGTCGGGTCATGGTCAAGTTAACCATGTCACGGCCGAACAAGCTAATGAAGCCTCAGATATTGTTCTTGGTATGTTTCCAATCAACTCATGTTACGGTTCATTACTTTTTTATTCTAGAGCTTCTCATTCGTTTGTTTCCAAGCAATTTGCTGAAAAACACCATTTGAAAACTGAGGGTATGAGTTGGTTAATGGCAGTACAATCACCTGGGGGAATCCTTATGTCGAGTTTAAAATGCCCTAAAGTGATCATAACGATCGAGGGAGTAGAGTTTCTAGCAAACCTCATAGTGTTAGACTCTAAAGGGTTAGATATCATTCTTGGCATGAACTGTTTTGGGACACACAAAGATATGATAGATCGTGGCCTTAGATCCGTATCATAAACCAGTACTGAACAAATTGTGGTGAATTACAAGACCGAGATAACATCAGAAACCGCAGTAAACAGTTTGTTGAACAGCTTGAAGGAGATGGTTGTGTTAGATGTTAGGGTGGTTAAGGAATACCCAGATGTGTTCCCAGAGGAGTTACCAGGTCTTCCACCATATCGTGAGATCGAGTTTTCCATTGAGTTAGTGCTAGACACTTCCCCTATTGCAAAGATACCATATAGAATGCCAGCAAATGAGCTAGCTGAGATGAAGAAGCAAATCCAGGAACTTATAGAGAAGGGGTAGATTAGACCAATTACCTCGCCTTGGGGAGCACCGTTGTTGTTTGTAAAGAAGAAGGATGGTTCCATGCACATGTGTGTGGACTACCGTGTTCTTAATGAAGTAACCATAAAAAAATACCCTTTGCCAAGGATTGATGATTTTTTTGATCAGTTGAAAGGAGCTTCTGTTTTATCAAAGATAGATCTCATGTCAGGGTACCATCAGTTGAAGATTCGACCCGAAATATATACCTAAAACAGCTTTTGTTACTCGTTGTTGCCTATATGAGTTTCTAGTGATGTCATTTGGATTCAGAAATGCACCAGCTTACTTCATGAATCTCATGAATAAAATTTTCATGGATTTCTTGGATAAGTTTTTTGTGTTGTTTATTGATGATGTACTGATCTACTCCCGTAATAAGGAAGACCATGAGAAACACCTATGGATTGTCCTAGAAAGGCTTAGAGAACATCAACTCTATGCAAAGTTTAGCAAATACGATTTTTGGTTGAAGCAAGTAGATTTTCTTGGTAATGTTATTTCAGCCGAAGGAGTATAAGTGGATCGAGCTAAAGTGGAGTCAGTACTTAGCGGGAAGCAACCGAAGAATGTGTCAGAGATACGCAGCTTCCTCAGACTTGCGGGATATTACCACCGCTTCATAGAGGATTTCTCAAGATTCGCGAGACCGATGACACATTTAATAAAGAAGGAGAACAAGTTTGAGTGGAAACCAGCGTGTGATACCAGTTTCCAAGAACTGAATAGGAGACTAACTTCTGCTCCAATGTTAATTTTGCTAGATATTTGGAACGATTTTGAAGTTTATTGTGATGCTTCGAAACATGGTTTGTCTTGTGTTCTCATGCATAAAGGCAAGGTTGTAGCATATGCATCGAGACAACTACGTCCACATGAAGTGAATTATCCCTCACATGGTTTGGAATTGGCTGCCATTGTACATTCTTTGAAGATCTGGAGACACTACCTTATTAAAAATAGATGTGAGATATATAAAGATCATAAGAGCCAGCGTAAATTTTCACCCAACCAGATTTGAATCTTAGAAAGAGGAGATGGCTGGAATTAATTAAGGACTACAACATTGGTGTAAATTATCATCCTATTAAAGCCAATGTCGTAGCTGATGCATTGAGCAGAAAGGTTTACTATAATAATCTTATGACTCAGGAAGCTCAACCAGAACTGTATGAGGAATTCAGGAAGTTAAACCTGAATGTGAGTCTACATGAGAATGATGATATGTTAGAAGTCAAGTTTACTCTAGAGAATCAAGTAAGATACGCTCAGAAAAATGACAGGGGAATCGAAGATATTCGGTCAAAAATTAGGTTAGGAGAAGCACTTGACTACAAGGAGGATGACAAGGGAAATATTTGGTTCCGAGATCGTTTATTGGTTCTAGAACAAAAAGAACTCAAGGATTTAATCATGAAGGAGGCACATGAGTCATCATACTCCACACATCCGGGAAGTACGAAGATGTATCATGATCTCTGGGACGTTTCTGGTGGTCTAACATGAAATAGGAAATTGCGGATTATGTATATCAATGTGATGTATGACAAAGAGTCAGGGCTGAGCATCAGAAGCCTGTAGGACTACTTCAACCACTTAAAGATCCTAAGTGGAAATGGGAAGAAATCGGGATGGATTTCATCACCAGACTTCCGAGGACGTCATCAGGATATGAATCTATTTGGGTTATCGTAGATTGGTTGACCAAGTCAGCTCACTTTATTGCAGTGAAAACTTCATATAATGTAGAGAAATTGGTTGAGTTATATATGGACATAATTGTTTGTCTACATGGAGTTCCAAAGAAGATTTTGTCTGATCGAGGTACTCAATTCACATTAAGGTTCTGGAAGAAAATCCATGAAGACTTAGGCACACCGTTGAATTTTAGACTTCTTACCATCCACAGACTGATGGACAGACTGAGCGAGTGAACCAAATATTGGAAGACATGCTTCGGGCATGTGATTTGACTTGCAAGCGCACTTGGGACAAGATTCTTCCGTACGTAGAGTACTCTTACAACAATAGCTTTCAAGCAAGATTAAAAATGTCTCTATTTGAATTCTTGTATGGATGAAAGTGCTGCATCCCACTAAATTGGCATGAAGTGGGACAAAATCATGTTTTTGGACCCGACAATCTTGAGGAGGCTGATAAGCAAGTAAAGATGATACAAGAAAGGTTGCGCACTGCCCAATCTAGGCAGAAAGTCTATGCCGATAGACGTTGTCATGATTTATCATTCAAGAAGGGGGATGATGTGTACCTAAAGGTATCCCCACATCGCGGGATGCGACGTTTTGTACTTAAAGGAAAGTTGGTACCCCGATATATTGGACCATTTTCAATCACCGCCAGGCATGGGGAGGTTTCTTATGAGTTGGCATTACTCGAGAAACTGTCCAAGGTGCATAACGTGTTCCACATGTCGGAACTAAAGAAATGTTTTGATAACACAGAGGAAGAGGCTCGGTAAAATTCTTTGGATGACAAAGAAGTTCAGGATGATTTTACTTATGAGGAATACCCAGTTAAAATTATCGATGAGCAATTAAGAACCACTAGAAGAAACATGATAAGTTATGCAAAGTTTAATGGAGTAAACATAGGGAGGAGGAAGCGACATGAGAACGATTGGATGCCCTTCATGATGGGGATATGCCTATCGGGGTATACCCAGCAGGACGTTTCCGACTGGCCCACGACCTGGCGAGTGGGCCTGCAAGACAGCGATTGGATCAAGACCTGGCGTGGATCCAAGCGACTGGAAGCTGAAGGCCCAGGAGAGTAGATAGGCCCAGTCGGATTGGGTTAAACGAGTAGATAGGCCCAGACGGAATTTCCAAATCTTTTCTCTTACGACGAATCTCTGGGTCGAGATTCCTTATAAGGTGGGTAGAACTGTAACGTCCTGATTTTTACGGCTGAATTTGTTTATCAAAGGATGTTGCGCCGAATAAAAATAATATTTTTTATTATTATTTTGTGTTTTTTAATTAATTCCAACTATATTGGAATTAGTTAGACATATTAGAAGGAGAATAATTCTCTCGAAATAGTTCTTGTATTTTATTTGAATCTTTTTATAATTTATCGATTCGCTTTTTATTAATTCTTTCCAAACAAAACAAATCATATTGGCTCACATCCATGCACCCACTAGTACAAAGAGCTCCATGCATCCCGGTTCGTATGGGCCTTTAGTCCCGGTTGCCCAACCGGGACGGGGCAATCGGGACTAAAGCCCTAACCTTTAGTCCCGGTTGCCCCACCAACCGGGACAAAAGGGTGCACACGTGGCGACATCAGAGCGCGAGGGGGGGTGGAGCATTAGTCTGCCGCGGCAGAGAATTCATTTTGGCACATTTTGTTGCCGCGGCAGCATTTTCGCCACTTTTTGTGCCGCGGCAGAGAATTCATTTAGGTTGTTTTATTGTTTATTTAGTGATTTGCACTTATCAATGAAGGAACCTTATATTACACAAGATCATCATGACAACATTACATTCAATACACGGATCGAGTTCATGCACTACATACAAAAGTTGCTATTCGATGCTACCGGCCAATTTCTTGAAAGTTGCTATTTTTACAAATCCTATTGTCTATACACAGCCGAGTAGTATTCCCCTTGTGTGTTTAGGACTTCTGCATCCAAGAATCCCGCCAATTCCTCCTGTATTGCTCGTATGCGATCCTTTGGCAGAAGACCGTCCCGTAGACGTTCGATCTGATTTAAAAAAGGAGTCAGCCTATATGAATATGAAACTAAACACAATTTGATTGTAATTAAAAACTATAGAAATTGTTTACGTACGTGGAGTTGCTCTAAATTTCTGCCCTTCTCATCGCACGTCTGCCGGATGAACTCGCATACATAGTATCCACATAATTGTTACCTGGTCCCTGCGTCAGGCACTTTACGACAACAGAGTTCAATCAAAATAATAATCAAGCATGATAATAACTGTATCAAAACTAGAATCAAAGAGATGCGCGTATATAGCTAGTGGTGCTTACATCTAGTGGTTGAAATGTAAGCTCCTCTTTCCAAACACCCCTAGCCTTCTTGGTGAACCGTTTCCAAGCGCTGCCAGGCGTAGAAAACGAATAAACTAAGTTATTAAGTACTTGATATCATAAAATTCACGAACGTTGCCGATATAGTGTCGTAATGATTAGAATTACCGCTGGAGAAGTATCTGCATGTCCTTCCACGTCTCAAGGGGTTTATGTTTCGAGTCCATGACTAGTACACGCCCTTTGTCAAGTTGAATGATTAACAGAATATAGTGGTACCTGCGAATGCATAACTAATCAATTATATACTTAACATCGAGTAAGCGAAATAGAAAGTGTATACAAGACAATAACACTCACTGGAAGTTGTAAGGAAATAGTATTTCCCTTTTGGTTTCTTGAAACCTTAACGCGTGTACTATATTATCCTCCGTATCCTGGGGGCTTAGTTTGAGATTAGCTTCATGAACCCAATATGGGTCAATGAAGCCAATGTCATAGATTTGTCCTCTGCTGCATTCGAGAATCTTCATTCTGCATATTAAAGTATGATTATATACATGCAATAAACAAAATATTATAGATGGAGACTAAATTAATTACAGAATTAGTACTTACAGACAATAGGCACTCATGATCGATTTGTCCAAGGCGTCTTGATTGAATAATTGAAATAGTTCATCAAATTCAATGGATATCATGTCATCCTTATCTTTCCCATGATGCTTTTTTGTAACCCTCAGCACTATCCAGTTAGCCCCGGCCCTTGTGGCATGCATGTACCAGTTATGCAATCTTCGCATTTTTGTTGGAAGATTGTTTACCTCCTCAGGTTTGACGAGAGGTTTTCCGTACTGGTATTGGTATGCTACTTCACTCACGGGGAAGAACTCTAACTGGGATAAGTACTGGGCAATACTCATACCTTGAGCAGCGGCAGCTTCTCCGTATTGTGCAACTACCTCTGGATCATACTGCTCTTCGGCCCCATATTTGCTCGACCCCACATTGGTTTGAGAAATCACCTTGAGAGGGGTGCAAGTCTGTTTTGCTTCTTCTCCGAGCTGGGCAACAGATTTCCCGCTTGCATCAGTACTGCTCTTCGAGGCTTTTTGTGCTGCATGTGACTTGAGAATAGAACGCTCATAGTCTGATGACAGCTTTGGCTCGGGTTGATGAAGAGTCTTTAGCATTTTCAACACTTTGGCTTTTTCTTCTTTGGTGCTGGGGAACTCTGGCTCTTTCGGCCGCCTCAGCTTAGCGAAAAACGCTGTCGTTTCCGCATCAACGATCGCCGCAGTCTCCTCTTCAGTACAGTCATAAGCTCTCTTGGGAGGAACCGTTGGTACTTTTGGAAGAGGCTCTTGTTTACGTTTCGGCGATCGCTTACGACGCACAGTAGCGGTACGCTTATGCTTTTTATCCTGAGGCGCCGGCGATGGCTCCCGCGGCGATGGCTGCACCGGAGATTGGTGAGGCGACGGAGTCGGGTGAGGCGACGAAGACGGCTGCCGCGGCGGCGACGACCTCGCTGGAGACGGGTGAGGCGGCGGCGAAGATGGCCTTGGCGTGTGATTTCGAAGCACGATACAATCCTTCGGCCATAGAATGGTGACGTTTTTTGCGTCACCCAGCACAGTCACATCCCCTTCACCAGCAGGGTAGTGAAGATCCAAAACCTCAAAGGTGGGCATGATTTCATCCACGCCAACAACAGCGTAGCCCTCTGGAACCGGACGACTGTGGTAAGTTGGTGTGGGTCCAATTGGTAAGGCATAGCCGACCTCCACCTTCATTGATATGTTCACAACTTTGACATGTAGCTCGTAGTGTGTCATCTCTGTGATATCATCCACTGGGTAGCCAACAGGAGCCATTGTCGGTGCATCATCGGCATCGCCATTGTCATCACCCGGGACCTCGGTGGAAGCCACACTGCTTTTTCGATTATTCGATAGGCCGGTATCATCGAATGCAGTGTGCTGCTGAGATGGGCCGGTAGTACTTTGCTCTTTAAGTGAGTTAATTTCATCTTGTTGTTTCTTTAATCGTTCTTCAATTAAACGCATTCGCTCTTTCTGACTTTCTGCTTCAACTGCCGCCCTGTCCTTACTCCTCTGACGGCTTCTATCAGGATATTTCTTCCTCTCTTCGGGAAACCCAGTCCTCCATGATTGGGAGCCTATTGTGCCTCGTGTTCGTCCATCATGTTCCTTATTTCCAAGGGCGAGTGTGATCTCATCATTCTCTCTATCGGGAATGAAGTCCCCATCTTTAACAGCCTTTACTGCTTTTCTCATCCTCTCGATTGGCAAGGGGTCTTCTTTATGTCATATGTTATATATACACCTCCCTTCCGAGTCCAACGTGCCCCCATGCCCGTAAAACCAATTCCTTGCACGTTCTACCCAATTGTCTGTCTCTGGGGTGATATTTTTAGCACGCAGTTCTTCCTCAAGTTTCTCCCACTTAGGAATGCTAGCCCTGTAGCCACCTTGCCCCATAGTATGGTGATACTTCTTGTTAGCAGCATTCAGCTTATTCTTTGCAGACATTTCCTTAGCTTTTTCTGATTTCTTGTATTCGACAAACTCATCCCAGAATGGTTTTATCTTCTGAAACTGAGTCTTCTTGAAATCCGGAGTCTTCTTTTTCACGACATAGTCAAGGTGCAATCTTTTCTTCCAGTTGGTGAAACACTGGGCCATCTTCTTCAAAGCCCACTCCCTGACCTTAGCCTCCATGGCTCTCCCATGTTGTAAGGCGTCCTCAACTGGATCCTCCGCATTTGGATCCAGCTCTATCTTCGGTAGTTTGAAATTAACCATGAGCCTCTTCCACAGTAAATCTTTGGCATGGTTAGGGACAAATAAACATGTTCCCTCTTCATCCACATTAGCAGGCCTATTCCAATTTCTAATGGTGATCGGGATTAAGTCCCTAACGATTACTCCGCATTGTGCCACAAATTTGGTTGCGACAACTTCGGGAGCTGTCGGTCTGCCGTCTACAGCGACATCTTCGATCCTGAACCTCTCATGGTCTTGCAACTTTTTGGTTGGGCCTCGTCTGCTCTTTTCAGTAGATTCCTTCGATCCGGAGGGCTAAAAGAAGAAAGATCGTCGTTACTATTTCTATATAGATAGCATATGATTAATTAATGAATTGATTTATATTACATGCACCTCGCCGGAGCGGTCGTCTTCTCGATTACACAAGGCATCGCCTTCTCCCTCGCGGAAGGCAACACCTTCAACCTCAAACAAGTTGTCTACTCCGGTAAAAAGAGGATCACCCTCACCGGAGTTGTTCAGAAACGTTGATACGTCTAAATTATCTTCCCCACGGATCACACCTTGGATCAACTCTTCCTTTTCTTCGTCTCTGACGTGTGGGTCCATATTTTCTGCATAGGTGGAAAAACGAATAAGTCAAAGCAGCTAAAGGAGAAAGTTAAGTACGGTGTTGAGAGATATAAACCCTAATTCAGAGAAACCCTAATATATACATACACAATAATAAAAATGAAGAGAAAGGGAAACCGTGTAGTAGATAGGCACATCGTCGAACCCACATGCACCTAAGTTGCTTGAAAATGTGAATCGGGTCTCGGGCTACCCACAGTGACTGACCAGTGGGGCCGAAGACCAATAATACCAAACTAATTAATAAACCTAATAATACCTAACTAATAATAAACCTAATAATCCAAACACCAAAAAGAAAGGGAAACAATCAACACATGGCATCGATGCAATGCTCAAGCAAGTATGATGATATGACAAGTTAATTTGCATTGGAATGTAACCCTAAGAAATGCTCGACGATTTAATCGGGGTTCCGAGGGGTGAAAACCCTAACTCGGAGAAACTCCGGAACACATGAGAGGGGTGGATTTGTTCTTCTAATTAAACTTGTAATTTAAGTTGTTGAACAATGCATGATTATAGCTTAGATAGCTAGGTTTCATTTTTCTGAACATTTTGATATATTATTCATATTTTTATGACTTATAGATTAAAAGTTATTGAATTTATAAGATTATAATTATTTCTGAAATTATTAAAAGCTGGTTAAACTTTTTACACCGCAGGCAAACCTACCCACAGTGACTGACAGAGGGGCCCGGAGCCACCTCAGCAGCCACACAAGCAAAAGTGTATCAGGGGGGCATTTTTCACTCGGGCTGGGGCTAGCCAGAGACGCTGACCTGTGGGACAGAGGCCACATAGGAAAGCCATGCAGGCAAAGTGGCTCCCTGGCTGGGTCGTGCTGATGCACGGGTGACGTCACGCCGGCGGTGGCTTGCAGGACGGTGATCAGGAACGGCGTTAGGGTGCGATCTAGGGCGCGTGCGTGCGCGCGTTAGAGAGAGGAGGTTGAGGCGAGCCAAAGAGTAGCGGCGCCGCCTCCAAAAGGTCACCGGAGAGAGAGCACGAAGACGGTGAGCGGCGGTGGTGGCAGGTGGTCGACGGGGAGGATGAACCAGAGCGAGAGGGGGCGAGAGAGAGGGTCCACGAGGACCAGCAGCATACCAGGTGTGCGGTGGTGGTGTCGGGGAGGCGAGGCGAGGTCAGGAGCCGACGAATCGACGGCGGCGATCGTCGGGCTCGAGGGTCGTTGGCGACGATTGGGAGCGAGCGGGGCCGATTCCTTCAGGGAGAAGCCTCGGGGCGACGAGGCGAAGCTTCCTGCACGCTTGGCAGGGCGAGGGGCGGCCGGTAGGGCGTGCACGGCGGCGGGGCAGCCTGACGGCGTCGTGCGCGAGAAGAGAAGAGGAGGGGAGATGGGGAAGAAGAAGAGGAGGGGCACCCAGTTATAACCAAAGGACCTTTAGTCCCGGTTGGTGGCTCCAACCGGGACTAAAGGGTCATACGTCCCGGTTGGAGCCACCAACCGGGACCTATACTCCAATATTTTCAGCAGACCAAGGGTTGGCGCGCGGGGGGTCTTTAGTCCCGGTTGGTGGCTCCAACCGGGACATATTCCCCTGTTTTCAAAAAATTTCAGGTATTTTCTCTCTGTTCCCGCCTTATTTTTTATTTTGGGGTTTAAATTTGTATTGTTTTTTAAATGATAATTAATTTGGAATTTAGAAAAACTTTAAACATAAAAAGTGTTTGGATTTGAATAAATAATTCAAAACCATTTTCTATTTTAAAAAATAATTAATGTAACCATTTAAAATATGAACCATTTACGATTAAAAATGAATTAACTTATATTTTTTTAATATCAATTTGGAATTTAGAAAAACTTTAAACATAAGAAGTGTATGGATTTGAATAAATAATTCAAAAACATATTCTATTTTTAAAAAATAATTAATATAACCTTTTAAAATGAATTAACTTATATTTTTGAATATTAATTTGGAATTTAGAAAAACTTTAAACATAAAAAGTGTTTGGATTTAAATAAATAATTCAAAAACATTTTCAGTTTTAAAAAATAATTAATGTAACCATTTAAAATATGAACCATTTACAATTAAAAATGAATTAACTTATATTTTTTAATATCAATTTGGAATTTAGAAAAACTTTAAACATAAGAAGTGTATGGATTTGAATAAATAATTCAAAAACATATTCTATTTTTAAAAAATAATTAATGTAACCTTTTAAAATGAATTAACTTATATTTTTGAATATTAATTTGGAATTTAGAAAAACTTTAAACATAAAAAGTGTTTGGATTTAAATAAATAATTCAAAAACATTTTCTGTTTTAAAAAATAATTAATGTAACCATTTAAAATATGAACCATTTACAATTAAAAATGAATTAACTTATATTTTTTAATATCAATTTGGAATTTAGAAAAACTTTAAACATAAGAAGTGATAGGGGACGGCCATGAAACCTTGAACATGATAGGTCATTTTGTGAAGGTTTTTTCGAAACATGATCAATATACCAAGTCTGGTATTTTTCCTTTCAACTATGTAACATAATATGACACCACGCGAAGGATTTTCATTGTTCGGATTTTTTTTTGAATTTATTATGCCCGTTTTGAATTATCTGAATTTCTAACTATGGTTGAACCGGTGTGCATGAAGATAGGGGATGGGCATTGTTAGAACTTGCATTGGATCTCTGAAGAAACCACATATTGCGAGTCTAAAAATGATTTTTTCAAAAAATCACGGGCGGTAGATCATGTACCTGTAGTACAAACCGGACCCACTTCCTGCCGATTCGGCAGACATTTGTCCTTTTTTCCCGGGATGGACGAAAAGGTTTGAGATGTACCGGTTGAGATATAGTCCATGTAAGGTGGTCTAGTATTTTAGGAAAATAGGACGGTAGCATTCTGAAACGGCATTTTGGTGGTTACTTCACAAAACGACCCGTTTTTTGCGCTCGGAAAATGGAAAAGGGCTTTTCCGTGCGACAAAAAGGAAAACTTCCTCCTGCAACATTGTTCTCCATACCAATGTCCACACACATGCATAATATGGGCACAACATCACAAACTATACCGAAAGCCATGAAACCTCGAACATCATAGGTCATTTTGTGAAGGTTTTTTCGAAACATGATCATTGTTCGGCACACATTTAGTCCCGGATGTAGTCACAAACCGGGACTAAAAATATTTTCCGCCATTTCCCACCTCTTCCCGCCAAGTTTTCCCGCCCTTTCCTTTCTACTAGAGCTTTTAGTCCCGGATGTAGTCACTAACCGGGACTAAAGATATTTCCCGCCATTTCCCAAAGCTTCACGCCAAGTTTTCCCGCCCTTTCCCTCTATATTTAGGGAGAAACCAACCGCGACTGAAGGGATTGCGGCAGAGTGGGCCAGACAACACTAATAATAGGGGTGAGTGTCGACATTATGTCGTGCGGCTTGTACCTTGTCCCGGATGGTGTCACCAACCGGGACTAAAGATGAACCTTTAGTCCCGGTTGGAGACACCAACCGGGACTAAAGATGAGTCAGCACTAATAATAGGGGTGAGTGTCGACATTATGTCGTGAGTGTCGACATTATGCCGAGCTGCTTGTACTATAAATATGCATCCTTGTGAGTCCAGTCCTCCAGCCAGTTTGAGGCATCTCCAAGATGGTTTTAGAGAGCAGGGACACCACTACGGCCAGTTTCAGGGAGATGCCGACGGAGCCCAGTCCTCCGTCATCTCCGAGAAACTGGTCATAGAGGCACTCCCTAATATGTGAAATTAGTTAGCTCCGAGGCGTATTGATCTAGTTAGTGAAGTTACAAGCTGCAAGATGGTTTTCGAGAGCAGGGACACCACTGCGGCCAGTTTCAGGGAGATGCTGACGGAGCCCAGTCCTCCGGCATCTCCGAGAAACTGGTCATAGAGGCACTCCCTAATATGTGAAATTAGTTAGCTCCGAGGCGTATTGATCTAGTTAGTGAAGTTACAAGCTGCAAGATGGTTTTCGAGAGCAGGGACACCACTGCGGCCAGTTTCAGGGAGATGCCGACGGAGCCCAGTCCTCCGGCATCTCCGAGAAACTGGTCATAGAGGCACTCCCTAATATGTGAAATTAGTTAGCTCCGAGGCGTATTGATCTAGTTAGTGAAGTTACAAGCTGCAAGATGGTTTTCGATAGCAGGGACACCACTACGACCAGTTTCAGGGAGATGCCGACGGAGCCCAGTCCTCCGGCATCTCCAAGAAACTGGTCATAGAGGCACTCCCGGTCCAGCCACAAAATGGGACTAACACTCAAGACATTTATTAATATTAAAAACTGAGACTACAAAACCGGGACTAAAGGCCACAAACCGCGAAAGATATCCTTCGGTCAAGCCACAAACCGCGAAAGACATGAACTAGAGTTACATAATATGAGCATGAACTTCTTGGCATATGTCATTCCTTATGACCGCTTCAGACGTAACCATGGAGCATCTTCTTTACTTAACAGAATGCTTGGGTCAGTTTTCACTGTGAAGGGCGGAATTTCATCAAACTTATTATAATCTTCTGACATGTCTGTCTTGTCCTCGATTCCCACGATGTTTCTTTTCCCTGAAAGAACTATGTGACGCTTTGGCTCATCATATGATGTATTCGTTTGCATATTTTTTCTTTTTTTCGGTCTGGAGGACATGTCCTTCACATAGAAAACCTGAGACACATCATTGGCTAGGACGAATGGTTCATCTCTATAACCAAGATTGTTGAGATCCACTGTTGTCATTCCGTACAACTGGTCTATCTTTACCCCTTCCCCATTCAGGTTGACCCATTTGCAGCGAAACAAAGGGACCTTAAAAGAGACTCCGTAGTCTAGTTCCCATATCTCCTCTATGTAACCATAATATGTGTCCTTTTGTCCATTCTCGTCTATTGCGTCAAAGCGGACACCACTATTTTGGTTGGTGCTCTTTTTATCTTGGGCGATCGTGTAGAATGTATTCCCATTTATTTCGTACCCTTGGAAATTCAATACAGTAGAAGATGGTGACGCGGCCAACAAGTATAGCTGATCTCCAACAGTGGTGTCATTCAAGAGATGTGTCCGCATCCAACCACCGAAAGACTTCATGTGTTCATCTGTAATCCATGATTCAGGCTTCCCCGGGTTTTTGGAGCGTACAATATTCTTGTGTTCCTCGATATACGGAGCTGCCAAGGTGGAATTATGTAGAACTGTGTAGTGTGTTTTAGTGAAAGAATCCCCGTCCCTACATATCATTTCTTTCTTTCCCAGCGTGCCTTTTCCACTTAGTCTTCCCTCATGCCGCGAGTCAGAAACACCAATCGGCTTAAGGTCAGGAATAAAGTCAACACAAAACTCAATGACCTCCTCTGTTCCATATCCCTTGGAGATGCTTCCTTCTGGTCTAGCACGGTTATGAACATATTTCTTTAAGACTCCCATGAACCTCTCAAAGGGGAACATATTGTGCAGAAATACCGGACCGAGAATGGCAATCTCTTCCACTAGATGAACCAGGAGATGCGTCATAATATTGAAGAAGGATGGTGGGAACACCAATTCAAAACTAACAAGACATTGTACCACATCCTTCTGTAACCTTGGCAGAATATCTGGATTGATTACCTTCTGAGATATTGCATTGAGGAATGCACACAGCTTCACAATGGGTACTCGAACATTTTCCGGTAGAAGCCCCCTCAATGCAATCGGAAGCAACTGCGTCATAATCACGTGACAGTCATGAGACTTCAGGTTTTGGAACTTTTTCTCTGCCATATTTATTATCCCCTTTATATTAGATGAGAAGCCCGACGGCACCTTGATACTGTAAAGGACTTCAAAAAATATTTCCTTCTCTGCTTTGGTAAGAGCATAGCTGGCACGACTTAAGTGACGCCCTTTATCCGTCTTGTTATCTGTATGCATGTTCTTTGGGTCTTTCATAATTTGTTGGTCCTCCCGTGCTTCAGGTGTATCTTTTGTCTTCCCATACACGCCTAGGAATCCTAGCAGGTTCACGCAGAGATTCTTCGTCACGTGCATCACGTCGATTGAAGAGCGGACACGCAGGACTTTCCAATATGGCAGCTCCCAAAATATAGATTTCTTCTTCCACATGGGTGCGTGTCCTGTAGCGACGTCGTTCGGAACTGATTGACCGCCGGGACCCTTTCCAAAGATTACTTCTATGTCCTTGACCATACCAAATACATCATCACCAGCAGGGAGTTCAGGCTTCTTCCGGTGATCTGCCTCACCTTTGAAATGCTTGCCTTTCTTTCTTACGGGATGATTGGTCGGAAGAAATCGTCGATTCGCTAGGTACACAACCTTCTTGCATTTATGCAAATATGTACCTTCGGTCTTATCTAAACAGTGGGTGCATGCCTTATATCCTTTGTTTGTCTGTCCTGAAAGGTTACTAAGAGCAGGCCAATCATTGATGGTTACGAATAACAACCCTCGTAGATTAAATGGCTCCTGTTTGTTCTCATCCCACGCACGTACACCTGGTTTGCCCCACAACTGTAAGAGTTCTTCAACTAATGGCCTAAGGTACACATCAATGTCGTTGCCCGGTTGCTTCGGGCCTTGGATGAGCACTGGCATCATAATGAACTTACGCTTCATGCACAACCAAGGAGGCAGGTTGTAGATACATAGAGTCACGGGCCAGGTGCTGTGACTGCAGCTCTGCTCCCCAAAAGGATTCATGCCATCCGTACTTAGACCAAACCATAAGTTCATTGCGTCACCTGCAAAGTCTGGGAAGTCTCTCTCGATTTTTCTCCACTGTGACCCATCAGCAGGGTGTCTCAACTCCCCGTCTTTCTTACGGTCTTCTTTGTGCCATCGCAACAACCTGGCATGCTCTTTGTTTCTGAACATGCGTTTCAACCTTGGTATTATAGGAGCATACCACATAACCTTAGCAGGACCCCTCTTCCGGAGGGGCTCTCCCTCAACATCACCAGGGTCATCTCGTCTGATCTTATACCGCAACGCGTTGCATACCGGGCATTTATCTAAATTCTCATACTCCTTACCGCGGTAGAGGATGCAGTCATTAATGCATGCATGTATCTTTTGCACATCTAATCCCAGAGGACAGAGAGTCTTCTTTGCTTCGTAGGTACTCTCGGGAAGTTCGTTATGTTTTGGAAACTTTGGCTTCATTATTTTCAGCATCTTTTCAAATGAGGAGTCAGTTAGACCACACTCTGCCTTCCATCGCAACAATTCCAGTGTGGTACCGAGCTTTGTGCTGCCATCTTCACAATTTGGGTACAACAATTTCTTGTGATCTTCTAACATGCCCTCTAACTTCAACTTCTCATTTTCTGTTTCACAGTCTCGCTTTGCATCAGAAATGACCCTACCAAGTTCATCAGCCGGCTCATCTGATGCCCGTTCTTCACCTTTTTCCTCTCCATTGTCTTCCATTGCAGTATCACTGTATTCAGGAAACATATGATGATAGTTGTTATCATCATCTTCTTCTTCACCATCTTCCATCATAACCCCTCTTTCCCCGTGCTTGATCCAGCAATTATAGTTGGGCATGAAACCTTTCATAATCAGGTGGCCGCGAATGATTTTCGAGGAAGAGTACTCCTTGTTGTTCCGACATTGAACACATGGACAACGTATAAATCCATTCTCTTTGTTTGCCGTAGCCACATCGATAAATTTATCCACGCCTTTGATATACCCGGCTACCCGCCGGTCACCGTACATCCATTCCCGACCGTTCATCTGCATCATATAAGTAAGTTTATCAAAAAACAGGACATCATAAATAGTGAAATAACCAATTCACACCGACACATGAATTGTATCAATGACCTAGAAAAGATAAGATTGCTAACCTCGATCGAGGGAAATAAAGAGGAGAAAGCTCAAGTGCGTCTCGGACACCTTCTATATTTTTGTTCTATGAGAAATTCAACGGGATTTTTCACTCAAACATTTCAACAAACACCTTCAATGCATGCATGAAAAAAAAACTAGCACACACCCTCACACCTTACACCATTCGAAAAAACAGAGTGGAGGCAGAGGGGGCTGGGGCGTTGCATTTATAGAGGGCAAGGGGTCTTTAGTCCCGGTTGAAGCCAGAAACCGGGACTAAAGGTGCGTGCCACGCCACGTGGCTGTGGCCAAACCTTTAGTCCTGGTTGGTGGCTCCAACCGGGACGCATGCCCCCTTACCAACCGGGACCCATGCCCCCTGGCCCCGTGCCCGCTCCAACCGGGACGCGTGCCAGCATTAGTCCCGGTTGGTGGCGCAACCGGGACTAATGCTCCGAGGGGTCGCGAACGGATGGCCCTTTTTCCTCTAGTGGTATATAGTTGTGTATGATAGTCTTGTATTAGTTTTTTATATTTCTATGGTACCACGCTTTTGCTGGTTAGTGAGTAAGCTTATTTTTTTCCTTGAATTGTTTGATTCCAGTGCATATTTGTGAGCACCTAGTCACGTCTGTGTAGTGTGTATGCTTATTATACTACAGCTAGTTATCTGTGTAATCATGATTTTATTGTTTGACCATAACACATACGGTTTTTTACATATGCTTGCATATAGATGTAATTTCTAGGCTTAGTTCTTGCTTACAGGTTTTTTTGTGTTAATTATGTTGGTTAGCTTCATTAGATCGTGTCAGATTCGATATTATTTAACACGTAGTCCTTTTGTTAGCTAACCAGTTAATTTCTGTGTACTGCCATTCTACTATCAATGTTGCTTAATTTGGTTGATGCTGGTTCAAGTGTAGAATTACTTGGTATTGTATGTATGGAATATTCCAGTCCTAGTTTATTTCCTTATGCATGTCCGTAACTAGTCAACATGTAAACCATTGCCGCATTGCATATCAAGTCTATAACACCCCATTTTTAGTTAAATAATACTTAGGATTTTCTTGTGCATCATGAGCATCATTCTTTAAATTGTGCATTAAAGAAAATCAAGTAAAACCCTAAACCCTAGTTTCCCCTATCTCTTTGAAAGCAATTCCAAATGGTTTCAAATATTTTGAAAATGGTCAAAAAGTTGTGAAGCCCAAAATGTTATATGGGCCTCACATTATTTTAAATGTTTTACAAAGTCTATGGCATTTTTGAAATGTCCAAAACAGTTTTCTATATGAAAATACAAAAGGGAAAGTGAAAACAAAAATTGAAAAAGGGGTTTCAGTAAAAAAACAATAGCAGAGCTACCCAGGCCGCATCCCAGCTCCCCTCTTCTCTCCGTGCTGCTCACGCGCATGCGCAGCCGGCCCAGCAAGAGCCCATCCGGCCTAGTACCGCTTCACTCTCCCCTCGTCGTCTTCGTCCCCAACACGAAGCTTCTGTGTGTCGCCGGCGCCGCCGTCACCCTAGGCCATGATTCGTGCCGTCTCGCCGCCGCTCTACGCGAGGATAAGACCCCGCCCTGCATGTCTCTCCTCCCTCGTTCTCATCCTCTTCCCCCGCGCGCTCTCTCTTCCTCTCTGTTCTGTGCAAGCCCGAACCCTAGCCAGGTCTCGATGATGAATCGCCGCCGCTCTGGCCGTCCCCGAGCTCCGTTGAGCACACTGGAAGAACCGCCTCACCGCCACATACTTCTCCGCCAATGAAATCGAGCAGGGGCACTCTGTATCATCGCCATCGACGTCTTCTTCCCTGAGCCCGGCAAGCTCCGTCGTCGATCTTCCCACTGCTCCGGTCAACCCCGCGTCTCACGGTCAACCTCTTCAGCTTCGGGGTGAGATTCTGGTGCTCTAGGCACCCTCTGCTTGCTCGCTAGCCTGCTGTAGTCACCGCTCAACATTCATCTGCAACCTCCGCCGCCGCTGCTCGCCGTAGCCGCGTCTCCGGTGACCCAAAACCAGCTAGGTTCGCCCTGCAGTGCTCATTCGAACCCGCCCCTCCACGTGTCCTCGCTCTCCCTCTAGCGCCGCCAACCACCGCTGGTCGACATGCCCTCCGGCGAGCCAACGTGGCGCCCATGTGGCGTCGACGTGGCGCCTGCGTGGCAGTCACGTGGGCATTGACCCTACTTTGCCAGCGTAGCCGCTGACCTAGCCCCAGGGCCCAGCAGTCAGTGGCTGGGGCTAGATACAACCCCAGTAAGAAATACCCCTCACCCCTATGCTGACGTCAGCCTGACGCATTATTTTGTTTAAATAAATCCATAAATTGATATAAATCTTGTAAAATACAAATAATATATCAAAATTTTCAGAAAAATGATATCTAACTATCTAAGCTATCATCATGCATTGTTAATCAACTTTCATAGCAAGTTTAAATAGAACAACCTAGTAACCCCTCACTAGTGATTCCGGAGTTTCCCTGAGTTAGGGTTTTACCCCTCGGAACCCCGTTTAAATTGTCAAGAATGCTTTAGGGTTACATTTCGATACAAATTAACTTGTCATATCATCATACTTGCTTGAGCATTGCATCGATGCCATGTGTTGATTGTTTCCCTCTGTTTTCGGTGTTTGGTTCTTCTCGGTAGAATACGAGATCGAGATCAAGATCGAAGACAGAGATCAAGACCGTCGAAGATCGAAGATCGACGAATAAGACTTGACCAACTGTAACCAAGTCAAGTACAAGATTCCCGAAGACCTGCTTATTGGTTATCAACTGGCAAAGGCAAGCATAGCCCCACCATGATATAATCCTATGATTTCGAAAGCATTTCATTTCCTGCCATGATGCATACGATTCTACTATGGTCTTTTATCGATATATAGAGTATCCTATATGTTGCATTACTCCCTTTGAGCTTATATTACCTAATCCACTGCTCCTAGAATAACTAGGTTTTCCTTGTGTGCACTGCTAGAGATTTTATCTGTGTCCTGCTTAGCCATGCATAGCTGTTGAGTCTGGTCCATCCAGATGATGTATCAGATGCAGAGAATCTGGTATGACAAGAAAACGTGATGAGATGATATTAGAGGTGATATGGGTTAAACATGCTAAGGCGTGTATGGGAGGCCACGGTGGGATGTGGTTTTTCTAGTCCCATGCTCGCCACCACTAGGAACCGAGTTCTTGCCTTTGGAACCGAGATGAGCGTACAGCCACACGGGGCTTGGGAACCCCTCTCCTAATTAACTTTCCTAGTAGATTCCATGAGTCACATAGTTTGGGCGTTCCATTCGACATGCATTCTGGATCTTCTCGAAGGCGTTTAAGGAGGTGCATTCATAACAAGTAGGTAAGCGTGGCCGGGGTTGCTTGGGGTGGATGGAGCTCCTGGTAAACCAACCTCGCCTCACATCTTTAAGTACCAGCTTCGGGATTTGACCCATTACGGCGGAACCATACTTATTGCATGACTCATGGTCTCGGTGAAAGCAAGGTAAAGGTCGTGGCTAACCACCCACTGCTAGCCTTCCAAGGAAGAGGGCTAATAGCTTGGCATTAAGAGTCGGTTGGTACGTGTGGGTAAATGTAACACCCTCAGAATCGGACCTATGCAAATTTTAGCGAAACCCGCCAAACCCGCATAGAAATGATTCAAAGGTGCCCACCAGGCACTTTCGTGCGGGTGGAAAACGAAGTAATAACATTACACAACAGTCCTCGATAGGACCCACAGAACAGATATATATAACAGCGACTCCATGAGTCAAGAATACAGATATAATATACAAAGATCCGAATCACCTTGAAAACGATAGAGCGTCCAGCTACGGACAAGATGCAAATGGGGCTAAGAGCCCTGAAGAATAACCAATGGCGTCCATAACCCTGCCCAGGCCAAGCCGGAAGGTAACCCTGCTAACGGCATCGATCTCAAAACCTGCTTAAACAAAAGGGGGCCGACAAAGGGCAAAGGAAAAAGAGGAGCGTCAGTACTGAGGCCAGTACACGGCGAGACTAGAATTCGGCGGTCCTCGCCTACATAGGTATGGTGGACTGAAGCGGCAGCGGCAGCAGCAGCCAGCACTAAACAACCTATAGAGACTCGATACTGTTGGCGGCTATCAGAGAGGGGTGAGGAAGACCTATACGGATCCAACCTGATACTATCATCAAACAAACCCATCCTGGCGTTTCCCCCTCGAGACCAAACGAGGAAGTCAACCGAGGAACTCACACGGTTGGCAGTTTTATTTATTCAGTTCTCGTTGCAGCAATTACTAGTCAGGTATAGATACTCGTCCTGATAAAATAAACAGTGGTCTGTTTTAGTTAACCATTCCGTTATAGTTACGGCACTTACTAGTCAGATACAAGTAGCATGAGATATCCCAAAACCCAGCAGTTGTTGGTACTTTTATTCCGCCATCCCGTTGTAGTTGCGATAATTACTAGTCAGGTACAATGGTCGCAAGCGACACTCCAAACAAGCAATTGTGGGCAGTACTATTTAGCCATTCCTTTATAGTGAAGCTGGTTACTAGTCATTATAAAGTCAAATTTATAGCAATAAACTTTAGTTATGCTTGTCTATGGTCGAGATACTGTGCTCCAAGTCGTCCATAACCGCGGACACGGCTTTCAGAAAGTTTTAACCCGGCCGGGGTGCACAAATAGCAACACACACTAGATCAACCTCGGAAAAACCAAATCAAAACCCAACGAGGCTTTCACTACAAAGCAATCACAGGATTCAGAAATATTTCAGGGGGCCACCCCTTGGAGTACACCCGCAACGAAGTAAGCAAGCTCCGAGACGGACTCAAGGTTTGCGACAATGGCTGTAAGCGACAGCAGATCCCCAAACGGGGACTGTCGATACCGCGAAAACACTCCGCTTCCAAAACAGTACAACGTGCTCCTCACACAATCGAAATAAAACAGTAAAGCATGGCATAGGTACAGGATAGTAAATAAAACCTCAAACTAGTTGTGGCCCCAAGAAATAAGACGGAATCAAGCTCTGGCTAAGGGGGGTCCCATATACCTCCCGGATGTGGATAGCGCGATAAATCAAGGAACAGGTATCAAGTACTCGGGGTCCTACGGGACACAAGTGGGCGTTCGGAAACAAAATATTATCTATCACCCACCGATGCCTCTGCTTATTTCAATTTTAGTTGTTAAAGAGGAATTAAAGTGAACCATAAGTAAAACCATGATCATATCCAACATCAACATGCGGCATTACATCAACAACTGTGGCACTTGACGACACGCAACGACACTTGAGCAAGCGACTACGACGCGCAAGTCCAACTATCTACCAAACAACAGGTAATAGGATGTGTCCAAGGCAATATAAGGCTGCAAGTAATATCAAGGGTACGGAAACTAGAGCATCGCAACACAGATAGCAATAGATCAACAGGAGGGAATAAATACTATAAAAGTAAGATAGGTAGAAAGGGGAAGATGCTCGCCTGAAACCATTGTCGGAGGTTCATCCGAAGATCGGGTCGAAGCTCACATCAACTCAACGGCCTTATCCGCGAAGAAGCAAAACACTAGAAGAAACACCGGATGCAATATTTAATACAACGGCAGAAGATCGGCATGATGCATGAATGATGTATGACATGGCAAAGGTGCGGTGTAATTAGGTCACATTAAGCGGAACTGGGGGTCCCGACAATTACTTAAATGGTTCGTGTTGTTTAGCTACCCCGCAAATTAAATGTTGTCATATCATGGCAGAAGATAGTACCGGGTTCGCTACACCAATTTAAATGCGGCCAATATGAGACTAGATTTGCCCGCATATGGGCCCCATATTTAATTATATGGTGAATCGGCATAAGGCCCCCAAACCACAGATATGCATGCGAGTTTGACAATTATTATGCATCAAGTTGTTTTATATTATAAAATAGGGTTCTCGGATAAGAGGTTCACACATTAGGGTTCGGCAGATCTTGGGGTTTCGGGGTTCGGGGTCGGGTCTCGGGGTCCAGGGTTCGACGGAAACGTTCTCGGACTCCGGGATCGTTCTCGGTAACGGGGTAGATCTTGGCGCGTCCGGAAAGCAGGGCTTGGGTCGCTGTCGGGGGCGCATCGGTCTCGCCTTGTACGGTGTCGTTCTTGTTGTCGCGAAGATCTTGTCGGGTCCGCGGGTCGGGTCGATCTCGACATCCGGGGTGCAGTGCTTGTCGTTCCGCAATCTCGTCGAGCTTGACGTCCCTTGTAGTTGGCCTTCGGCTTCGGGGTCTTCAAGGTCTCGACGTACTTGGTTAGGGTTCGACGGAGTTTGGTCTTCAGGCACCCGAACAGGCTTCTCGAATTCCGTGAAGGAGAGCTTGTCGATTCGGCGTCATCGCCCCTAATTTCCACGACGAAGTACTCGGGATTCCACTCGTTTGTCGGTGTCGAGCTCGTGTGTGGCGATGGTTCCGTGTAGGAGACTCCCGGGTACCGCGGCGGAGTTCTCGGGTTCGGCGAGATCGGCCTTCGGGGTATCGACATCCGGGTTCGGTCTTCGCGGGTCTCGGTGTCCGAAAAGGCGTACTTGGAGTTCCGTCTTCGGTGGTCGGGGTAGTAGCTCATGGCGTTCCGAGATGGTTCCCTTCGGTCATCGGTTCGGAATTTGTGCGTCTTGGTGGATGATCTTGGCGTGTCGACGGTGCATCTCCAGAAGGGACGAGCTCGAGGCGAGGTGGGCCCGCGCGGCGTCGAAGCTCGGGCGCGGGTGGAGGCGGCCGAACGGGGAGCGGAGGCGGGCGGTCGACGAGCGGGAACGGCTCGGGGGCGAGCTCGCCGGCGGGGACGGCGAGGCACGACAGGAGCGGGTGCGGCCGATGGCGGGCTCGCGTCGGGGAAGCGCGTGGGGCCAGGGACGGAGGACGAGGCGCAGAGCTCAGGGCGCAGAGGGGGCGAGCGGAGGGCGACGCCGCGGCAGGGGCGAGGCGGCGGTCCGTCAGGCGGAGGCGGGCTCGGGGGCACGCGGCGGACGGCGAGGGGCGGCACGGGCTCGCGCCGGAGCGCCGGCGGAGGAGCTGCGCGGCGGGGAGGCGCGGCCGCGGCCGGCGCCGGAGAGGGGCAGGGCGAGCCAGGAGGGGAGAAGAAGGTGGTTGCCGGAGCTCGCAGAGGCGGCGGGGCGCAGGAGGGGAGAAGGGCGGGGCCGGAGGCGAGGGAGCAGGCGCGGGCGGTGGGCCTGGTGGGCTCTGCTGGCGGTGGAGGGGCGGTCCGCGAGCGGCGGCAACGCGCTGGAGGCGGCGACGGCTGCGGCCGGCGAGGATGGTAGGCGGGGCGGCGGAGCGACGAGCACGGGCGCGCGCGGGCGGAACGGCCGCGGGGGAGGGGTGGCGCGGCGAGCCGGCAGAGGGGGCGTCGGCCTTGGGCTACCGTGGCCGCGGACAGGAGCTCAGGGAGGCGGCGGAAGAGAGCCTCGCGGCCGGGGAGGAGCCTGGGAGCGGGAGGGTGCACGCGGCTCGGGGGGGCTCGCAGTGAGGAAGAAGAGAGAGGAAGAGAGGGGCCGGGGACAGGGGTGCCAGGGGTGGGGCCAGAAGATGGTGGGACCCAGGCGGGGTGGGGACGCGCGTGTCCGGGCGGTTGAGGTGGCTGTGGGTGTGGTTGGTGTGTGTGGGAGAGTGGGGTGGGTTTAGAGAGAGAGGGAGAGAGAGGGAGGCCACGTGGCAGCGCCGGATTGGTGGGGAGCTGAGGGTGGCTGATGTGGCGAGAGCTGATTGGCCCGGGTGATGTGGCTGGGGTGTGTGGGTAGTTTAACAAGTAGCTGTAGGATTTGTTGGGGTGTTCAGGTGGGCCGATTGTAAAAACCTGGGGGTGGTCGTTCGGGTCGGGTCGGCCCGTTCGACTGCCCCCACTAAAATAATAAATATTTTTATTTACTTTAATTGGACCGTTTGCAAACCGATAGCAAAAAAACAAAATAATCCGGAGACTCGGGCTTTGCGTTTGAATAAAGATGGGGCGTTTTAGAAAACAAAACGGGCTTTTCAAAATAGTTTTATGCGAACAGATGCAAGTTGATGTCGTTGCTCAAATGCAATGTGGCATGATGACATGAGCATGCGGTCATGATGATGCAATGCACAAAAACAACGCGATTTTCTAGTAGTGGTTTTGCGGGATGCCACAGTAAAGTTGTACACCCCTGCAGGGTTAAATCTTTTTGAAAAGCCGTGTTCACGGTTATGAACGCTTGGTGACCAGATTCTAAGATCATATAGAACTATAACCTAATCGTAAAACTTGGCAGATCAACGTGTGCTTAAGGATGCTTCCTCATGGGTACGAGGGGGTGATCCTAGATAGGGTTCAGATGATGATGATATGGTGGATATCAAAAGATGATGATCAATATTTCAGAGAAGTCGCTCTCTTATCCCCTTTTAAAATATTCTGAATAGACGAGCTTCTTCTCTCTCTTGATTTATAAAGAAAAGTGGCTTTATGCAAAACAACTCCACCATCCATAAGTCTTGCGGAGTACACCATGTACTCACCCTTGCTTTGTTGATACTTTTGGCAGAGGAAGTGTTCCCCTGAAGACGAGTTTCGTACTACATCGACACCGACGAGTAGCTTGGGGTTCCTGGCCGGCAGCCTGGAATCTATGGGTTTGGACGTCATCGTTATGCTTCAGGCCTCTCATTCCATTTGTTAAGTTTGCTATACCCTGTACTCACCCTTGCTTCCGTTGTTTGATGTTTGTGGTCAGTGACCCGTTCTTGTAATAATTTGGTTCTCTGCTCAGTTATGAGTTTGCTGTAATAAATTTTGTGTCGTAGGGTCATTGCTGTGTTATCGATTCTTCACTGGATATCCTCGAGCTCAAGGTTAAGATTATGCTAGACATAGGTCTAGGATTTGTTAAGCCCTGATTCCGGGGATGTCATAGGTTTTGGTATCAGAGCAGTACCGACCGTAGGAAAACCTTGCTATTGATCGATGTTCAGTCTAGTACTTGTGAAAACTATTTAAAAGCTGAAAATTATTTGCGAAAACTCTAGTATGCTTCTTTTTCTCCTTATCTAGTTTCGCTCTAATTATGGGTTATCTTATCTGGTGTTGATTTTGGAAAAGTTTCGATACTTCTTCTAGTCTTTCAAACTCTAGGTGCCTTTTGGGCATGTCGTTTCTCAACCAGTTGACCTAGTATTGAGTTCTCTAGAGTTGTGTGCGTTGTGAATTCCTTGTTCCCTTTGCTCTTGTTCAAATGAGATATTCCTTTCCATCATAATCTCTCTGTTTTATGGATCCTACAATATAATGATCCACAATGTTCTGTTCTACTCCTCGAGGTTTCCTTTTGTCTCGTGTGTCTCCTTTTTGTTTGTTCGGGTACTTCAGAATATATATCTTCTCTTGTAAGCTACCTCGTGATTATTATCTTGTAGTGTATGCTATGTCACTCAAGTAATAGTTACTTATTTTCTCAGGTTTTAACCCTTGGACTTGAACCAAAGGTCCCAGATTGTGCTGGAATCTAGTGTTGTGAATCTTGTACATGAAGCTGATCTTTAACCCAAGATCCTTCTTTTGACCCCTGTTGATAATGTTCAAACATTACCTCAGGATGGCTAGTACTACCATTCTATCCTTCAAGCTTGTTGTTATTGTCGTGATTGAATTGTGACAATTAAGGACTTCCCCTACCACTAGATATGGCAGATGTTCTTTAATGGAACTAAATAGATCACGCAAGAGTACTCCTCGAGAGTCTCGCATCTACCCTCGTGACTCTGCCACACCTTTCCCCTTCTCTGCATTGGTTTTCGGAAGGTTGTTGACTTATGCATCCACACCTCGAGATTATATTCTGAGTAGGTTCCTTTTCCCTTGTTGTTTTCCGACCTTTATCTACCAGTTGGTAGCCAAGTAGTAATGTGCATCGGTGTCTTCCGATGTAAGATACTCTTGTGGTCTGTCAAGACAAACCATTTTGGAATGTCCAGGAGAAACAAACTCCAGTACCTCGTCATATATAGGACCAGGTCAAAGTGTTGTAATCTGCAGATTAAGAGGTATTGAGTGTCTTTCATCTGTTCTACCTTAAAGTATCAGTCCCTTTTATACTAAGAGGACGGGCTTAGTTTCATGACCCCTTAATGAAGTGATGCTTTTACACATCGTTACCCACCCTTACCCGAGATTTCGTGCTCGTGAATGATGCGTGTGCGTAATAGCGTGGCCATATGAGATTCTTAGCAATTATTATTGTTTAGAACTCCAACGATCTATGTTTCATTCGGCCTAGTTCTTTTGGCGGCTTCTTCCAGAAGCTGCCCTACCACCAGCTTCCTGGGAAAGCCGGTTCAAAAAAATTGCGAGGCTTCCAAATTTGTTTAGACTTAACTATTTTAGAAGCCTCACAATTTTTTTTAGACCGGCTTCCTAAGGAAGCTAGGGGGAGGGAGGCTTCTCGGAGAAGCCCCAAAAAGAACTGGGCCTTAGCATGATTGGTTAACCGTGTCACTAAGCAAAGGATGATTGTGCTACCAAGTCTGTTATTCTGGTGCACTCTCTTCGGTCAAAGAGTTAGGCTTGCGCCAAAGCTCTTAGACTATGTCTCCTTGCTTTACAAAGTAAGTTACCTCTCAAACTAAGTGACATATCAGTGGTCCGTGATATTCTAGATGTCTACTAGAAGTATCGCCATGTTGCCGCATGACCGTGATGTTTAGTTCTTGAGCAAGCAAGTTCTCTGAACTTATCTTTTCTCCAAGGATTCATACTGGATACCCCTGAACTAGTTGGTTGAGCTTAAACAATAACTTGGAGAGTTGTAAGACAAAAGCTTTATCCGACTTCGTTCCTTCTTAAAGTGTTGTCTAGTTTTGTTCGTGCTGAAGAAAGATAGTATTTCCTTTGTGGATAAATTATTTCTGCCACCTTTGATTTGATTTGGGTTATTGTCAAATCAAACTCAGTTCCAAGGATTATCTCAATGATGTTTCTTCATGTGATGTTTCACTTGAGTACATTTTCATGTGCTTTGGGCTGACCAATATTCTTGCCTTGTTCAAGAAACATATGAGTCCATGCTCTTGGAATGTCTTGATAAGTTTGTTGTTGAGCCCATCAATGACATTATTATCTTCTCCATGTGAGATCGAATTCATGTCACAATTGGTATAGATGTTGGAAACTTTCGAGAACCATCTTTGGGTCATCTCGAAGTATGTGTTCTGGATGTTAGAAGTAACCTTCTCTAGTTCATGTGCAAATGTTGAAAGAAGTCGTCGTGAATTCGATAAGAGTTATCCCTTTTCTCTTAAGGACACATGTGTGGTTTATTGTTAGTACTTTATGTATGTGCAGTTGTATTTTGACAAGTTGCAAAATACATGGGTCTAGCAATCTAGCTCATCTTTTGGAGCTATATACTATAGTCCATGTCTTGAGAATCTAGTAACTTTACCTTTATGGTAAATGTTGCAAACTTTCCACTCGGACATGCTGAGTTTGAAGTATCATTTCACTAAACCAAAGTTGAATCTCAAGCAACAATGATGGTTGGTGCACCTCAAGGTTTTGACATAGTTCTCTATCTAATCTGGCAAGATTATTGTAATGGTGACACACTTAGCAGTAAAGATCCTTTGTCATATTCTCTTGATTCAGCAATAATAACCCTTCCTCATAAAGCCTCTTCTATAATTTGATTACAGGAGTTGTGCTCATGGTTTCCTTTGTACCTGAAGTCCGACCTTTACTTGATGTTTGATATCTCAAACATCAAGGAGAACATATAAACTAGTGTTGCTAAATGTCTCTCGGTCCATCCTCCAGACTCTTTTATGTTGGCAACTGTTGTTGTGCCAGGTAATTGAAGTCTGAGAATGAAGTTTCTTTCTTCTCGTGTCATCAGGAATCTTCTTACCTATTTATCTAGTGGTGCAAAGTGATATCATGATCTTTGGCAAAGATTCTGATATATCTGGATAGATAAAGAGTTTCCTTCGTTTCTCAACCATGTTTAAGAGTGGCTATGTTTTTGGTAATTAAAAGTTTCTCTTGTTACATGTTTCATGTGGCTCTTATGAGTCCTCTCCACCAAAACACCTATCTATCCTGGCCTTCTATTGAATGAAAGAGTGAACCTTCTGGGTCAAAAGTAGTTCAACGGCTTGGTTTAGTTGATCCACATCTCCGCAACCTAAAATCTCTACTTAAGCCATCTAGTAGAAGTTTCCTATCAAAGTCTGTGGTCATGTTCTTTCTGTTGGAACCTTCCTATTTAGAAGCATAAACCCTTCTGAAGTTCCATGGTCTCAATCCTTATGAAGACCATCTAATCTAACAATTTGAAACCTTCTCCACTTGTTTCCTCTGTTACCTTGATGTGTTTCATGTTTGTCATCTCAGAGTTGTTTCTAAATACTCCATCCAAGAGTTGACCATGAGATGCTCTGTGGTGTTTGGTGTGTTTCCCTTTTATCTTTGGAGTTACCATGTTTCTTTCTCTCTCTATCTCTCTTCCTACCTTTGGAATCTCGGGTCGAGATTCTCGTAAGGGGGATAGAGCTGTAACACCCCATTTTTAGTTAAATAATAATTAGGGTTTGCTTGTGCATCATGAGAATCATTATTTAAATTGTGCATTAAAGAAAATCAAGTAAAACCCTATACCCCAGTTTCCCCTCTCTCTTTGAAAGCAATTCCAAATGGTTTCAAATATTTTGAAAATGGTCAAAAAGTTGTGAAGCCCAAATGTTATAGGGGCCTCACATTATTTTAAATGTTTTACAAAGTCTATGGCATTTTTGAAATGTCCAAAACAATTTTGTATATGAAAATACAAAAGGGAAAGTGCAAACAGAAATTGAAAAAGGGTTTCAGTAAAAAAACAGTAGCAGAGCTACCCAGGCCGCAGCCTAGCTCCCCTCTCCTCTCCATGCCGCTCATGCGCACGCGCAGCCGGCCCAGCAAGAGCCCCTTCGGCCTGGTACCGCCTCACTCTCCCCTCGTCGTCCCCGATCTCCACTGCGCACACTGGGAGAACCGCCTCGTCGCCACCTACTTCTCTGCCAATGGAATCGAGCAGGGGCGCTCTATATCATCGCCATCGATGTCTTCTTCCCCTAGCCCGGCAAGCTCCGTCGTCGATCTTCCCACTACTCCGGTTCACCCCGCGTCTCACCGTCAACCTCTTCACCTTTAGGGTGAGATTCTGGTGCCATAGGCACCCTCTGCTTGCTCGCTAGCCTGCTGTAGTCGCCGCTCGCCGTTCATCTGCAACCTCCGCCGCCGTTGCTCGCCGTAGCCGCGTCTCCGGTGACCCAAAACCAGCAGCGCTACCGCTATTAGGTTTGCCCTGCAGCGCTCATTCGAACCCGCCCCTCCGCGCGTCCCCACTCGCCCTCTAGAACCGCCAACCACCGCTGGCCGACATGCCCTCCGGCGAGCCAACATGGTGCCCATGTGGCGCCTGCGTGGCAGTCACGTGGGCGTTGACCCTGATTTGCCAGCGTAGCCGCTGACCTGGCCCTAGGGCCCAGGAGTCAGTGACTGGGCTAGATACAACCCTAGTAAGAAATACCCCTCACCCCTGTGCTGACGTCAGCCTAACGCATTATTTGGTTTAAATAAATCTAGAAATTGATATAAATCTTATAAAATCAATAACTAATTATTGATAAGTCAAAAAATACAAATAATATATCAAAATGTTCAGAAAAATGATATCTAAGCTATCATCATGAATTGTTAATCAACTTTCATAGCAAGTTTAAATGGAACAACCTAGTAACCCCTCACAGGTGATTCCGGAGTTTCCCCGAGTTAGGGTTTACACCCCTCGGAACCCCGTTTAAATTGTCAAGCATGCTTTAGGGTTACATTTCGATACAAAATAACTTGTCATATCATCATACTTGCTTGAGAATTGCATCGATGCCATGTGTTGATTGTTTCCCTATCTTTCCGATGTTTGGTTCTTTTCGGTACAATACGAGATCGAGATCAAGATCGAAGACAGAGATCAAGACCGTAGAAGATCGAAGATCGACGAACAATACTTGACCAATTGTAACCAAGTCAAGTACAAGATTCCCGAAGACCTGCTTATTGGTTATCAACTATCAAAGGCAAGCATAGCCCCAGCATGATATAATCCTATGATTTCGAAAGCATTTCATTTTTTGCCATGATGCATACGATTCTACTATGGTATTTTATCGATAGATAGAGTATCCTATCTGTTGCATTACTCCCTTTGAGCTTATATTACCTGATCCACTGCTCCTAGCATAACTAGGTTTGCCTTGTGTGCACTGCTAGAGCTTATATCTGTGTCCTGGTTAGCCATGCATAGCTGTTGAATCTGGTCCATCCAGATGATGTATCAGATGAAGAGAATCTAGTATGAAAGGAAAATGTGATGAGATGATATCAGAGGTGATATGATTTAAGCATGCTAAGGCTTGTATGGGAGGTCATGGTGGGATGTGGTTTTTCTAGTCCCATGCTCGCCACCACTAGGAACTGAGTTCTTTCCTTTGGAACCGAGATGAGCGTACAGCCACACGGGGCTTGGGAACCCCTCGCCTGATTAACTTGCCTAGTAGATTCCATGAGTCACATAGTTCAGGCATTCCATTCGACATGCATTCTGGATCTTCTCGAAGGTGGTGAAGGAGGTGCATTCATAACAGGTAGGTAAGCGTGGCAGGGGTTGCTTGGGGTGGATGGAGCCCCTGGTAAACCAACCTCGCCTCACATATTTATGTACCGGTTTCGGGATTTGACCCGTTACGATGGAACCATACTTATTGCATGCTCATGGTCTCGGCGAAAGCAAGGTAAAGGTCGTGGCCAACGACCCTCTGCCAGCTTTCCAAGAAAGAGGGCTAATAGCTTGGCATTAAGAGTCGGTTGGTACGTGTGGGTAAAGTTGTACACCCTTGCAGGGTTAAATATTTTTGAAAAGCCGTGTTCGAGGTTATGAACACTTGGTGACCAGATTCTAAGATCATAGAGAACTATAACCTAATCGTAAAACTTGGCAGATCAACGTGTGCTTAAGCATGCTTCCTCATGGGTACGAGGGGGTGATCCTAGATAGGGTTCAGATGATGATGATTTGGTGGATATCAAAAGATGATGATCAATATTTCGGATATGTCGCTCTCTTATACCCTTTTAAAATATTATAAATAGACGAGCTTCTTCTCTCTCTTGTTTTTATAAACAAAAGTGGCTTTATCAAAACAACTCCACCAGCCATAAGTCTTGTGGAGTACACCCTGTACTCACCCTTGCTTTGTTGATACTTTTGGCAGAGTAAGTGTTCCCTTAAGACGAGTTTCGTACTACATCGACACCGACGAGTAGCTTGGGGTTCCCGGCCGGCAGCCTGGAATCTATGGTCTAGGACGTCAGCGTTATGCTTCAGGCCTCTTAGGCCATTTGTTTAAGTTTGCTATACTTAATAGCATAATATGCCTTCCGTTGTTTGATGTCTGCGGTTAGTGACCTCTGCTTGTAATAATTTGGTTCTCTGCTAAGTTATGAGCTTGCTGTAATAAATTTTGGGTCATAGGGTCATTGTTGTGTTATCGATTCTTCACTGGATATCCTCGAGCTCAAGGTTAAGCTTATGTCAGACAGAGGTCTGGGATTTGTTTAGCCCTGATCCCGGGGGTGTCACAAAGTCTTAACCATCTATATACTTTATCTCCATATTTCTAAAATATTTTATTTGACAAACAGAATGATCGCGATGTCGTATATCTTAGTAACCAAAACCTCGTTCATGTGACCCTGGTCTCTTTTATTTTACTATATATATGTCGAACCGCCGATGCACACTTTCTAATTGGATCTTTAATTTGGATTTTATTTGTGTTTGTTGGAATTTGTATTTATGGGTGTTTCATTGTTATGGCGAGTAAGGATTGACGGGTTCGAGCTGAATCCGAATTATGAGGAAGAATTGTTTCACGACAACGAAGGCATGCCCTTACCATATCTTATCCTAGTTTTATAAAGTGCATTCTATTTTATTTTTTTTACAAATATGTGCTATTTTGTCACACACATATCTTGATCTACCTATTCCCATAAAATAATTTGAGTAGAAACTATATAGTAGTTCTATTAGAGTATAATTTCTTAGTCATGCTCAATAATAAGTAGGATCCTTGATCTCCCCTCTTTGGAGGAATTGGATGACCCTCGGGTCACATACACCTCTTTTGAAACTTGATGAGCTCGCTGAGCTAGCTATCATTGCTTCCTCTACTCTATTCTACTCTGGGTGAAACTTACCCTCTAAACATGGGCGCGGGTGACAGCTGAATCAAAGGAAGGATCGATTGGATGCCCTTCACTTGTTGGAGGAGGCAATCCATTGTCCGTCTAGCATTAGGTCCTAATAAGTCTTGGATTTGAAGATTGTGACCAACCGTACAACCACATGCTATAATAGGCACTGGCTTGGTCAAATAAGTTAGTCAGCCGTAGGTGTTGATGTCGCTGTATCGATGATGAGGTGTCACATCTTTGGGGGACCTACCTAAAAGACCTTGTCACAATCCATTTGCCGGTATATCAACTGGTGTGTCTTAAACAAGGATGGCTAGTGGGCGTTAAGACGGGATTGTGTCATGTAGGAAAAGTGTACAATCTCTGCAGAGTTTAAACTATTCGAATAGTCGTGTCCACGGTCATGGACGACACATGAATCTTTCTTGACATACAGGAACTTGTCTTGCTACTTCCCTCTTTTCCCCTATCCTTATCCTGGAATCTATCAACTATGTGAGTTTTCATGGACAATCGCACTATTGAGAAATACCACATTGATGATAAACATGTTTTCTTCTAAAACTGCTTTCATCAAAACTATTACCATATTGCAAATAAAATTGGCTCGATGAGAAAGAACCTTACAACCTTCCTTGAAGCCACATGTAGATATTATAGGTTTTGCATAAGGGGTATGTTGAGTACATCATGTGCTCATGACAATGTTTATGTTGATACTTGAGAGTACTATGGAGAAGGAAAGGACTATGACTATAATGATTACGCTCATGAGTGAGGCCTCGTGGACTACATCGACTGCTTGTGGCTGAGATGGAGTCGCTATGCTTTTTATATTTCCGCTGTGTTTTCTAGATGTAATAAATGTCACTAGACATTTTACTTTGTTACTATTCAAACTCTATAATAAAATTCTTTTGAATGTTATGCAATGATATCATTTCGCTGTGTTGTCAACCATTGATCCTGGGATTGACAAAGGTACACAGGGGGTATGGAAGTTAAGTCCTAGTCCTCACAGAAGAGAAGAGTAAGATAAAGAAAAAGCGCATATTCTAGCTATTCTACATGTACGCGCATGGATTTAGCGGCACGGTGCATAGATCGTAATAGTGGATTATTCTAGACGCAAATTGGATCGTTAGAAACAAGAAAAAGTAGCTAGGTATATGCATGGATTTCCCGGGAGAATCTACATCATGGATGATTTCATGGTCGCTGTGGACTACTCTGATGTTTCCGTAGTCATGGACTCTTCTGAGTCTGCTACATAGACTTCATCTCCCATGATGGTTTCGACAACCTACAGCCGCCACCGTCTTCGGCAAACCGATGCCGCTCCGAACCCTTCAGCCGTGCAAACCGATGTCATTGACTTCGATGACTCGCCATCGTGTCAACTCCATCCACCGCATGACTCGCCGAAATTTCGACTTTGATCCTCCGTATCAGCTCTCGAACACCGCCTCGACAATATAGACCACATCGACCCTATACTCGGGGGCTACACCCACTCTGTGACCACCGTCGACTGTGATGACATGTTGAGGTCTTCGACTCTGGCAACCTGCTGCAGTCTTCGACTATGGCAACCTGCTGCGGTTTTTGTCCGTGACAACTCGCGACTGACATCGGCTTCGATGACCCTCTATAGTCTATGACTATGGTGTCAATTTTGTACATCACGTGACCCACTGGAATCTTCGGATCTGGCGACTTAGTGTCTCCCTCGACTGCGCCGACCCGCTGAGTTTTTGACTGCGTCAACTCACTGCAGTCTTCGACTACGGCGACCTACCAGTCGCATCGACTCCCACGACGACAACCTGCAGGTTGAATCAATTCCCGTGACCCGTTTTCGTATTGAATCCATCCGCGGAAACTACCAAGAAAGCTAAGTGTTTCTCTACCAAGAGTCAATAATTATTTACTTAATCGCACTTGATACATTCAGGGGCCGTGCACTCTTCGAGTAATGTAATGTGCCGCCAACTTCACGCACTTGAGCACCTTCATACGCGATAGACCAAGTAGCTGATTCTGCCTCATCGTCAAATCCTTGAACTTCGAGTGCCTTGGCAAGGTACTTATACTAAGGGTAATAAGGCTAACAAAAAGGCCTAGAAAAAAGTGCAAAACTGTCAACTCGATTGGCACCCGAATTTTACCTTACAAGCCAACAGGCAAATATTCTTTACAAGATACAAGTACTTCACAATTATTCATGTTTCCTGTAGCCTAAAAGGACGTCGATTGCAATGAGCTATTTTATTGGATCCTTCAACAGAGTCGATCAACACCATTCGCATCAATAAACTCCAAGACCTAAGTCGACACTCTCCTCGGATGACCATATCAGCTGTCGATAGACACGACGCTGGGTGTGCACCAGATAGAAGCGATGCTGGACGCACACTCGATGGAAGCGACTGCATGGACTTCATTCTCATTCTCGACTCATCCGACTAAAACGCCGCATGACTCTGCTACATTGACTCCGATTGCATCATTGAATCTGGTTTTCTTATGCATGAGACGTTGTCTCGATGCATTTCCATGTTATTGGTTTCTCCTTGCATAAGTCTCCACTCGGGTCTATGACTCGATTAGAAACTTGGGGGATACACCTATAAGGAGCACTGGTCGCGCACCCGATGTATTTTCGAGTTAGCGGTACGCCCACGAGATTTTCGACTACAACTGCATGATACAAGACTTGAGTCTCTACCCGAGTCTACGACTCGAACAGACACTTGGGGGCTACTCCCATAGTGAGTGCTTGTTGCGCACCCTATGAATCAGTTTATTATGATCCTTCGGATCCTTTGCAATCAATACGTTATAAAAAATAACATATACTACCTCCATTTCAAGGCTTAAGGCGCACACGCTTTCCAAAAAAAAGTTTGACCAAAAGAATTGAGCAACAAAATCTTGATTATATTGTACATAATTAGTACCGTTGGATTCATATTGAAAAATACTTTCCAGTGATACTAGTTTTATACCAAAAATATTTACGTATTTAGAGTAATTCTTGGTCAAAAAAAAATACGCAAAACGACAATTAAGCTCTGAAACGGAGGGAGTAGTCGACAATTTTGGCGACTCCACCCAAACATTGATGCTAAAAGATGACGTCTCCTTACATACCTGAAGCGTCTCCGCGATAATAAACATTCACATGTTGTGTCTGCGACCTACAGACACAGTATGATGGTATGGTAATGCACCCGGATGCACTCTGCCAGTAATATTCTGTGTTAATAGGCACGATGCAAAATCCTGACAAACGCGTTGGATACATACTTAAAAACACTATAATTCGACTTCTATAACACCATCGTGGCCTGAGTTGAATTACTCCAGCAATTTTTCTGATTCAACGCGAATCTTTTAGATAAACCTCTTAAGAAGTTGGAGGGCCTAGTATACGGCGATTTCTCTTTTGCTAGGCCCAGCACTAAAAAACCTACTTTTTTACGATTGCGAGGTTTATTCAAAGAGGAAATTTTAGAGTCCGGTGACTCGAGTCTAAGTAGATAGCGTTGTTTTGCCCAAAGGCAGTTAACTAATCCCGATCCGTTGGCTGAGTCAGGCATGCGTATCAACTATCCCTATGAACTAACACTATGACCCAAATGCCTGGTCTGATTAAGGTAGTCAAAGACTTCACATTCTCTAGTCGAATCTACGATTCGACTGAACACTTTGGGGCTACTAACGTGGGTATTCCCTACGGGTGCCTACTATTAGCCTATCTGTTCTGGCCCAACAGAAGCCCACATAATGATGCACCCCTTATGACGAAGCCCATGAGGGATTCAGGTGGCTCGAGCCCATGAAGGACGCGACTCCTTGGAGAACACGACTAGTTTTAGATAGGAAATTAAAAGGGTTAAACTCTGATCTGTAACCGACTCGACCTAACCCTGAGACTTGGCCTCCCAATATAAATGCTAGGAGGAAATGGCGAGGAGGACATCCACAACCCTAGCATACACACCTGCCCGATTTCATTTGCGCACCCTAGTAACCTTTGGCTTCGCCATCAATCAAGAAGAGACAAGCAGGACTAAGGTTTCCCTCTAGGGTCCGAACCTAGGTAAACACCGTGTCCCGTGTTTCTTGTTTGTTAGTCGTTCCCGATCTCGAGTGTTCCCCTATTCTCCAAAACCCAAGCCCATAAAAATGGGCATCCATGAGTCGAAACCTTGCCAGTTTCCTTCTTTGGCTTTCAAAGTAATGGATGTGTCGGTGTGTTGAAAATTGTGTTCATGCACTCTACATTGTGCATTTTTGTGTTCATCTTTTCGTGTGTCGACATGATTTTCCTCGAAGTTGTACCCGTAGTGATAATTTGTTTTGCTCGAAGTGGTACTCGCAATGATAAAAAGTTTTGCTCAAAGATATACCATGGTTCCTTACTGCGCTTTCGTCTGGATGTCTTTCTCTCCAGGTTCTCTTCTGCCAACGTCCGCCCTTACTTTTTTCGACACAGAGATTGCTTTGCTTATCTTAGTTATGAAGGCTCGAAACCGTCTACATCATGCTACATATGCTATGCGCTCCTACGAGACGTACCTACTCGTGGCCTATTATTTCTTATCTAATGGAAGACGTGAGGTTTGTATTGTCTCCTGTCGCGCGTATAGACTTCTAAAGCTAGATGGCACGTCTCCCCACGGCGCATCAAGGTAACCTTCCTATTTCCTCTCCTGTACCAACGACCAGATGTGCAGACAAGTTTTCCAGGCGCCGCTCGCGTTACACGTGTTTAGTCCCTTCCATTTATCTCCTCTCACATTTAATACGCAAAAACAGTTCTTCTAGACGCTACTCGCACCAGGGTGACACGTGAACCAAGGGTTTTCTTTCACACGCAACATGACCAAAGCTCTGTCCATTGCATGCATGCTGGTCTCATGGTGTCATTCTACTATAACAATAAAATATATTGTTTGCTGCCATCTACCCTCCTTCGCATCTCCTTGCTACTCCTCTCTCGTCCATAACGACAGTCTTCATGGCTCTGATACAATGAAGTTCGGGTAAACTTCTTACAGTCCACGGCCATGTAGGATGAAGTGTGGTGTAAGAAGCCCTGAATATAGGTCCAAAGTGCAAAAATTAGGGGGACCAAAAACTTTTTCTATCTTAGTGGTAAAACAATTGTTTGCTTACTTGTGCTTATCCTTTGAGTGTGTAGTAGTTAAGATAACACTCTACGTCACTGTCATTTGACAAAAGCTATTTACCAAAAGATATGTCTTGGCTTATTTTAGATATTACCAAATGATTTTTCATTTCAAAACATGAGACAAGATGCCTTTTCAACCAAAAATGTCTTAGTATCTTCTATTATCAAAGTTATGGAGGTCTATATGATACTATCTCCTTATGTTTTGATGACAGATATTCCAAATAATCTTACCTCTAGTATTTCCAAAACAATTATAAAACCTTGACTCCCACTCTTGGTAGAAGTAACCAAAGAGTCTCACCTTATTCAAAACTCCAACCATTCAAAATACCTCTCCATACCTCAAGCCAAGCTTAAGGGTACTCATGGTAGCAGTTTTGTGATGTGGATAAGATGAGTTTCCTTGATATGCTTGCTAAGATGACTTGCTTTGATATGTTGTCAAAATTGTTTGATTAGGATCTAGTATGAGTTACCCTAGAAGATCATATTATACTAACTAAACCAAACCAGCAAGTCTACCTCTAATCTTGAATAGAAAATCATAAAAACCCTAATCTGAAGACTATCTACCCTCATGGCTATGTTCTACCCTTGGTAAACCTTATGTTACCACCTTTCCATCCAATCCCTAGGCAAGGAGCCTATCTTATCATATCCTTGTGAGGTGACATACAACCACCCACACTTGATCTTGATCTAGGAACCAATTCACCTAGATTCCCGAACCTATTCAAATCTCTCGTCACCATTTTGACCATGTGTTCCCTATAATAGGTTCAATTTTGTGTCACATTATTTTTCTAGATTGCAAGGTAGTGGAGACCAACTCAAGGCATGGATCCCATCTACATAACCTACTCTTCAAAATCATTCACTAAATTATGAGTTTGGGACCTTTCATCCTCTCAGAAACATTAACTCTTCTACCCTAGTCAAAAACCCTAAATTAGTCAAAATTTGACACTGTTTGGAACCTTTATCAAGATCTCATCTTTGAGATTCCACCTATATTAATCCTTGAGATTTTTTGGAAATATACATGAACCATCTTGTAAACCATCAGTAGTATTTCCAAATTCCACTATTTCCTTTGGCTAAACCCCTCATGGATCCACTCATCCTTGATGGTTTTGCAGGAAAGAAAATAAGATGTTGCTAGCAATATTCTTAACATGCCAACTTTGGCAGAAGCTCCCATCTGCATGCCATCTCACGTTGATCAACCATTGGCGTGATTGTGATATACTCAACCTTTTCTACCAACCCACACTTCCTTGGTTTCCATTGGATCCTTGTGCTTCTCAAACCAAGTTTGTCATCTTTCCTAGGAGCACTCAATCATGATATAGACCAACTCTTTGTACCATGATGATCTATATCACTTAGTCTCTCTATCCATGTGCCCCTCAATCCAATTTATGCCTTGAGACACTTAATATGGCTTGACTAACTTGGTATGATGATAATAAAAATCTAGATCCCAAAAATCACTCAAACTCCCTACTTTTAACTTGAATCTTTTACAATGTAACCAAGTGATCTCACTAACCTTCCTCCTCACCTATGATCATGCCCTACTCATCAACCTTTCCCTAGACACTTAATCATGTGAGTTTGTGAGATAAAATAAATATAAACAATAATGTCTATTCTATTAAAACTTTGTTAAATCAACAAAGCATCCCCAAGACTCATTGTTTGAAGAACCCCAACACCTCACCACCTTCCCTTGGAAATGGAACTGTAGTGCTATACTAAACCACCTCCCTCTCTTTGCCTTTTGTTCTTGGAAGGAAGAGAAGGAGAGAGACATCCTTATCTTGAAAAACCTTGGCCATCAATGGGCAACATCACCACCACTCCCTCCCTTCTTCACTGCCACCGACACATGACCCCACCATCCCTCTCTCCATCGCCCTCACTACCCTATCCATTCCTATCTCCATTGACCATGTCCAAAATGTATTATGCCCACCATAGACCACCATCCCTTGGCATAAGAGTGTTGGAGATATGCCCAAGAGGCAATATTAAATTGGTTTTTATCATATCTTCATGCTTATGATAAATGTTTACATACCATGCTATAATTGTATTAACCGGAAACATTAATACTTGTGTGATTTGTAAACATAAAAGAGTCCCTAGTAAAGCCTCTTGTTAAACTAGCTTGTTGGTTAATATATGACTATGGTTTCCTGATCATGAACATTGAGATGTTATTAACAACAGGGTCATATCATTAGGAGAATGATGTGATGGACATACTCCTATAGTTAAGTGTAGCATAAAGATCAAGTCATTTATAATAGTTCACTTGCTATAAGCTTTCTGATACATAGTAACCTAATTTCTTCGACCATGAGATCATGCTAATAACCATCACCGGATGGATGCTTTGGTGACATCAGACACCACTTCGTAACTGGGTGATTATAAAGGTGACATTGAGTGTTCGGAAAGTATGTGTTGAGGCACATGGATCATGAGTAGGATTTGTCCATCAATGTGATGGATAGATATACTTTGGTCCCTCTCGGTGGAACATCATCCAATTAGCTTGCAAGAATGTGACTGGATCACAAGGGATCACATATTACGGGAACGAGAAAAGAGTACTTATCGGTAAGGAGGTTGAACTAGGTATGCAGATGTACCGACGATAAAACCTCGGATAAGTAAAGTATCGTGAGATAAAGAGAAATTGATATGGTATGTAAGTGGTTCATTTGATCGCAAAGTAATCGTATAAATATATGGGAGCCATATGAATTTCCAGATTCCTCTATTGGTTATTGATCGGAGAAGAGTCTCGGTCATGTCTGCATAATTCATGAACCGTAGGGAGACACACTTAAGGATTCAATGTTGTATAGTAGATATGGAATGTAAGTAGGGAGACCGAATGTTGTTTGGACTCTCGGATGGGATCCAGGATATCACGCGGAGATCCAGAATGGTTTGTAGAATAATATTCATATAAGGAAAGTCCAATTCTAGAGTTTAGGAATGATTCCGGGGTTTTCATCAGAATGATCTAGAAGGGTCTAGAAGGTTCACCGGAAAGGAAGGAGAAGGGTACATGAATGTGTCATGAGTAAGTGGAATGATTGCATCATGTCCTAGGTCACTTGGTTGGGCATTTATAATAAATAAATTAAGCTCCAAATTGAAAGTCAAAAGGCAAGTTTGAAAAGTCAGACTGGGACAATGTATCCTGGTGGAGGAAGGAAAGAATCCTTCTTTCCCTCAACCACAAGCCAATAAGGAGAGGGAGTTGGGGAAGGATTCAAACTCCCCTTTCCCAAGCTACACTCCCTCTCATAAATAGAGGGGATGGGGTGCCCTTAGGAGACACAACACCAACCCCTCCCCACATAGTCGCCGCGCGTCGCCAGTCGTGCCGCCACCGGATCGCCGTCGCCGCATTAGCCACCGCCGGCCACGCTTCCTCCTCTCCGGCCCTCTAAAGCCTATATTGCTGGAAACCCTAATTATCCACCATAACCCACTTCGGCTTAGGTGAAGCCCTGTAGGATATTCCCTCTACTTCCGACACCACATCGTCATGCTGCCGGAATTGCGAGGAGAGAACTATAACCTCTGCTGCCTGCTGGAACAAGGGAGAGGAAGGTCTTCATCAAGTACCGAACGTGTGACTGACTGCGGAAGCACTGCCGGAACGCAGCGCCAAAAGAATGTCTACGCGATCTTCAGATCGACAAGTGTACGACTATATCACCCACAAGAATCTGCTCTCGTTAACCGCTTTGGAATCTTCGAGGGTGAGTACTCTAATCGACTCGTTGCTACAATCTAGTAGATAGATCTTGGATTGTTTGTGTTCGTGTGGTAGAATTTTTTTGTTTTCCATGCTACCAACCCTACAGTGGTATCAGAGCCGTGTCTATATGTAGATTTGTTGCACGAGTAGAACACAATGTTCAATGTGGGCGGTGGTGCTTTTATTATCAATTGCTTTTTGTGTACTTTGCATCTTGCGGTATGGTGGGATGAAGTGGCCTGGGATAACCTTACATGACATCGTTCATGAGACTTGCTCCACGCTTGACACGCAACTTGTATTGCATAAGTGGCTTTGCGGGTGTCTGTCTCTCCCATCATAGTAAAGATTCAATTTACAATGGGCACTTGAGAGTTCAAGCATCAACGTTGTGGTTCTTGTTCATAAGTTCGAATGACACTTATTGAAAGCCCCAAACCACGTAAAATATGCAAAGAAAATTAGAAGCATATAACTTTGGTTTGCAGGGGTGTGATTGTGATTATATATGATGTATGCAATGTTCCTTATTATAAGTCGGCAACCGGCAGGAGCCTTATGGTTGTATTTTAATTTCGTTAAGACCTTTGTGTCTATTATTCAAAGTAGTTGTAATAGTTGATGTTGGTGGACGACAACCATGGAGCGGTGCCATTGACCTTGACGCCATGTCGGTGATGATGGAGATCATGTTCGTGCTCGAAGATGGAGATCGGAAGCACAAGAAGAAAGGCCATATAATATCACATATTATGAATTGCATGTGATGTTAATAATTTTATGCATCTTGTATTTCTTAGATCGCGACGGTAGCATTATAAGATGATCCCTCTCACAAAATTTCAAGTTATAAAGTGTTTGCCCTTAGTAAGCACCATTGCCAAAGCTCGTTGTTTTGAAGCACCACGTGAAGATCGGGTGTGTTAGATTCTGCGAGTGTATACAATGAGAACAAGCCAGATTTGGTCATGCGAAAACTAAGGTTACATCTTGACGAGCCTAGCATGTATAGACATGGTCGCGGTACACAGATTACCGAAAGGTAAAGCATGAGTCATATAGATGATATGATGAACATGATGATTGTTCGCCTTTGAAACTAAATCATGTCTCGTGATGAACGGACTTGGTGTAGTGGATTTGGTTCATGTGATCACTAAAACAATGTGAGGGATATTGTTTTAAGTGGGAGTTCAATAGTAATATGATTAAAAGTTGAACACTATTTATCATAAATTATATCAAAGTGAATTTGAATAGTTTTTGTAGTCATTGGAATCCGTTTACCACCTTGCGCTTAGTTATAATTGAGATAATAGAACAGTGGAATTCTGGTTAGTTACTTTATGAACTGGTATCGTATTGTTTTGAAGTATTAATGTAAATTTTAAAAGTCCTATTGCAAACTGTCAGTAAGTTCCGTTTACTCCGTGAAGTTTATTAATTGGTATTAAATCAAGAGTGATATTCCAGTGTTAGTATATAAGTATCATGCTTGTCTCCATGATTCTTGATATTCAAAAGATTGTTTTAATATCAAGGTTATCTAGGAGCTGAAAGACTTGTTTCAGAAACCATGATGTGTGGAAGATATTGCGATATCTGAAATGATGTTTTGGTTACAACATGAGAGAGTATAATATGGCAAAGTTTATGTTCTCATATTTGATGAGAATTTGCAAAAGGTTGGAGACGCTTGTCATCCTAATCCTCCAAAAGGTTTTGGAGAGAAACATTATACTCGTGATTCACCATTATAAGCTAAAGTAGCTTGATCATGAATAGTTCCATGATAAGGATGAATATTTGATGTGGGTAAAATGTTTACTACACTTAAAAATTACTAAAGAATGGAATTTGAAAGAACACCAAGTATTTGATAATGGTAATCTACTTCAAAGTGCAAGTCCAAAGACATTTGTATTTAACTATACATGCTTTGGACTATGTGTCATGTGTATGTCCCCCTATTGATGTTGATAGATTCTTTCAAATAGAAAAGGAAATACTGAAAGAGAATCTTAGAAATACATGGCAAAAAAGAAAAGTCTAGAATTATTCAGCTTAGGTATATAGAGGATATACCTATTATGGCTGTATTATTTGCTTCCTAAACAATGTGGTTCTTAATTATTGGATACTGAATCTGTTGTTGTGAATCGCCATACGAAACAACTCAATTCATGAACTGCAATGGCCTAAGTAACTAGCAAGACAATATGTGATGATGTTCATCGATAAAAGTATTGATATGTTTCTCGTTGACATAAAATCTTGCCATCAAGATTTGTTTTATCAGGTATTACGAGAACAAAAGGGTTGTTCAAATAATTGTCGTAATCCATAAAATATGGATTATTTAAAAATGTCGTTGGATAAATCACATCCATAAAATAAATGTTAAAAATGTCGAAAGACAATTGATTAAAAGATCACTTAGGAAGTGACATCGTCGTTTAAATTATATTGGAAAGGAAACATGAAGAAACTCCATGTGGATGGAAATTTGGAGACTTTTGATTTCTATCAAATGACGCTTGTGAAACTTTCCTAGAGATAATTAAAACTCCATTCATAGTCCAAAAGTGAACGAATGACTAGCTTATTGGAACTTATACATATAGATGTATAAAGCCCATTATGTGTAGTCAAGAGCGATGGATTTCAACTTCATATGCTTTCTTCGAAAATTTGAGTGAATATATGAATATTTACTTAATGAGGATGAAGTGTGAAACATTTGAAGAAGTTTGAATACTTTCAAGATGAAGTGCAAAATCAATGTAACAAGAAAATAAAAGAATTTATGATAGGATCATAAAGGGAGATATTTGAGTTACAAGTATAGCATAACACCTAAGATTTGAGGAATCGTTCCATGAATTTGCGTTTCCCGAAACACCATATGAGTTTCGTGTGATGTAAATAAAACCTTGTCTGACAAGGTAAGATAAAGGTGCCATTTATAAAACTGCCATTATATTTTAAAGATAAAAGCTTTAGAGACTACCACTATTACACTGAAAAGAGCTTCGTCATGATCCATTCAAATGACACCATATAAAGGTATGGTTTGGGATAAAACCCAAGTTATCATTTATTAAACATTGGTATGCTATGCATAAGTGAGATGTTTACTACCAAAGTCGGATGAACATGTCTTTGTATGTTATTTCTAATAATCATTTATTATTCCTCCATAACACCGAAGACAAAAGTGTTTGTCACTTAGTACGTCAAGTTTCTTTGAGAAGGAATTTTTTGTGAAAATTTAAGTTGGAGGACAATAGAACTTTTATAACGTTAAACGAACCTTAGCTATATGTGCAAAGTTGCGCAGTGCCAAAAAGTGTTCCGGAGGCAGCAACAATGCTCATGGCTCATGTGCCTCAAAGGTTGTGGTCACGGAGGTCTATGTTCCTATTGAACACAGTAGATCGGGTAAACAATCAAATACCAAGATTTGAGAGTTAGATCATTATTTGAAAATGATGTACCAACTACATGAAAAGAAGCGATGATGGGCCTTGACTTCGTCAAATGGTTTGAAGCCACAAAATCCGTGATAGTTCCATACATGAGATATCAAGCTTTGAACTTGAAAGACCTTCTAAAAAGGTGCAAGACCTTACAGTCGTATTTGGATCTATAAAGAAATAGACATGGATGTTTCACATCTATGAAATTGTCGACATGTCGGGAAAGAGTTCACGACAATGTTCAAAGATTTGACTATGACAAGATCTGATCTTTCATTAAGAGATATTTAGTCTAGACGGATTAATGTAGCAACCACTACATATAATTTTGTTATGTGGTAGTTGAATAAACAAAACAAGATCTTCTAATAGAATGGTTACCTAGGATGTATTCATGACACGATCCAAAGGGTTTTGTTAATTCAAAGGATGCCAAAAGTGTATGCAAATTTCAATGGTTGAAGTTAGCATCGCGGAGTTGGAATCTTCACTATGATGAAACTGTTAAAAGAGTTTAATTTCATCGGAGACGATGAAGATGCTTGCATTTGCAAGAAATTAAGTGGAGCGCTAAGGCATATTTTTAATACATTATGTGGAAGACATATTTTTTATTGGAAATGATGTATCTTTTATTTAAATAGGATAAGAATTTCATCTCGATGAAAGGCTTAGGCAGAACCCGAATATTTGGCATCAATGTCTATATAAATAAATGAGACGCTAATATGGTTGTGCCAAAAGTACATAGATGAGACATTGAATGAGTTCAATATAGAAAATACAAGAAAGGTTTTTGTTGCACAGGAAGGATTGAATCAAGATTCAAGTATTTTTGATACTTTATAGATAAAATCACAAAGAGTATTTTATCAATCATGTTATGATGTATACAAATCCAGATATGTCCTATGCTCTAAATGTTATGAGCGTATACCAGAATGATTCATAAAGATGATCATTGGACAAATAATAAGGATATTCTTATGATCTTTTGGAATAACAAAGGATATATTATATTTTGTAGAGGTGACAAATAGATGGTTAGTTCATTGTAAAGTATTACATTGATACTAGTTTTGTCACAAAATACAGATTAATTTTATCTCAATACAAACTAAGGGTGGCACAATATAATGGAAAGTGAGTTCCATAATGGATTTGGATGAGTTCCAAAGTTAAGACATTGTGACAGATACTACAACAAAAGGCTAAGTATATGACTGCTATTATAGCAGTAAAAGAGGGCATTTATGTCAAGTAGTTTGTTATCAAACTAGGTGTAGTTCACAGCGGGATAGTACCATGAAGATATATTGTACGACAATGTTATGAACATGTTTTAACCCCAATGATCTAAAGATCTCACCAAAGGACCGAATTTATACAAAGCCATCTCATTAGAGAAAGAGTGATGCATAGAGACGCAAAGACATGCAATTACACACGGACCTGAAAGTGTCGGATCCGGATATTAGTTGACCACTAGCAATCGTGTAAATACAACAGCGAAAAGCCATAGGTGTTGAATGCACAAAGGTTTGAAACTAGATTATTGACACTAGTGCAATTGGGAGACTGTTGGAGATATGCCCAAGAGGCAATAATAAAGTGGTTTTTATCATATCTTCATGCTTATGATAAATGTTTACATACCATGCTATAATTGTATTAACCGGAAACATTAATACTTGTGTGATTTGTAAACATAAAAGAGTCCCTAGTAAAGCCTCTTTTTAAACTAGCTTGTTGGTTAATATATGATTATGGTTTCCTGATCATGAACATTGAGATGTTATTAACAATAGGGTCATATCATTAGGAGAATGATGTGATGGACATACTCCTATAGTTAAGCGTAGAATAAAGATCAAGTCATTTAATATAGTTCACTTGCTATAAGCTTTCTAATACATAGTAACCTAATTCCTTCAACCATGAGATCATGATAATCACCATCACCGGATGGATTCTTTGATGACATCAAACACCACTTCGTAACTGGGTGGTTATAAAGGTGGCATTGAGTGTTTGGAAAGTATGTGTTGAGGCACATGGATCAAGAGTGGGATTTGTCCATCCATATGACGGATAGATATACTTTGGGCCCTCTCGGTGGAATGTCATCCAATTAGCTTGCAAACACATGACTGGCTCACAAGGGATCACTGATGATCCACAAGTATAGGGGGTGTATCGTAGTACTTTCGATAAATAGGAATGTCGATCCCAACGAGGGGCAGAAGGTGTTGACTAGTGGTATGGAGCAGGAAACCTCTGTAAATACTTAGCAAACGGATTTTTAGGGGTTTTCTAATAAAGCAACAAAACAAAGTGCAAGTAATAAAGACAACGAACAACTGCAGCAAGTGGCCCAATCCTTTCTTAGCAAAGGACAAGCCGTTGGAAATACTTATAAGGACCAAACGTTCTCGAGGACACATGGGAATTCTATCAAGTGATTTCACTTCATGTAGCTAGTTACTCTTCTTTGGTGTTGTAAGTGTTGTGTGGGTGAACCTGTGCTAATGTACCGACCTTACTTGGACTAATACATACTTGTGATTAAACCCCCTGCAAGCATCCGCAAATACAGGAAAGTAACTAAGATATAAACCTAACCATAGCCTTAAACTCTGAGATCATACGCTCCCTTGTGCAAAGGTGTCCTAACGGGGGTTCAGGTTTCTGTCACTCCAGCAACCCCACAATTAGTAGCCAAATACATAATGCATTCCCCTAGGCCCATAAATGGTGAAGTATCATGTAGTCGACTTTCACATGACACCACTAGAAGAATAGCACCACAACTTAAATACTAAACCATTGAATAATAACTCAACACAAATCCACTACTAACAACATGACTTCTCCCATGTCCTCAAGAACTAAATGAACTACTCACAAGACATCATATGGATCAAGATCAAATATGATATGGTGATGGATAACAATCTGAACATAAACCATAATCCAATGGTTCCACTCACAAGCATCAACTACAATAGTAATTAACACCGGGAAAGTTTCCCCTAAGAACTAATGCAAGATCCAACACGATTGTTACAGCGGGATGGAGTGGTGATGATGGTTCTGGTGGAGATGATGGTGTGGATGATGATGATGATCCCAATGAATTCTAGCTTGGTGGCAGGGTTGATAGTGATGATCTCCCCTCTCCAGGAAGGAATTTCCCTGGCAGAAATCTGTCTGTCGGAGAGCTCTTTCTGTGGTGGTATTGCCGACGAGTACGCCATGGAGGGGTCCTCACAGTGCGTTTTTAGAGACGTGGGGTAAGGTGGACGGTTGACGGGTACAAGGTAATAAAGCTTACCTAGGTTCAGATCCCATGACGGTGGCAGAATCCTACTCCTGCTATAAATCACTATAATGGCAATACACCGAGTTACAGGGATCGGTTCGTTGTGCGAGGTATGAATTGATTGGTATAAGTTATCTATGTTATCGTGCCCTAAAGTCTCCCATTGGTCGGGCTTATATAGTCGCCAGGGCCTAGGGTTACAGGGAAAGTTCTAGCCCGACAAGTTACAGAGTCCTACACTTTGTACAACTAGTCTAGCGTGTCTTGCACTCCAAGTCTCCGGGTACATCGGTGACTCCTACATAGCCTTCCTTTATCCGGCATGGGCCTCCCTTATGGATCCATCTAACTGGGCCACCCAGCAGGCCATGGGCCATGCTACCAACTGTGGGCCACCCGAGTTATCCGGATTAGAGACATGCTATGAGGATACCCATATAGCATATCCCCAACAGTAGACCCCGGAGAACTCTGAGATCTTGCGCCGTCTTTCCTCTTCAGGTTGAATGCTCCGTCTATGTGAATGTCGGCAAATTGTCAAGCAATATCTTGTAGTCCTCCCAAGAACCCTGCAACGTTCTCCGTCTTCAACTTGTAAGTCAGAGAAATGCTGAATCTTCCATCGTACTCTTCTCGTAGTCGGATTAGATGGGACGGTTCACCTGCCCGTGTCATCTAGAGAAATGTAGACCATAGGTCAGCGATGCCTCGTAACTCACACATGCAGAGAACACAATCATGTCCGTTTTTCCCGTGCGAAGGATATGAACCGTTGGCGGCGACGGCTGGGAACGTGGCGAAATTTCCGCGCACGCGCACACACACGTCGCCCCCGCGACAACCATTCGATCACTTGCACGAATCTTGACGCTGGGGGTTATAAATTACAACCGTGGTAGGTTTTTACTTTTTCACCTCATTTTTCCCTTGCGTCATCGTCTTCCTCCTGCGAGCACCTCCTCGAGCTCTCTGCGCGTACGCAAAAAACCCTAAGTTTTTCCCAATCTCCCAGTCACTTCCCCTCTCACTCCAATGGCTAGCAGTAGCTCCACTCCTTCTATGACGGCGGTGAGCGATGCTGCGGCCAAGCCGGCGAGCACCGTCCATGTGCCCCCGGAAGTTGTGGTGGTGCCACGGACCACGGTGGTGGAAACCACCGGCGACAACCATATTCTAGGGGGGCTGGAGCCGCTGGAGGAGGAGGGTGACTCCCACAAGGGAGATTCGCGCGGCTCTGATATCACTGATGGTGATATAAAAGAGCTGCACGCTGAAGGTTACCTCCCCGCGACGGAGGGACTCATCTAGGGCGGCGCCGGCCGATGAGGTCACTCCTCCCCAAGCCGGAGAGAAGGTGTACCTAAAAGATCAATTGGTACACAGCGTCTCTCTCCCGATCTCCGACTTCTTCCTTGCTGTCCTCAAACATTACCGGGTTCAACTTCAGAACCTATCCCCCAATAGCATCCTCGCGCTTAGCAACTACGCGGCGCTTTGTGAGGGTTACTTAGGTATTAGGCCTAGGTTAGATCTGTTTATCTACTTTTTCACCGTCAAGAGGGAAGCCGGTGCTAGCAAGGACGAGCTTAGAAACTATGGAACAATTAGCTTCCAGATCCGTCCTGGCCGGCGGTTCCCCGACATCGTCGGCCACGAGTCTTGCAAGAACTGGCAGCGGACTTACTTATACGGCCCAGATATCCCTCAGGCTGGCCGAGAAGAAACGTACCCGGACTTCGTCGATGGGGCCGCCGCTGAAGCCCCGACATGGAGATCCAAGGCCACCCTTCCCTCCAACAACGACGCTTCTCATGCCATAAGGCGGATCGAGTAGTTTGTAGAGACGGGTTTTACCGGGTTGGACCTAGCCATGTGCTGGTTCGTCAGGCGGATCCAGCCTCTGCAGCACCGTGAGAAGCTGATGCACCAGTACAGCAAGGAGAGGACAGATAGCCTCCATATCTCCGAGGACAACTTCTCGAGTGACTCCATCAAGCTCCGCCTCAAGGACATCTTCAAGGTGAAGGACATGAAGCATGGCTTTGCCATCACCTACGACATGTTCGTAGAGGGCAAGTGCCTAGAGGTACCTGCTTATTTTCCATGTATGACATATACTCCAGATTTTTCCATCTAGCCATTACTATCTCATCTAACACTTTGGGATTTCACTTAACAAATCAAAAGTCTAGAGGAGGATATCATGGCTGTCCAAATCTACGACCCCAAGACGAAGTAAGTCACCGTCATGTCCGACGACGATGTGCCATTGGCGCTTAAGCTGCAGAGCTCCACCTCTAACGCTGCCGGCGGAGGCAAGAAGAAGAAGACGGAGGGTGGATCCTCCAAGAAGTCCACTGCCGCCCAGGAGGCGGAGAAAAGAAATATTACCGGCATCCCTTTCACCAAGGCGCCCACCATTGTGTAAGCTTCTTATCCTTCGACATTGTCTCTTGCTTGTCTTATTCCTATACTTATACCTTTGCACGTTTCAGGAAGAAGGTCAGTTTAAGTCTGAAGAAGTCCTCCAAAACATTGGGGGCTTCTAAAAATATCAAGGATATGTTGCACCAAGCGTCTCCTGCCATCGCCCCTACCACTCCTAGTGTCCATCCTGCTGCCGCTCCGAAAAGCTCTCCAGCTAAGGTGGCATCTGGGCCCTCCGCCATGGAGGTGGATCTAGGTGTCACCGCGGATCTTGTCCTTGTCGACGAGTAGGCGACACAAGAGAGTAATGCTTCCAAAATGGCTGAAGCTCTGGCTAAGGATGCCATCGGTAGCAGTAAGGGGATGGTGGTAGGCGAAACGTCTGTCGAAGGCGGCGCCTCTGCACCCAGGACGTTAACAGGGCTCCCGAAGATAGTCTACGCTGAGTAGCTCAACTCTAGCTCCTGGTGCAGCACCGACTTCTCTGACATACGGCCTTGAGGAGCTTCTCAGGCAAGTAGATATCCTGCAAGGAAATAGCCTTTCCTTCAGCAAGATATTTGTCGAGAGCGCTACCAACCTCAAGATCATCACACTTGTAAGTTTTATTTGCCTTTTGCATTTCATTTGAGTATCCAACTCTAGCCCCCGAGGATTTAGACGGAAAACCATAGGTCTTTGCATCTGAATGCTCTAAGAGTGACTAAGCTAGCAAACTTCTCACTGTAGCCCCCAAGTATGTAGTTTGAATGAATTATTCCGACTAGATACTTTCAGAGTAGCATACGCAGTGCTTGTAAATTTCAATACTGTAGCCCCCAAGCCTCTAGTTGAAACTGAATTAGTTCCGACTAGATGCTTAAAGAAATACTAATCATTTTGCTGAGTTAAAAACTCTCACTATAGCCCCCAAGTCTCTAGGTGGATATTTATCCGGCTAGATGCTTCAAGAAGACTAAGTAATTTTGATCTTTTTTCCACAAAATGAGAATGCTCGGAGAGGTGTCGCCAACGAGGAGTTCCACAAGATGCGCACTGAGTAGGAAGCTGAAAAGGGTAAAACTGCCTTCTTCAAGGAACAAATCACCAAGAGCAAGAGTCTGTTTTTCCTTTCAATTTTGCAATCAACTTGGTCTTGTGCCATCACTCTCTGACTACTCATTGTGTGTTGCTCTTTTCTCCTACTTGTCGAAACCATCACCAAGGCCAAGGACATTATTGAGCAATCCAACCACATTGAATTGCTGGATAGCGAAAACAAGATCATTAAGCAAGAGAGGGCTGATACCCTGAAGATGAATGACGAATCCATGAAGGCATTGCAGGAGTCCGCCAACAAGGAGATGAACCGTCTGAAGGAGAAAATTGCGATCCTCAAGGAGCAGAAGAAAGCTGCCGATGAGCAGAATCAGCGCAACCTTGAGGCTTACAAGGTCCTCCGACAAGAGCGGGACTCCATGGCGGAGACACTCCAGCAAGCGGAGGCGAGCATCTTTGGTAAGCAATCTCCGTCTCGTGCTTCTGTATGCCAGGTACTTTGAAATTTTCGTTTTATTGAACTCATGTGCATCTTTGTTTGATAGAAAATGCAGCTCCTAATTGTTTAACCAAGTCGCCTCCTCCGCCAAAGGAATGCATGGTTCTCGTCGGCAACTTCATTAGCACCACCGTCAAGCAAGCCAAGGAGATCGCCAAGCCCCTCAACATCAACATCCAGGTGGTGGACTCCGTGATGAAGTACTCAGAGATCTTGCACCAAGCCCCCGAGCGTATCGTATGCTGGAAAGCTTCATGTACACGGGCTGGTGCAAGAATGTTGCTGGCAAATGCTCAAGGACCACTATGAGAATGCCGACATCGACATGGTAACCTCAGGTCTTCCGAACGTAGAAGATGAAGGCCAGAAGATTGACCACAAGCCTTTCTGGGCATCGCTCACGGGTTATGACACCAGGGTTGCCGAGCTGGTCGATCACAACGTCTTTGTTCCCCTTGAGATCATTGACGACGACCACCAAAGTTGTTGGGTGTAGTTCGTAAACTCCACAACACAGATGGTAATTCCTCCACCTAGGATCCAACTGCTCTATGTAGTGGTGCCTCAAGACGTGGCATGATTCCCTACAAAATTAATCCATTGGCTCGCTCAACTTGCCCATTAGACTATGGATGTGCCACAGATGCTAGGTCAAGTTGGATGCCCTTCTCCCAACAATAAGCTTCCACTTCTCCGAGTGACAAGTTGTTGCCGTTGTCGGTGATAATGCTAAGTGGGAGACCAAATCTCACCACTAGATCCCGGACAAACCTAAGGGCAGTTGCCCCATCATGCTTTCTAATGGGTTTAGCTTCTATCCATTTGGTGAATTTATCAACTACTACTAGAAGATGCGTAATCCCACATGGTGCCATCTGTAATGGACCAACCATGTCTATCACCCAGACTATAAACGGCCAAGTTATTGGTATTGTTCGCAATTCTTCAGCTGGAACATGGGGTTGTCGGGCATAATACTGGCATCCCATGCATGTCTCAACCAGCTTGTCGGAGACCAACGATTGAGGAGCGGCGTGATGCCGCAATCTCCGAGATGAATCTCACAAAGGATTTCAATACCTTCTTGCTGTAAACACACTTGAGGTATACACCAGTGGTGCTTCTTTTGTAGAGTTGTCCATTGATTATGGTATAGCCCTTTGTTCATCGTACTATTTGCCAACTTTCGACCTCGTCGATGGGCAAAGTTCCGTGTATGAGATATTCCATAAACGGTTTTGTCCAAGCCAGAGGGACCTTTGTCACTGTGTGAACGAAAGAGTCAACTCTATGCGGGTTCTTGGTGTCTGCTCCCTTCACGGATGGTGTCCGTAGATGCTCCAGAAAAACGCTAGGTGGAATTTGTTTGCGTCCTGATCCAACCTTTGACAGTAGATCAACCGCCTCATTTTGCTCCCTTGGGACATAGTTGACTTTGTAGCCTAAGAAGCTCTTGGCTATCTCGTCCACTTCATCTCGATATGCCGCCATCATAGGGTTCCACGTGTTCCAGGTGCCAGCCACCTGCTGGGCAACCAAGTCGGAATCTCCATAGAAAACTATGCGCTTGATGCCAATATCCTTGGCTACACGTAGTCCGTGAATGAGTGCTTCATACTCTACCATGTTGTTCGTAGCCTCAAAGAGGATCTGCAGAACATAGTGTATCTTCTCCCCAGTTGGTGACTATAACAGTACACCAGCCCCCGAGCCATTGAGTATCTTTGATCCGTCAAAGTGCATCACCTAGTATTCTGGCTCCGACATAGGGGTAGCATCTGGCATCTCCGTCCAATCTGCAATAAAATCCACTAAGATCTGCGATTTGATAGCGTCGCATCTCTTGTAGGTAATCTCTAACGCGGCAAGTTCAATGCCCCACTTTGCAACTCTTCCTGTGGCGTCACTATTGTTGATGATGTCGGACAGTGGAGCTTTGCTCACAAGTGTGATAGGGTGCTCCTGGGAGTAGTGCCTTAGCTTCCGAGAAGCAAGGAACACTCCATAAGCTAGCTTCTGGTAGTGCGGGTAACGCTGCTTGGAATCCGTCAAGACCTCGCTTAAATAGTAAACTGGTCGTTGAACTCCGTACTCATAGCCTGGTTCTTTCCTCTCTACCATGACGGCGATACTGATTACCCGGGTTGACCTCGATTCCAAGCTGGGAAACAATGAAGCCCAACAATTTTCTGGCTGGAACCCCGAAGGCGCACTTCTCTGGGTTAAGAATCATGTTGTATTTCCGGAGATTATCAAAGGTTTCTTTTAAGTCAGAGATTAAGTCGTTTGACTTTTTAGACATCACCGCTATATCGTCAACATAGGCATGAACGTTCCAACCAATTTGATCGTGTAGGCAACGATGCATAGTCCGCTGGTACGTAGCACCTGCATTTTCCAGCCCATAGGGTATCGTGACATAGCAAAACTTGCCGAAAGGTGTGGTGAACGAAGTGGACAATTGATCCGACTTCCTCATCTTAATCTGGTGGTATCCTGAGTATGCATCGAGAAAACACAAAAGCTCTGAGCCAGCCGTCGAGTCAATGACTTGGTCAATGCAAGGCAAAGGAAACAGATCTTTGGGACACGCTTTGTTCAAGCTGGTGTAATCAATGCACATTCTTAATTCTTTGGTTCCCTTTTGGGGACAAGTACAGGATTGGCCACCCATCAAGTGTGAAGGACTTCTTGGATAAACTAGCATTAGATAACCTAGCTATCTCTTTGCCTATGTCGCGTCTCTTCTCATCTCCAAAGCGTCGTAAAGGTTGTTTCACTGGTTTTGGACCAATATTCAAGCTGTTCTCGGCAAGTTCCCTAGGTATACCTTTAATGTCGGCAGGTTGCCAGACAAAGATGTCCCTATTCTCACGGAGGAACTCGACGATCGTGCTTTCCTATTTGGGATCCATGTTCGTCGCATTGGCAGTGGTCTTGGAGGCATCGCCTACCACAAGTTCCACCGGCTTGGTTTCGATGGAGGCCTTGAAGGCTGGTGCAAAGTCAGAAATATATTTCTTTGGTGTCGGCATCTCCGAGGCATCCACCTTTATCTAGATCTCCTTGAATTCTTCACTATAGAGGACAACTTCTACAAAGGCTGCTTCTCCAATCTCGTAGTCCCTTGCCTTGGTAAAGCTTCTGAATACGGTGATGACACTGTTTGGTCTGGGTATCTTGAGCTTGTTGTAGACGAAGCATGCTATGGCCATGAAGGTGTGGAAGATGTCGCATCCGAAGATGACCCGGTACACACTCTTGAAGGGGACCACCTCGAAGGTCATGCGTTCTTGGCGGTAATTATTAACACCGCCAAAATCAACCTGAAGTGTGATGCACCCAAGGGACCGAGCCTCTCGGCCAGGAAATAATCCATGGAACACAGTGCTGGTCCGCCTTAGGTTAGCCTCCGTCAATTTCATCTTGTGCAGCGTATCCAGGTATATGATGTTGATGCTTCTTCCACTATCCACCATGCATTTGGTGAACTCACTGCCGTCAATCAGGGGGTTGATGACCATGGCGTACTGTTTCTCCGTAGGGATGAGGTCTGGGTGGTCCTTCCTATCCCAAGTGATTGGAATCTCCGACCAGCACATGTACTGGGGGACTGGGGGTAGAGTAGCCATCAGGATCCTCATAGAGGTTTTCTGTTGTCGGACAATAGGGGTGCCAAGGAAAGTGTGGTAGAAGTCCGCCTTCTTCTCAAAGGGGTTCTTGCCATTGCCATCGCTCTTGGAGGCGTGCTTGGGGTCAACATCCTTGTACATGTCACTTGAATTCTTGGACTCCTCCTCCTTCTTGTTCCCCTTGCCCTTTCCCCGCGGTCTGTTCTTCCGACTTCGCTTATAGCCGGACTCCGGGTCCTCCTTGAGATCGTTGACGAACTTGCAATGGCGATTGGTGTGAGTTTCTTTGCTGTTGGCATTGAGCTTTACAAGGCATGGCATATCACGGTACTCCTCGTACGTCTGGGGAACGCAGAGCGCTGCCAGGGTAGTTTCACTAACGCGCTGCTGCCCATGACCAGCCCCGCGTCCTTGGACACGCTGTCCGCCATCACCGCGTCCTGCAAATGTCATGGTGACCATGTCGGAGGTTTGCTTTTCTTCTGGTGGGCTCTTTCGCTTTGTGTTGTTGTTCCTCCTAGCCTGAGTTGGAACGGCCGTTGCCGGCAGGGAGCCGCGAGCATCGTCGTCGGCGGCCACGAACTCACTAGCCAGCCGGATCATCTGATTGAGATCTAGCCGATGATTTTCCTGCAAGCGCTTCAACTTATGTCGGAGCAACATACCTTTCTCCAACCATCGATGAAGGCAGCCATGGCGGTTTAGCATGCACTCCTGCGCATGAATTCTTCATATCTAGCCAGCAAGAGAGGTAGGCGCGAGATGACTCGTCTTTCTCCTGCACGCACCGCTGTAGATCTCCAACAGTATAGGGACGCTTATACGTACCCTCGAAGTTCTTGGTGAACGCTTCTTGCCTGTCCAACCAATTGCAGATTGACTTCTCCAGCAAGTCGGCAATCCATTGTCAGGCCGTGCCCGCCAGCATCAGTGGGAGGTACTTGATGGCAACGTTGGGGTTACCCCCAGCGATCTCCACCGCGTTGCCGTAATCCTGCAACCACGTAGCTGGTTTGGCTGTGCCGTCATAGGGCTTGATGGTCTTATCAATCCAGAAACCCTTGGGGTAAGTTGCAGTCCATATTACAAGTCCAAAGCAACGTGGTCCCAAGTATTGTCCTTCCCGGGCCTCGTGAATCTTGTCCAAGCATGAACGTGCGTCGTATGGCTCCGAGCTTGCTCTTTTCTTCTTGCTGCCAGGGAAAGGGCTGCGTGAACGATGTGGGCCTCCTCCGCCATGGTGGCTGCTATGGGGCAACGGAGGCGGAGGTGGCGGTGGGTTAGCCTTCTTGTTGTTACCCTCCTACAACGCCTCACGCTTGTCGCGGTTGCTTGTCGGACGCGGAGGGTCATGACACGACCTGCTCTTGTGTCCTTGGTTGCGCTCTCCATCTTGACGGGGTTGCTCCGCATTGTCTCGGATAACGAGGCCGCTCTGCCTTGGCAGCGGCATGTCCGTGTGATGGTGAGCCTTGGGGTCTTCCCGATGTCGGGGGGATCAGAGCGGTGGAGATGGGCGACGAGGATGATCCTTGCCTCTGTGGTCGGAGGATATGGGGATAGCGTCCTTCCTGTTGCACGCATCCCTCCGTCTTCGTTCTGACGAACCCGTCTAGGACCCGACTTCATGAGGAGATCGGTCCCTTGGCGGCTTGGGAATGCTAGACTGGCAAAAAGCCGGGTTAGACTCAAGCCTCTAAGAGGTGGCCTTTTCCTGCTGTTTCACCGCCTTGGACACAAGGTCATAGACCTGTTCCAAATCTGCGGGTGATCTATCCTACTCCAGAAGGGTCTTGGCAACAGCGAGGTTGAGAATGGGAGTGGGCATCACCTTCTTGCCTTTGCTGTCAATGTATGGTTTTGCTTGCGGCGGCTTCGAGGGGGCCCATCCTAGGTTTCGCCGTACACCAGGATCGTTGATGGCGCGAGCTTGAGATTTCTTAGCCTTCTGCTGCTAGAGCAGAGTCTTGTACTCGGCCTCCATGGCTCTAGCTTTCTCTATTGACTTCTGCGCGTTGGCCAGATCTTGATCCAGCTTTGCGCCTAGCTCCGCGATGGCCTGCGCTTCCTCTAGCAGCTGCTGGCGTTTATTGTCAAGCTAGACTATGGTCCGTATATGGGCCACGGTCATGGGCTCGACGAGCAGGTTGTTGTACATCACTCTATCAGCTGGAGTGATTTGGGAAGTAGTAGATGTAGATGCCGGAGGCGGCGGGTTTGTGGTGTTGTTGTTACTCGGACCGACGTTGAGTTCCTACGGCTGCTGCACTGGGTTAGGCGGAGGGGGCATGACCTTTGAGCGATCATTGTCGGCAGCAACAGGTGGTCCCTTCCCTTTGTCCAGCGCTTTAGGCGGAGCTTGTCCGGGTTGAGCTTCATCCATCGTGGTCCCAATGGCGACGAACACCTCTCGGGACGTGACGGTGTTGTTGGTCTGTTCGTAGCGTTTGTAATCCTCCTCAAACTCCTACATAGCAGAGTCTAGCTCCTCCGGGCTGAAATCTATCTCCTCCGAGTCAGGGATGATGTCGGTGTAGAGCGCGTCAAGCACAGAGTCGAAGGGTGCAACAGCAGCGATGATGATTGGAGGTGGCGATGCAGCTTCAGCAACGACGATCGGAGGCGGTGGTGGCGGTGGCTGAGGCGGAGGGGCGCCGTCTAAGAGCACGAGCGCTGTTTAGGCTGCCTCCTCAGCTTCCGCGTAGTTGTTGATTGTGTTCACCATGCTTTCGAAATTGAGGCGTCCTGAAGCCTGCTACTGCCTTAGCGTATGTCGTAGAAGCGTACCTTGGTCCAGTCCTTCCACAAAGTGATACATGGCATCATCATTGGGGTAATGCGCCAGGTCGGCCCGTATGCGGAGCCACCTGACAAGGTAATCGCGGGGGTTTTCACCCTCTCTCTACACGCAACACGCCAGATTGAAGATGGTCACCACTCCGAGGAAATTGGATCTCTGCTGTCTAGACGCACGGGCGAAGCCGGCGGACTTGCAGCGAACTTCCACTGTTATATCCTGCACAAGGACGGTTTGGGTGGGCCTTGAATTTTTCCGATCTTGGTCGGCAAACTCCGAAGAGAGATCTAACATTGATCCTTCCGCGAACGTAACCTGCCTGTAGGCGGTTCGTGCGGGTCTTGACGCTCCTCCGACTTCCAGGGAACTAGTGCTCGAGTCGGTTTCGCCAATGAAGAGGTGGATGTCCCCGATTGGGACGATCGAGCAGCGGGTGGGGTTCGTCTTCACCGGGATCCAGAACTCGTCGGGAGGCACGATCGGAACGTTGCCGGAGAACGGAACAAGACCGATGGCTACGGTTTTGCTGATTCCTACGAAGATCTTGGACCTCGCCCGTTGTAGAGCCTGAAGCGCCTCTTGCCCGCGGTGGGCGCCAACTGTCGTGGTATTGCCGACGAGTACGCCATGGAGGGGGTCCTCATAGTGCGTGTTTAGAGATGTGGGGTAAGGCGAACGGTTGAAGGGTACGAGGTAACACAGCTTACCCAGGTTCAGATCATACGATGGTGGCGGCATCCTACTCCTGCTATAAATCACTATAATGGTAATACGCCGAGTTACAGGGATCGGTTTGCTGTGCGAGGTATGAGTTGATTGGTATAAGTTATCTATGTTATCGTGCCCTAAAGGCTCCAATAGGTTCGTCTTATATAGTCTCCAGGGCCTAGGGTTACAGGGAAAGTTCTAGCCGGACAGGTTACAGAGTCCTACACTATATACAACTAGTCTAGTGTGTCTTGCACTCCAAGGTTCTGGGTACGTCGGTGACTCCTCCGTAGCCTTCCTTTATCCGGCATGGGCCTCCCTTCTGGATCCATCTAACTGGGCCGCCCAACAGGCCATGGGCCATGCTACCAACTGTGGGCCACCCGGGTTATCCGGATTAGAGACGTGCTATGAGGATACCCATATAGCATATCCCCAACACTTTCTCTCTCGGTGTTTTCCACCCTGCAGAGGCAGCGGAAATCTTTCTGTGGTCGCTCGCCTGGTGTTAGGGTTCCGTGAGGAAGATATAGACGAGAGGGCGGAGTCGGGAGCCGGCCAGGTAGGCCACACCTGCCCTAGGCACGGGGCAAGGTGGGCCCGTGCCTAGGAGGGTGTGGGTCCCCTAAGGCCCGGCTACACCTCCCCTTCTTGCTTCCTTCGTCATCTGGGAAAATATAATTTTCCAATATTTTTCTGGTATTTTTCCAATCTTCGCGAAATTGCATCAAAACACCTCTTTTTCTATCAGAAACCTGACTCCGGCAGTCCATCCTCCAAGAATCATCCAACATGCAAAAAAGAGAGGAAAAGACATAAGTAATACCCCATAATAAGACATATATCAATGAATAGAGGCAAATTATGATATAGAATGGTGATGCAAATTGGACGTATCAATCACATATCACGGGAACGAGAAAAGAGTACTTATCGGTAACGAGGTTGAACTAGGTATGCAGAGATACCGACAATCAAACCTCAGATAAGTAAAGTATCATGAGACAAAGGGAAATTCGTATAGTCTCTAAGTGGTTCATTCAATCGCAAAGTAATCGTAGAAATATGTGGGAGCCATACGAATTTCCAGATTCCTCTATTGGTTATTGATCGGAGAAGAGTCTCGGTCATGTCTGCATAATTCATGAACCGTAGGGAGACACACTTAAGGATTCGATGTTGTTTAGTAGATATGGAATTTAAGTAGGGAGACCAAATGTTGTTTGGAGTCTTGGATGGGATCCGGGATATCATAAGGAGATCCGGAATGGTCCAGAGAATAAGATTCATATAAGGAAAGTCCAATTCCAGAGTTCGGGAATGATTCCGGTGTTTTCATTGGAATGATCTAGAAGGGTCTAGAAGGTTCACCGGACCGGAAGGGAAAGGGTACATGAATGTGTCATGAGTAAGTGGAATGATTGCATCATGTCCTAGGTCACTTGGTTGGGAATTTATAATAAAGAAATTAAGCTCAAAAAATTGAAAGTCAAAAGGCAAGTTTGAAAAGTCAAACTAGGACAATGTATCCTAGTGGAGGAAGGAAAGAATCTTTCTTTCCCTCCACCAGAAGCCAACAAGGAGAGGGAGTTGGGGAAGGATTCAAACTCCCCTCTCCCAAGATGCCCTTCCTCTCATAAATAGAGGGGAGGGGGTTCCCCAAGGAGACACAACACCAGCCCATCCCCACATAGCCACTGCGCCGCCGCCGCCCCCCCCCCCCCCCCCCAACGCCGCCGCCGGCCATGCCTCCTCCTCTCCGGGCCTATAAACCCTAGATCACCGGAAACCCTAATTCTCCACCATAACCCACTCCGGCTTAGGCGAAGCCCTGCGGGATCTTCCCTCTACTTCCGATACCATGCCGTCGTGCTACCGGAATTGCGAGGAGAGAACTATAACCTCCACTGCCTACTGTATAAAGGGAGAGTAAGGTCTTCATCGAGTATCGAACGTGTGACAGACTGCGGAAGCGCTGCCGGAATGCAGCACCGGAAGGATCGTCTACGCGATCTTGAGATCGGCAAGTGTACGACTACATCACCCACGAGAATCTGCTCTCATTAACCGCTTTGGAATCTTCGAGGGTGAGTACTCTAATCGACTCGTTGTTATAATCTAGTAAATAGATCTTGGCTTGTTTGTGTTCATGCGGTAGAATTTTTTTGTTTTCCATGCTACGAACCCTACCATGAGACCACAAGCCACCCACCCACTCCTTCGTGGCTCATTATACACCTCGCCCACCACCCTATTATCCTCAGGACCATATCCCAATCCCCTCCCACGAGCTGCCTTGGTGAAACCATTTTCTTTGCTCTCGGGTACGAAAGCACCTTGCAAGTGGCCATGAATTTGGACCTCCCTGCCCCATTTATCTTCTTAGTTATGCTCACATACCTCTGATCTATCCCTGTGTGCCCTCTTTTCGTCCCAGGTTTGTTGGACACGCAACCGCCAGAGCATCTCTGAGTGGAGCTTCCCAGATGAGTTTGACGTGTCTGAGCACGTTCTATCTCACCAAGGGCCACCCCACGACCCCATTGTCTCCCATTTCCACATGGATGTCCCTACATCGACATGCACCAGCTCTGGAAGCTCCCTATCAAACTCCCGAGCATGCTCGTCGGCATAGATGCGAGAGCCTTCTTCCGAAGGAGAAACCCTTGCTGTCGCCCCTCTCCTGGCTCATCTTCGATGACTGCGCCGCTGATACCCACAGGTATAGAGGATCGCAACAGTCTTCGAGGGTAGTATTACCAAATTTATTGATTCAACACAAGGGGAGCCAAAGAATACTTATAAGCCTTAACAACTGAGTTGTCAATTCAGCTGCACCTGGAAATACTCTTGCTCATAGTAGTTTATCAGTAGCAACAGTTTTTTAGTAGCAATAGAAAAGTAATAGCAGCAGTAAAACAAAGGCAGTAGTAACAATAGTAGCAAACAGTAGGATATGAGTGCGGTAGGCATAGGGATGGATGGACGGGCATTGCCTGGACAACACAATTCATGTAACTTCAAGATCTAGGGCAATTGCAGATAAATAAGATAAAGCATCCAAGTACTAAACAATCATAGACATGTGTTCCATAAATAGTCATACGTGTCATGCCAACCCGTTGTAGCGGGGCCTCAAGGGAATCTACTGGCAATTAAGGTACTCCTATAGAGTACCGGAGCAAAGCATTAACACTCCATGAACACATGTGATCCTCATATCACAGCCATCCCCTCCGGTTGTCCCAATTTCTATCACTTCGGGGCCTTTGGTTCCGGACAATGATATGTGTACACAACTTGCAGATAAGATCACAAACAATACTATCATCGTGAATCAATAATAAGTTCAGGTCTGAGATCATGGCACTCGGGACCTAGTGACAAGCATTAAGCACAACAAGTTGCAACAAAGTCAAATAGCACCAATAAAGATACTAGGCACCATGCCCTAACAATCTTATTCGATTACATGATGTTATCCATCCCTTCCATCCCCATATCCTATAGCGGGGGATTACTCACTCATGGATGGGGCAACATGGATGGTTGATGGAGAGGCGTTGGTTATGATGATGGCGATGCTCTCGAATCTCGGCAGGGTGCCAGAACAGAGTTTCTGATTTCGAATCACGGTTTCTGGTGGTGGCGGAGCAGCGGAAATCTTTCTAGAAAAATTTCGAACCCCCAGAGTTTTTACGTCAGAAGGCTTTAAGTAGGCGAAGAGGGAGACCGAGGGGGTGCCCGAAGTGGCCACACCTCCTCCAGACACGGCTAGGGGGTGTGGGCACCTCGTGTCCCTCCTCCGTCTCATCTTCTGGCATCGAGAGTCTTCTGGTAAAATATGATTTTTGGCATATTTTCTGGGATTTTTCCTAAAAGTTGATTTTTTGCACAAAAACTAGACACCAAAGCAGTTCTGCTTAAAACAACGTCAGTCTGTGTTAGTTGTATCCAAATCACACAAGTTTAGAGGAGAAACAATAGCAAAAGTGTTCGAAAAAGTAGATACATTTTGGACGTATTAGTCGCCCCGTCGCCTCGCGTCGCCTCCCTATACCCCTGGTGAGCCTGTGCAGCTGCCCGCCCGCCCTAGGGTTACCCCTGCTGCTACGCCCGTTCAGAGAAGGCCGACGAGCCGACGCCATTGGATGTCACTTAATCCCGTTGCCCAGATTCCTCGATACCTCTTCGCACCCCCGATGACGCTGATCTCACGGGTTTGATAGTGCGGTGATCTCGCGTGCGCGAGCGCCAGTTGGGCCAGCCTATTTAGTCTGCACTGTTGCGTCTAGTTTCCCCTTTTTCCTTCTTCCTATTTAATCAGTTTTCCAGATCCACTATCATAGCTATTTAGTTTAATTCTAGAAAAATTTAAAGTACCCTAAACCTGCTAGATCTAAAATTTACTAGGTTCCCTAGTTTTTTGTATAACATGTAGAGAAAGAAGTTGACCAAAAAATATTAATTAGGGTTTACCTAGGAATTTAAATACTAAGATGCATCTTTTACACCAACTAATAATCCACTTTGTTCTATGAGGTATTTGATATACCTTGCATTTCACCCTAGTGCGATACGAAGAAGCCCTGTGGTTTTGCCTTGGAAAAATTGATAAAAACCCTTTAGATATATGCTCATCATTTTCTCCTGGTAAACCTACCACATATTTTGAGTTCATTACAACTCTCAGTGATGAAATCCACCAAGATCTACCAAACCCTAAGAGATCAAGATTTATTAAGCATTTGGTGATTTTTAATAAATTAAATACTATTACAGCTACTCCCTCCGACTCACATTGGTTGACTTAGATTCATCTAGATAAGAATGTATCTAGTAAAATTTTAGTTCTAGATATATCCGTATCTAGAAAAGTTTGATTCAACTAATATGGGTCAGAGGGAGTAGTAGTTTCAGTCATAGTTCGAGATCTACAACTCTAAAAATAGTGAAACTAATTTCTTTTGAAAGGTATTATAGAGGCCTTCTAGGTGCCCTTGGTATCATGCCTTTTGGACCAGTATAATAAATATGATGAAAAATAATAATTGCTTGCAGATCATAACCCTAGAAGGAAATAATTTTTGTAGATACAGATATTTTCCGGTGATTTATTCACCTAAAGTAGAGTTATTGTCACTAGAAAATTCAGAAATAAATATAGAAAATTGATAAAATAGTGGAACAACTTCTGGTGGCTTTGTTTTGTCAATACCTATATGATGATATCATTTTTGTACATTGGTATCATACAAAACCTAGACTTGGTCTAAAACCCCTTAGTTAAGTAGTTTTGGGAAATTGAATCATAAAATAAGTTTCATTAATGCAAATAAAGTTATGCCAATTGGTAAAAACACAAATTATCAAAACCTACTATAGTGTATTCTCGTGTTATTAAAATTATTGTTGTATTTAATTGGTTCCTGCATGCCTTGTGTTGATTGTGGTATTTTGTTTGTTTGCATGTATGCTCTGTGACGATGATAGTTGCGATTGTGTTGACATCGAGAAGAAGGAAGGATCTTATTATTATTGGTATTCTAAGAAGAAGTCAATGGACATATTGCTGATCACAGGCAAGACACCCTTCCTAAACTCCGATGCTTGACCTACTCCTTTTATATAACTTCTTACTATCTCCTTTATAAATTGAATTACCACTTGCATGCTTTGTTTTACTACTGCGTTAGTAACTTGGCTCCTCCAAGTTATGAATGAGTGTTTAGTAGGACACTGACCCTTATTGACACCTACCATATCCCTTTAGATCGAGGGTATGATGATTCGCATCCTACCTCCTTGGAAACCTCTGAATTTTGGGAAACAAAACTATGTTGGGGATTACCCTACAACTTGTTTAAAAATGCTTTGGTAAAACCCTTGGAAAGAGGCATCGTTTCCAAGTGGATGTTTTATAAGGAAGAAAGGGAGACATTGAGAAGTGATTATGATGGACTTGAGAAAGAGAAGGGATGTTATACTCCTTTACCGGAACAACTTACACGTGCAGCCACATTACCCTTGGGACATGGGGCATAGCTCGTAGTTTGTTTTCCTTAGTATGCACATCTCCTACACCTTCTATAGGAGATATATCCCTCGAATTCTGGTTCTTCCCCTATAAAGATCTAAGGATCTAGGGTTGGCCGAGGTCTCTGACAAGGGACGGTGCAACAATTGGGTCTCCCTCGGACGGTACAGTTGGGTAGTATGGAAGGAAAGATCTTTAAATGATATGCCAATCTCGGATTTACTATCATGGTAGTATGGGAGGGAGTTGGTGTTTATGCCATGGGGTATTCGTTACGAGGAGAACAAACCCAAAAGGGAAAGGTGCCGCTGCAGGGGTCGTCAAATGAAAGGTTATGTCTGATTATTCGAAACCCCGTGTACCGTGTGTAGCAAGCCATGGTTGAATCCCGACGGATGAATTGATTATTGTGGGGAAAGTGCACAAACTTTGCAGAGTATAATCTATTTAAATAGCCGTGTCCATGGTCAAGGACGGTTGGAAAGGTGATTTCTAGGAGTACCCGAGTGGGGTTTTTTGAGAAATATGAAAGGATGTGACTTGGTCATGAGAAAACATGATGTTGAGGTTTTGTTTTGACCATGGATGGTCTAAGAAGTTTCAAAAAGGGTTTTCCTCCAGAATGCTTTTAAAAATGTTTTTAAAAAGGATAGGGTGATATCCCAACTTTCAAAAAGGAGACATGTTTTCAAACGTCTTTTTCAATAAAGATATGGAGATGCCATATCTAGAAGAGAAACTAGGCTTTTCCAAAAAACTGTAGTTAGAGCTATCTTGCCACAGCCAAACTGCATTATCTTGTTTACTTCCTCTTGGTGGTTTGCGATTACATTGAAAAGTACTCACAGGCGTTGTCCTGGCTATTTTCTTGGCCAGACTTTCATAAGGGAGAAGGGTGGAGATACTGACGTCTATGCGAGCTAGGACTTCTTTCCAGTCAGTTGCTTGTAGGTTAAGGCATGATATGGTCTCTATGATTGAAGAGATTTGCTGATAACGAATGTATAGCCATAATGGCACAAATGTATGTCTTGTTCTCGTTATGTTATGGATGTTCTAATGGTACTTATCGGTTATGATCACAGCTCACTGATCATCGGAACGCGAAATGTATGCATAACAGGGATTCTTGGATTGTTCATCCGAGGGCCCCACATGCTGGTAGACTTCTTCCTGTCCATGGTGATGCGGGTAGACTTCTTCCTGTCCATCTTCGGTGCCAACGCAGGTACTCATAGCTCTGTTTCCATTGTCATCTCGCAGTGATGAAGGATTCATCGTGCATGTGCAGTCATTCGTGGATGCGTCCCTCGACAGCCATGAACATGAGTTCTCGCCAAGTGAGCTGGCCTGGATATAGAGCAATCTTTTGGGACCGCGCAGACGCGGCCCTCGAAGGAAGCCGCCTACATAGGGCGGTTTCTTTCAAGCTAATGAACAAGGATATCCTGCGCCAATGCTCATAGAGGCCAACGCTCATGGACCATGTCAACACGATCCTCAAAATAGGATGCTGTCCACCGTGTCGACCGATGGTGTCGTCTGGGTTGAGGTCGTTCGGTGCGGTGGTCTGGCATACCTCTTTATGTTGTACGCAAGTCGTTAACATAACATTTGCAAAACACCGTTCCGTAAATGTCATGTCCCTCGGAGTGGTATAATAGATACATTACGGATTCACATTACATACACATATATTATATTATATTTACTAATTGGAGGCACCGTACTTTTAGACCTAAGAGAATTATGTTTATTGGATAAACCGACGTGCCTTTAATAGTCGTTAGATTAAATCGGCTTAACCGACCAGCAGGAGTCCTCACGAGAATTCCCATCTGAAAAAAGCTAATCCACCCACATGGTATTTTGCCTCCTTCTCTCCGGCGCCGCCATGGTTCTCGGCTGGCCACGCCTCCAAACAGCAAATTCACAACTTCAGGTGATCGATGTTCCTTAGTTAGCTTGCACGACAGCTTAATTAGCCCATGTAGCTTGCTTCGTACAAAAGCATTGGATAAATCAATTGATCAATCCGCGCAAATTGTGTTTTGGTGCTTTGCTTCTACCTGCGCGTTTTACTTTGGCCAAAGGACCAGTCGGCTACAAATTGTTCAGGAGCGTTGCATGTCAACCCAGCCGGAAACACACCGCATCCAGTATCAGATCAATCTGTTCAAGATACATCCTGCTTTATTTATTTGTTTTTAAATTCAGCCAATTTAATAATTGACCGATTCAGCATGCAGTTTCCACTAAAGAGTTGATTAAAATTGTATTGTTTTGGGGCTAATACATTTATTGAAGATTTTTCATTTGAGGTGTTGAAGCCAACATAATTATTTTTGTTTGTACAAATGGGACGAATTATATCATGCATGGTTACTCGGTTCGTCGAGAATGTACCAACACAGGGTGCATGAGGAAGAATGGCACATCGAGGTATCAAATGAGTCTGTCCAACCTGCATTAAACTTTGGTTTGTTTCGACGTGCAATTCTCACTACATGAATTATCCAGATTGTATTTTTCTTTTTGCAAATATGTCTAATATTGATTTGGGATTTGAATGGTAAATAAATATAATGTGGTATATGCCACACTTACAAGAACAAATAGGGCAAGGTATATCAGGACTGATAGTCTTCAACATCTATCGGGTATCAGATCGATATGTTGAAAGTATAATTTCCATACGGATTTATTATTTTGTTTCGGATCTAGCAATTTAATAATTGATCGGTTTGGTGTGTAGTTTTCACTACTGTAACATCCCAAAAATAGTAAACTTGGATCATCAAACTCTAATCAACAAATTTAGGGTTAACAAAAACTTTGCTAAATAAAAATATGAAAGCATGCATGTGAGTATGCATTTCGTTTTGAATTCTTTTAAACCAACTTGTTTGTGTGTTTCTTTGCTTGTAAATGGATGCTTAGGTGAAATAAACATCATCTAAACAATTACCAAACTTTTCTCAAAGACAAGTAAATCAAAACAAATAAAATAAGGGAATGGCCATTTTGACCAATTTAACTCCCAAGCCTACTTTGACTGTCTCAAACTTTCAGAACCTAACAGAAACTTCTCTGGATCTTTGCACCCCTTGATAGTACTCATAAAAAAGTATCAAGGCTCACTTTGTGATCATCCAAAAACTTTCAAATGCATAGTTTAAATGACAATTCAAAATTGAATCTTTATCATATGGGAAGATCCCACTTTTTCAAAAACCACTCAGACAAGCTTAACTTTCAAAACCCAAGCATCTGCGGACTCACCAGCACCAACCTAGCACATCCACCAAAAATCTTTTCAAAATTCAAAACTTGAATTCTTGCGGCCATTTCATCAAACACTTGGCAGAAACAAATCAAACTGGCCTAACTTCACTGTTTGGAGTAGTAATTTGGCTAAGCAATGTTCACCATTGATCACCCTTGTCTCCCTAGTGTCAACCAGTGCTTGGACAAACCCTAGCCCCTACCCTTTGCCCCATTCCATGCCAACCCGAGCATCCCCTTGCCAGCCGACAATGGCTAGCTAGCCAGAGCAAGGACCAAGCCTAAAAAACATGTCTAGGAGGCAGCCAACACCCCACTGTCACTCCCTGTCCAGCGCTCAAACCCTGCCAGCCACTGGACCACACGCACGAACCATGCCAAGCTCGCCAGCAACCATGCCGAGAGCACGTCCCGTGCGCCACGCTCGACCGACGCCCACAGACCGCGCGTCGTCCTCGCCGCGTGCATACGTGATCACCACCGTCCCAGCAAACCCGCAGACACGCTCGTTCGCCGCCGCGCGGACCACGCGCGCTATGCGCCATTAAATCTTCCGTCGGGCACGCGCACAACACCATCGCGTTCCGACCAAACCTCACCGCCCCACGTCTCGCCACCGTGTCGTTGAGCATCGCCAGGGAGCACCGCACCGCCCCCTACCGTCGCCCACGCCGATAGCCATCTGTACCGTCGACCACGACGAGCTCACTTTGCGTCCCGTCGGTCCCCTCTGCCACTATAAATAGAGGCCACCCCCAGCCGAATTGAGCACACCATCTCACTCCCCTCTCTTCACTTATCGTCCCACCCCGTTGCCAGAGCAAGGCGAGCAGCACTTCGCCAGAATTTTACCGGAGCCCGCCGCCTCTGGAGAAGAAGGAAGCCAGCGATTGGAGCCACCCCAGGAGAAGCTGCCGGTACCAGGAGGTTCGCCGTCGTCGACTTCGTCGTTTTCCCGCCTCACCGACCCTCGCCTGAACCCCGGTGAGCCCCCAACGACCCCCACTGGCCGCGCTAGGTTTCTGTCTCGCCGGCGTTGCCCAACGTCGACGATGACCCTCTGCCGTTGGATTAGAACCAGATCGAACGCACCACATCGCCCCATACCACTTCGCACCCCCTCGTCTCACTGATGCGTGGGGACAGGCACTTAGCCAGCCCGCATAAGCGCTGTGCTTAGCAGGCCGGCCCAGTATCGTTTCCTGCGTAGCCTAGTTATTTCAATTTAACATTTTTCATTTTATTTCAAACACACTTCTGAACCTAGATTCAAAAATCAACCCAGATCGATTCACTAAACCCTAAACCCTAAACCCTAAACCCTAAACCCTAAACCCTAAACCCTAAACCCCCTAAACCCTAAACCCTAAACCCTAAACCCTAAACCCCTAAACCCTAAACCCTAAACCCTAAACCCTAAACCCTAAACCCTAAACCCTAAACCCTATTGAATGAAACCAATTTTGTTAGAAAGGTCTTGCAATGCTGAATCCAAGCCCGTTCGATTTAAATCATTCGGATCTGTAGATCATCCTTGGTAAAAATAACAAGGCAGAAGCTTTTCTGCATTCAAACATTTTTCAAATTTAAACCATAATAGCTTTTGAGTTGATTCCAACTCTCAAAAATCACATTTAACCATACCTTTCAGAATATATATAAATATAATGGTTTACTTACAGAAATAATGACCAAGTAATAAAAGAATGCCACATAGGCATTTCTAGCCACTTTAATTAATTAAAATAAAAGAGAAAAACCTTATTAAATTGTGACACCACTTTAAATCACATTCGCATGGACTAAAATATGTGGTGATGACATGTGTCAACATGATCCCATGTTTGGTTTGGAGAATATTAAATCTTAAGTTGTTTTTCAGTGAGTAGAAATTACTTTTCTAAAAATAAAAGGAATTAAACCAAGCTTTAATCTTGTAATATTAGTGATGATGCTAGATCATCTATAGGGCCCTTTATGTGATGATTGCAAGTAGTGAAGTATTGTTTGGTGATTATGTACATCGTATTTATTTATAGACACTAGTACCGACCAAGGATACGAGGAGGAAGGAGGATTCTACGAAGAAGAAGCCGAGGAGAACTTCAACCACTGCTCTGCACAAGGCAAGCCTAATGTGGCATCCCGCAAAACCACTACTAGAAAATCGCGTTGATTTTGTGCATTGCATCATCATGACCGCATGCTCATGTCATCATGCCACATTGCATTTGAGCATCTCCATCATCTTGCATTTGTTCGCATAAAACTATTTTCGAAAAGACTGGTTTTGTTTTCTAAACACCCCGTCTTTATTTCAAATCCAAAACCTGGGTCTCCGGAATATTTCGTTTTGTCTAACCACGGTTTGCAAAAGCCCCGTTTTAAATAAATAAAATGTTCAATTATTTTTAGGGGGCAGCCGTACCGGGCCAATCCGACCCAGTCGGCCACCCCCAGTACAAAACCAGCCTGTCCTAAACCCTTTTTCCTACCCTATCCTAATCTACCCAAACCCCCTCCACCTCACCCCAGCCAATCACCGGTCTCCACCTCACCCTGGCCCTATCCTCCCTCCAACCCTTGTGCGCCACCTCACCGCATCCCTGCCACCTCACCCAACTCCCTCTACTCTCCCACACAGCCACCCCACACCGACACACACCCAGCCGCGTCCACCCCGCGTGGGACTCACGCGGTCAAACCGCAGCCCACCCACGGGTCCCACCTGCCCCCGACCGACCCCGCCTGGCCCCACCACTTCCCACGCGTCCGTCTCCCTCTCCTCTCGCGACCGCTTCCTCTCTCCCCATCCCCTCCCTGGCCTCGCCTCGCCTGTCGCCGGCCCTGAGGCCACGCCCCTCGCCGCCAACCACCCCGCCCTCCTTCCTCGAGCCCCGCGTGCCGCCGCCAGGCTCGCCCCGCCAGAGCCGCCCTCGCCGCCGCGCGACCCCCGCTCGGCCCCGGCCCTTCCGCCGCCGCCTCCCCAAGCGCGGGCCGCCACCGCTGCCACCTCTCCTCGCCGCCTCCCTCCCGGCCGGCGCCTCTCCTCTGCGTCACCGGCCTGTGCCCCGGCCGCCGAGTGCCCCCGTCGTCCCCGCCGTCCTCTTCCTCTCCGGCGCCGTCCCCGCCACCGAGCCGCGTCGCCCGACGGCGCCCTCCTCTCCTTCCTCTCCCCCGCCCCGCCGGGAGCTCCGCGGGTCCCCGCCATCCTTGACCGGCCCCGCCCGCCTCTGCTCCGGCGCCGGCCTCCTTCCCCGCAATCACCGCCGCCTCCATCCGGCTCCCCCGTCGCCCCCCTCGAGCTACTCAGGCCGGAGCCCGGCCGCCCGCCTCCGCTTGGCCTCGCCCGACCCGTCGCCGCCAAGGTGCCGCCAGCGACCTCCCTCTTCCACGAGCTCTGTGCTGCCCTCCCTCCGCTCGACCCCACGGCCATGCCTCACCAAGTCGTCGCCGCCATGGTGCTCCGCCGCCCGCCTCCGGCCAGCGCCGACCCCACCTCTCTGGATCCGCGCTCACGCCTCCATGCTCGCGCCTCTACCTCTCGCCGAGCTCGCCACGTCCGACGCCCCTGGTCGCTGTTCAAGCTAGGCACTGCCTCGTGCCCTCCGTTCGTCTTGTGCTGTTACCTGTTTGGGATATGGCACAACTTGACATGTGTACCTTTTTGTCGTGTTTGTTGTCTTGGAATTGTGCCAAGATTTCTTTCATGGGTACTAGACAAGATCGACCCTGTTTTGGTGTGACCCGAAGACCATCGACCAAGTTCGCCCCAAACGCCAAGATCGCCCACGCGGAGACCGATCCATCGGAACGACAAGATCACCTTCCCGGAACTGAAGACCGATCCCGGAGCCCGATCCGAGGACCGATCCCTCGTCAAACCCCCAAGACTGAATCAAACCCCTCGGAACCAAGATCTTCGACCCTAATGTGATCCCCTATCCAAGACCCCATTATTTTATAATATGACATTATCAACTGATGCATATTAAATTGTTCATGCATGCATACTTGTCTGTGGTTTGGGGGCATTATGCCGATTCACCGCATAACTAAATATGGAGTCTGTATGCGGGATATCTTTGTCATATTTCGGACTCCATTTAAATTGGTGTAGCGAACCGATGCCATGTTCCGCCCTGTTAACCCAACATTTAATTTGCGGGGTAGATAAATAACTTGAACCGTTTAATTAAATGTCGGAACCCCGGTTCCGCTTAATAATGCCTAATTGCATTGCACCTTTGCCATGTCATACATCATACATGCATCATGCCCGATCTTCTGCCGTAGTATTAAATAGTGCATCCGGTGTTTGTGCTAGTGTTTTGCTTCTTCACGGATTAGGCCGATGAGTTGATGCGAGTGTCGACCCGATCTTCGGATGACCCTCGGCAATGTTTTCAGGCGAGCACCTTCCCCTTTCTACCTATCTTGCTTTTATAGTATTTATTCCCTCCTGTTGATCTATTTCTATCTGTGTCGCGTTGCTCTAGTTTTCGTACCCGTGACATCCCTTGCAGCCTTATATTGCCTTGGACACATCCTATTACCTGTTTTTTCGTAGATAGTTGGACTTGCGCGTCGTAGTCGCTCGCTCAAGTGCTGTTGCGTGTCGTCAAGTACCACAGTTGTTGGAGTATTGCCGTATGTTTAATGTTGGAGATGATCATGGCTTTAATTATCGTTTAATAACTAAAATTGAAGTAGGTAATGCAGAGGCACAGGTGGGCAATAGATGTTATTTGGTTGTTAACCGTCCACTTGTGTCCCGTAGGACCCCGAGTTCTTGACACCTGTTCCGATATCGAGCGCGCTAACCACATGTGGGATGTATGGGCACCCCATCGATTTAGTACCTGATTTCAAAGTACTGTACTGGGGGCCACAAGTAGTTTGGGGCTTTATTACTATTCTGTACTTATGCCATGCTTTACTGCTTAATTTAAATTGTGCGATGTACTGCACCTGTACTGTTTAGGATCGTGACCCGTTTTCGCTGTATCGACAAGCCCAGTCACACTTTCGGGTTCCCAGTCGTTTACAGCCGGCTCCACAAACCCTGAGTCCGTCTCGGAGACCGGCCGACTTCGTTGCGGGTAGACTTGGTGGGGTGGCCCCCATGTACTTACTTTGGGTCTGGGAAACGTCATGACTTAGGCCCCGCCGACATACCGATGGGTGTATGTTAATTGATCTGGCAAAAAGGGTCGAAGTGCGTGTGGATACTTTGGTGCACCCCTGCAGGGTTAAATCTTTTCAAAAAGCCGTGTCCGCGGTTATGGACGACTTGGAGCACAGTTCTCGATCATAGACAACTATAACTAAAGTTTACTGTTATAATTTGACTTGTATCCGATATGACTAGTAATCAGCTTCACTACAACGGAATGGCTAAATAAAAGTGCCAACAACTGCTGGGTTTTGGGATATCTCATGCTAATCGTATATTTGACTAGTAAGTGTTGCAACTACAACGGAATGGTTAACTAAAACTGCCCACTGCTTATTATATCAGGATGACTCATGCTATTTATATTTGACTAGTAATTGCCGCAACTATAACGGAATGAGTAAAACTGCCAACGGTGTGAGTTCCTCGGTTGACTTCCTCATTTGGTCTCAAGGAGGGAAACACCAGGATGGGTATGTTTGGTGGTAGTATCAGGTTGGTTCCGGATAGGTCTTTCTTACCCCTCTCTGATAGCCGACAGTTATATCGAGTCTCTATAGGTTGTTTAGTGCATGCTGCGCTGCCGCTTCAGTCCACCATACCTATGTAGGCAAGGACCGCCGAATTCTAGCCTCGCCATGTACTGGCCTCAGTACTGACCGCTCTCTCTTTTTCCTTTGCCCTTCGTCGGCACCCCTTTTGTTTAAGCAGGTTTTGAGATCGACGTCGTTAGCAGGGTTACCCTTCCGGCTTGGCCTGGGCAGGGTTATGGACGCCATTGGTTATTCTTCAGGGCTCTTAGCCCCATTTGCATCTTGTCCGTAGCTGGACGCTCTATCGTTTTCAAGGTGATTTGGATCTTTGTTCTGAATATCTGTATTCTTGACTCATGGAGTCGTGTTGTATATATATCCGTTCTGTGGGTCCCATCGAGGACTGTTGTGTAATGTTATTACTTCGTTTTCCACCCGCACGCAACTGCCTGGTGGGCACCTTTGAATCGTTTCTATGCGGGTTTGGCGGGAAGCGCTGAAACTTGCATAGGGCCGATTCTGAGGGTGTTACACCTAATACTACTAGTTGAATGTGCAAGCTAACACTTGCAATTTAGCAAGCTTTACTAACTAAGTGGACCAATGCAAGCTAACACTTGCAATTATGAGAGTTAAATAACCTATGCAATGCACTAAGCATGCTTGGTTAGATACATTTGATGATACCCAATCCTAGTTTTACTTGCAAGCTTCTACTTTATTTCTTTATCAAAGCTTGTACCTAGAGTTTACTGGAATAAGTGGTAGATACTAGAAGGATAATTGAAGGTTCCATAAAGAGCACAAAATTTGGCCTAAGCTAGATAATCCTGATGTCATCCTAAGACATGAGAGTGAACTTAGTTAAAACTCCACTTGTTCACCACCCCTCATTAGTACTTACCCCCACTTGTAGATGCTAGTGCTAAGCATAAAACTTGATCAACATTAGATGGGAATACTTGGTGAAAATGGTTATGAAAACCTTAGAATGATGGATCATTCTACTGAGATGTTTTGACATGTGTTTCTGAACACCAGATGATTTTTGGTGATGAAAATGTTGAGGCATGAGCCTTAGCCCTTTATAAAACTGATGGTTGTCTGGATGTGATACCATTCCAATTTTATCGTACAACCACAATACCCGAAGATTGGGTATGGCTTGACTGGAAACTTATATACCTTCGTATTAGTTCCCTCACGGCCAAGGTCTGAGCTGAGGCTACCTTGTGAAGATTGTCCACCTGTGAAGTACCCAAGATGACAGTTGGTCATGGTTGGGGGGCCAAACTCACAGGAGAGGTGCTTATACTAGGGCGTGTAATTGAAAGGTTAGGATTGATTATCCGCATACTGAGTATGGTGAATTCAGGATTTGTTCCTGACGGATGTATGGAATGTTGTGGTGAAAGTGTACAATCTCTGCAGAGTGTCAAACTATTCGAATAGCCGCGTCCGCGGTTATGGACAGTTGGAGTGGCCATACTGTTCCCCTGTCAGATGTTTTCAAAAGACTTGTGAAATGAATTGAGACCTTGACTTGACCACAACAGGGTTGTGATATGAAATACAAGTTCCCACTTAGGTTTATAGAACTTCAACTAGCATTCGTTGCTTCTAAACTTAGTAGAGGTAAATCTGGCTTTTGCAAAACAACCCTAGAGCCTAGTGTCCTATTATAAAAACCCCCTTTTTCTTGATTAGTATTAGTTTGCGAGTACTTAAAGAGTACTCATGGCTTTGTCCCTGGCTATTCCCGTGGCCAGACTATGAAGAGGAGTACCTGGAGGATGGACCCCAGGAAGGTTACGACAACTAGGATCATCTCCCAACGTCAGCATTGCCTGTGACCCCGAAGATGGAGCTTCGCCTACGCTACCGTTTTTATTACGTATTCCGCTTCTTGAAGTTGTATTAAGAACTGGATCATGAGATCCCTATTTGTGTAAGAACTTATGTATGGTTTGTAATGGATGATGTACTATCGTATCCAATTCTGTTATGTCTCGCAAAAATGGTAATCCTAGGATTGCGATGTATGGCATAACAGGCATCTGGGATTAAAAATCCAGGTTTTGACAAGTTGGTATCATAGCCATCCTGACCATAGGAGACCCCAGTTAGACTGGACGTTTGAATCAAAAACTTAGTTTCAAAACCAAAGAAAACAAATATTTACAAAAACTTATTCTCATTCTTATCCCTTTGATTCTTTCATGAAAATTCATGTTCCTCAAAAACTCTTGCAAAATACATAAAATTTTGACACACTTGATCACTCTACTAACTTACTCATCATATATTCTTATAGATGGACGTGAAGTACAGCAAGTTTTATCAGTTGGGGAATGGAGGAGACCTTATCTTTGAGAGGGATTTGGACCAGCTTTCGGAACTTCTGGAGCGTCCGCACCCCGAGTTCTTCGGAGCTCAGCTCAATGATCAACGAGGAGAAGATCTGCAGTGGCTAATTGTTGCAAGTCTACGAGGAAAGATTGAACCTCCCACTGCTGAGGGAATTCAGTTTACCTTAAGAGAGAACAACTGGCTCGAAAGACTTGCCAGGGCCATGCAGGAAGCTCTTTCCCGTCAGTGTGGGTAGAGCATCAATCAGATCAAGGGAACCCGCTTTGAGTTTTGCCCAAGGCGTGATGCTAATGGACAACCACTAGAAGCCCCATACCATCACGAGCTGAAGACCCAATTGGACCACCTTAGATTCATGATGTACGATCGCCAGCAGGAGTTGGATAACTGTCGTGACTACTCCAACCACAAGTCTGCCATCATCAAGACAAAGGACCAAACCATCACCATGCTAGCAAAGGATCGCAAGTCTCGCCGCCGTCAGCTCGACAAGAAGGAGCGCATTATTGCCCGTCTTCGCCACCGTATCTCATCTTTGGAGGAGACCATCCACGAGAGAGATATGCAGTTGGAGGAAAGGGAGAATGCCGGAGAGGATCTTTCGTGGAGACCCCTACTCCTATCTCAGCGATGATGATTTTCTGGAGGATCAGGCTATGGACTTCTTCACCGATGAGGACGATTTAGCCTTCATCGATGATGATGAGGATGATGAAGCCACAGATTCCGAGGAGTAGTAGCACTTGAACGCTAGCTTTGTGAGTAGTATTCGGTCCCAATGTATCGTAGTTTCCAAAATGGTTCTTAAAACCATCTGTTTTCTTTGTTGTGGTGTGTGTTGTATCGTGTGCTAGGAATGAATGAATGAAAAGCAAGTTACGAGAAAATCTGAGTCAAACTTTAAAAACTTTTCAAAGCCCCAAGCCTTAGAAATCTCCCTCTTTTCTCATGATCTATCTGAATCTTCAGATGCCACGTAGAGGAAGTGGTTCATCCCCGTACCTGATGTTGCAGATTCTGCAAATGTTGACTTCTGACCGCGAAGCTGAATGAGCGAAACGTCAAGCCAACCTAGCCACCCTGCAGCAGATAGCCCAGCTAGCCCACAACAACCAAGGCCACGGAAATCAGGACAACCATGGATCTAAGATCAAGAATTTCCAGAATACCAACCCACCTGTTTTCACCAAGTCAGAAGAACCCCTAGACACCGATGATTGGCTGCAAACCATGTAAAATAACCTAGAAGTCGCCGGAGTGGAAGCCAACGAGTAAGTTCTGTTCGCCACCCACTATCTAGCCGGAGATGCCAGGGCATGGTGGAACAGTGTTCGCGCAATGACCGGAGGCCAGATGATGACCTGGGAGGAATTCAAGGTCAAGTTTAGAAGAACCCATGTGCCACCGGGTTTGATCAAGAGAATGAGAGACGAGTTCAGAGAACTGAAGCAAGGAAGGATGACCGTAGCGGAATACTGTGACAAATTCTTGTCATTAGCTAGGTATGCCCCGGATGAGATTGACACCGAAGCCAAGAAGAAAGAAATATTCCTGAATGGTCTACACGATGAGATGCAGACAATGTTAGTCAATATCCCCTTTGCTGATATTGAAGCCCTTGTCGACTCTGCTATCCAGATGGAAGGAAAGATCAACCAAGATAATGAGAACCGCAAGCGTCGCATGATGCATCAGCCAGGAACCCATCTGACCCCAAAGTATCGCCCTAACCCATCTCCAGGATTTGCCCCGAGAACCAACAGACCCCCGGTGAACCGTCCGACCTATCCCAACCGTGGAAACCCTAGGACCGGAGGAAACCACAACAACCCCGGAAACTCTGGGAATTTCAATCGTGCCCCACCTAAGTTCAACAACAACAATGCTACCACCAACACCAACACTGCCCCGAGGACTGGAAGCAATGTTGTGCCTGTAGCAGCTAAGGACAAGTCGCAGGTGAGTTGTTATTACTGTGGAAATAAAGGCCACTATTCCAACAAGTGCCCCAACAAGAAGAATGCCGCAGCACCCAATGCCAATGTCCCAGCTCAGCAACAGCGTCGTGTTTAGCCCGGAAGAAGGTTTGCCCCAGGGAATTCGCTCAACTGCAATGGTCGTCTTTTCCTCATGCATGCTGAAGAAGCTCAGGAAGCGCCAGACGTCGTGTTGGGTATGTTTTCTGTTAATTTAGTACTTGCAAGAGTGTTGTTTGATTCTGGTGCATCGCACTCATTTGTCACCGAAGAATTTGCATGCACTAGTAAAATTCAACCAACCAAACTGAAGCATGTCATGATTGTTCAAATTCCCGGATCAACCACCAAGGCTAGGCAAATTTGCAAAGCCGTCCCTATCTGAATTCATGGCATAGATTTTTATGCTAACCTGATAGTACTCGGAACTAAAGATTTGGAAGTAGTATTAGGAATGGATTGGATGTCCAAACATAAAGGATTGATTGACTGTGCCAACCATGACCAGTACAGCCGGAATATCAGTCGAGCATATATCTGAAACCTTACCTCGCCAATTCAAGTGCAACAAGAGTATAGCCCAACCTACCATTGACCAAGTCCGGATAATTTGTGAATACCCCGATGTATTTCCAGATGTTTTGCCCGGTATGCCCCCAGATCGGGATATCGAGTTTAACATTGAACTAATCCCCGGAACTAGACCCATAGCCCAGAGACCATATAGTATGAACCCGTCGGAGTTAGCAGAACTGAAGAAGCAACTGGATTCCATGTTGGAAATTGGATTGATTCAACCAAGTGCGTCACCATGGAGGTCACCTGTCTTGTTTGTGAACAAGAAAGATGGAGGTAACCGTTTGTGTATGGATTATCGGAAGTTGAATGATGTCACCATAAGAAACAAATACCCCTTGCCCAAGATAGAAGATCTGTTTGATCAGTTGACCGGTGCCAAAGTGTTTTCTAAGGTTGATCTTATAACAGTCTATCATCAACTCAAGATTCATGCAAAGGATATCCCAAAGACTTCCTTTACCACCAGATATGGATTGTACGAGTATACAGTCATGTATTTTGGATTAACCAATGCCCCCACTTATTTCATGAGTCTCATGAATAAGATTTTTATGGACTTCCGGATAAGTTTGTCGTTGTTTTCATCAATGACATTCTGATTTATTACAAATCGGAAGAAGAACATGAGCTACACCTAAGGATCATTCTTGGAACCCTTAGAGAGCATCAGTTGTATGCCAATTTTAGCAAATGTGAATTCTGGTTACAGGAGGTAGGATTCCTCAGTCACATTGTATCAGCCGGAGGAATTGCCGTTGACCCTGCAAAAGTAAAAGATGTCGAGGATTGGCAAGCCCCAACCACTCAAACCCAAGTTTGTGCATTTCTCGGATTGGCGGGATATTACCGCAAGTTCGTAGAAGGATTCTCGAGTATCGCCAGACCTATGACCCAATTGCTGAAGAAGGACAAGAAGTTTGAATGGACCGACAAATGTGAAGCAATTTTTCAAGAACTCAAGAGGAGATTGATTTCAGCCCCAATCTTGATCATGCCAGATATCACAAAGCCCTTCGATGTGCATTGTGATGCATCCAAGATCGGTCTTGGATGTGTGCTAATGCAAGAAGGCAAAGTTATATCTTATCTATCTTGACAACTGAAGCAACATGAGCAAAATTACCCAACCCAAGACCTCGAACTCGCAGTCGTAGTTCTATCCCTAAAGACATGGAGGCATTACCTGATGGGAAATCGTTGTGAGATCTATACGGATCACAAGAGTCTGAAGTATATATTCACTCAGAAGGAGCTGAATATGAGACAGAGAAGATGGATTGAGCTAATCAAGGATTATGACCTGGACATTCACTATCACCCTAGTAAAGCCAATGTGGTAGCAGATGCCCTTAGCAGATTGCCGTGCCGCTTGAACTCCATGATTTTAAAGGAGCAACCAAGCTTGCACAAAGAGATGGAAGATTTTCGAATAGAATTAGTAAGTGAAGGATTTTTGGCTAGCATAGAACTCCAGCCCACTTTGATCAGTCAGATTAAAGAGGCGCAGAAGGGAAATGCTAGTATTGACGGAATCAAGCGTCGTATCGGTACAGGCAAAGTACCCGGATTCACCGAAGACGAAGGAGTTCTGTGGTACAAAGGACGCCTTTGTGTACCAGCAGATTCGGAGTTGAAAGAAGTTATTTTGAAGGAGGATCATGATACTCTTTATTCTATCCACCCCGGAGGAACTAAGATGTATCAAGATTTGAAAGAGCAATTTTGGTGGCATAAGATGAAGAGAGAAATCGGGAGCTATATCGCCAAGTGTGATATATGTCAGCAAGTCAAGGCCGGACATCAAAGACCCGCTGGACTGTTGCAACCATTGCAGATTCCGGAATGGAAATGGGATTCCGTTGGAATGGACTTTATCACCGGATTGCCTACTTCTAGTAGGGGAAATGACTCTATCTGGGTCATAGTGGACAGATTGTCCAAAGTCGCTCATTTCTTGCCCGTCAAGACCACATATCAGAGTTTGAAGCTAGCGGACTTGTACATCGCTAGAATAGTTAGTTTGCATGGAGTCCCCAAGAACATCGTATCGGATCGAGGAACTCAGTTTACCTCAAGATTCTGGAAGAAAGTCCAAGAAGGTTTAGGAACCCGCCTAGATTTCAGCACCGCGTATCACCCTCAGACCGATGGACAAACGGAGCGAGTAAATCAAATACTCGAAGATATGCTGAGAGCATGTGTGTTAGAATATGGATCTATGTAGGAAGACTGTCTGCTGTTTGCAGAATTTTCATACAACAACAGTTATCAAGCCAGTTTGCAAATGGCCCCATTTGAATTTATGTACGGAAGGAAGTGTCGCGCCCCTTTGAACTGGTCGGAAGTAGGAGAGAGTCAGATTTTCGGACCCGACATCCTACGAGAAGCATAAGAGAAGGTTCACAAGATTCGTGAGCACCTCAAGACTGCCCAGTCCAGACAGAAGAGTTACGCCGACAAGAGACGTCGAGACCTCGCCTTCAACATAGGAGATTTTGTATATCTGAAAGTGTCACCATTGAAGGGAATGCAACGTTTCCAACTCAAAGGAAAGTTAGCCCCCAGATATATCGGACCTTTCAAAATTCTGAACTATCGAGGATAAGTGTCATATCAATTGGAACTACCTGAAGAGATGTCAGCCGTGCACAATGTGTTCCATATCTCATTACTTCGCAAGTGTCTCGAAGTCCCCGAGAAGACCGAAGTGTTCAAGAATATCGATCATCGGACCATAGAGATCAACGATGACCTAACCTATCCCAAAGTACCCATCTTTATTTTAGAAGAAGCTTACAGAACTACCCGAACCCGAAGCATCAAGTTTCTCAAGATTCAGTGGAGCAACCACACAGAAGAAGAAGCTACCTGGGAGCGCGAAGATCACATCAGGACGGAGTTTCCCAATCTCTTCAAATCTTAGGTAATCTTTTTCGTCCTTTTTAAAATCTCGGGATGATATTTTGTTTAAGGAGGGAAGGTTTGTAACATCCCAAAAATACTAAACTTGGATCATCAAACTCTAATCATCAAATTTAGGGTTAACAAAAACTTTGCTAAATAAAAATATGAAAGCATACATGTGAGTATGCATTTCATTTTGAATTATTTTGAACCAACTTGTTTGTGTGTTCCCTTGCTTGTAAATGGATGCTTAGGTGAAATAAATATCATCTAAACAATTCCTAAACTTTACTCAAAGACAAGTAAATCAAAACAAATAAAATAAGGGAATGGTCATTTTGACCAATTTAACTCCCATGCCTACTTTGGCTGTCTCAAACTTTCAGAACCTAACAGAAACTTTTCTGGATCTTTGCACCCCTTGATAGTACTCATAACAAAGTATCAAGGCCCACTTTGTGATCATCCAAAAACTTTCAAATGCATAGTTTAAATGACAATTCAAAATTGAATCTTTATCATATGGGAAGATCCCACTTTTTCAAAAACCACTCAAACAAGCTCAACTTTCAAAACCCAAGCATCTACAGACTCACCAGCACCAACCTAGCACATCCACCAAAAATCTTTTCAAAATTCAAAACTTGAATTCTTGTGGCCATTTCATCAAACACTTGGCAGAAACAAATCAAACTCGCCTAACTTCACTGTTTGGAGCAGTAATTTGGCTAAGCAATGTTCACCATTGATCACCCTTGTCTCCCCTAGTGCCAACCAGTGCTTGGACAAACCCTAGCCCCTACCATTTTCCCCATGTCATGCCACCCTGAGCATCCCCTTGCCAGCCGACAATGGCTAGCTAGCCAGAGCAAGCACCAAGCCTAAACAACATGTCTAGGAGGCAGCCAACACCCCACCGCCACTCCCTGTCCAGCGGTCAAACCCTGCCAGCCACTGGACCACACGCACGAACCATGCCAAGCTCGCCAGCAACCATGCCGAGAGCACGTCTCGTGCGCCACGCTCGACCGACGCCCACAGACCGCGCGGACCCCGCAGACACGCTCGACGATCACCAACGTCCCAGCAACCCTGCAGACACGCTCATTCGCCGCCGCGCGGACCACGCGCGCTGTGCTCCATTAAATCTTCCGCCGGGCACGCGTAGAGCACCGTCGCGTTCCGACCAAACCTCACCGCCCCACGTCTCACCACCGTGTCGTTGAGCATCGCCAGGGAGCACCGCACCGCCCCCTACCGTCGCCCACGCCGATAGCCATCTGTACCGTCGACCACGACGAGCTCACTTTGCGCCCCGTCGGTCCCCTCTCGCCACTATAAATAGAGGCCACCACCATCCGAATTGAGCACACCATCTCACTCCCCTCTCTTCACTGATCGTCCCACCCCGTTGCCGGAGCAAGGCGAGCAGCACTTCGCGGGAATTTCACCGGAGCCCGCCGCCTCTGGAGAAGAAGGAATCCAACGATTGGAGCCGCCCCAGGAGAAGCTGCCGGTACCAGGAGATTCGTCGTCATCGAATTTGTCGTTCGCCCGCCTCGCCGACCCTCGCCTGAACCCCGGTGAGCCCCCAACAACCACCACTGGCCGCGCTAGGTTTCTGTCTCATCGGCGTTGCCCAACGTTGACGATGACCCTCAGCTATTGGATTAGAACCAGATCGAACGCACCACATCGCCCCATACCGCTTCGCACCCCCTTGTCTCACTGACGCGTGGGGACAACCGCTTAACCAGCCCGCGTAAGCGCTGTGCTTAGCAGGCCGGCCCAGTATCGTTTCCCGCGCAGCCTAGTTATTTGAATTTAACCTTTTTCATTTTATTTCAAACACACTTCTGAACCTAGATTCAAAAATCAACCCAGATCGATTCACTGAACCAAATTGAATGAAACCAATCTTGTAATGCTGAATCCAAGCCCGTTGGATTTAAATCATTTAGACCTGTAGATCATCCTTGGTAAAAATAACAAGGCAGAAGCTTTTCTGCATTCAAACATTTTTCAAATTTAAACCATAATAGCTGTTGAGTTGATTCCAACTCTCAAAAATCACATTTAACCATACCTTTCAGAATATATAAAAATATATAGGTTTACTTACAGAAATAATGACCAAGTAATAAAAGAATGCCACATAGGCATTTCTAGCCACTTTAATTAATTAAAATAAAAGAGAAAACCTTATTAAATTGTGACACCACTTTAAATCACATTCCCATGGACTAAAATATGTGGTGATGACATGTGTCAACATGATCCCATGTTTGGTTTGGAGAACATTAAATCTTAAGTTGTTTTTCAATGAGTAGAAATTACTTTTCTAAAAATAAAAGGAATTAAACCAAGCTTTAATCTTGTAATATTAGTGATGATGCTAGATCATCTATAGGACCCTTTATGTGATGATTGAAAGTAGTGAAGTATTGTTTGGTGATTATGTACATCGTATTTATTTATAGACGCTAGTACCGACCAAGGATACGAGGAGGAAGGAGGATTCTACGAAGAAGAAGCCGAGGAGAACTTCAACCACTGCTCTGCACAAGGCAAGCCTAATACTACTAGTTGAATGTGCAAGATAACACTTGCAATTTAGCAAGCTTTACTAACTAAGTGGACCAATGCAAGCTAACACTTGCAATTATGAGAGTTAAATAACCTATGCAATGCACTAAGCATGCTTGGTTAGATACATTTGATGATACCCAATCCTAGTTTTACTTGCAAGATTCTACTTTATTTCTTTATCAAAGCTTGTACCTAGAGTTTACTGGAATAAGTGGTAGATACTAGAAGGATAATTGAAGGTTCCATAAAGAGCACAAAATTTGGCCTAAGCTAGATAATCCTGATGTCATCCTAAGACATGAGAGTGAACTTAGTTAAAACTCCACTTGTTCACCACCCCTCATTAGTACTTACCCCCACTTGTAGATGCTAGTGCTAAGCATAAAACTTGATCAACATTAGATGGGAATACTTGGTGAAAATGGTTATGAAAACCTTAGAATGATGGATCGTTCTACTGAGATGTTTTGACATGTGTTTCCGAAAACCAGATGATTTTTGGTGATGAAAATGTTGAGGCATGAGCCTTATCCCTTTATAAAAATGATGGTTGTCTGGATGCGATACCATTCCAATTTTATCGTACAACCACAATACCCGAAGATTGGGTAGGGCTTGACTGGAAACTTATATACCTTAGTATTAGTTCCCTCACGGCCAAGGTCTGAGCTGAGGCTACCTTGTGAAGATTGTCCACCTGTGCAGTACCCAAGATGACAGTTGGTCATGGCTGGGAGGCCAAACTCATAGGAGAGGTTCTTATACTAGGGCGTGTAATTGAAAGGTTAGGATTGATTATCCGCATACTGAGTATGGTGAATTCAGGATTTATTCCTGACGGATGTATCGAATGTTGTGGTGAAAGTGTACAATCTCTGCAGAGTGTCAAACTATTCGAATAGCCACGTCCGCGGTTATGGACAGTTGGAGTGAACATACTGTTCCCCTGTCAGATGTTTTCAAAAGACTTGTGAAATGAATTGAGACCTTGACTTGACCACAATAGGGTTGTGATATGAAATACAAGTTCTCACTTAGGTTTATAAAACTTCAACTAGCATTCATTGCTTCTAAACTTAGTAGAGGTAAATATGGCTTTTGCAAAACAACCCTAGAGCCTAGTGTCCTATTATCAAAACCCCCTTTTTCTTGATTAGTATTAGTTTGCGAGTACTTAAAGAGTACTCATGGCTTTGTCCCTGGCTATTCCCGTGGCTAGACTATGAAGAGGAGTACCTGGAGGATGGACCCTAGGAAGGTTACGACAACTAGGATCATCTCCCATCGTCAGCATTGCCTGTGACCCCGAAGATGGAGCTTCGCCTACGCTACCGTTATTATTACGTATTCCGCTGCTTGAAGTTGTATTAAGAACTAGATCATGAGATCCCTATTTGTGTAAGAACTTATGTACGGTTTGTAATGGATGATGTACTATGGTATCCAATTCTGTTATGTCTCGCAAAAATGGTAATCCTGGGATTGAGATGTATGGCATAACAGGCATCTGGGATTAAAAATCCGGGTGTTGACAACTACATAGCCGATAAAATTCTACTTTCTTGGCCAATACATTTACTTTACATATCCGTTTTTTAAGAGATGAAATAAATATACTATAGTATATAGACACGGTTGCAATAACAGGCAAGGCCAGGTATATCACAGTGATTCATCAATTGTAAGTTTCTACTATTATATGCATTATCATATAGATCCCAGTTTTTTGTGCTCTATGTTTCCTGCTACTGCTAATTAGGCATACATTTAATATCTTCTACTATTACTTGATACTCAACTCATACCACTCTAATGGACATACGTTCATTGGTAATATAACCCACTTGAAAGCTATATGTATAACCTTGGAAATAGTTGACATGTTTGTCGGATTGGCTTTTGACACTAATGGATTACAACATACATAAAAAATAAATTTGTAATACCTATTTTGCAGTGATGGTTGTGTTTGATGGATTAAAACATTGATAAAACAAAGTTAATATGAAGTCTTAGACTCTTACATTAATCCATAGTTATTTTTAGGAAATCCAGTTCTTACGGCATATCAAACTACAAAAAGTATTTGATATTTGACTATCACAAATAAAGTAGTGAAAGGTATGTGATATTTATTCATTCTGCTCATTTAAAATTAGTCACACCTAAGTTATATATTGGTCAATGCTTTGCAATATAACCAACAAAAGATTATATCATACAAACACTATTAAAATTAGAAGTTAAAAACCTTCATTAATATTTATTAGTTCATATTTTCTCCAAGATTTCAAAGAAAACAATATTATATAAACTTTATGTGTGAGGTATGATGTAGTTTTAGTTGTTTAGAATGTGTGTGAGAGTTTTCAAAATAGCTAGCCCGTGCAGGGGCACATGTTAATGACTAGTTATTACAATATCAAAAGATCAGGTTTCATGAGTTTCTCGCACTTACAACCAACGAACAACTTTCTCCATATGTTCCAATAGAAGTACTAAAATATCCAAACTAATTAACATAATGTGAGCTCAAAAGCCTTTCTGTAGCATACATCAGAGTATCTTCCTGTTCTTCAGAGTCTAAGCAGGGGATCAAAGGAAGAGGGAAGTAACAACATTACCCATCAAGTTCATTATATGCAAAGTGGGAAGTTTGATGCACAAGCTACTACCTCAAACTATATGTCTTTGGTTCTATATAGTTTTTGTAAACATTTCTTTAAAGATTTATTTTATTATCAAAACTATGCCCATCAGTCTTCATAGGTTGACCCGAACTTCGTGGAGTTCCTTTCCTGCCACGTTTGTAGCTTCTTCCAGGAACAGGGAGTATCATGTCACAAATCTTATACTCTGCAGAGGTTCATTGCTTTACCCATAAGATATCATATTCCTATTACACAACCGAGAATACTTTCCTGTCCACGATTCCTTGATGTGGGGCCTAGTAATTGATAAAAAAGCTGATCACTGTTCTCCTTTGTGACCCCACATGTCAACATGACTTCCCAAGAAAAATACCTATGTTAACCGCCATATATAAGCATATATCACTAGTAGGAAAAGGCCTAGTGGTGGCGTTCAGAAAAGGCGCTTCGTGGCATTTAAGCCACATGCCACTAACCTCATGCCACTGGTAGGTCGTAGTGGTGGCATCTCCACCGAACTCCACAGTAGGATTTCTAGTGGTGGCGTTTACTATAAGTGCCACCATTACATATCCTAGTAGTGGTGTTTCCTATAAGCGCAACCATTACATATCTATTTGCGGAGTTCTTTTTAATTTGAGCGTCACAAGTGAGTTTTCGAAAACTAATAAAAAACCTGGTGCATCCAATTGAATATTCACAACACATCATGAAATATTAATAGAAATGGTAGAACATCAATATAGTCAACTATATTTAGTTGAGATAGCTAGATACATAGCACTAACTACGAGTCCTCAACAGGATTACCGACAACATCCATGCCATACCTAATGGGACCAGCAGGAATATCGTCATCTGAAGAAGCGTCAAAGTATGTCGATGCTCTAGGGCCTCGGTATTCTATGTACGTCATGCGATATTCATAGATATAGAAGGAAAACTTCTCCTAGGCGTCCATCTCATAGGCATTGACCATATTGGTCCACCTCAACCATCAAAAAAGGTCAAGTTCGCCTCGTTCATGACTTGGACCGTGTAGGTCGGTGCAGGTTTCTTTAGAGACATTAGATCGACCTGAAACTGTCCTTCCTGCCCCAACGGCCAATCAAAATGGTCCTAGAAATCAAGTCTAAACTTGTATTGTATATTATGCGTATAGAATCATAAAAGAAACAGTTAGCTTTGTAGTCATAAGGGAGCACTACGACAACCTTGTTGTTCTTGCACTCTTGGTAACCACAATGCTCACACCGATCATCATTCATTATACCTATATATGATCATGCAAACTCAGTTATATAGACCATTTTAACTTAATTAGCATAATAAGTAGCACAATATATCAACATAACACATAACTAAGATTAGCAATAATCATATATAAGTAGTACAACAGTAGCATGATAAGTCTATATAAGTAGTACGATATGTAGCATATGACAGTCACATGAGAACATCCTAAACTCGAGTAGACCTAGTGTCAGTAATGTCGTCTTCATCCGAGTGGTCCCAGAAATAGGACGATGGTATGCAAGAGTCATTGATGACCCACAAGTATAGGGGGTGTATCGCAGTACTTTCGATAAATAGGAGTGTCGATCCCAACGAGGAGCAGAAGGTGTTGACTAGTGGTATGGAGCAGGAACTGTTTGAAAATACTTAGCAAACGGATTTTTAGGGGTTTTCTGATAAAGCAACAAAACAAAGTGCAAGTAATAAAGACAAAGAACAAACGCAGCAAGTGGCCCAATCCTTTCTTAGCAAAGGACAAACCGGTGGAAATACTTATAAGACCCAAACGTTCTCGAGGACACATGGGAATTCTGTAAAGTGCTTTCGCTTCAAATAGCTGAGTACTCTTCTTTGGTGTTGTAAGTATTGTGTGAGTGAACCTGTGCTAATGTACCGACCTTACTTGGACTAATATATACTTGTAACTAAACCCCCTGCAAGCATCCGCAACTACAGGAAAGTAATTAAGATATAAACCTAACCACAGCCTTAAACTCTGAGATCCTACACTCCCTTGTGCAATGGTGTCCTAATGGGGGTTCAGGTTTCTGTCACTCCGGCAAAACCACAGTTAGTTGCCAAATACACAATGCATTCCCCTAGGCCCATAAATGGTGAAGTATCATGTAGCCGAAGTTCACAATGACACCACTAGAAAAATAGCACCACAACTTAAATACTAAACCATTAAATAGTAACTCAACACAAATCCGCTAATAACAACATGACTTCTCACATGTCCTCAATAACTAAACGAACTACTCACAATACATCATATGGATCAAGATCAAAGATGATATGGTGATGAATAACAATCTGAACATAAACGACAATCCAATGGTTCCACTCACACGCATCAACTACAATAGTAATTAACACCGGGAAAGTTTCCCCTAAGAACTAAAGCAATATCCAACACAATTGTTACAGCGGGACGGAGTAGTGATGATGGTGCAGGTGGAGATGATGGCGTGGATGATGATGATGATCCTGATGAAGCCTAGCTTGATGACGGTGTTGATGGCGACGATCTCCCCTCTCCGGGAAGGAATTTCCCCGGCAGAAATCTGTCTGCCAGAGAGATCTTTCTCTCTCGGTGTTTTCCGCCCCGCAGAGGCGGCAAAAATCTATCTGTGGTCGCCTCCCTGGTGTTAGGGTTCTGTAAGGAAGATATAGGCGAGAGGGCGGAGTCGGAGGCCGTGCAGGTGGGCCACACCTGCCCTATCCGTGGCCCAGGGTGGGCCCGCGCCTAGGGGGGTGTGGGCCCCTTGTGGCCCTTCTTTGCCTCCCCTTCTAGCTTCCTTAGTCTTCCGGGGAAATATATTTTTCCCATATTTTTTCTGGTATTTTTCTGATCTTCGCGAAATTGCATCAAAACACCTCTTTTTCCATCAGAATCCAGACTCCGGCAGTCCATCCTCCAAGAATCATACAACATGCAAAAACAGTGGTAAAGACATAAGTAATACCTCATTATAAGACAAATATCAATGAATAGAGGCAAATTATGATATAGAATGGTGATGCAAATTGGACGTACCAACTCCCCCAAGCTTAGACCTTCGCTTGTCCCAAGAGAAAACTCATCTCAGTAAACATGTCCACAGGTTTATGGAGTGAAGTGTCGATAAAAGAATACTGACAAGAATCATCACACTTACCATTAAACAACTCATAGAAGAAAGCAACTCACCATTATATAACTTATCTTGCAACAAGTATAGGAGTCGCAATAGAGAGGCATAAAGATAAATCAATATTGGAATTGGCGAACTTTGTTCTTGGTCAGAGAACAGCTGGAAAATAGTTGCACAAAAAGCTTTCTGTAGAAGTTTTATAACAGGAGCACTCTTTTCTCAAAAAGGTTTTTCAATGAATGTTTTCAAAGTAATACTCAATAGATAAGAGTCTTGTGCAAACAAGGAACATAAAGAACATGATTTAATAAATCATCATATGAATTCTTGCAACACAACAACTCAAAAGATTGTTGGAGATAGAGAGGAAGTAGGTTTACTGACTCAACTTAGAAAATAGGAGAAAGGTCCCTTCATAGAGGGTAGCAGGGATAACAAGTCATAAAGAGCTTCCAAAAGATTATGGTACTTACTAGCTTTGAGCCCTCATTGCCCCTATCATAGGCATCTTGAGATGATTAAGATTAAAGTGCACAAAGATGGAGTATATGCTTGATGAAATATAAGTTGGAAATCTCATGTGCCTTGAATATGAGGGCCACTCCTCATGCTACTCAACTTCAGTTACCGGTATGTTCTTGTCATTGTAAGTACATGCATATCATAGAGAACCGCCAACAGGGTACCCCTTGCACATGGTACAGGAGTTATCCCATAACCAAAATGACAAGGCAAGCAGACAATGAGCATCTCAGTGATCTTTTTATTTACTATATGCATAGCTTTTTATTGAGGATGCGTCATAGATACCTCACTATGGTGATGCTGCAAGTTTCCACCATGATTAGGCATTTTTTAGGCTAGCGGCCTAGACGTTTCTCTAACACAAAATACAGACTCCATGGACTTACAAGTTCCCTCTTTATTTCACACTGTTGATATCCATAGAAAAAAGAGCACGATATCAACTATGTACTACGTACATGTGCAATGTTGAAAGCATTCCCCGTGAGAACACGGTTCTGCTATTTCCAACGTATAGATGCAAGCATATACAACTTCGATGACACAATGGTTCAAGTCTATTAGAAGCAAGAAAATAAGGTGTGCCATCAAGTTCGTGAGAGATTTACTAACTAGTTTTCACATAACAAAATAGTTTTTAATTCGAAAGATAGATGAAGCTTGAGAATTTGCTTGGAATAGAAAATGCCAATAGGTAGATATGGTGGACACAAATGTCATAGGTTTTGGTTCAAAGGGATTGGAAACATGAGAATTATGCCTTCTCAAAACAGATTTTTGGCTAGCAAGGCTAAGTAGCAAGCAAAAGAGTTGAAAGAAACAAGAAAACCTACAAATGATAAAGACAAACATGCAATATTCTTTGAAGACACAAAAGATCTTAAATAAAGAATACTAAGCTTATGAGCCAACAAGAAAGAAGATAAATGATACAAAATACCTGTAAGATTTTTATCTTTTTCTTTCAAACCTCAAAAAGTATGGCTACTGACCAGAACTCGGTTTGCCAAAACCAATTTAGATACACTTGATTATCGCAAAGTGATGCCAATACTGATCAACAAGATCCATCATATAATAGAGAGTGCAAACTAAAATAAGAAGTGCAAAATGTAAAAGATGAAACTTATCATTAATAATCCATAAAGGCACTCACACCAAGGGATACATAGATAATCAACTAAAGGAGAGATACTTCCACATGCAAACCAAACTATAAGATAATTTCTCTACCAAAGTCATGAATCCACTAAAAAAGGTAAAAGATAAAAGGTAATGATGGTGATACCACGACACTCCCCCTAAGCTTGGAACAAGCCAAGGGGATGCCAAACCTGATGACGAATTACTCCTTCGGTGGTGGTGGTGTTATCTTAATAACCTCCTCAATAAGCTTCCTCAACTCCTCAATCTCAAAGGTCAGAGTACGAATCAACTCCAAATTTTGCTCAATGCGGGTCATAATCATATCGGACCGAGAATTCCATTCCTTATTATTCTTTCCCCACTCTTCCTTCTTAGTGTGTTCCTCCCCTGCATGGTTAGAACGAGGCATGTACCACATCGAGGGCAAGTTCCCTTTGGTTACATGTTGATATTGACATTCATGTATAAGAGTGTGGAAGGGTTTCTTGGTACTTGGAGGAGGTGACCATGGAGAGAGGGTATGACGTGGAGGTTTCCCTCCTGTAGACATTCGTGCTGTCCTCTTAAGCTTGGTAGGTTTTGCCACCACTCCAATGCTGGCGACGGTAGTGAGGGTTTCCCATTGCTTGTCCTCCTCCATGTCTCCTTCATAACCTACCAAAATCTCCTCCTCCTTGGGTTTGTGAGGATCGTCTTCCTCGGTCTTCTTTCCTTTGTCGTTGGTGGAGACCATGGTGCTCTAAACTTGAGAAGTTTTCCTGACAGAACCAGATCGAAATGAATACACGACGAGAACACGATGCACGAACCTCGGTGGATCCCGTGGGTTATATATTACGAAATTTCAAAGCATAAGGAAAGTGCTGATACGAAAGAAAGGCGGAGTACCCCCTCCAGGCGCGGGGCAAGGTGGGTCCGCGCCTGGGGTGGGTTAGCCACCCCGGCCTCCGGTTCCTCCTTTGTTACGTCTCGTAACTTCCCTTATGTATTAAAACATCAAAAATATAAAAGGATTGGGGTTTCACGAACCTTCTGTTTTCACCACTTTTTCCTATTCAAAGACAAACTCTACAGACTCCTTTTCTCCTTCTCCTGAAAATTCCTTTTGTCACAAGGCAATACACAAACTTCAATGGCAACATTAGTGTAAGAAAAAACAATAAACCTTTAGGTGCACACCTCAACTGAAATCCATCAAAACAAAGGTTTCTGTAAGAGGCAATTGCAATATGATAGCAGAAATCTGTGAAAACGGACCAGCAGGTAAAGATTGATTTTTTCGAAAACCTTATGTTGCTCAAATAAAAAAGTTCAGAACTAATGAAAATTGGGTAACAACTTGGAGAACAAGCTCAGAAAAATACAGCTCCATCCGACATACTGAGCTCCGTCACTAATTTTTACAATATAGCACAAAAATCTGTCCCAGGACAGCCACTTTTCACAACTCCTGTACTTCACAAAAGTAGTTGAACTTGACAGAAAAACCAAAATGAAAAGGATAAGAAACGGTTATTACAGAGGTAATAACTTCCAAGACTCAACCAAACTCTTGGGTTATCTCCCACCAAGTACTTTTCTTTAATGCCTTTAAGTTAGGCTTGAAACTTTCAAAGATGCTCACAAAGGAGATATATATTTGAAGTGAAAGAGAGCATCCAGAAGCAAATAAGCAACACACTTGAGTCTAACCCACTTCCTATGCATGGGCGTATCATGATAAAACAAATTGTTGAAACAATAAGCCACTAGCATAGGAAGACAAAACGAATGCAATTTCAAAGCTTTCAACATAAAACGGGGAAACTTAACATTATTGAGATGCATAAAACCATGTTTCCCTCTCTCATAATAACTTTCAGTAGCACTTTGAATAAAGTTGACAATATAACTGTCACAGGTAACAACTCTATCAAAAGAATGAGCATACTTACAGTCACTAAAAAGAGGCCCAAGGTCATAAACTGGGTCAATAGAAGCAAGTTGTTCCATCCTGAAATCTTCATTAGGCAAGCTATTTTCACAAGGAGCTTTAGCAAATTTGGAAAAGTTAAAATCATAAGAATCTCCATCAAACTTAGTTAAACCTTTGTACTTCATACAATCTATAATAGCTCCGCAAGTGTTCAATAAAGGTCTACTAAAAATGATAGGACAAGTTTTACTAGCTGCTGAATTAAGTACTAGAAAATCAGCAGGATATTTAATCTTACCACAGAGAACCTCCACATCTCTTACAATACCAATAGGGCATATGGTTTCCTTATTAGCAAGGTGAATAACCACATCAATGTACTCAAGCTCACAAGGACCAATCTCATGCTTAATTTCCCTGTAAATCTCATAAGGAATAGCACTAGAACTAGCACCAATATCACATAAACCATAATAGCAATGATCACCAATTTTAACAGAAAGCATAGGAACACTAGCTTTTCTAGTCTTACTAGGATGAGAGATAATATTAGAAGCGTATTCACAGAAGACAATGTGCTCATCCTCTATGTTTCTAGTGATAGGGTCTTTCACAATAGCACCACAGGTTCAATATTCAATTGCCCATCAGGCTCCGCAGTTTTCTTAGTAACTTTATTATATGCACAAATCATCATAGAATACTCCTTTACCTTAGCTGGAAAAGGTATTTTCTCAACATAAGGTTCAGGCACAATATGATTAGTAGTACAAACTTCAGCACTTCTAACTGGAACATGACTAACAACATCTTTATAAGGTGCATGGTACTTATTCCACTTCTTTTTGGAAATTCCTATGTAAGAGGCAAAGGCCTAAAAACAGTTGGCAATACTTTGGGAATCAAGACCAAACTAATTACTAATATTACGGAAGTCATCAGTTCCCATAAAAGATTTAATGCATTCATAATCATAGTTTATACCTGACTTTCTTCCTTTATCATTCTCGCAAGCTTCAGTGTTCTCTTGAATACGGTCTAAGAGATCCCATTTAGCTTCTTCTTTCATACGCGTGAATGATCCAGCATAAGAAGCATATAGTAAATCTTTATCATGAAGAGAAAGCCTAGCATAAAAGTTATTGATAATAATATTGCTGGGGAGTTCATGAATAGGATATTTAAGCATTAGTAACTTCAATCTCCCCCAAGCTTGAGCTGTACTCTCTCCATCACGAGGCCAAAAGTTATATATCAGATTTCTATCCTTATGAATCTCACTGGGAGGATAGAATTTAGAATAAAAGAGATATGCCATTTCCTCCCATTCAATAGATTGTCCATTCTTCAGAAGCTTATACCATTCTTCAGCTCTCCCTTTCAAGGATATAGAGAGTAACTTCTTCTTCACATGTTCAGTTGTGATACCTGCACACTTAAACAACCCGCATAATTCATGGATAAAAAGCAAGTGATCACTAGGATGGACAGTTCCATTCCCAAAGTAATAATTATACATAACACGATCAACAGTACTTGTAGGTATCTTAAAAGGATCTATATCAATAGGTGGTGGTTCATCTACTACCCTAGCAGTGGTAGTAGTTTTCCCAAACAGAAAACCTAGTGGGTAATCCATATTGGAAACAAAGTAACAAGAAGTAACAAAAAGCAAAACTCATAGTAGAAGTTTCCTTTACCAGTTCCACTCTTCAATAGCGCTTCACTCCCCGACAACGAGGCCAGAAAATAGTCTTGATGACCCACAAGTATAGGGGTGTATCGCAGTACTTTCGATAAATAGGAGTGTCGATCCCAACGAGGAGCAGAAGATGTTGACTAGTGGTATGGAGCAGGAACTCTCTACAAATACTTAGCAAATAGATTTTTAGAGGTTTTCTGATAAAACAACAAAACAAAGTGCAAGTAATAAAGACAAAGAAAAAACACAGCAATTTGCCCAATCCTTTCTTAGCAAAGGAAAAGCCGGTGGAAATACTTATAAGGACCAAACGTTCTCGAGGAAACATGGGAATTATATCAAGTGCTTTCGCTTCAAATACCTGAGTACTGTTCTTTGGTGTTGTAAGTGTTGTGTGGGTGAACCTGTGCTAATGTACCAACCTTACTTGGACTAATACATACTTGTGATTAAACCCCCTGCAAGCATCCACAACTACAGGAAAGTAATTAAGATATGAACCTAACCACAACCTTAAACTCTGAGATCCTACACTCCATTGTGCAATGGTGTCCTAACAGGGGTTCAGGTTTCTGTCACTCCGACAACCCCACAATTAGTATCCAAATACACAATGCATTCCCCTAGGCCCATAAATTGTGAAGTATCATGTAGTCGACATTCACATGACACCACTAGAATAATAGCACCACAACTTAAATACTTAACCATTGAATAGTAACTAACACAAATCCACTAATAACAACATGACTTCTACCATGTCCTCAAGAACTAAACGAACTACTCACAATACATCATATGGATCAAGATCAATGATGATATGGTGATGAATAACAACCTGAACATAAACAATAATCCAATGGTTCCACTCACAAGCATCAACTACAATAGTAATTAACACCGGGAAAGTTTCCCCTAAGAACTAAAGCAATATCCAACACAATTGTTACAGCGGGACGAAGTGGTGATGATGGTGCTGGTGGAGATGATGGTGTGGATGATAATGATGATGATCCCGATGAAGCCTGGCTTGATGACGGTGTTGATGGTGACGATCTCCCCTCTCCTGGAAGGAATTTCCTTGGCGGAAATCTGTCTGCCGGAGAGATCTTTCTCTCTCGGTGTTTTTCGCCCCGTAGAGGCAGCATAAATCTATCTGTAGTCGCCCCCTGGTGTTAGGTTTCTGTAAGGAAGATATAGGCGAGAGGGCGGAGTCGGAGGGCGAGAAGGTGGGCCACACCTGTGTAACACCCTCAGAATCGGCCCTATGCAAGTTTCAGCGCTTCCCGCCAAACCCGCATAGAAACGATTCAAAGGTGCCCACCAGGCACTTGCGTGCGGGTGGAAAACAGAGTAATATCATTACACAATAGTCCTCGATGGAACCCAAAAAACATATATATACAACAGCGACTCAAAGAGTCAAGAATATAGATTTACAATACAAAGATCCAAATCACCTTGAAAACAATACAGCGTCCGAGTACGAACAAGATGCAAATTGAGCTAAGAGCCCTAAAGAATAACCAATTGCGTCCATAACCCTGCCCAGGCCAAGCCGGAAGGGTAACCCTGCTAACGACGTCGATCTCAAAACCTGCTAAAAACAAAAGGGGTGCCGACAAAGGGCAAAGGAAAAAAAGAGCGGTCAGTACTGAGGCCAGTACACGGCGAGACTAGAATTCGGCGGTCCTCGCCTACATAGGTATGGTGGACTGAGCAGCAGCATAGCATGCACTAAACAACCTATAGAGACTCGAGATAACTGTCGGCTAGCAGAGAGGGATAAGAAAAAACTATTCGGAACCAACCTGATTCTACCACCAAACATACCCATCCTGGTATTTCCCCCTCGAGACCAAACGAGGAAGTCAACCGAGGAACTCACATAGTTGGCAGTTTTATTTATTCAGTTATCGTTGCAGCAATTACTAGTCAGGTATAGATAGTCATCCTGATATAATAAGCAGTGGGCACTTTTAGTTAACCATTCCATTGTAGTTGCAACACTTACTAGTCAGATACAATTAGCATGAGATATCCCAAACCCAGCAGTTGTTGGTACTTTTATTTATCCATTCCGTTGTAGTGAAGCTGATTACTAGTCATATCGGATACAAGTCAAATTATAACAGTAAACTTTAGTTATAGTTGTCCATGATCGAGAACTGTGCTCCAAGTCGTCCATAACCGCGGACACGGCTTCTGGAAAAGATTTAACCCTACAGGGGTGCACCAAAGTTTCCACACGCGCCTACACCCTTGTTGTCAGATCAGGTAGGTACAAGATCACAAAACATACACCCAACGGTATGTCGACGGGGTCTCGGACACGATGTTTCCCAGACCCAAAGCAAGCACATGGGGGCCACCCCACTAAGCTACCCGTAACGAAGTCGGCCGGTCTCCGAGACGGACCCAGAGGTTTGTGACAATGGCTATAAACGACTGGGAACCCGAAAGTGTGACTGGACTTGTCGATACCGCGAAAACATTCCAAATTGGTTCCAAAACAGTACAGGCGATCCACGCGCAATCGTAAATAAAGCAGTAAAGCATGGCATAAGTACAGGATAGTAATAAAGCCCCAAACTACTTTGTGGCCCCCGGTACAGTACTTTGAAATCAGGTACTAATCGATGGGGGTGCCCACACACCCCACCTGTGGTTAGCGCGCTCGATCTCGGAACAGGTGTCAAAAACTCGGGGTCCTACGGGACACCAATGAGCGGTTAAAAACCAAATATTGTCTATTACCCACCGGTGCCTCTGCATTTACCTACTTTCAATTTTAGTTATTAAACGGTAATTAAATCCATGATCATCTCCAATATTAAACATACGGCCATACTCCAACAACTGTGGTACTTGACGACACGCAACAGCACTTGAGCAAGCGACTACGACACGCAAGTCCAACTATCTACCAAACAACAGGTAATACGATGTGTCCAAGGCAATATAAGTCTGCAAGGGATATCGCGGGTACGAAAACTAGAGCACCACAACACAGATAGCAATAGACCAACAGGAGGAAATAAAAACTATAAAAGTAAAATAGGTAGAAAGGGGGAGAATGCTCTCCTGAAAACATTGCCGAAGGTTCATCCGAAGATCAGGTCGACACTCGCATCAACTCATCAGCCTAATCCGCGAAGAAGCAAAACACTAGAAGAAACACCGGATGCACCATTTAATACTACGGCAAAAGATCGAGCATGATGCATGTATGATGTATGGCATGGCAAAAAAATGCGATGGAATTATGCAATATTAAACAAAACCGGGGTTCCGACAATTAATTAGGTATTTCATGTTGTTTAGATACCCCGCAATTTAAATGTTGGCTTAACAGGACAAAACATATCACTAGTTCGCTACACAAATTTAAATGGAGCCAATATTAGACTAGATTTGCCCGCATATGGCCTTCATATTTAATTATAAGGTGAATCGGCATAAGGCCCCCAACCCACGTGACAATATGTATGCAAGCATGGCAATTTTATATGCAACAAATAATATATCATTTAATAAAATAAGGGCTCGGGTTTGGGTTCACACATCTCGGACCGAAGATCTTGGTTCGATGTGGTTCCGGTTCGGTCTCGCTAGGATCGGTCTTCGGTTCCGAGAAGGAGATCTTGTTGGTTCGGAGGTGTTCGAGGAATCGGGCCTGGTCTCGCCGGGATCAGTCTTCGGGTTCGGGAACGGGCCTTCGGGGTAGGAGTAACTGATGTAGTCGGTCTACAACTTGTCGTTTGTTCAGGCTTCAACACGCCACCGGAGATCATAGCCATAGAGGTAAACTGACATAGATCACAGGTAGCAATCTGGACCAAAGACCAAAGGAAGATTGTGATCATCTACAAGTGTAACACTACCCTCATGAAACAAACATGCAGAGACATAAACAAGCAACCACTGGGCACGCGCACTAGGACAGAGTAGGCAGGTACTGCAGCCAGCGCTTGCGCTTGCAACGGAGCGGCCGTACGGTGCTACAGCAACAGGGCGACGAGGACGGGCCGGGCAGAGGAGACAGGGCCGCGGTGGCGAGGGCCTGGGAGGTGCCGCGAACGGGATTGGCGGCAGGGTGACAGGGGAGGCATGCAGAGGCGGCCGGGCAACGGGGCAAGGCCAGCAGCGGCGCTGCGATGGCCGGTGGACGTCGTGGTCGCTGCCGGCGGCGCAGGCGACGCAGGGTGGCCAGAGCAGGCGGGCGAGGGGAGTGACGCAGGCGGTGGCGCACGACGCGACAGAGGAGGCCGACGTGCGGAGTCGGGGCTCCGGCCGGAGGCGAGGAGGGCGTGGTGTGTAGGGTGCCGGACGAGGTGGGGAGTTGGGCGACGGCTCGCAGAGGCCAGGGCCGGTGAAGGTGGCACGGGCGGAGCTCGGAGGTCGGGCGGCTCTGCGCGAGGCCGCGGCGTCAGGCTCAGGCCTGGCGACGGCCGGGCTGTGACGTCGATCAGGGAGGGCGACGGCGCACAGGGATGAGGTGGAGGGGATCTTGCAGGGGATGGAAGGCGATGGCAGAGGCGGGAATTGCAGGGGAGGAGGCGGCGACGGCCCTGGGAAGCGAGGAGGAGCGCTGGGTGAGAGGGGATGGACGCGAGCGATGTAGGAGCGGGATGTGGGGGTGGGCCAGGCTCGCGCAGGGATCGAGGAGGAGGCCGCGTTGAACGAGTGGAGGTGGGTTCGGTTGTGTTGGCGTGAGTCTGGGTGTGTGCGTGCGTCTGTGTGATGTGTGGCGGTAGGGAGTAGTGGTTGGGCAGGATGTGCACCTGGCTGCGGCGGTTGGAGGGGTGAGGGAGTGGGGCTAGGGTTTGGATTAGAATTAGGGTTAGGGTTTGGTTGGAGGTGGCCGGCTGGGCTTTTGGGCCTGGCTGGCTTCCTCCCAAAAATAATATAAACTTTTTATTTAATATTTAAAAGATGTTTGTAATTAGTTTTTAGACAAATAAAATATCCAGATAGATCTGGGGTTTGTATTTTGAAATAAAGAAGGAGAGTATTATAAAAAAACAAAATAGGGTTTTGTATTATACTTTTATGACAAGGCATGTCATGATGATGCACAAAACAAAAACACGGCGATTTTCTAGTAGTGGATTTACTCGGGGTGCTACAACCTGCCCTAGGTGCGGCCCAGGGTGGGCCCGCGCCTAGGTGGGTGTGGAGCCCCTGTGGGCCTTCCTCACCTCCCCTTCTGGACTATAACGAAGTTTTTTTATGAAATCGTCATAACCGTCTATGATGATATTGGATCGTCATAACTGTTATGACGATCTAATATTGTCATGGACAAACTGACCTGGCTAGGTCAGATCCTACATGGCCGATCCTACGTGGCAAAATTATGACGAAAATAAATCGTCATAGTGTGAACTCAACCCGGTCCATTTATGGGTTCTACATGGGCTCAGCCCAACAATTCTAGCCTTTTTTAATTCTTATGCCAGCCTTTTTACGATGTGTTTCTGTTTTGGGCTTTGGCCATTTTGCTTTAGATTTCTATTTTAGGCCTACTGCTATTGTCCGATAATTTCACAGCATTTTTATTTTCTGAGATTTCTGTCAATTTAATTTGAGAGGTTACCTCACAACAATTTTAGCCTGTTTTGCATATTTCTTTTATCCCAAAAACTACAGCAACTATTTTTATAAGCTGATTCCAGTAATCAGATTTCTATTCATCATATTTCTACAGAACGAACATAACAAATATTTCAACCGAAACACAAAAGGAAAGAAATTATTCAAATAATAGCAAAGAATAGTATATCATAATCGTTACACAGTTCAATAAAAAAATCCAGATATTTTGACTGTTCAAATATAACTTGCTAAAAAATTAGTCTTCAAGCTATTTGTCAAATTTCTTTGGCCAGAACTCTTGAAAAGAGAGAGGAAAAGCAAGTTTTTAGAGTCCCAATTTAGGAAATATATTATAACTAATATGAGACAAGAATCATATCCTAAAAACACACAAAGAAGTTTTAGTCTCATTTTGGCACTAGAGTAACAACACAGAACACATTTGTTGATGGATTCTCCAACACAAGTCAGTGTCAGTCAGCTTACTAAGTACACTGATACCAAAATGATTTCCTTAATGGAAATATAACACATAATGTGAATCTACTTATAATTAATGCTGGCAAGAACACTCATATGATGATTGAAAAGCTTAAATAGAGAAAATAAGTTCAACAATCTGATATATATCAACCCAACAGCAACAAATATGCTACATCAAAAATTGGTACCACAAGATGAGTAGAACCAAAAGATAGGAGGTTCTCGAGTTGACAAATTAGAAACATCCTTGACAAATTACAAATAGGCATCTAGGGACACATAGCTGGTTATCATTTCTAGTGATTCACATCATAACAAAATGAATTATATAGATACAATAGGAACATCAGGTCTATCCATTTTCAATTCAGTAGTTTAGAAAGAGAAGAGGGCATAGAACCTTGAGGCATTCTTGTGGGGTTGTGGATGATGAAGGTTGTCCTCGCAATATGTAGTGGTCGCCGTGGTGCTTGAAGCTAAATAAGGTACCTCCCACAGGGTCGAGGAAGAACCGGGGATGGCATGCAACTCCATAATGAGAGGTCAAAATTATATAATCTGTAGAAGACAATGTTATTGTTGTTACAACAATCCATCAGGTCTGCAGGAACAACCAGTATGAATACAAGTTAACAGTAGCATCAAGCATCAAATCTCAGGTAAAGCTAGTAGTAGAAGAGTGTGCTATGAATAGAGAACATCCAACAATTCCTAAAAACTCATGGTTCAATAACACATGCATCAATAGTTCAAAACTTCTTACAGAGAATCAAAAGTAAAACAAGCTTATCCATCACTAGCAGGCACACTCACAAATAATGAATAGAAAGAAGGAACTATAGAAGAAAGTCTCTTTCTTGTATAAGAAATGCACATATATAAGAATAAGAATATATTCATGATCTAGTTACATAGTCAGAATATATTAAACAAGGAACTGCAGAAGAAAGTCTAAACTACAGTTACAAATTAAGGAATGCACTACATGGTCACAACATTGTTGTAGAAGAGGGACTGAGTATTCAAGAAGGCAGATGGTATCATGCATGTGGAACTTGATGTTGTGCTACTTGCGTAGAGTCCGCACCGGTGAGTGCGGACTCAAGGGCTCGGAGCTAGTGAGACGGTGACTCTCTTCCTCCCCTAAATACTTGTGCTGCTGCTGCTTGGAAAGCTCAAGCTGTTGGCGAGAGTCCCCATTTGGCATATGATGTCCAATTGCCAATTACCCCTTCTGCTTGTTGAACTCTACACAAATCAAGATTCAGGATGCTTAAACATAGCAGCTATTTTCACTAGAAAGTCTTTAAGAAAATAAATGGATTTTCAAAATAAATTCCCCTATGAACCACTTTCAACAAACCGCTAGAACCGCTCCAGAAATCATAGAGTAAAGCAACCCAGACTTTACGGACGTTCAAATAGTATTAACTTCCACCCCAAGCAGTCACATTTCAACAGATGCGGCGCATTAAAGGGCCAGTAACTAGATCACCATCTATGCTTGCTTGAAACTAGTGCCTTTTTTAGGGTTTCAAAACATATTTAAAATGTATAGAACACACTACTTCAGAAGACATACATATTTTCATACGATTCTAGCATTTAGGGAACCAAAAGAACATACGTCGAGGCTATTTGAAATCTAGTAGCAAAGAAAAATATGCCACATAAAACAAAAGTAAATGGTACTATCATAGGTGGGCAGATTTCTTGTAGTGATCATCATAGATGGACAACTAGATTAGGCCAGGAACTAGCAATAAATAAAAAGAGTCCATGATCCTAACAAGGAGTGAGCATGTATTCCTACAAAAAAGATTGAGATGCAGGTTTTATATCAACAGCTCATAGCAGTTCAACTACACTGATACCATCTCAAGCATCACCAGTTTGTACACTAACTAACGCACAAGTATATTAATAAACAAAGAGTAGAAGGCCACAGGCTGAAACAAGTTTCAACACTGATACCATCTCAACCACCATCAGCTACTACAACAAAGAGCAAAACAATATCAATTCGTCACCTAAATAAATATTCAATAGCCAGTGATTTACAATTCAAAGTGGTTAAACTTCCTAAGAAGGTCAGAGGGAAGATCTATTCACAAAGGGGAACGCCACAGAAAATTCTAGAATCAAATACAGTAGAGGGGGAGGAAGGGGAGGGAGCATAGGTCCTCCATGTTGACGATAACTAGCTTCCTCGCTGCACTCCCCCCTCCACGAATTCCTGTACCACATACCCCTAAAAAAATAACAAAACAAATCATAAATTTAGGAGGATAAGGGAGAAACCCCAGATCGAGCACGCGGTGATGGAAACAAGCACGCACCCCAAATTTCAATCATAAACGCTAGACGGGAGTAAACGATGCATCTCCGTCCCTTTTTTTTCGCACAGGTGGCCGTAGTGCTGGCTCCCGGAGATCCCCGTCGTGGATGATCTGCCCACCTCGAGCCCTTCGAGATCCGCCTCCGCAAACGCATGCTGCAGCAAAACCTGCGGCCCTACGGGGCAGGGCAGGGGCTGCGTGGGTGTCGATCTCCTTCTCTGTCGGTGCTGAATCTTCACCATCGAGGCTTCCGTTGGCGGGACAGCAAAGGCTTCTAGTCTCGGTAGTGTAAGGTCTAGTGGAGCGGGAGATGGGGGAGGTCGGAGAGATGGAGCAGAAGATGGTTGAGGGGGCGGTGTTAGTAGGGGCACTGGAGGTCTAGGGTGTCCGGAGATTGAGCGCAAGGGAAGGAGGCGGCGCATGGGGGTGGCTGAGATGTTACGAGGTAGAGGTATGAGCGATGGGTGGGGTGTCGCCTGACCTAGACCAAATTTGCGGGCCAAATTTCGGTGTCCCGCAGCCCAAAATCAAAGGGCTTTGGGCGCCAAGCAATTTCGCAACTGGCGCAGGTTACCTCAGAAATTTCGGTGGGTGAATTTTGGAGTGTTAGATCGACCTGCTATGGACGGTTAATATCCCTTTCGTGGGGTGATCCGTGGATGGATGTCTTCCTGCATTCTGATTGGTTAGACAAAAGTGTCTAAGGATTAAACGTTTTACCGTAGTTTGAAACGGACATAAAAAATTCAAAACGGTCTGAACATTATAAAACCTTCACGTGGCGTCATATTTTGTGACACGGTTGCAAGGAAAAATATCAAACTTGGTATATTATTGAGTCTCCAAAAAACCTTCTCAGAAATGACCTATCATGTCTGAGGTTTCATGGCTTTCAAGCCAAAAGACCAATGTTATGTCTAAAATCACGGCATAGTTTGTGGTAATTTGTTCATATTGTGCACACATATATATCATGAGATGGCGAACAATGTTGCAGAATGAAGTTTTCCTTTTTGTCGCACAAAAAAACGATTTTCCATTTTCCGAGCGCAAAAAATGGGTCGTTTTGTGAAGCAGCCACCAAATGAAAGTTGCACGATGCTACCATCCCATTTTTAAAAAATAATAAGCCACCTTACATGGACAAATGTCCCAACCGGGGTATCTCAAACCTTTCTGCCCACCCCTGGCGAAAAAGACAAATTCCTACCAAATCGGTAAGAAGTGAGTCCGATTTGAACTACAGGTACATCTTCTGATGTCCATTATTTTTCAAAAAAATCATTTTTAGACTCACAATATGATGTTTCTTCAGAGATACAATGAAAGTTTAGCGAGGCTCATCCCCTAGCTAGAAAGTTTCATGCCCGCCATTTTGATTATAGTTTGAAATGCGCATAAGAAATTAAAAAAACGGTCCGATCAATGTGAATCCTTTGAGTGGCGCCATATTATGTGAAATAGTTGCAAGGAAAAATATCAAACTTGGCATATTGATTGCATCTCAAAAAAACCTTCTCAGAAATGACCTATCATGTTCGAGGTTTCATGGCTTTCGGTCCAAACGACCAATGTTATGGGCAGAATCGTGGCATACTTTGCGATAATCTGTCCATATTGTGCATGAATGTGCATCTTGGGATGGATAATAATGTTGTAGAAGGAAGTTTTCCTTTTTGTCGCATGGAAAATCCATTTTCCATTTTTCGAGTGCAAAAAGCAGGGCGTTTTGTGAAGCAACCACCAAATGACATTTTAGAATGCTACCATCTCATTTTTCAAAAATGGTAGACCAACTTACGTGTACAAAGTTCCAACCGAGGTATCTCAAACCTTTCTGTTCATCCATGGCGAAAAATACAAATCACTGCCGAATCGGCAGGAAGTGGTCCAATTATAACTACAAGTACATTATTTGATGCCCATGATTTTTCGGAAAAAATCATTTTTAGACTCACAATATGATGTTTCTTCAGACATCCAATGGAATTTTAGCGATGCTCATCCCCTATCTAAGAAGTTTTATGCCCGCCGTTTTGACCATAGTTTAAAACGAGCATAAGAAATTCAAAAACGGTCCGATCAAGATGAATCCTTCACGTGGCGTCATATTATGTGACATAGTTGCAAGGAAAAATACCATACTTGGCATATTGATTGCGTCTAAATAAACCTTCTCAGAAATGACCTATCATGTTCGAGGTTTCATGTCTTTCGGTCCAAATGACCAATGTTATTGTAACACCCTCGCCTGATAAGACAGAGCTCATGTGTATAGTGCCAATCCCTGGATCGGTTCACTGGCACACACAGTACAAAATGATACCAAATATAACTATACATCATAAATACAACGAATATGATTCAGAATTTACATTATATCACAGCGGAAAGTAATACAGGGTAGATCTCCATCCTTCAAATGTGCCACAGGCAAACAATCGTTGAGTGGAGTCTCGCGACCTATAACGATCACTTAGAAACGATATAACCTGCAACATGAAAGGTTGCAGCCATGAATGGTCAATACTTTGAATGTATTGGCAAGTGTTACTAGTATGTGGATAAAAATAGAACCTATCAATTACATGGATATCTGACTAAGTTGAGTTTCAAGCTGATTTGCATAAAGAAATAGTTTTATCCTAACATTTACAAATAGTTTTAAACTTTCTGAAAATTATCTGAACACATTGGACAACACCAAGTGCTCCTACTCCCTTGTTAATCCATCAAATTTTATTAAGAAATAATAATGTCGAGATCATCCATAAGCTTCAAGCCTTAGTTGCTCAATATTCTCCATAACCGGGGACACGGCTAATCGATTAGATTTATATCTTTTGCAGAATTTGTACACTTTACCCACATGACACAATCTCGCCTTTACGCCACTAGTGGCCGCTGGTTTAGTACACACCAATTGGTATACCGGCAGATCGAGAATGTGACAAAGTCTTTCCATAGAAGTCCGCCCATTACATAATACTAGCACGTCTAACAGGCACCAATGCAAGGATATAACCTCCAATACACAATTCTAGTTAACCTGAAGATATACCAATGCAAAGGGTCTTCCGCTATGTAATTAACTAAGCCAGAGCCCATATTAGCATGTGGCTGTACACGGAAGCTACTGTACGAGAAACATGTTTAATCTCTATGATGCCTAGGTGGTATTCTTCAAGTGCACACACGAGATAGGTAGCCAAAGATACGGTCCCGTCGTTGCCATTTCTTCCAAACTCAACAAAAACAATATTCCACCAAGGTAATTAATTAAGTACTTGTTTTATTATATAAAACATAGATTTTCCAATACCTCATAATAAACATGACATAATATTCCACCCCGAATCTATAGCAGGGCTAAGCATAGTACAACTACAATGTTTCCACTAATCAAGATACAAAATGATATCCTAAATAGGACATAGCATAGCTTAGCACATAGTGGAAAATTTTCCTACACATGCAATTCTACTAAAAACAACTATAATGCATAGGGAAAATAATTTGGACATTTATGATAGTGCCACTTGCCTTTAGTTGATGTGTCGTTTAAACAATCCTCACATTTGCAATCTTTTCACTCGTCACAAACACAAACATTGCACTCCTAGCAATCTCACGATTAAAACAAAGCAAAACAAATACACCATTCAGAACAATGCAATTATTGACAATACAACAAAACAATGATGAACAAATGCATGCATGATGATTTAATAAGTCACACTAGTTGTATTTAGTTCTCTGAACATTACTAGATCATATGATGCATGCAAGAGATCATTTAATGCAATATGGTATTTATTATTAAATCTTTGTTGCCTATATGGGGGTTTTAACAGTTCTGTTGAAACTTCTATACTAATTGCCGTATTAAATTTATATCAGAAGTGTATTGGATAGAGAACATTAATACCAACCAGTAGCAATTGCATTCACCTTAATCAGAGTTATAAATATTTTTCTATGATTTAAATAGTGTTTAATAGAATTTAATTCAATTAAATAGTTTTCTTGGTCTAAAATTAGAAATATAACCATATCTATAGTCTATACGAGATTGTGATTCCATGAACATATTATTCATATTTTTCTAATCTATACTTTATTTACTATGAATTTTATACTCTAAAAGGCCATTAAATATATTTAAATCACTATAGTAATGCTATACTGTAAAAGTTGGATCTAGCAGTATAATAATGTTTTATATGAATTTTCTAATCCATTGATATTATATTTGTATTTTTAGGATCTACAGATATTTTTCTATGATTTATTTAGTCTAAATTATCCATTAAACTATTTAGTTCATTACAGTAAATATGTACTGTAAAAGTTATATAATCTCGTATTAATGTTCTTCACAATTTTATGAATCCAATGATATATCATTTATAATTTTTGGACATGTATGCGATTTAATATGAATTTTACAACATCTGACTATTTTCTGCTATTTTAAATAATTTTCAAAAGGAAAGGGAATATTCCCTAGAATATACGATGCGATGTGGCGTGTTATGATTCGTCGGTACCCCTTCGGTGCTGGTTAGAACATGGGTTGTTGGATCTTATGTGGATCGGACGGTCCACGTCGAACGTGGCGAGCTCACCGGTGGAAGGGCTGTGCAGCGGCGATCGGTGGAGAGAGAGACGATGGCGAGCGATACGGCCGTACCTGGAAGAGGTGATGTGGCCAACGAGATGCAGCGTGCGATGAAGGTCACGATGGTGGTCCTGACATCGTCTGGGGATCACTCGGGCGACGGAGCGGTGTGCCTGGAGGCGGTACGACGAGGTCCTTCTCCGGCGAAGGATCCTGGGCGCCCTGCTGCGAGTTATATGGGGAAAAAGGGGTGAGACGAACCAGAAAAGCAATAGGTAGAGGATGGAAGGGGATACAAGGGTCAGGAGCGTCAGACTCGTCAGATTGGAGGTCGGCCTCGTGCTCGGCTTCGGTAATGGCGACAGTCAGATCGCAAACAAAGCACGGGGTGGTAGGGTTCGATGTTTTTGCGAAACAAATCGGACAAGGAGGGGGAAGGAAGGTTCATATGGGGGTCAAGGTGTGCGATAGGCAACAAAATCGAACAAATCGCGCGAATTTTGCGGGGGGATCGACCTTGATCGAGTTCGGCTCGGTCTCCAGCGGAGAGGAAGGGGATGACCAGGAGGGTCCCACCTAGCGGTGACGGCGTAGAGGGGGAGCGGGCTGCTGCTACTGGGCCGGCCTGCTGGGTTGCATGCACGCTGCTGCCTGTTGCGCGCTGCTCAGCAGAGGAGTGGGCACTAGGTAGGCGAGCGAGGTGGGCTGGGCCGCGCAGTAGGTTAGGTTTACTTTAGTTTTTTCTTCCTATTTCTTTTATTCTTTTTCTGTTTTGTAATTCTTTTGTAGATTTTGATTTATAGCTCCAAATGGAGTGATTCTAATTTCTAAATTTTTGTAAATTCAAAAGATACACATTAAAATTTATAGATAACAATTTTGACTAGTGACAATATTACAAATATGCCATTTGCTTATAATGCTTTGTATGGCAATATTTGAAAAGGCAAAAATAGGGTCTTGTCACAAGGTTTTTTTGATTCAAGATTTTTCATGAGATGCAAGGATGAATGAAATGCATTTTTTTGTAATTCAAAATTCTAAAATCCTGGGATGTTACTGACTACCACCCTTAAAATAAATCTCGTCCTGACATTTGGAAAAGCTAGAAAGAAATAGGTTCAAGGCACATTAGGGTGCAACCACCCTTAAAAGGAAACTGTCTAGGTTGCTTCTCCGGTGTTCTCTTGGAAACATGTGAGCTTCTTGGCATACCAAAGTTGCTACCAATTATCATATATCATCTTCATCCAGCTCTGGACCTACTCCTCCATCAAAGAGGTCGTAAATGTTGAGGTGGTTCACATTCCCCTTCTGAATTGGATTGGGTTTGTTCCCATTAGAGTTTCCAGCATTCTTTTTCTTCTCAGCCTTCTTTCTTCTCAGGGCAATGTGATGCATAATACCCTAGTTCCTTGCAATTATAACACTGTAGCCGGCTTATATCTCTTTTTTTTATTTCTTATGATGGTTAAGACCACTATTTCCATTATTGTCTTGACTATCCTCATCACCACTATTAACTCCATCTCTGTTGTCGTGGTCCTCGTGCCCATGGTGGTCTTGTCCGTTGCCTTCATGCATGTGATGTCCAGAGTTTCCATTCCCATTATGGAAGGTACAGATTCTCTGACATGATCCTGAGTTGCAGTTGTTGTTGTGCTTCCTCTTGCGCTTCTCAACTTTCCTTTGTTTCTCTTCAAGGATCCAAGATTTGTCCATTAGATCCAAGAAAGTGGGAGTATACACTACTGATAGCTGAATAGAGAGCTCATCACTCAGTCCATCCAGAAATCTCTCTTTCCTTTTATCATAAGTGTCGGCATCCTCCGGAGCATAGCGAGACAAATTGGTGAATTCCTCTATGTACTCCGACACCGTGCGATCATACTGGTGTAGATCACGGAATTCCTTTCTCTTCATGCTCATGACTCCAAACGAGACATGGTTTGTCTTGGATCCTTCCTCGAACATTTCCCAAGTGATTGTATCAATGGGGTGGGTAATCTGGGAAGTATCCCGCCATGTAGCTGCTTGTCCTTCAAGTAAGTGAGCAGCAAATCTCACTTTCTCTTCATCCGTGCATCCAACTGTTACCAAGTTCTTATTCACTGAGTGTGGCCAATCAAGTGCAATCATAGGCTCAGGTGCGCTTGAGAATTTTGCAGGACGCAGTTTTAGAAATCTAGTGAGTGCATCCACTTGGGTTGGGTTGTTGTTGTTTGCTATGAACTGAGTCACCACTTGTGTTAGTTGCGCCTGTGCTGCTATCAACTGCTCCATCTCAGTGGGTTGACGACGAGGATGCATCTTTTTGTGATAGCATAGATGAGTGTAGATAGAAGATGACTAAGAGAAATATTTCTACCCATAGCTATATGAAGCAATCAATGTCACAAACAAGCAAACAATCATAAGAAATCAACATATAAGCAAATACTTGCATAACAACGTTACAGGGGTTTAAACCTAGCAGTATATAACCATAAAATAGTTTGAAAAAGTTGGGGATAATACTAGAATAGAATAGAGCAATAATTAAGCAACAGACAAAATCTGTCAAAACGGTACAGTAGGTTTCATGAATTTTTCTAGGCACCTTAAACTCGTCAGGAATTTTAGCCAATTTTTGTGCATGTAGTATAGATAATTACGCTCCAGATCCTATTTTTTTAGATTTTCTGAGTTACTAGTAAGTTATGAAAAATCACGCGGTACAATAGGTCAGGCAGAAAACTAAAGCGGTAATCTCTCGAATTTCCATCAATTCGCACCATTAAACTAATATAAAAACCTCATGAAAATTTCAGAAACTTTGGTGTTTCAACACTAACTGATCCTAAACAAGGCATCAAACAAAATATCTCAATACAAACAAGCAAACAACTAATATTGTCATACCACATAAGTTGGTAAGATCAATATAGTAACACGATGACGATGATCTCCTAAAGAGATATAGCATGGTGGTCCAATTCTAACCAAACATGATGAGATGCTCATTTGTGTCATCCTATTTCTTATTTTACTTGTAGGCAACACTCATACATGTATCAAAGGAGTGGACAACTATGAATTTTGAATAAGGAGAGGTTCTGAAAAAGATAGACAAGGAATATAAGAACTCTAATAGGTAGAAAATATGATAGTTCTCCTAATAGAGGTCTTCTATTGCTAATATATTTCTAAGGTCACGATCCTATAGCCAACGCATAGCTCTGATACCATCTTGTAACACCCTCGCCTGATAAGGCTCAGTTCATGTGTATAGTGCCAATCCCTGGATCGGTTCACTGGCACAACCAGTACAAAATAATACCAAATATAACTATACATCATAAATACAATGAATATGATCCAAAATTTACATTATATCATAGCGTAAAGTAATACATGGTGGATCTCCATCCTTCAAATCTGCCACAGGCGAACAATCGTTGAGTGAAGTCTCGCGACCTATCATGATCACTCAGAAACAATATATCTGCAACATGAAAGGTTGCATCCACGAATGGTCAATACTTTGAATGTATTGGCAAGTGTCACTAGTATGTGGATAAAAATGGAACCTATCAATTACATACATATCTGGCTAAGTGGAGTTTCAGGCTGATTTGCATAAAGCAATAGTTTTATCCTAACGTTTACAAATATATTATATCTTTCTGAAAATTGTCTGAAAACATTGGACAACACCAAGTGCTCCTACTCCCTTGTTAATCCATCAAATTTTATTAAGAAATTAGAATGTCGAGATCATCCATAAGCTTCAAGCCTTAGTTGCTAAATATTGTCCATAACCGGGGACACGACTAATCGATTAGATTTATATCTTCTGCAGAAGTTGTACACTTTACCCACACGACACAATCTCGCCTTGACGCCACCAGTGGCCGCTGGTTTAGTACACACCAATTGGTATACCAGCAGATCGAGAATGTGACAAAGTATTTCCATAGAAGTCCTTCCATTATATAATACTAGCACGTCTAATAGGCACCAATGCAAGGATATAACCTCCAATACACAATGCTAGTTAACCTGAAGATATACCAATGCAAAGGGTCTTCCGCTATGTAATTAACTAAGACAGAGCCCATATTAGCATGTGGCTGTACACGGAAGCTACTGTACGAGAAACATGTTCAATCTCTATGATGCCTAGGTGGTATTCTTTAAGTGCACACACGAGAGAGTTAGCCAAATATACGGTCCCCTTCGTTTCCACTTATTCCAAACTCAACAACAACAATATTCCACCCAGGTGATTCATTAAGTACTTGTTTTATTATATAGAACATAGATTTTCCAATACCTCATAATACTCATGACATAATATTCCACCCTGAATCTATAGCAGGGCTAAGCATACTATAACTACGATGTTTCCACTAAGCAAGATACAAAAGGATATCCTAAATAGGACATAGCATAGCATAGCACATAGTGCAAAATATTCCTTCCATTATATAATACTAGCACGTCTAATAGGCACCAATGCAAGGATATAACCTCCAATACACAATGCTAGTTAACCTGAAGATATACCAATGCAAAGGGTCTTCCGCTATGTAATTAACTAAGACAGAGCCCATATTAGCATGTGGCTGTACACGGAAGCTACTGTACGAGAAACATGTTCAATCTCTATGATGCCTAGGTGGTATTCTTTAAGTGCACACACGAGAGAGTTAGCCAAAGATACGGTCCCCTTCGTTTCCACTTATTCCAAACTCAACAACAACAATATTCCACCCAGGTGATTCATTAAGTACTTGTTTTATTATATAGAACATAGATTTTCCAATACCTCATAATACTCATGACATAATATTCCACCCTGAATCTATAGCAGGGCAAAGCATACTATAACTACGATGTTTCCACTAAGCAAGATACAAAAGGATATCCTAAATAGGACATAGCATAGCATAGCACATAGTGCAAAATATTCCTACACATGCAATTATACTAAAAACAACTACAATGCATAGGGAAAATAATTAGGACATTTATGATAGTGCCACTTGCCTTTAGTTGATGTAGTCGTTCAAACAATCCTCACAATTGCAATCTTTTCACTCGTCACAATCACAAACATTGCACTCCTTGCAATCTAATGATTAAAAAAAGCACAACAAATACACCATTCATAACAATGCAATTATGCACAATACAACAAAATAATGATGAACAAATGCATGCATGATGATTTAATAAGTCACACTAGTTATATTTAGTTCTCTGAACATTACTAGATCATATGAAACATGCAAGAGATCATTTAATGCAATAGGGTATTTATTATTAAATCTTTGTTGCCTATATGGGGGTTTTAACAGTTCTGTTGAAACTTTTGTACTAATTGCTGTATTAAATTTATATCAGAAGTGTACTGGATAGAGAATATTAATACCAACCAGTAGCAATTGAATTCACCTTAATCGGAGTTATAAATCTTTTTCTATGAATTAAATAGTGTTTAACAGAATTTAATTCAATTAAATAGTTTTCTTGGTCTAAAATTAGAAATAAAACCATATATGTAATCTATACGAGATTGTGATTGCATGAACATATTATTCATATTTTCTGATCTATATTTATTTACTATGAATTTTATACTCTAAAAGGCCATTAAATCTATTTAAATCACTACAGTAATGCTATACTGCAAAAGTTGGATCTAGCAGTATAATAATGTTTTATATGAATTTACTAATCCATAGATATTTTATTTGTATTTTTAGGATCTACATATAACTTTCTATGATTAATTTAGTCTAAATTGTCCATTAAACTATTTAATTCATTACAGTAAATATGTACTATAAAAGTTATATCTAATCTCGTATTAATGTTCTTCACAATTTTATGAATCTAATGATATATCATTTATAATTTTTGGACATGTATTCGATTTAATATAAATTTTACAACATCTGACTATTTTCTGCTATTTTAAATCATTTTCAAAAGGAAAGGGAATATTCCCTGGAATATACCCTGTGAGGTGGCTCATTATGATTCGTCGGTACCCCTTCGGTGCTGGTTAGAACATGGGCTGTTGGATCTTATGTGGATCGGACGGTCCACGTCGAACGTGGCGAGCTCACCGGTGGAAGGGCTGGGCGGCGGCGGTCGGTGCAGAGAGCGATGATGGCGAGCGATACGGTGGTCCCTGGCAGAGGTGATATGGCCGACGAGATGCTTCTCCGGCGAAGGATCCTGTGCGCCCTGCTGCAAGTTAGACGGGGAAAAAGGGGTGAGACGAATCGAAAAAGCAGTAGGTGAGGATGGAAGGGGATACAAGGGTCGGGGGCATCGGACTCGTCGGATTGGAGGTCGGCCTCGTGCTCGGCTTCGGTAATGGTGACAGTCAGATCGGAAACGAAACACGGGGTAGTAGGGTTCGATGTTTTTGTGAAACAAATCGAACGAGGAGGGGAAGGAAGGTTCATATGGGGGTCAAGGCGTGCGATAGGGCAAAAGAATCAAACAAATCGCGCGAATTTTGCGGGGGTGGGGGGGGTCGACCTGGATTGAGTTCGGCTCTGTCTCCAGCGGGGAAGAAGGGGATGACCAAGAGGGTCCCACCTGGCGACGACAGCGTAGAGGGGGAGCGGGCTGCTGCTGCTGGGCTGCATGCGCGCTGCTGCCTATTGCGCGCTGCTCGGCAGAGGAGCGGGCAGCAGGTAGGAGAGCGAGTTAGGCTGGGCCGCGCAGTAGGTTAGGTTTAGTTTAGTTTTTTTCTGTTTCTTTATTCTTTTTCTGTTTTGTAATTCTTTTGTAGATTTTGATTTATAGCTCCAAATGGAGTCATTCTAATTTCTAAATTTTTGTAAATTCAAAACACACACATTAAACTTTATAGATAACAATTTGGACTAGTGACAAAATTACAAATATGACATTTGCATATAATGCTTTGTATGACAATATTTTAAAAGGCAAAAATAGGGTCTTGTCACAAGGTTTTTTTTATTCAACATTTTTCATGAGATGCAATGATGAATGAAATGCATTTTTTTGTAATTCAAAATTCTAAAATCCTGGGATGTTACAGTTATGGACAGAATCATGACATAGTTTGTGATAATGCGCTCATATTGTGCATGCATGTGCATCGTGGGATGGAGAACAATTTTACAGGTGGATGTTTTCCTTTTTGTCACACAGAAAATCCATTTTCCATTTTCCGAGCGCAAAATGACAATTTTAGAATTTTACCACCCCATTTTTCGAAAATAGTAGACCACCTTACATAGACAATGTCCCAATCGGGGTATCTGAAACCTTTCCGTCCACCCATGGCGAAAAAGACAAATTCCTGCCCGAATCAGCAGGAAGTGTGTCCGATTTGAACTACAAGTACATTATCTGATGCCCACGATTTTTGAAAAAAAATATTTTTAGACTCTCAATATGATGTTTTTTCAGAGATCCAATGCAAGTTTAGCGAGACTCATCCTCTAGCTAAGAATCTTTAAACCCTATTTTCAACATCATATTTTTATTTATGATATTTTCCCTACTATGGACTAATATGGGATTAGTAGATCTACAATTTAAACTAATCATACTATTCATAATTAACATCCTAGTATGATCTAATGAAATTTATAAAAATTTAGAGACAAAAATAAATTATTTTGGAGTTCTAATAAGAAAGTTACACAAGAATTATGAAAACACAAAAGAAAAACGAAAAAAACCTATCCAGAACTAATCTACTGCGCCCAAGGTCAAAGGCCGCCCAATAAACCTTTGGAGTGAGCCCATTAGGAGAAACCTGGCCGCCAGGCCCAGTTTCAATCACCGGTTTTAGTCAAATGACCTGAGAGCGGATATGTGTCAGCTAATTTATGGTGGCCTGGTGGTTGGGTGCCTTATATCCATGGGGAGCTCGCAGGTACGAGTCCCCCTGCAGGCAATTTTTTGCTTATTATTCCTGACGCACGTTTGTGGGGTTTGCATAGATGGAACCAAAATACTGACACACATTATTCTGGACGTGCGTTTGTGGGGTTTGCATAAATGGAACCAAAATATTGACACACAGATATGCCACATATGCAAAAAATAAAACATAGATATGCCACATAGATGAAAATGTTGGGGGAAATGCTTAGTCATTTCAACTTTATTCTATTTTTAACGTTATGACCAATTAAATCGTCGTAATTATCTATAATAAATGTTGTATGCTACATCTGTCATATTATGACGATTTTAGCTAGTGCAAATATGATGTTTTGGAGTCAAAACGTCTTAATTTTTTTAAGGTTTTGACCCCTTCGAATGGCTTATGACTATCTGGTGTAAAATCGTCATAGATGTATGACGGTTTTGTTCACGGTCACTATCAGAAAGTCATAGTTTGCCACATTTCTTATACTGTTTAATCTTCCTTCTACAGATGAGCTTTCATGCTTGGTATTTGGCGATCTAACGCTGGAATCGCCTTGCCATGATATAATAATAAGTGGTAGGGGTAGTAATTTGAAACGCATTTCTTCTCTGCACAATGCTTATATGTATTTACAGTACCCATTGCTATTTCCATATGGCGAGCGCGGGTTTCAGTTGGGTGTTAGATACATTGGGATACAGCATTCGGGCCCCAAGAAAAGGCAAAAAATGACCATGCGAGATTTATACTATTTCTTCTCGCACTATAGAGAGGGCCAGCATAACCCCTACATGTGTTGTGGTTTGCTATCTGATCAAGACGTGGTCGATTCTTGTGCGTGTATAGATGAGTGCAGGTTGCATTTTATCTTGTTATCAAATGATGATTTAAGGGCGGAGATCTTGTAGGGCCTTGTAGAAGCGGTGGGGGCAGGATGTATTTATGGTAGTTCCATAGGTAAAAAAAATATCTTGCCCTCTGCTTTCACTGGTGGGCGTCGATATATGGTAGAGAACTTTCAGGATGTGATTGCTATCTCTCGGGTTCATGGATGTCCTGATATCTTTTCTACTTTAACATGTAACCCCAAATGGTCTGAGATAGTAGAGGCTCTAGAACCTGAGCCTAGCTAGAGGCCACATGACAAATCCGATATAACAGTTAGGGTTTACCTCATGAAGCTTACTGCGTACCTACGTGATATTAAAGATGGGAATGTGTTTGGCCCTATTGTCGCAGGTACTTTAGCTTCTTGATACTTGGGATGTGTTCAGTCATCTCTTGCCTTCCTATTTGTTTAGATATGCTTACCTATGTTTTTGGTTTCAGTCTTGCATACTATTGAGTTCCAGAAAAGAGATTTGCCACACGCACATATATTTGTCTGGTAGGACAAGAAAAAGCGGGCTGAGGTGAGCCCCTCTTTGGTTGACTCATTTATCTCTGCTGAGATTCCTGATGCTTCTGAGGATCCTCTTGGATATGCCCTTATTGCTGAGTTTATGATGCATGGCCCATGTGGAGAGGATAACCCTAAGTTCCCTTGCATGAAGGATGTTGTTTGTTCAAAAAAATTCCCCAAATTATTTCAGGCTGAGACATCTATTGATGAATCTGGTTTTCTTGTTTATAGGCGTTGGGATAATGGCATTTTCATGCTGAAAAATAAGTCTGGGCTCGATAATAGGCACGTTGTTCCTTATAACATGGCTTTGCTTAAACAATATCAGGACCATTTAAATGTTGAGTGGTGCAATAAAACTCATGTCATAAAATACCTATACAAGTACGTGATGAAAGGGCCTGACTATTCAAAAACTCTTTTTGAGAGAATAAAAAATGATGGTGACCCATCCGGTGAGGGGATTGATGAAATTGAACGACTCGCTACGATATACACAGCAATCAACCTTCTGTTGAACGACTCGCTGTTCATCCGAAAAACAAACATATTGTGCGCTTTCATGCAAAATCCAGTCTTTCGTCGGTCGTAAACAATAGGTTGCTGCATAAAACTATGCTAACCGAGTAGTTTGTTGCTAATCATAGGCATAAAACCTCTAGGTATTTAGTATATTGTGACTTCCCGACGAGATGGTATTGGGTGGCAGAAAAGAAAATATGGGTCAAAAGGAAAAAAGGTCAAAAAAATGGTAGGATTTATTACGTGCATCCTTCTACTAGTGAGCTTTACTATCTTAGGATGCTGTTAATGCTTGTTAAAGGCGCCAAATCTTATGCCGACGTTAGGACTTACAATGGTGTGGTGTACGAGTTATTTAAGGATGCTTGCGCTACTAGGGTTGCTTGGCGATGACAACTAGTGGTACTGTGCGTTCGATGAGGCTTTAAAATGGGGCATGGGCAACCAATTACATAGGATATTTGTTACCATGTTTATTTTCTGTGGTGTTCTTGACGAAAGCCGGTTTTTTGATAAATATTAGACATATCTGGCTGAAGACAATCAGTATAGGATGAGATGTTCTATTAATGAACCTACAAGTCTGTTCATCCTGACGAACTGAAAAACATGCTGCTAGATGAGTTCGTTGTTCTCTTTGCCAAGAATGGTTGTAGAATTTTGGACCATACTTTGCCTTTGAGATCTATGGATGAAAACAGTCCATGTGTAAACAATTAATAAGTGATGAACTTCCTGACGATCATGAGTCCCTAATTAAAACTGCGGAAGCAATGCAGCTTAAGCTCAATAAAGACCAAAGAATGACTTTTAATTCTATCACCGACCGGGTCAGAAATGACGAACCAGGGGTATTTCTTGTTTCTGGCCATGGGGGGACTGGGGAAACTGTTCTCTGGAATGCTCTTGTTGCTTACCTTAGAGGGTACAGAAGAATTGTTCTAACTGTTGCATCTTCAGGCGTTGCATCGCTTTTATTGCCTGGCGGTAGAACGACTCATTCTAGGTTTAAGATTCCTATTAATCTTGATGATAACGGAGTTTGTGACATTTGGAGGTTCACCATGCTTTCCTCTCAGATTTAATATGCATCGCTTATTATTCGGGGTGAGGCTCTGATGACGCATAGGAAATGTTTTGAGGCAATGGATCGTATTCTAGGGGATGTTTTGTCTGAACGTGATCCTATGTGGTAAAATTGTTAATGTTTCTTTTGGTGGTAAAATTGTTTTCCTACGTGGGGATCTAAGGCGGATCCTGATGACCCACAAGTATAGGTGTCACATTCCAAGATTTTCCAAATATTGTTATGTGAAAAATAAATAAATAAAATAAAACCTTGTTGATTTTCAGGGTGAGAAAAAACTTTTTGAATCCAATTGGAAACCTTCAAACCTATTTTGATCAAATAAATCCTAAAGGGATTTAAAAAGATAAACAATTAATAAAGAAAGTTTTAATAGTTGGAATCACTATTTTTGGATCCTTTGATAAAAAGATTTGGGTTTCAAATGAAAAGGTAGAAATTAATAATAAGGATTATTTTATAGAGCCAAATTAAACCTTGGCCAAGCTTTTGAAATAAAATATTTTTGTTTGATTAATGGTGTAAAGGTTTATTTAAATAAAATAATGAGAGTTTATTAATACCCAATTTTAAAGTAAAGGCTTTTCCATTTTAAATAAACACTAAAACTTGATATATTATCTTAAACAAGATTTCTATTTGTTTTGTATTTTCAAATAAAACCTACTGAAATGGTTTTGATATTATTTAGATTTCAAATAGAGAATTTAAATAAAACAAATCCTATTTGAATTAGTGACTAAAGTCTATTTATTTAATTATTAATGGATCCTAAAAAGAATAAAAATATTATTTTATTTTTGGGACTTGGATTTATGTTGTTAAACAGAACTAAATTCAATACAAAGTTTGGTGGAAGTTTGAATTGATTTGGGTGTTTGAATGGTTGTTTGAAAATTTAAAATAGGAAAATCAAATGGAAAAAGAAAAGATTACAGTATAAAAAAATGAATCAGACCAAACCCAACCCAACAACCCAGCGAGGCCCAGTCGCAGCCCAACTTCTTTTCCCCTCTCTGCGAATCGTTTTCCACTGAAAAACCAACCCGCAGAGTCACAGACAGGAGGACCCCACCCCTATTTCCTCTCCCTCGCTGACAGACTGGTCCCACAGCGCCAGCTAGGCGTCATCAACCTCGTGACCTCGTCGCCTCGCCGCTTCTGGCAGTAACACGGGCGTTGAATACGCGTTAATAGCGGCCCTAATTCCTCCAGTGACTACGCCCATTTAACCGCCCGTGTCTACTCGCCATTTCCCCTCGCTAGCCTCTCCCTCTCTGCCACCAGGCTGCCCCGAATTAGCTTTGCACCGCCGCTGCTCCGACGACGTCTCCGACCAATTCTGGCGCTGTCCAGCCTCGCCTCGCCTTCTCGAGCACGCGAGCTTGCTCTTCAGACCAGCGCGCACCTGCCAGTGCCTCCCGATCGCCCGCGCTCACCCTAGAGCGTCGGCAAGGACAAGCTCAAACGCGTCGCCGCGTCTGCCACCTCTCCGACGACCCCTCCCCGTAAGAACTGATCGCCCCTTTCTCTCTGCTTGTAAGCCGCGTGTTCAGCGTCTTCACACGCACCTAACCGTGACATTCTTTTGCCTTGGCATGACCTATAGCCTCGCCTCCGACAAGGACCAGACGGACCCGACGGTGAACCCAACTCCGACGAGCGATTACTCCCGCCCCCGTACGCCCCTTTCCTCCTCGCGACCACCTTGAGCTTCAGAACCTTCTTGCGAGCACGGTGAGTACCCCCGTTTCCTCCTTTGCTTCCTGTAGTCGCCGCAACGCCACCGCCTGAGCGTGCGCCACCGCTAGCTCCGCTCTCTTTTGGTCAACACGTTGTAGTCCGTAGGATGTAGATCCAAAGGATAAGATTAGATCTTAACCGAAGGGGTACGCGCCCATCTGATCCATTCGTTTTAAGTTGATCCAACAATCCACAGAGGCCGATCCGTGCGAACCGGTACCGGCCAGTAGAAACACGCCGCGTGGCACTGACTCCGTTTTAAAAACAGAAAATGATCTATTAGATATGAAACTTTGTAAAATTCATAACTTTTGTTCTACACGTCCAAATTTTACAAATTTTATATCAATGGAATCAGTGAAAAATTTATTTAGTAAAAAGCTTCTGGAAGAATATGTGTTTTTGCAGAAACTTGTGTATGCTTGTTTAGGATATAAAATTTATTCCAAAATGATTTTGGGGTTGAAATCTATACAAAATGGTTTGTTGTGAACCTACTGACCTTAGGAACCAACTTATGGATTTAAAAATGTATTTTGTGAAGTTTAGGATTGAATAATTGAATTAGCTCATTTCTAGTCAAATAGAAACATTGATTTTGATATGGAAATGATTTTTGAGTAAAAAATTTAGGGAAATGATTTGATTCAAACCTTCTGACCCTAAACACCAAGTTTTGTGAATTAACAACTTATTTGATGAACAATATAAAATTGTTGCTTTACCAAAAGCATTTTCAACCACATAAAATAATGATTTAATTTAAAAAAGTTTTATAGATAAACCCTTTTTCAAATGGTTTTTCCACTTTAGAAAATGACCACTTTGAACCTTACAATGTTTAGAGCCTAGTAGAAACCACCTTTGCAAATAAAACTATCTTTTGCATGCTTGCATGCATGACTTTGTTTCTGTTATTTTATGTGTGATTAATTTGTTTGATTGTTAGTTGGAATGCTAGTTGAAATTGTGTTTGCTTGATTGAATTGTAGTGGAATTAGAAGAGTGTGATATTGGCAAGATCAAGAAGTGAACCATATCTCTACTAAAAAGGCAAGTGACACTATCATCCAAGTCCAACTATTTTCATTACACTTAGTGGATTTTGAAACACGCATGATAAGGTCTACTATATTTTGCTATGCAAAAATCCTAATAGGATACCCTATATATTCCGTAGTGAAAACAATGTAGTGTAATATGCTTAGCCCTGCTATATATATTGAGATGGGATACATGTTAAGATTATATGAAGTATTGAAAAGACTTATGTTTTATATAATAAAACAAGTACTCAATGAACCACCTGGGTGGACAAGGATAATCAAGTTTTGTACAAGGTGGCAACAAAAGGAACCATGTTTATATGGCAATCTCTTTTTGTTGTGCACTAGAAGAAAACCACCCAGGGACTTAGAGATTGAACATGTTTCTCGTATAGTGGCTTCCGTGTACAGCCACATGCTAAATGGGCACTGGCTTAGTCAACTACATAGTGGAAGACCCATGCATTGGCCTCTTCAGGTTAACTAGAATGAGGGAACGTGAAACCCTACATTGGTGCATGGTAGACAAGCTAGCATTGTGTATTGGGAGGACTCCTATGGAAAGACTTTGTCACAATCTCAATCTGCCAGTACTCCATCTTGGTGAGTACTTATCCAGCGGCCACTGGTGGCATCAAGATGAGATTGTGTCATGTGGGTAAAGTGTACAACTTCTGCAGAAGATAAAAATCTAAGTACTTAGCCGTGTCCCCGGTTATGGACAATACTGAGCAACTAAGGCCTGAAGCTATGGAAGATCTCGACATTCCAATTTCTAAAAGTAAAACTTGAAAGTGACAACAAGAGACTTGAAGCACTTGGAGTTTTCCAAGGAGTTCAGAAAGATTTGACAAAATATCAAAACTATTTTGAAAAGATAGGATAAATTATATTCCTTTCTGCAAATGAGCCTAAACCCTACTTAGCCAAATATGCATGTAATGATAGGATCCACTTAATTCTGCATAGTAGTGAAGCTTGCCAATACAACTCAAATGTATTCACCCTTGTGGCTGCAACTTATTATGTTGCAGGTTTGTTTGATATTAGTGAAGTGTGTTGAATAGGATTACAAGACAACCAACATGTTTGCCTGTGGCACTTTGAAGATGAAGGACCCCATGCTTATAGATATTCTGCTGCAATGTAATGTGATAGCCAAATGACCTATGTAATATGTAATGAATTATTTTATTCATGGTTAAAAAGTTGTATTATGACCTTTGTTTCTTGATATTACATCTTAACTGTGGATGCTAGATATTGATCCAGGGACTAGCATTGTAAACACAGGGATCTCTACCTTATTAAAGGTTGGGACCTCTACAGATGGTATCAGAGCATTGTGTTGCATGTAGGATTGTAACCCTAAGATTGGACAAAACCCCTTAGGAAAATAGAACTTGTATTTGTTCCAAAACTTATTTACAAACAATCTTGTAAAGTCTTTCCTCAACCATTTTGGTTTTGATTCTACATCTCTTCTATTTCAACTTGATGGATAAAGCCTACCCCATGGCCAAAGACTTCACCATGTGCAAAGGACTTCATCAACTCTAATGACTTCAACATCTTCAACTCTAATGACTTCAACATCTTCAGCATTTTCACCAAGGACTTCAACCTTGGATATCACTAAGGACAAGTGAGACAAGAAATCTTGCTCAAGATTTGAAGACTAAGGAAACACAACTTAGAAGGAGCCATCGTCACCTTTGAAGTTTTGTGACCAAGGGTTTTCCCAAGGAAACCATGATATCATGCAAGATGAATCAACCAAGAAAGATGGAAAAATCTCAAGTGAACCATATAGATGGACCACCATATTTAGTTAAGTCAAACACACCAACTTATGTGAGTAACAAAAAAAAATTTGATTGCCTAAAATATGCTTGGAAACTTGTTGATTGAAAAGGAGTGTTTGTTTGTGATTGCTTGCACTTTTCTTGTGTGAATTGTGATGTGTGTGGTTAGAGTTATTTCCTTAGAAATATCTTGCTTATTCTAATCTTAATCCAACCCAAACAGATGACTACTCCAAGAGACTCCAACATCAAGGTTGATGACAACAACAACAACCAAGTGGACAACATGAGAGAACTTATAGTAACCCAAAACCAGTTGAACCAAGTGACAGCTCAATTCATAGCCAACACCAGTGAGGTAGATCCAACCATGCAAAGGTTTTTGGAAACCCAAACCCAATTGTTGCATAAGGTGACAGATCAAATGATCAACATGGAAAGCAACTCTTCCAAAGGAGTTTGTGACAACAAGGATGACAAAGATGTTATTCTAGAAGGAACCTAAGCTTGCAATATTTGTGGAGACAAGGATCACACTTCCAAAGAGCATGGAGATCAATGCCCCAATTGTGAAGAGAAACATCCAGCTGACCAATGCCCCACATCTCAAGCTACTTGTTACCTATGTGAAGGAAATAATCATGTCCCTATCCAATGCCCCATCTATTCCCTAGTGGAACAAAGGAAACAAGGTGGAGTGCAACAACTGATTGCAGATTACCATGAGAGAGCCAAGTCTACCAAGAAAGATGAGGACAAAGGAAAATCTCCACTTGTACCTCCATGCAATATGACCCAATTTAAAGGACCAAAGGGGATACATATGAATTATCCAAGGAGCAATAGAAGGTCAAAGAAACCAGTAAACATTCCTACCTATGAGATAACATATGGAGAACATGAACTAGAAGCACTCCTAGCTTTGGAGAAACCCAAGAAAAAGAAGGACAAAAGTCATGTGCAATGTAATCATTGCAAAGAAATGGGACACTATGCCAGTGAATGTCCAGAGAAGAATAAGTATAAGGAGATTAGCCAAGTGTGGTGCAACAACTGCAAAGATCTAGGCCATTGTGTAGCAACCTGTCCATAGAAGATACGTAATGAACTCAATCTTATCACATGTTACAACTGTGGTAACCAAGGACATTATTCAAGCAACTGCCCAGAAAAGATGAAGCACAAGATAAACAAGCCTATGAAGGATCTCAGCCTTGTCACATGTTTCAAGTGTGGAAACAAAGGACACTATGCAGATGTTTGCCCAGAGAAGATTCCCCAAGATCCCAAGCAAGCCAAAACGTAATTTAGTTGGAAAATTTTTAAGGGTGGTAGTACCCTAGATGCTTTGAACCAACTTGTAACCCTAGCCTTCCCAAATCTCGGGACGAGATTTATTTTAAGGGTGGTAGCCTGTCACATCCCAAGATTTTCCAAATCTTGTTATGTGAAAAATGAATAAATAAAATAAAACCTTGTTGATTTTCAGGGTGAGAAGAAACTTTTTGAATCCAATTGGAAACCTTCAAACCTATTTTGATCAAATAAATCCTAAAGGGATTTAAAAAGATAAACAATTAATAAAGAAAGTTTTAATAATTGGAATCACTATTTTTGGATCCTTTGATAAAAAGATTTGGGTTTCAAATGAAAAGGTAGAAATTAATAATAAGGATTATTTTATAGAGCCAACCTTGGCCAAGCTTTTGAAATAAAATATTTTTGTTTGATTAATGGTGTAAAGGTTTATTTAAATAAAATAATGAGAGTTTTATTAATACCCAATTTTAAAGTAAAGGCTTTTCCATTTTAAATAAACACTAAAACTTGATATATTATTTTAAACAAGATTTCTAAGTGCTTTGTATTTTCAAATAAAACCTACTGAAATGGTTTTGATATTATTTAGATTTCAAATAGAGAATTTAAATAAATCAAATCCTATTTGAATTAGTGACTAAGGTCTATTTATTTAATTATTAATGGATCCTAAAAAGAATAAAAATATTATTTTATTTTTGGGACTTGGATTTATGTTGTTAAACAGAACTAAATTCAATACAAAGTTTGCTGGAAATTTGAATTGATTTGGGTGTTTTAATGGTTGTTTGAAAATTTAAAACAGGAAAATCAAATGGAAAAAGAAAAGATTACAGTATAAAAAAATGAATCAGACCAAACCCAACCCAACAACCCAGCGAGGCCCAGTTGCAGCCCAACTTCTTTTCCCCTCTCTGCGAATCGTTTTCCAATGAAAAACCAACCCGCAGAGTCACAGACAGCAGGACCCCACCCCTATTTCCTCTCCCTCGCTGACAGACGGGTCCCACAGCGCTAGCTAGGCGTCATCAACCTCGCGACCTGGTCGCCTCGCCGTTTCTGGCAGTAACACCGGCGTTGAATACGCGTTAATAGCGGCCCTAATTCCTCCAGTGACTACGCCCATTTAACCGCCCGTGTCTACTCGCCATTTTCCCTCGCTCGCCTCTCCCTCTCTGCCACCAGGCTGCCCCAAATTAGCTTTGCACCGCCGCTGCTCCGACGACGTCTCCGACCAATTCCGGCGCTGTCCAGCCTCGCCTTGCCTTCTCGAGCACGCGAGCTTGCTCTTCAGACCAGCGCGCACCTGCCAGTGCCTCCCGTTCGCCCGCGCTTGCCCTAGAGCGTCGGCAAGGACAAGCTCAAACGCGTCGCCGCGTCTACCACCTCTCCGGCGACCCCTCCCCGTAAGAACTGATCACCCCTTTCTCTCTGCTTGTAAGCCGCATGTTCTGCGTCTTAACACACACCTAACTGTGACATTCTTTTGCCTTGGCATGGCCTATAGCCTCGCCTCCGACAAGGACCAGATGGACCCGACGGTGAACCCAACTCCGACGAGCGATTACTCCCGCCCCCGTACGCCCATTTCCTCCTCGCGACCACCTTGAGCTTCAGCACCTTCCTGCGAGCACGGTGAGTACCCCCGTTTCCTCCTTTGCTTCTTGTAGCCGCCGCAACACCACCGCCTGAGCATGCGCCACCGCCAGCCGCCGCTAGCGCCTCTCGCTTTTGGTCAACACGTTGTAGTCTGTAGGATGTAGATCCAAAGGATAAGATTAGATCTTAACCGAAGGGGTACGCGCCCATCTGATCCATTCGTTTTAAGTTGATCCCACGATCCACAGAGGCCGATCCGTGCGAACCGGTACCGGCCAGTAGAAACACGCCGCGTGGCACTGACTCCGTTTTAAAAACAGAAAATGATCTATTAGATATGAAACTTTGTAAAATTCATAACTTTAGTTCTACACGTCCAAATTTTATAAATTTTATAACTTTAGTAAAAAGCTTCTGGTAGAATATGTGTTTTTGCAGAAACTTGTGTATGCTTGTTTAGGATAAAAATTTATTCCAAAATGATTTTGGGGTTGAGATCTATACAAAATGGTTTGTTGTGAACCTACTGACCTTAGGAACCAACTTATGGATTTAAAAATGTATTTTGTGAAGTTTAGGATTGAATAATTGAATTAGCTCATTTCTAGTCAAATAAAAACATTGATTTTGATATGGAAATGATTTTTGAGTAAAAAATTTTGGGAAATGATTTGATTCAAACCTTCTGACCCTAAACACCAAGTTTTGTGAATTAACAACTTATTTGATGAACAATATAAAATTGTTGCTTTACCAAAAGCATTTTCAACCACATAAAATAATGATTTAATTTAAAAAAGTTTTATAGATAAACCCTTTTTCAAATGGTTTTTCCACTTTAGAAAATGACCACTTTGAACCTTACAATGTTTAGAGCCTAGTAGAAACCACCTTTGCAAATAAAACTATCTTTTGCATGCTTGCATGCATGACTTTGTTTCTGTTATTTTATGTGTGATTAATTTGTTTGATTGTTAGTTGGAATGCTAGTTGAAATTGTGTTTGCTTGATTGAATTGTAGTGGAATAAGAAGAGTGTGATATTGGCAAGATCAAGAAGTGAACCATATCTCTACTAAAAAGGCAAGTGACACTATCATCCAAGTCCTACTATTTTCATTACACTTAGTGGATTTTGAAACATGCATGATAAGGTCTACTATATTTTGCTATGCAAAAATCCTAATAGGATACCCTATATATTCCGTAGTGAAAACAATGTAGTGTAATATGCTTAGCCCTGCTATATATATTGAGATGGGATACATGTTAAGATTATATGAAGTATTGAAAAGACTTATGTTTTATATAATAAAACAAGTACTCAATGAACCACCTGGGTGGACAAGGATACTCAAGTTTTGTACAAGGTGGCAACAAAAGGAACCATGTTTATATGGCAATCTCTTTTTGTTGTGCACTAGAAGAAAACCACCCAGGGACTTAGAGATTGAACATGTTTCTCGTATAGTGGCTTCCGTGTACAGCCACATGCTAAATGGGCACTGGCTTAGTCAACTACATAGTGGAAGACCCATGCATTGGCCTCTTCAGGTTAACTAGAATGAGGGAACGTGAAACCCTACATTGGTGCCTGGTAGACAAGCTAGCATTGTGTATTGGGAGGACTCCTATGGAAAGACTTTGTCACAATCTCAATCTGCCAGTACTCTATCTTGGTGAGTACTTATCCAGCGGCCACTGGTGGCATCAAGATGAGATTGTGTCATGTGGGTAAAGTGTACAACTTCTGCAGAAGATAAAAATCTAAGTACTTAGACGTGTCCCCGGTTATGGACAATACTGAGCAACGAAGGCCTGAAGCTATGGAAGATCTCGACATTCCAATTTCTAAAAGTAAAACTTGAAAGTGACAACAAGAGACTTGAAGCACTTGGAGTTTTCCAAGGAGTTCAGAAAGATTTTACAAAAGATCAAAACTATTTTGAAAAGATAGGATAAATTATATTGCTTTCTGCAAATGAGCCTAAACCCTACTTAGCCAAATATGCATGTAATGATAGGATCCACTTAATTCTACATAGTAGTGAAGCTTGCCAATACAATTCAAATGTATTGACCCTTGTGGCTGCAACTTATTATGTTGCAGGTTTGTTTGATATTAGTGAAGTGTGTTGAATAGGATTACAAGACTACAACCAACATGTTTGCCTGTGGCACTTTGAAGATGAAGGACCCCATGCTTATAGATATTCTGGTGCAATGTAATGTGATAGCCAAATGAGTTATGTAAGATGTAATGAATTATTTTATTCCTGGTTAAAAAGTTATTATGACCTTTGTTTCTTGATATTACATCTTAACTGTGGATGCTAGCTATTGATCCAGGGACTAGCATTGTAAACACAGGGATCTCTACCTTATTAAAGTTTGGGACCTCTACAATAGGGGATCGCAACAGTCTTTGATGGTAGTATTAGCCAATTTATTGATTCGACACAAGGGGAGCCAAAGAATACTTATAAGCCTTAACAATTGAGTTGTCAATTCAGCTGCACCTAGAACTAGTCTTGCTCACAATAGTTTATCAGTAGCAAAAGTTTTGTAGTAGCAATATCAAAGTAACAGCAGCAGTAGAACAAAAGCAATAGTAAAAATAGTAGCAAACAATAGCATATGAGTGCGGTAGGCATAGGGATGGATGGACGGGCGTTGCATGGACGAGACAATTCATGCAACTTCAAGAACTAGGGCATTTGCAGATAAATAGGATAAATCATCCAAGTACTAAACAATCATAGGCATGTGTTCCATATATAGTCATACGTGTTCGTAATGAGAACTTGCACAACATCTTTTGTCCAGCCAGCCCGTTGCAGTCGGGCCTCAAGGGAATCTACTGGCAATTAAGGTGCTCCTTTTAATAGAGTACCGGAGCAAAGAATTAACACTCGTGAACACATCTGATCCTCACAGCACAGCCATCCCCTTCGGCTGTCCCTATTTCTGTCACTTCGGGGCATTTGGTTCCGAACAATGATATGTGTATACAACTTGCAGATGAGATCACAAACAATACTATCATCATGAATCAATAATAAGTTTAGATATGAGATCATGACATGCGGGCCCTAGTGACAAGCATTAAGCATAACAAGTTACAACAAAGTCAAATAGCACCAATAAAGATACTAGGCACCATGCCATAACAATCTTATTCGATTTCATGATAGAACTCATCCAATCCCTACCATCCCCTTAGCCTACAGTGGGGCATTACTCACTCATGGATGGTTTATGGAGAGGCATTGGTGATGATATCCTCTAAAACCCCATCCCGGCAGGGTGCCAGAACGAAGTTTCTGATTCCAAATCGATGTTTCTGGTGGTGGCGGCGCAGCGGAACTCTTTTTGGAAAAACGTCGAACCCCCGGGAGTTTTTAGGTCAGGAGGCTTATGTAGGCAAAGAGGGAGGCCGAGGGGGTGCCCGAGGTGGCCACACCCCTCCCAGGCGCGGCTAGGCCCAGCCCACGCGGCCAGGGTGTGTGGGCCCCTCGTGGCCCACCTATGCCTCATCTTTTGGCTCCATGAGTCTTCTGATAAAATAGGTTTTTTGGCATATTTTCTGGGATTTTTCCTGAAAGTGGATTTTCTGCACAAACTAGACACCAAAGAAATTCTGCTGAAAACAGCGTCAGTCTGTGTTAGTTGTATCCAAATCACACAAGTTTAGAGGAGAAACAATAGCAAAAGTGTTCGGGAAAGTAGATACGTTTTGGACGTATCATATCTTGCCGGTTATTGAGGGAGGGACATGAGCTCAAGTTGTAAATGCTGCTGTTCCAAATTCTCCTTGGTGGAGTGGTATTAAGGTTTTTCACCTTACTATTAATATGCGCTTGGATGTCCAAACTACGGATACCGTTGTGCAGGAAGAGGCAAAGGCTTTTGGTAAGTGGATTCTCGACATTGGGAATGGGATAGTCCCTACCGTGTCGCGGAAGGGGCAGGCTGACCCAACCTGGATTACCATTTCGGAAGACCATCTGGTGCATATTGATGGCGAGAAAATTCCTGCCATTGTTGGGCCTGTATACACTAATTTTACCAAACATTATTCTGATCCTAACTACCTAAGATAGAGAGCTATCTTCACACCGACAAATGAAATATTTGAGGACATAGACAAAAATGTTCTTTCTTTGGTGCCTGGTGATACATCCATTTTGCATCACTATTTTATATCATAATTCACTACTATTCATTGATATACTTAATATTAAGAGGTGATACTTATGTTATTTCATCTATTTTTGCATGTTGGATGAATTTTGGAGGATGAACTGCCAGAGTCAGGATTCTGATGAAAAAAGCGGTGTCCAGATGCAATATTCGAGAAGATCATAAAATTCCAGAAAATACACGGAAAATCCTATTTTTCCAGAAGACGGAGGAAGCCAGAAAGGGAGGCGGAGATGGGCCATGGGGGCCCATACTACCCCCTGGCGTGGGCCCACCCTGGGTCGCGCCACCAGGTGGTGTGGCCATCCTGTCCCACCTCCCACGTCGCCCTTTAGCCTATAACTTCCTCCCGAAACTCTAATGTTTAGGGAGCGACCAGAGAAAGATTCCGCCGCCTCTACGGGGCGGAAACTACAGAGAGAGAAAGAGCTCTCCGGCAGGCAGATTTCTGCCGGGAAATACCTTCCCGGAGAGGGGAGATCGTCGCCATAAACACCATCATCAAGCTATACTTTATTGGTAACATCATCATCATCCTCACCACCATATCCACAAGCACCATCATCACCACTCCATCCTGCTGTAATAATTGGGTTGAATCTTGCATAGTTCTTAGGGGAAACTTTACCGGTGTTGATCACTTTTGAAGTTGATGTTATTGAGTGGAACCATTGAATTATTTTCTATTTTTAGATTGTTATTCATCATCTTATCATATATAATCTTTATCCATATGATGTCTCGTGAGTAGTTCATTTAGTTCTTGAGGACATCGAAGAAGTCATGTTGTTAGTAGTGGAATTATGTTGAAGTAATATTCAATTGTTTGATATTTAAGTTGTGGTGCTATTCTTTTAGTGGTATCATGTGAACATCGACTACATGATACTTAACCATTTATGGGCCTAGGGGAATGCATTGTGTATTTGGCTACTAATTGTGGGGTTGCCAGAGTGACAAAAACCTGAACCCCCGTTAGGAAACCTTTTCATAAGGGAGTGTAGGATCTCAGAGTTTAATGCTGTGGTTAGGTTTTATCTTAATTACTTTCTTATAGTTCCAGATGCTTGCAAGGGGTTTAATCACAAGTATGTATTAGTCCAAGTAAGGTCGGTACAATAGCATAGGTCCACCCACACAACACTTATCCAACCAAACACGATTAATAAACTATATGAAGCGAAAGCACTTGACAGTATTCCCATGTGTCCTCGAGAATGTTTGGTCCTCATAAGTAATACAACCGGTTTGTCCTTTGCTGGAGAAAGGATTGGGACACTTGCTACAATTATTATTTTTGTCTTTATTTACTTGCACTTTATTTCTTTGCATTATCAAAAACCCCTAAAAATCCATTTGGTAAGTATTTACAGAGAATTTCTGATCCAAACCACTAGTCAACACCTTTTGCTCCTTGTTGAAATCAACACTCCTATTTATCAAAAATACTACGATACTATAACAACCTGAATAAAACCAATACTAGAAAATTGCTCGTGTTTATTACCTTGTGCATCATCGTGACATCATGTATATTATTGTTGTCAAAAACTATTTCGGAAAGCCCTATTTTATTTTTTACAAATATCCCTCTTGTTATTCAAATGCCAAACCCCGGCCTTTCTGGATATTTTGTTTGTCTAAAACTATATGAACAAAATTTTATATATAAAAAAAAATCTTTTGTCCGGGGAGGCACTCCAGCTGGTCAGGCCAGAGACCCAACCGGCTGCACCACCTACGACCCAGACCATCTAAACCCTAACCCTAGATCTATCCAGACTAAACCATAGCCACACCAAAACCTAACCCTAATACCTCCCCACTCCCTCACCTGGCTACCGCCAACCACACACGAGAGGAACGTGAGCCACTCACGCACTCAACACAGACCACACCACACCACACGCACTTGGTCACACCCGACCGAACAAACACACGTGCACCACCCCACTGTAACCGACCCGCCCGCTCCACCCGGAAAAACACGCGCGCGTTGCACGCAAATCTGGCCAACAGGCCGGCCTGGCACGCGGCAAACGGGCCGGCACGCGACACGGCCCGCCGTGGCCCGCCAGGCCACGTGCCGTGCCGGGCCGGCACGCGTGCCCAGCCTTGCGGCCCGGGCCCGGCCCCAGTGCTACACGGGCCGGCCCGCGGCACGTTTGGCCCGCGGGGCCATTTTGGCCCGTTTAGTCTGTTTTTTCTGTTTTTGTCTGTTTTTGCCGATTTGAGTCCGAAAAAATGCTAAAAAATGTCAAAAAAATGCAAAAAAAAAAAGTAAAATGACACAAATTTTTATATGGGATAAAAACTGAGCTTTATTGATGTTGCCTCATTAAAAAACCTTACATCCCTAGCAAGGAAAAAGAGTACAACCGCTCGAAAAGAAAAGAAAAATTACATCAACTAATTAGTTCCCTCGAACTGATCTCAGATGAAACTCGACATGCCTGCGCAAGTGACCACATCCGGCTCCCCTTTGCAAGATGAAGAGACGGTCGCATCTTTTGCACCTAACTTGGTGCACTTCGACACCATCTATCATAACAAATTCTTCATCGTAGTCCTCCTCCCAAAGATGGCGTCTTCTTCTTGGTTGATTGGGGTTGCGGGGTATCGGTTGGTTGGGATTTGGTTCAGCAGCCATGAGAGTGGTGGTGTGGGGAATGAGAGTGGTGGTGTGGAGAATGAGAGTGGTGGTGTGGAGAATGAGAGTGGTGTGGAGAATGAGAGTGGTGGGTTGGTCTATTTAAAGGGAAATATGGAGGAAAAAGTAAGGGAGGGGCAATATGGGGATATAAGATTTACAATTTCCTACCCTTGCCCTTTCCCTTGCCCTTGCCCTTGCCCTTGGCCTGCTACTTCTCCCAGACAACTCTCGGCTTTTTACCGAAAGGCGGCATGAAGTCATCATCGTCATCCTCCACTGATGCCTCGCCCTTACCCTTCGACGATGCCTCGTCCTTGCCCTTTGATGATGCCTTTTTCTTGGCCTTCTTGGCCTGCTCCTTCTCCCAGGCAGCTCCCGCCTTCTTCTCGAAAGGCGGCATGAAGATATCATCTTCGTCCTCGCTCTCTTCTATCCACAACGAAGGTTGATCAATAAACCTCTCTCTCGAAGCTTCACAACCAAATTTCAGCTTGGTCCACCTTGCATTGATCCTGAGAAGTTCTTGTCGTATTTCCTCAGATTTCCTTGATGGCCACCCTTTTGTACATAATGCCTCACCCAGCTCATTGAGAAAAACATCACTACCGATGAGTTCCTCAAATGGAACTTGGATCTTGTAGATTCTAAAATTTCTAGCAAAACACAAAAGGTGTTCAGACATCAGGGGTAAAAAACTACGATCGGATGGAAAACTCGACATGTTGGCATGCTTACTCACCTTAATGGATAGGTGGGTTTTATAGACTCGGAAGGAAAGGGCGGGAAGGAAAGGGCGGGAAGGAAAGAGCGGGAGGGAAAGGGCGACAAGTTTGTATGGGGATAAAAATTGGCCTTCATTATTAGCTGCCTCATTAAAACCTTCCATCCCTGGGAAGGGAAAAGAGTACAGCTGGCTCTAAAAAGAAGAGAAAATTACACAAGAGAATAAAAATTACAAAGAGATTAAAAAATCCTACAACTAAGTTTCATCTTGGTCTTCAGTCCACCGCATAGCTTCGAACGCGGCTATCAGTTCTGGGTTCTCGGTGGTGTGCTGGGCTCTTCTTCTGGCTAGTTCTCCATCTTTGACAGACATCAGTGTTTTCACCATATAGGGAGTGAGACTAGTTCTTCTATCATCAATTATTCTTCCAGCAAGACTAAAAGCAGACTCCGATGAGACAGTTGAGACAGGCACCGATAGCACATCCCATGCTAATATGGAAAGCACCGGATATGTTGACCTTTTCTCCTGCCACCACTGAAGTATGTCGAAGTCGTCGTCGTCATCATCATTAGTAGCAAGTACTGCACTGTTCAGATACTTTGCTAACTCCCCTCCACCTTGAAGCACGGGAGTTTGTGTGGATGAGCTCGGCGTGGCCGTGGAAGTACCAAATATTTTGCCCCACACTTTTTTCTTACCCCTACCGGATGTCGGTACCGCCGGAGGTCTGTGTGCCACAGCTGGGCCATACTTAAGCTCGTACTTAGAATAAACATCTTGCAGCTTGTCCTTGACATCAAGTGAATATTGATCATAGCTAACATTTACGGTAAAACTTAAGAGCGAAAGAACCCCACTAAACCCTTCCATTTTAGCCCTAGGATCCAAAATAAATGCGATAGCATAGAGCAAAGGGATAGTTTGCCAATATTTGAGATATTTTTGTTTCATGTTATAGACGGCTACTAGTAAGGTGGCATCATTTTCATACTCTTTTAGGTGTTGGGAAATTTCTAAAATATGATGCATAATCAAATGAGATGTGGGATAATAAACCCCAGATAAAGTGATAGTTGATTCATAAAATGTTGCTAGAAACTTAAAGATTGATTCAGCAACGTGCCAATTAGCTTCAACAAGTAAAGGTTCCCCGTCATTTTGATGAAAATTTGCATTAACAAATGCGGAAAATTGAACTTGGTCACGTAGAACTAACTGAAGCATCAGATATGTAGAGTTCCATCTAACCGGCATGTCTAGATGAAGACCATGGCATGGTACATTAATAACAGCACAATAATTTCTATAGTCTCCAAGTCTAGTATTAGAAGCATTCAACCATGATATTGCCAAACGCAATTTATTAATGTGTGGGTCTAGATCATCTAAAGCACTTTTAGCAATAAGATTAATTATATGTCAGGCACAACGTTGATGAAGTAGGAATTTTGATGCATATACTTCAAATATAGAAATTAGAGTATTCATTGCAGTAGTATTTGAAGAAGCATTATCCAAAGTAACTGCAAATATTTTGTCGGTAAGACCAAATTCAATAACAACTTTAAGTATAGCATTAGCAATATTCACACCATTGTGTGATACATCGATTAACTCAAATCCTATTATCCTTTTATTTAATTCCCATGATGAGCTAACATAATGAGCAACAACAGTAATATAATCTTGCTTAGCACGACCACTCCAAATATCAGAAGTTATGGAGACTGAAAAAGTTGACGATACTAATTGTTCTTTCATAGCGACACGACCTGCTTTGGCTAGCTTTTTCATATCCCTAGTTGTAGTTTGTCTAGAGACTGGTGTAAAACTAGCGGTGTGAGCAGTTCTAATATATTCAACAAAACCAGGAGACTCGCCAAACCCTAATGGTAAATCATTAACGGCAATCAATGTTGCAAGAGCCTCTCTTTGACGAGCTGAATCATAGACAAATATACCTCGGGAGGTGCCGTCGGGGTTGAAGTTGATCCTGCTCTGGATCGCCGCAGCCTCTCCATCTGCCCTGGCGTGGGTCTTCACGTGCCTCGTCATGTGGCCGTTCCCTCCTCCCACCTGCAGAGCAAACTTGCTCAAGCAACCCGGATGCAAGCACCGAGCTCTCATCTTCTTCACACCTTCGGCGTCAATATATTCTTCTTCCTCAAAGTGCTGCCAGATGCTAGAGGTTTTTTTCCGCTTCTTGCTACCGGTAGAGGTGGAAATTTGGCTAGCAGAAGTGGTGGATGTATTAGGAGAACTTGTGTTTGATGGTGTTGGTTGCTCGAAGGGGGTATATGGATATTGCATGGTGTAGATGTTGTCATTGCCGTGGAAGGGAGAAGTATTGAAGTAGGGAGGAATATTGATATCGACCCCCAAATCTTCGGGATTGAAAAGAAACTGGTTGGGATTAGCCATGTGTTGGTGTAGGATATGAGAGAGGGGTTGGATGGTGTGGAGATTGAGAGGGGTGTGCTGCCCTTTTTATAGCAAAAATTTGATCAAATTCGGACCAAAAAACCCTTCCCAATGACCTAAAACCCTAAAAATACAAAAAAAGGACCAAACTACCCTAAACCCTAACCAAACAGTCAAAAAGACAAAAAAAAACCTGCCCGCCCCCCCCCCCCCCCCCCCCGCACCCCCCGCTCCCCCTGGGCCCCCGGCCCCACCCACCGTCCCACCCCCCCGCTCCCCCCGAAATTTCAAAATTCAAACGGCCCGCTCCCGCTCCCCCCCCCGCTCCCCCTGGCTCGGCGCGTGGCGGGCCCGCGCATGCCTGGCGGGCCGGCCCGCGTGCCCTCGCGTGCCCTGGCCAAACGGGCCGTGCCGTGCCTAGCCCGCGTGCCTGGCCTGCCGGCAGGGGCACGGCACCCGCGTGCCACGGGCCGGCACAGGCCCGCCAGCCGCGTGCCGTGCCGTGCCTAGGCCGGGCCTTTTTTGGCGTGCCGCGGGCCGGCCCGCCCAGGCACGGCCCGATGGCCAGATTTGGTTGCACGCATATGCCCTATCCGACGTGCACACCCCCACCCCGCGATACCCCTGAACCAACCCTGTTTCCCTGGCCGCGCTCTCCCCGCACAAAACAGCGCGCGACCCACCCCCAAATCGCGGCGCTCCTTCGCCCGCTCTTCTCCCTTCCAGAACCATCGCCGCCTGCTGTCTGCGTCTCCTCCCCTCGCGCCAGCACCAGGCTGCCGCCGCTCGGGCCCTCTCCGCCTCCCTCTATCGCCTCCCTGCCGTGTACCACCGCTAGGGACGCCGCCCTCCTACGAGCGCCGCCTCCAGAGCCCGTCTCCACCGCCTCCGGCCACCGTCGCCTCCGTTGCCAGCGAACGCTGCAGGCCGCCCCGTCCCCGACCCTCTGTTTCGGCCCTGCCGTCACCTATAGAGCTCGACCCTGCCTACCTCGACTCCCCTTCCCCGCGTGCGTCTCGCAACTTCTCTGCCGCATGCGAGCCGGCGAGACCGCCGCCGTCCGCCGAAGCTCGACCCTGCGCGCCCCGTCAGCAGTCGTCACCACCTTCCTCGACCCGTCCCCGAGCGCGCCTGGCCGCCTTGTCGCCGTTCTCCGGCCGCTAGAGCACCTTCCGGTACAGACGGTGTTGCAGCCATGTCTGTGGCTACCAGGAACGCTTCCTGCGTGTGCTCATGTTGGCATGTGCCTAGTGGCTTGCACAACCGTGTGCCGAATTGGTTCATGTGGTGTAGTTGTTTGCTGTTATGTTTCCACGGTGCCAGATGTGCCCCTTTGTGCAATCCCAAGGAAATTGTGGCAACAATCTTGCTGGTGTTTGTGTACCATGTCTTCCACAAGTTCTACTGATGCCAAGATCTTCGATGAAAAGACCACCCGCATATCGGTACCAACGCAAGAGGCCGGAACCCCAAGACCGTTCCTCGGATCCGAAGATCTGGAGACCGATCTCGCCGAAGACTGATCACCTTGTCAACCTCAAGACCAACTCCGATCCCAAACCAGGCGCCGCGTCAAGTTCTCCTTTCCGGTGTCCGAAGGCCGAAACCGATCTCGTCGAACCCCAAGTTCACTGAACCCCGAAGTGTGTCCCTTTTCTGAGACCCATATTTTTGTAATATATGATATTTGACTTATTTCATATAAAATTGTCATAATTGCATACATATCATTTGGTTTGGGGGCTTTTGTCGATTCACCTTATAATTAAATGTGAAGACTATATGCGGGTTTCTCTAGTCTTATATTGCCTCCATTTAAATTTGTGTAGCGAACCGATGCCATGTGTCGACTTGTTAAGATAATATTTAAATTGCGGGGTATCTAAACAACATGAACCTATTAATTATTTGTCGGTATCCCGGTTCCGTTTAATATTTCCTAATTGCATACCACCTTTGCCATGTCATACATCATACATGCATCATGCCCGATCTTTTGCCATAGTATTAAATAGTGCATCCGGTGTTTCTTCTAGTGCTTTGCTTCTTCACGGTTTAGGCCGATGAGTTGATGTGAGTGTTGAACCGATCTGGATCGAATCTTTGACAATGTTTTCAGGCGATCATTCTCTCCCTTTCTACCGATCTTACTTTTATAGTATTTATTTCCTCATGTTGATCTATTTCTATCTGTGTTGCGATGCTTTAGTTTTTGTCCCCATGATATCCCTTGCAGCCATTATATTGCCTTGGACACCTCCTATTATCTGTTGTTTGGTAGATAGTTGGCCTTGTGAGTCGTAGTTGCTTGCTCAGGTGTTTTTCGATGTCATCAAGTACCACCGTTGTTGGAGAAATGCCTCATTCTTATGTTGAAGATGATCATGGCTTTCATTACTGTTTAATAACTAAAATTAAAAGTAGGTAAATAATGCAGAGGAACATGTGGGCAATAGATGTTATTTGGTTTTTAACGGTCCACTTATGTCTCGTAGGACCCCGAGTACTTGATACACATTCCTTGAATATTCGCACTATCCGCATGTGGGACCATGCATCCCCTTAGCATGAGCTTGAGTCATATCTTATTTCTTGGGGCCACAAAGTAGTTTGGGGCTTTACTACTATCATGTACTTATGCCATGATTATTCCATGCTTTACTACTTTATTTACTATTGCGCGTGGAGCGCCTGTACTGTTTAGGTAAGCGGAGTGTTTTCGTGGTATCGACAAGACCAATCACACTTTCGGGTTCCTAGTCGTTTACAGCCATTGGCGCAAACCTCTGGGTCCGTTCCGGAGCCGGCCAACTTTTTCGCGGGTAATTTGGTAGGGTGCCCCCCTGAAATATTATATGAATCTTGCGATTGCTTTGTCCTGATGCCTCGTTGGGTTTTCATTTGGTTTTTCCAAGGTTGATCGTGCGTGTGTTGCTATTTGTGCCCCCCTGCAGGGTAAACTTTCTGAAAGCCGTGTCCGCGGTTATGGAAGACTTGGAGCACAATATCTCGATCATAGACAAATATAACTAAAGTAATGTTATAAATTTGACTTTGTAATGACTAGTAATCAGCTTCACTACAATGGAATGGCTAAATAAAAGTACCAACAATTGCTGGTTTTGGGATGTCTCACACTATATGTATCTGACTTAGTAAGTATTGCAACTACAACGGAATGGTTAACTAAAACTGCCCATTGTTTATAATATCAGGATTACTCATGCTACCTATATCTGACTAGTAATTGCCGCAACTATAACGGAACGAATAAAACTGCCAATTGTTTGAGTTCCTCGGTTGACTTCCTCGTTTGGTATCGAGGGGGAAATACCAGGATGGGTATGCTTATTGATAGTTTCAGGTTGGATCCAAAATAGGTCTTTCTTATCCCTCTCCGATAGCCCCTAGTTGTATTGAGTCTCTATAGGTTGTTTAGTGCATGATACGATGCCGCTTCAGTCCACCATACCTATGTAGGCGAGGACCGCCGAATTTTAAGATTTGGCGTGTACTAGCCTTAGTACTGACCGCTCTCTTTTTCCTTTGCCCTTTGCCGACACCCCTTTTGTTAAGCAGGTTTGAGATCAATCTCGTTAGAGGGGTTACCCTTCCGGTTTGGCCTGGACAGGGTTATGGATGCCATTGGTTATTCTTCAGGGCTCTTAGCTCAATCTGCATCTTGTCCGTACTCGGATGTTGTATCGTTTTCAAGGTGATTTGTATCTTTGTATTATATATCTATATTCTTGACTCATGGAGTCGTGTTGTATATATATATGTTCTGTGGGTTCTATCAAGGACTATTGTGTAATGATATTACTTTTTTTTCCACCCACACGAAAGTGCCTGGTGGGCACCTTTGAATCGTTTATATGCGGGTTTGGCGGGAATCGCTGAAACTTGCATAGGGCCGATTTGAGGGTGTTACAAATACACCCCCTGTACTTTTGGGTCATCAAGACTATTTTCTGGCGCCGTTGCCGGGGAGTGAAGCGTTATTTAAGAGTGGAACTGGTAAAGGAAACTTCTATTGTGAGTATTGCTTTTATTTCTGTTTATTACTTTGTTTCCAATATGGATAACCCAATTGGTTTCCTATTTGGGAAAGCTACTACCACTGCTAAGGTAGTAGATGAACCACCACTTGCTGAGATAGATCCTTTTAAAATACCTACAAAAATTGTTGATCGTGTTATGGATAACTATTATTTTGGGGATGGAACTGTACATCCTGGCGATCACTTGATTTTTATCCATGAATTTTTATAGGTTGTTTAAGTGTGCATGTATCACAATGGAACAATTCAAGAAAAAGTTACTCTCTATATCATTGAAAGGAAGAGCTGAAGAATGGTATAAGCTGCCGAAGAATAGACAATCTATGGAATGGGAGGAAATAGTACATCTCTTTTATTCTAAATTCTATCCTCCCAATGAGATTCATAAGGATAGGAATTAAATATATAACTTTTGGCCTCGTGATGGAGATAGTACAGCCCAAGCTTGGGGGAGATTGAAGTTACTAATGCTCAAATGTCCTATTCATGAGCTCCCTAATAATTTTATTATTAATAACTTTTATGCAAGGATTTCTCTTCATGATAAATATTTATTAGATGCTTCTTGTGCTGGATCATTCACAGATATGGAAGAAGAAGCTAAATGGGATCTTCTAGACCGTATTCAAGAAAACACTAAAGCATGGGAAAATGACAAAGGAAGAAAGTCAGGTATAAATTATTATTATGAATGCATTAAATCTTTTATGGAAACTGATGACTTTCATAATATTAGTACTGAGTATGGTCTTGATTCTCAAGTTCTTTCCAATTATTTTAAGGCCTTTGCCTCTTATATTGAAATTCCCAAAAAGGAGTGGAACAAGTACCATGCACCTTATAAAGATATTGTTAATCATGTTCCTTCTAGTAATACTGATGTTTGTACTATTGATCATATTTTGCCTGAACCTTATATTAGGAAAATACCTTTCCCTGCTAAGTTAAAGGAACATTGTATTATAGCTACTGTGGTTAGCAAAAGTACAAAGAAAGCTGTTGAACCTAATGAACAAATAAATATTGAACCTGTAGTAGCCATTGTGAAGGACCTTGTCATTCAAAATATAGAAGATGGGCACATCATCTTTTGTGAAGATGCTTTTAATATTGTCTCACATCCTATTAAAACTAGGATAGCTAGTGTTCCTCTGCTTTCTGTTAGAATTGGTGATCATTGCTATTATGGTTTATGTGATATTGATGCAAGTTCTAGTGCTATTCTTTATGAGGTTTACAAAGAAATTATGCATGAAATTGGTTCTTATGAACTTGAGGACATTGATGTGGTCATACACCTTGCTAATAGAGAGACCGTCTATCAAATTGGTATTGTAAGAGATGTGGAAGTTCTTTGTGGTAAGATTAAATATCTTGCTGATTTTCTAGTACTTGGTAAGGAAGCCAGTAAAACTTGTACTATTATTTTTGGCAGACCTTTCTTGAACACTTGTGGAGCTATTATAGATTGTAAGAAGGAGAAAATTTTAACTAAATTTTATGGAGAAACTTATGAGTTTAAATTTTCCAAATATGCTAAAACTCCTTATGAAAATGAATTGTCTAATGAGGATTTTAGATTTGAACAACTTTCTTCTATCTCTCTTGCTCCTAACAATGCTTTGCAACAATATATGGAAGATCATGAGAGTGAGGTCTTCATGGAAGAAAGAAATGAGATTGATGAGATTTTTCTTCGTCAACCTGAGATGCTTAACCCTAACCTACCTGTGGAAGATTTGGGTACCACACTACCACCTAAAGGGGATCTTGTCTTCGATTTAAAACCTCTACCTGATGATCTTAAATATGCTTATCTAGATGATAAGAAAATATATCCTGTTATTATTAGTTCTAAACTTTCAGGAAAGGAAGAGGAAAGATTATTGGAAGTATTGAAGAAACATCGAGGAGTTATGTGTTATAACTTTGATGATTTAAAATGAATTTTTCGTACTATAAGTCAGCATGCTATTATATAGAACCTGATGCAAAGCCAGTTGTTGAACATCAACGCCGTTTAAATCCTAAAATGAAGGAAGTGGTAAGAAATGAGGTATTATAACTTCTTGATGCTGGTACTATTTTCCTATTGCTGATAGTAATTGGGTTAGTCATGTTCATTGTGTCCCTAAGAAAGGAGGAATTACTATTGTGCCTAATGAAAATAATGAGCTTATACCTCAAAGAGTAGTAGTTGGTTATAGGATGTGCATTGATTTTAGAAAGGTGAATAAAGTCACTAAGAAAGATCATTATCCTCTGCCTTTTATTGATCAAATGCTAGAAAGGTTGTCTAAGAAGACTCATTTTTGCTTTCTTGATGGTTATTCTGGGTTTTCTCAATTTGCTGTTAAAGCGCAAGACCAAGAGAAAACTACTTTTACATGTCCTTATGGAACTTATGCTTATAGGTGTATGCCTTTTGGTTTATGTAATGCTCCTGTTACTTTTCAGAGATGTATGTCTGCTATCTTTCATGGGTTTTGTGAAGAAATTGTGGAAGAATTCATGGACGATTTTGCCGTCTATGGAACCTCCTTTGATAATTTTTTGCACAACCTTGATAAAGTTTTGCAGAGATGTGAAGAAACTAATCTCGTTCTTAATTGGGAGAAATGCCACTTCATGGTTAATGAAGGAATTATTCTTGCACATAAAATTTCTGAAAGAGGCATTGAAGTTGACAGAGCCAAAGTCGAAGCAATTGAGAAAATGCCCTGTCCTAGGGATGTTAAAGGTATTCGAAGTATTATTGGTCATGCTGGTTTCTATAGAAGGTTTATTAAAGATTTCTCCAAAATTTCAAAACCACTTACTAATGTTCTCCAAAAAAATGTACCTTTTGTTTTTGATGATGATTGTAAGGAAGCTTTTGAAACTCTAAAGAAAGCTTTAAGTACTTCTCCTATTGTCCAACCTCCTGATTGGAATTTACCCTTTGAAATTATGTGTGATGCTAGTGATTTTTCTGTAGGTGCTGTTCTTGGGCAACGAATAGATAAGAAATTGAATGTTATCCATTATGCTAGTAAGACTCTTGATGTTGCTCAAAAGAATTATGCTACTACTGAAAAAGAGTTCTTAGCGGTAATGTTTGCTTGTGATAAGTTTAGACCTTATATTATGGATTCAAAGGTTACCATTCATACTGATCATGCTTCTATTAAGTACCTTATGACAAAGAAAGATGCTAAGCCTAGGCTTATTAGATGGGTGTTGCTTTTAGAAGAGTTCAATCTACATATTGTAGATAGGAAAGTTGCTGAAAATCCTGTTGCTGATAATTTATCTCGTTTGGAAAACATTTCTTTTGATCATATGCCTGTTAATGATAGTTTTCCAAATGAACAGTTGGCTGCAATAAGGGTAAGCTTGCGAGAGAGCCATTGGTATGCTGATTATGCTAACTTTATTGTTTCCAAGTATTTGCCTCCAGCCTTTATATCCCAGAAAAGAAGGAAATTCTTTTATGATTTGAGGCATTATTTCTGGATGACCCACATTTATATGAAGGAGTGGATGGTATTATGCGAAGATGTGTTCAAGAATATGAGCAGCAAGAGATATTGAGAAACTGTCATGGTTTTAACATCACAATTTCAGCAACCCTGATGTAACATCCCCAATCTCATCAAATGAAAAGTCATATCATTATATTCATATCATCATAGCAAGTTTTTCTTGCAGCAAAAATTTCAAACCAAAACCCTATTTGAAACCATATTTAAAACCCCATTTTCTATATCATATATCGGGCATGGTTTTATTTTTAATTTCAAAACACCAAAGTGTTTTTGAGTGAACATATGTGTTTGACAAACTTTTGAATGCTAGGATCACAATAAAAAAAATCTAGAGAAGGTTTGAATTAAAAAAGATTTGAATTAGGGTTTTAAAACCATTCCTGAAAATCAAAAGAGAATTGAAAAAGGATAAAAGAAAAAAAAACATGCGCTACCCTTTCAGCCTAGCAACTCTTCTGGCTCAATAAGCCCACCCGGGTTCCCTCCCTCTGCCCCCTCTCTCACCCGCGCAAACCTTATCCCGCACTCGCTGCCACTAGGCCCAACGCCAGCTCACCCCTTCGTTCCCAAACCCCGCGCATGTAGACAACGCCGTCGTCGCCCGTTTCCTCTCCATCACTGCCATGATGAATTCGCTTAAATTGCTTTGATCCACTACATGATTGCTGCCCCTGACGCCTACTACTTAAGCACCACCTCACCGCGGCCATTTTCCCTCAAACTCCAAGGCCCAAGCGCCCTAGGATGCCAGTATTCGAGCTTGCACCGCCGCAGACCCGAGCACCTCCGGCGAGTAATTCTGGTGAGCACCGTCCACCCCGTGCCCTCTGATTCACCCTGTCGTGCTCGCCACCCTCTTGCGCTTCTTCTCATTCTTTCTGTTTGTCTACTTGTGACCCAGAACATCGGCCCCGTCAACCCCTGCGAGCACCCGAAGCTCCGTCCAACTCCGACGAGGGATTCTGGTAAGAATCAAGCGCCCCTTGCCTTCTAGTTCAAACCAATATGTGCGCCGTGTCCTTGCGCAGACACTGATCCCGTTCGTTTGACCTATGGTGACCTAGGTCGTCGCCATCGTCTCCGCCAACCCATGCCCGATGCCATTGAGGTCTCTGACGAGCTCCCACAGCCGCTACAGCAAGGCCCTGCCCAAGCCAGCTGCACCTTGAGCTTCCTCGCATCCAAGTGACGTTGGTAAGCCACATCATCACCCCAACCCCCTCTAGATTCGCCGGAACGTCGGTGGCAGTAGCGCCGCCGCCAGTGCCATTTGCGCCCCTCAATTTTGGTCGCTCGATCCAGAGCCGTAGGATTTAGATCTGACGTCATAGATAGATCACTTAAACGAATCGGTATCACCAGATCTGGACCACAGGATCTGAGTTAGATCTAGCGCCCACGCGCATGATCCGCGTGAAGCGGTACGGGCCAATCAGACACGGCCACGTGTCTGTGTTTTTTATTTAAAATCTGTTTTTGTATCTATTAGGTTTTCAAACTTGTAGAAGTCATAACTTTAGTTCTATTTGGCCAAAATTTGCAAATAAAATATCAATAGATTCAGAAAATTAAGCCCTAGACATCTATGGCCTTGAATTAGTATTTTTATTCTGTTTTGCAGAACCAATTATATGCTTATTTTGGCTATATGAAATGTTTAAAAATTTGTTTTGAAGCAAAATTGAGTTTGTTTAGACTTTAGAAAGTTTACTTTGTGTTCATTACTATTTTGTTTGACTTGTTTAGTGTAGAAAATCATCCCATTGCATTTACATGCATTCATATATATTTTTGTTTGAATATTTGAATGTGATTTTGGGGCTATGATTTTGTGTGTAGATTTTGGTGATAGTGGGGATTGTGATTGTGAGGACTATTGCTACTCTCCTAGCTAGCAAGGAAAGTGATGCTTCATACTTTTGTCCCATTATTTTGACTATGCATTAGTGACATGTTGAGTAAGGAAATGCATTGGAAATATTCTCAGTATATGCAATGCTATGCCTTGGGAAATCCTAGTAGTTGTTGTCTTAGTAGATTTTCCCTAAGTTAAGGAACTTGCTACTAGTATGCTTAGCCTAGATAGTATAAAACAAGGGTGGATTATTCATGACTATGAATTATTGCTAAGTTTATGACTTGTGTTTTTTATTAATAAAACAACTATGTGAATGAATCAGCTGGGTGGAATGGTATGATTGGTTTATGTTGAGTGGTTACACAAGGCCCATGTCTATGGTTTACCTTGTGTATCACACTTGTGGATTGCCACCCAGGAACAAAGGGATTTGAGATGTTTAGTGTTGAGAAGCTTCTAGTGTAACCACATGGCATATGGGCTCTGCCTTGACCAACTAGGTTACAAGAACTAAGCTAGATGGATAGTTGGTTGTAGGGTCGATAGGATGGAATGCGTCCATGGTGGTCTAAGGCAATGCTACTGAAAAGTCTCATCTCGATGCATGTCGAGTCTTGTGCGGAAAGTGCACCACCTCTCAAGAGGGTAAAACCTAAGTACTTAGCCATGTCCCCGGCAACGGACAATTTGAGCATCAAAGACATTGAATCAATCAAGGATCTCCTCATCCCAATTTCTCTAAGTTAAAACTTCTGGTTGAACAAGGGTTAAGGTTTTTTTGAGGGTAAAACAGTAGGGCAAAAAACCCCACTGCAATTTTTATATATCAAGTAGAGTTACAAAAGAATATTTACAAACATATTCCACCTCAAAAAGAGGGATAACATTCTAATCATCTATCTCCTGACTAAATTGGTTTCAATCCAATCCTTAAGGCCCTGATAATACTTCTTCTTAATTCTAAAAAGGACCCATCTTAATTCCTGGGCTATAATAGCCTTCCAGGTCTCCACCGACGCATGCTGATTGTTGAAAATTTCATTGTTTCTGCAAATCCAGATGCTCCAAGTTCCAAGTATCAGAATTTCCATTGCAAAAGGGACCTTGAGGTCATTTTTAATACTGGCTAGAACTTCAAAGATGCTTTGATCAGCCATATTGACCTGTGAGATTTCAGCCCAGCAGGCTCTTGCAAATGGGCATTCCCAAAACAAATGTAAACTAGTTTCTTCACTATGGCAGCCCTAGAAGACACAGTCATAAGATGCCAGAGAAAAACATTTCCTTTTCAGAAGATTTCTTGTGTTGAGTCTATCAAGCAGAAGGAGCCAGAAGAAGAATTTGTGCTTTTGTTGACAAGAAGATTTCCAAATCCAAGAGAAATGTGGCTGAACCGGTTGGTAACCGACTAACGAGCAGTAAGCCTTTTTGACCGAAAAATTACTGCCCCAAATGTAAGACCAACAATCAGATTCCCCTTCCCTGCCAGAATTGAGAATTTGTTCAAGACTTTGATATTCCTGATACGCTTGTTGGGACAAAGGAAGATAAAAGAGATCCTGAGTATTTGCAGTATGCAGGAACTCACTGACAGAAATGTGAGGGTTTTTTGCATAAGAAAGTAGGTGAGGAAGCTTATGTTGGAGACAACTATCATTCCACATATCAGTCCAGAATAGAGTAGATTTCCCATTTCCAACCAAGCACTTTGCAAGTCCTTTAAAAATGTCAATCAGTTTTAGATGAGCTTTCCACCAAAAGGATCCCTCAACACTTCTTCCAGGTAGCTTATCATTACAATAGTAAGTATTCCATACCAAGTGAACCCAAGGAATATACTTATGATTATAAAAATTATCCAAATTCTTCAAAAGAAGAGCCTAATTTTGAACATTAAGATCAAGAACTCCCAATCCTCCCTGGTTTTTGGGTCTACAAACTTTCTTCCATGCGACAAGAGCAGTACCTCTAGCTTGAACATCCGAAGTTTTCTTTCTCCACAAGCATTGCCTCATATATTTAATCAACTGCTCCTTGATGGTGACAGGGAGATCAAAACAACTCATGTAATATATGGGAAGGGAAGATAATACAGATTTAACTAACTGCAATTTCCCCCCATAATTCAGAAAGTCAACTATTCCACACAACCTTCTTTCAATTCTCTGAACAATAGGCAAGAAGTGTTCCACAGCAGGTTTATTCAAGCTCAGGGGCAGACCAAGATAGGTAAAAGGCAAGGAACCAGTGAGGCAAGAAAGGGTATTAGCAAAATGCCCAAGCCTCTCAGAATCCATATTAATTGGCATCAAGCTGGACTTGGAATAATTGACTTTGAGTCCAGTGGAGAGAGCAAAATTATGCAGGATTGCTTTAAGACACAAGAGTTGCTCTGAATCAGCCTTAAGGATTACTAAAGTGTCATCTGCATACTGAACCACAGGGAAGTCAGGACAGAATACATTCTCAGTGGGCAAAGAAAGGAGACCCAGGTTCATTGCCTTATTGAGGATACTTTGAAGGAGATCAGCAGCCAGCACAAACAACAGAGGAGACAAAGGATCTCCTTGCCTGACACCCCTTCTACAGTAAAAAAAATCCCAGGCGCACCATTTAAAAGCATAGAGGAAGAAGCAGACCCAAAGATCATCTGAATCCAAGAAATCCATTTAACTCCAAAACCTTTGGCTTTAAGGATATTGATGATTGCAGAATGCTCAATTCTGTCAAAAGCCTTCTCAAAATCCAACTTGAGAATTAAAATTTCCTCCTTTGACTTGTGGCACTGATCAAGAAATTCAAATTCCCAACCTAAACAGTCTTGAATAGATCTTTGCTTGAGGAAACCATATTGATTCTTGTGAACAAGTTTAAGAATGACTTTTTGCAGTCTATTGGCCAGAATCTTGGTGATAATCTTATGGACACTATTTAGCAAGGAAATAGGCCTAAAATCAGCAGGAGTCAAAGGAGCAGCAATTTTTGGAATGAGGGTGATGAAAGAAGAATTAATGCTTTCCAAAGAGACATTCCCTTCATAGAACTCAATAAGTAAATGCTTCACATCATCCTTGATAATAGGCCAGCAAAGCTTCATGAATTCATTATTAAAACCATCAGGGCCAGGAGACTTATCATTAGGCAAATTTTTGATGACTTCATCAATCTCCTCATCAGAGAAAGGCTTTTCCAAAGCTTCCTTTTCCTCCTGGCTTAAGCAATCACCAACCAAGTCATTAAGATTGAAATGCATTTCAGGCTTATCAGAAGTGCCCATTCTATCTTTAAAGGAATTCCAAATAAGATTTGCTTTTCCATCATGATCATATATCTCAAGATCAGAATCATCTTTGAGCATGGAAATGTAGTTATGTCTAAAACTGATGGTAGCTCTGGAGTGAAAGAATTTGGTGTTCTCATCCCCCAGTTTTACCCATTTGATTTTTCCTCTCTGTTTCCAATAATTATTCTGGTTTTGTAAAAGAGAAATAATAAGATCCTTCAGGATATCCCTAAGATTCCACTCATGAACAGTAAGAGTTCTCATTTCCTCCATGATATCAAGCAAGTCAATGGTGGCATTAACATTACAGATTTGTGCCTTTAGACAAGGTAGCTGTTTGGCCCAAAGCTTCAGCCCTCTTCTCACATTTTTGTATTTAGCATTTTTTTTTGTAGAATCCAGGAAACCCACAGGAATGTTCCAGGCATTTTGAACAATAGCTTTAAACTCCTTATGATGTAACCAATGGTTTCCAAATCTGAACACCTGAGCTTTTGGAATCATTGTGCCAATGGTAATGACACAGGGAAGGTGATCAGAAGTAGGCTTAGCAAGAGGAGCAACAAAAGTGGAGGGAAAACTCTGAGTCCAGACAGCAGAAGTAAAAAACCAATCCAATCTTTCCAATAGAGGATCCTTCTGCATGTTACTCCAAGTGAACTTTCTACCCTTAAGTGGTAATTCAATGAGACCCAAATTATTAATGGATTCATTAAAGAGAAGCATACCATTCACATCCCCTCCCAATTTGTTTCTATCAGAAGGCTGCCTACAGAAGTTAAAATCTCCCACAATAAGCCAATCCACATCATCAGGCATATCAATGCAGCCAAACCAGTCTAAAAATTCAGACTTTTTTCAGGTAAACATGGCCCATAAATGTTGGAGAGGATCCATGATTTATTGGACAAGAGAGATGTCAAGGTAATGGAGATAGAGAACTCATTGAGGAAAGAAAGTTGTCCAGAGAACAGTGAGCCATTCCAAATGATGATCAAACCTCCAGATGCACCTCTGGAGGGAAGAAATTCAAAGTTGGTAAATTTGGAGGGGCAGAATTTTTTAATGAAGGAGCTATCAAAACCCTCTCGCTTAGTTTCTTGGAGACAGATAATGTCACAGCCAGACTCCTCAATTTTGCTTCTGAGAGCAAACCATTTTTTATCAGAATTGATTCCCCTGATATTCCAATTCAGGATCTTCCAAGTTCTGTTGTTATTCATTAAGAAACCAGGAACAATTATAGATGTGGGGTGATGTAAATAATGTAATCACCCAGAAGAGAAAACAGCAAATACAGAGACAAAAGCTCAACCAATTTAAAGTACCACATAGATGATCCACAACAAGTACCCTCCACATTGCAATATCACAATCACAGAACACATAACAGGGAGTCAACAAGACTCCAGCAAAAGATTTAGCTTGACACATTAACACACTTAAGAAGATGTCTTCTTCTTGGCTTGCTGTCCACAGGTACCAGCAGCCCCAGGCTTCTTCTTGCCACCAATCCCCAAGCTGGAAGAGTGACCTCCTTTAATGCTGCCTTTTGTAGGAGCCTTGATAGCCACATCATTGGTCTTCCCTTTCTTGAGTAACCTCTTCTCCAGGTCTCCATCTTTAACCTTGCAGAATGAAGCAGCAAGATTTTTAACCACTTTGGCATTCAGGCAAGGAGGGGCAGCATTACAAACCAGGCAATCAACAATTTGACAATTTAAGTGACTTTTAAAACCCCCATTTAGTTCAACAATCCTAGGACTTCTTCTCACGTCAGATTCCACAAGAGGTTCCTTGCCCTTTCTCTTTCTAGCAGGGGTAGAGGGAGAGCCTGAAGATTTATTAACTTCAATACCCAGGCAAGAAGGGGCCATCTGGGAAAAATTCTCATTAGGAATGATGAAAGATATTGAACTTTCCTCGGCAATAGGTTCTTTAATAATTTCCCATAAAGGAGAAGTAAGAAATCCCTTGACCCAATTAAACTTCTCAGGAGTAGCAAGCATGAGAGTAATGAAGTTAAACCAACTTACAGGAATATCACATTTAAGAGAACCCTTTGAAGAAGATTCCTTCTGGATATGGGGAGCAAAATAATTCTCCCAGAGCTCCAAGCCTTGTTGGGAAAATCCCTGCTTGGCAACATGCACATGAGGAATGGTAATAAATGTTCTCACCATCCCAACCTGAAGGTGAGCCTCATTTGGGGAAAGAAGGTGCTGATCTTCCAGCATCCAATCATCATTCTCAGGGGCCACAACACTTGAATCCATAGGACTTCCAGTCTCCTCCCCAGCATCAGCATTAGGCTCCTCCTCATCAGCCAGATAGTTTTGAAAGATATTTTGCAGGCCTTCCCCAATGCCAACCCCTTGAGGTGCAACTGCTACACCAAGCTCCTCCACAGCCTCAGGCTCATTAACAGATTCATCATCATCAGACTCCCAGTCTTGAACAATCACACCTGTGACTCCACTGTTCACATCCTGAGGTGGCAGATGTTGATTGTCAATAGGCATGTCTTCTCCAGGAGCAATGACAGGGCCTTGAACAGGAGCAGCAGCAGCCTCCCAGGGGCCCCATCCTTCAGCATTCCCACCATCAGGAGCAGGGTTCTGCACAGGGGCCATCCACTGACCCCAATCACCCCCAGGAGCAGGGGGGAGGGGGGGAGGTGGCACCTGAGGTCCAAAGACTGGCCCATGAGCAGGAACAGGGTGTGGGTCCACATTGTCATCTGGCAGTGGGTCCTCTTCAGGTGGGCCCCCACCAAGCAAGTGACTCTGAAGAACTTCAACAGAAAAAGTCCATGACTCTGTCTCCACCAGGTCACCTATGGTAAACCTCACACTCTTGGGGATGTCAGCCAAATCAGTCACACGAATTTTAGCAATGATCCTACCCTTATGATCAGGGTCCCTCTCCCACAGGAGAACTTTTCCAATGTCCGCAAAGATAGCATTCAGATCCTCCGTATGCCAGTGGTAAAGGGGAGGCCCAACCAGCATCACCCAGCACTCATTATTAAACTGAATCCTACGCCAGTTATCTCCCTCATTGTGCTTGACAAAAGAAACATGCACATCTTGAAACGGGATCGGGCTCGCCGCAATGAGTCTATCACGGTCGCTGACATGGTGGAACTGCACATATGCAGACCCAAAGGGACAATCCTGTATATCTCTGAAGTGCACTCCAACATCATTGTTGAAGAAATCAACCAAGACACCATGAATATTGATGAACGGAACCGGACCAGGAGGGAGGGGAAAATGTTAGCAATAGCATACTGTTCATGTGCTCGTGACCTCCGAGGCACCACCACCCTTTTAACACGATTCCGCCCAGCCACTTGCATAATCTGGAAGCCATTCGGCAGGAAAGGCGCAGGGTCAATCGGGATGTTCGCCATTGCGACGCCCTTCGCCGGCGACGAGCAGGAGGGGAATGGGGTTTCAGCGGGCGGGGGAGTTGAGGAGACAGGGGAAGTGGTAGTTGTTTTTTCCAACGAGGAAGTGAACTCGTGAAAACTGCCGTGAATGACGGGCCGGGAATGAGAAACCACCTGGGCCTTGAACCATCCCTCATACGATTTGTCGGGCCAAGTACAATTAGGGAAAGAGGGAAATTTCAGAAAAGGAAGGAGCCCAGGCAATTTAAAAGCAGCGCGAATAGCGCCCTCCCCAGACCTGACCGGCGTTACCTTCGACTTAAAACCCTCATCAGTGAGCACCTGAGCATAGGATCTGCCATGATGGCCTGATTTGAATTCCCCATTAATATGATGCTCAATCACAGGCGAAGGACCCTCAGGTGACGAAGGAAATTTGAGTCTTTGAAAAACCGAGCCACCTTTACCGGGAGGCTTTAAAGAAGGAGATTTTTTTTTGCACTTTCTTTTTTGTACGTGACAACTTTCCATTCCTTAGCAGATTCCTTGTAAAATTCCCTTTCTTCATGAATCCAGTTCGGACCCCCATTACCCCAAAGATTGACATGGATCACAAAAGAATGGCATGAAAACTTGGAGATATTGTAGATCTCAAAACCCACTGCCCGAGAAGCAACCGAGAAACGAAAAGTTCTATCTTGCAAAAGCTTCACCTGGAATTTAGAAGCATTACCACCAAAACAGGCTTGAAGAGCAAGACTAACAGTATGAACGTCCAACTTAAAATTTGCCCTCCCAAAAGAACAAACCAGATAAAATGGTCTCTTCCTGAACCCACCAATGAAATTAACTTGATGCCTGAATTTATCAAAAATCCTCTTCTCAAAATCACGCCCTAAAGAAAAATCCAGGGCAGGTCGACATGAAGCAACATCTTTAGAAGCAACCTCTTTGGAAGCACAACCTGAGGAAAGATTTTCCGAGAAATCCAGAAATCTAGGCACCAACCTCTCAACATTGGTGGAAAATTTTTTAACCAAAGGGCTTGGTAAAATTTGAGAACCAACCACAACCCTCTTCACCTGGAGATCAATGGAGATACCAGAAGCCACCACCTCACCATGAACCAAATATCTCGCATCAATCACAACCTCATTATGATTGAGGAGGACAAGCCTTTTAGAACTAGGAAAAAGCATGAGAAAACCCTTGGAAGGCTCAAGATCATCAGCAGGCAAAGAGGAGCAAAGGGCATGCCATTTCAGACCAGTGTCTTCATCCGATCTAGTGATGGTAGGGGATCTACCAAGAAATCCAGATGAAGGATCCAAAGAATCATTAACACGAGAGAGATGAGAGGGGAACGTCAAAACGGATCCAACAGAGATCTTCTCCCCATTTTCCAAACATCGTCCCTCAAGAGGAGAGCCTTTAGCATTGAGAAGAACCAGCCAAGAATCAGCCGAGACAACGAGAGAGCCTTCTAGGAACATACCACCCGTGGTCACACCAGAGTAGGTGACCTTCCAGCAACCACCAGAGGAATCCATGCAGAGCCTACGCCGGTAAGGCGCCGGCGAGAGCCGGAGGTCGCCCCACGGGCACCTCAGAGGAGCCTCATGCCTCGGAAATCGTGCGTGTTAACGATGGTGATTTAGTTCACCAATGTCTATTGGTGGTTCCTTGGGTGATTTTATCAAACAAAAAATTAGTGTTTTAAACTAATAAGGAAAACCTTATTTTGAGCAAAGCAAGCCTAAGCTACACTTAGCCAAATTCATATAGTTATTAGATACTATTGTTCCACTATGGTATCACTTGCAAATATAATTCCAAATGTAATGACCCACTGTGGCTGTAACTTATGATGTTGGAGGTTACTCTGATGGAGACTAGGGTTGTGAGTCTACACTCAACATGTTTGCCTATGGAACATGAAGATGAAGACTTATAGTTATTTACATTATGTTGAACTCTATGTATAGCCTTGGGCTATTGAGTTGTAAAGACTATGTTATCTCTAGAATGACGATGTAATAATGACCTTTTATCTGTGTACTTCATCTTAAACTGTGGATGCTAGCATGTTGATCCAGGGACTAACATTGCAATTACAAGGGCCTTTATCAAAAGTGGGGTCTTACAGATGGTATCAGAGCACTGTGTTGCATGTAGGATTATGACCCTAAGATGGATTATACTAAGGAAACCACTAGGAAAAATTCAACTCTTTGCAAATTCCACACTTGTCTTTTTCTTCTCCTAAACTTCTCCTAATCTTCTTTCTCATCTCTATTTTTAGATGGCCGCCATCAACGAAGCCATCAAGAAGGAACCACTCATGACCATGACCATACAATGTGAGACGGAGTTTCCCAAGGCACTCAAAAACCTCATGGTTAGCTTGGGAATACATGGTGAGGCCGTGTACAAAGGATTTCTAGTGATGGATGAAGGAGAAGAATATTGGTGGGTGCAACTCCACTTGTACAAAAACAAGGGAGACAACCACAAGGAGTCAGGAGGATTCTGCATGATCACCAACTCAGAAATATATATGTCATTCTTTGACTCTGCAAGAAATGCAGCATGGAATGCTATCAAGGAGCTTGGTTAAAGACTGAAGTGTAGAATGCTCAACATTCAAAGTAACCTTAGTGAGGAGAAGAAGTATACCCAAGACATAGAAACCGCCATAAAACAACTAAGAGAAGATATCATAAAATTAGCATATGAGTGAGAATTGTGACGTACTCCAATAGTTGGACCACCACACTTGTCGTTTTTCTCGTGTTAATAATTTGATCATACAAACCCATGTGTTATGGCAAGTTTTTGTCTAATTTATGATTGAACCTTAGTGTGTGTGATATATTATTGTATGCCATGACTTAAGTGTTTTGTTGTTGAATGCATGCTTTTGGCTTTTGTTTTACTACCTTATGTTTTATCTTTACATGTGTTGTTCCTAATTTTTTCTCTATCTTATGCAATAGATTCCTAGCTTTGTTATCAGAACCGCCAAGTAGTTCAAGGGAACTCGTTTTGGTTCTCGTATCGTGGAGCTCACTAGTGTGCTCAATCTCCCTCTCCCTAGCATTAAGGGACTTCAGCTTACAAAGTTCGAGAGGAAGGATCTTTGGGGCTTTAGAGTCTCACAGCCTGGACGCTAGTAGGAGCCACCCACCGAGGAGATTGCCTTCAAGTTGATGCACGATGACAAGGATAAGGGAATCGACGTCGTCATGCAGGAGCTACTTGGACACCTTGTTGGACGTCACTCCACCTTGATCAGCGGCCTCTACTTCCACCCATTCGGGAGACGTGGCGAGCAGGGAGAGGTAGTAGTGTATGATGATTCAACTAGAGAGACTATAAAGCCAGTGTGTCTGTATCTATAGGACCTAGAGAGCCTCGTTAGACACCTCGACAATGATAAGACCAACGTCATGCTTAGCAATGACGAGCTTCAAGTTCAGTTGAGGGAGAAGGACAAGCTCTTCGCGGAGCAGGACGAGATCATCAAGGAGATGGAAGCTAGATTCGAGAGCGAATACAAGAGGTTCAAGAATCAAGGGAAGAGAGTGCAGGATAGGAACAAGAAGATCAAGGACATGAGAGCCGAGTTAGAGCTCAAGGACCTTGAGCTAGAGACTCAGCAGGGAGTGATAGAGAGGTTGCACTCGCAGAAGAGAGCCCTTCATGCGAAGATCGATGCCTTGACCACCAATGTGGAAGAGTACAAGACATCCATTGAGACATCTGGACTTACTCTAATGGACGAGGAGGTTGACATGGAGGAGTAGTGTTGATTACTCGGCTATCTATTTATCTATCATCCTTTATTTATAAAGTCGCAATGATCATCCAACATATTGATAGCTTTGCTAGTGTGTTTACCTTTCCAAAACTTGTTCTTTACATTGTTTAAACTCTAAGTTTATCTTGTGCTTGTTTATTTGTGTTTGTTGCTATGTGATGTATCGTGCATGTTAGCATCTATGGGTTATATCTCATTACTTATCCTTATTGAAACAACAGATGCCTCCCCGTCGTGCCAACCCCAACACAAACAACAATAACAACAATGGTAATGAGATGTAGTAGCTGATGACAGCCCAAACTCAGTTGATCTAGATGATGACCCAGTTCATGGCAAATCAAAACCAAAACAACAACAACAACAACAATAACAACAACAACAACAATCAAAACAACCCACCAGCATTTTATATGCTTACAAGGTTTTTCAGGTTGAGGCCTTCCAAGTTCTCGGGAACCACTGATCCTATGGTAGCCAATGACTGGTTACATTCTGTGAATAAGGACTTAGTCACTGTGGGCTGCACTGATGAAGAAAAGGTCAAATTTGCAGCACATTTGCTTGAAGGACTAGCAGCCACATGGTGGGACAACTTCCAGATCACCACTCCTATTGGGATGTGACTTGGGCAATATTTGAGGATGGTTTCCGCACTACCATATCTCATCAGGAGTGATGAGTTTGAAGAATAAAGAGTTCCACAATCTGAAGCAACGTCACCGCAGTGTGGCAGAATATATTGAGGAATTCAACAATCTGGCACGCTATGCACCGGATGATGTTGATACTGATGCCAAGAGGAAGGAGAAATTCCTTGAAGGATTGAATGATGAGATGTGCATGCAACTATCGGTTGCATACATCACAACTTATCAATCACCGTGTGAGAAGGCCACCATCTTGGAAAGTAAGATGAAACGGGTGGAGAACAGGAAGAGGAAGCATCACTTTGATAAACACAGCTCGGGATCGTCACACAAGCGTTCTCATGGTGATGCTAGTGGAGGATCTGGGTCCCACAAGCATGAGAAGTATAATAGCCACCACAATAGTAACTGTCACCATGACAACAAGCACCACCGCAGGCATGACAATGATAGATATAAGAACCACAAGAATGGACACAAGAGCCATCACAGTGGGAATAGCAATGGGATTCAGCCTGCTAAAAGAGACATCAGTAAGGTTGAGTGCTTCAAGTGTAGAAAACTGGGCACTATGCAAATGAATGCCTAGAAAAGAAGGATGATGGAGCCAACAAGCCAAACCCTTTTCAGAAGGGTCAAGTGAACCACATCAATGTGGAGGAAATCTATGACGAATCTGATGCTATGGCTGGTAAGTTCAAGCTTAATTATTGTCCAGTACTTGTTCTTTTTATACCGGCGCATCACATTCATTCATATCAAGATCATTTGTTGATAAAAATGGACTTCCAACTGAAACTATTGGATGTCCTATTAAAGTAAGCTCTCCCGGTGGAGAGATGATAGTGAATTTTGGATGTCATGATCTAGTGATATAATTTGGAAAGTATAAGTTTCCAGTTAGTCTGATAATCCTAGATTCCCAAGGATTGAATGTAGGGCATGGATTGGATGAGTAAGTATGAAGGAGTAATATATTGTGCCAATCGTACGGTTACACTCACAACCCCGGATAATAAAAGGATTAGGTTCAAGTTTAACTTTGAATCTAAAGGGAGTAAGCTAAATTATCTTAAGGGGGTTAGCATAGATAGTGTACCAGTTGTGAAGGAATATCCGGATGTGTTTCCGGAGGAATTGCCAGGAATGCCACCAGATAGAGATCTGGAGTTCTGATTGACTTACTGCCAAGATCTGGACCAATAGCAAAGAGACCCTACAAGATGTTAGTTGATGAGTTGAAAGAACTCAAGAAACAACTTGGGGAACAGTTGCAGAAAGGATTTATTCAACCAAGTTCTTCGTCTTGGGGTGCACCGCTTCTGTTTGTAGAGAACAAGGATAGAAGTAAAAGGCTATGCATCGATTATCGTTCACTCAATGTGGTGACTATAAAGAACAAGTATCATTTGCCTAGAATCAACGATCTATTTGATCAGCTAGAAGGAGCCCGTGTTTTCTCAAAGATTGATCTCCGATCGGGCTATTTTCAGCTAAAGATTAGAGAGCAAGACATACATAAGACTGCTTTTACCACTAGGTATAGATTTTATGAGTATACCGTGAGGCCATTTGGATTAACAAATGCCCCATGTTATTTCATGAACATGATGAACAAAGTGTTCATGGAGTTTCTTGACAAATTTTTTGTCGTATTCATCGATGAAATTTTGATCTATTGAGCAAAGAAGAGCATGAAGAACATTTGCGTTTGATACTTTAGAAGCTCAGGGAGAACAAGCTGTATGCCAAGTTCAGCAAGTGTGAATTCTGGTTGAGTGAAGTTAGTTTTCTCTAACATATTGTGTTGGGAGATGGTATAGCTGTCGATCCCGCAAAGGTGTCAGCTGTAACTGAGTGGGAATCTCCAAAGTCAGTTAAAGAAGTTCGCAGTTTCCAAGGCTTGGCAGGATACTATAGAAGGTTCATTGAGAATTTCTCAAAAGTACCTAAACCAATGACGGAGTTACTTAAGAAAGAAAAGATGTTTGATTGGACTGAAGGATGTGAAATCAGTTTCCAAGAATTGAAGAAGAGACTAGTATCAGCACCAGTCTTATGTCTGCCAGATTTGCAGAAGGATTTTCAAGTATATTGTGATGCATCTCACCAAAGATTGGGTGGAGTTTTTATGCAAGAAGGGAAAGTTGTGGCTTATGCCTCGAGACAACTCAAAACTCATGAAGTAAACTATCCTACTCATGACTTAGAATTAGCCTCTGTTGTTCATGCACTCAAAAACATGGAGACACTATATTTTTTGGAAAATGTTGTGAAGTATTCATGGATCACAAGAGTTTGAAATATATCTTCACCCAGAAGGAACTCAATATGAGACAAAGAAGGTGACTAGAGCTCATCAAGGACTATGACTTGAGTTTGCAATACCATCCTGGTAAAGCAAATGTTGTAGCAGATGCATTAAGCTGTAAGGTGTATGTGAATGGCCTTACTAAAGGAGAATTGCCAGGTGATCTGTGTGCCCAATTCAAGGATCTCAGATTGGAGATAGTGTCAGAAGGATATCTCATGTCATTGGATGTTGAACCAACATTGTTAGACAAGATTAAAGAAGCCCAAAAGTTGGACAAGCAAATAGAGGAGATTAAAGGTAAAATTAGCAAAGGAAAGGCTAAAGGATTCCATGAAGATGAACAAGGTACTTTATGGTATGGAAAGCGTATCTGCATTCCACAAGATCCGGAACTTTGGAAGTTGATTCTGCAATAAGCACACAATTCACCATATTCTATTCATCCCGGTAACACCAAAATGTACATGGACGTGAAAGAAAGATTTTGGTGGAACAATCTCAAGAAAGATATTGCGGAACATATTGCATTGTGTGATGTGTGTAGTCGAGTGAAAGCGGAACATTAGAAACCGGCAGGGTTATTACAACCACTACCTATTCCTGATTGGAAGTGGGATAAGATTGGTATGGATTTTATCACCGGATTGCCAAGGACTAGGTCTGGTTATGATTCCATATGGGTTGTTGTGGATCGCCTAACTAAAGTGGCTCATTTCATACCCGTAAAGACTACATATACAAGTGCTAAATTGGCTAAGATCTATATGAACAGGATTGTATGTCTGCATGGAGTACCTAAGAGTATTGTATCTGATAGAGGAACGCAATTCACTTTGCATTTTTGGCGACAACTACATGAATCGTTGGGAACAAGGTTAGAGTTCAGCACAAATTTTCACCCTCAGACTGATGGACAGACAGTAAGGACCAATCAGATTTTGGAAGACATGTTGAGAGCTTGTGCACTAGACTATGGTGCTAGTTGGGATGAAAGTCTACCTTACGCAGAATTCTCTTACAATAACAGCTATCAAGCAAGCATTGAGATGGCCCCGTTTGAATTTCTTTATGGAAGGAAATGTACTACGCCATTGCTATGGAGTGGAGTAGGAGAAAGAAATTTTTTCGGACAATAACTGATCAAGGATGTTGAAGAGAAAGTTAAATTGTTAAAGGACAGATTGAAGATAGCCAGTCCCGAAAAAAGAGCTACGCAGATCCAAAGCATAGAGAAGTCACCTATGAGGTAGGTGATAGAGATTATCTTAGAGTCTCACCACTTCGTGGTGTGAAGAGATTTGGAGTCAAAGGAAAATTGGCACCTAGATATGTTGGACCGTTCAAGATTTTGAGCCACAAAGGAGAAGTGGCTTATGAGATTGAATTTCCTGAATCACTGTCAGCGGTTCACAATGTGTTTCATGTGAGTCAGTTGAAGAAGTGTCATCCGGAGATGGAAGAAACTTCATTGAAGTACACTATACCTTTGGAAGAAGTATAGTTGGAGAGTGATCTCACTTATGAGGAGAAATCTATCAAGATTCTTGAGACTGCAGAAAGAGTTACTCGTACTAAGACTATCAAATTCTTCAAAGTATAGTGGAACCATCATATCGAAGAAGAGGAAACTTGGGAAAGATAAGATGACCTTCGGAAAGATCACCCTCACCTATTTTTTAGCCAATCCGAATCTCGAGGGCGAGATTCATCTTAAGGGGGTCAGATTTGTAAAACCCCAAATTTCAAACCAAAACCCTATTTGAAACCATATTTAAAACCCCATTTTATAAATCATATACGGGGCATGTTTTTTTAATTTCAAAAGACCAAAATTTTTTTGAGTGAACATATGTGTTTGAAACACTTATAATGCTAGGATCACAATACAAAAATCTGGAGAAGGTTTGAATTCAAACAGATTTGAATTAGGGTTTTAAAACCATTCCTGAAAATCAAAACTGAATTGAAAAGGTTAAAAGAAAAAATAAAACCTGCACTACCCTTTCATCCCAGCAGCTCGTCTGGCCCAATAAGCCCACCCGGGGTTCTCTCCCTCTGCCCCCTCTCTTACCCACGTGAACCTTACCCCGCACTCGCTGCCACTAGGCCCAATGCCAGCTCACCCCTTCGTCCCCGAACCCCGCGCGCGCAGACGACGCCGACGCCGCCCATTTCCTCCACATCACTGCCGCGATGAATTCACTTAAATTGATTTTATTCACTACATGATTGCCGCCCCCGACGCCTGCTACTTAAGCACCACCTCACCGCGACCATTTCCCCTAAAACTCCAACGCCCAAGAGCCCCCAAGCTGCTAGTATTCGAGCTTGCACCGCCGCGGACCTGAGCACCTCCGGCGAGTAATTCTGGTGAGCACCGTCCACCCCGTTCCCTTTGGTTAACCCTGTCATGATCGCCACCCTCTTGCACCTCTTCTAATGCTTTCTATTTGTCTACTTGTGACCCAGAACGTCGGCCCCGTCAACCCCTGCGAGCACCCGAAGTTCCGTCCAACTCCGACGAGGGATTCCGGTAAGAATCGAGTGCCCCTTGCCTTCTAGTGCAAACCCATATGTGCGCCCTGTCCTTGCGTAGCCACTGATGCCGTTCGTTTGCCCTATGGTAAACTAGGTCGTCTCCGTCGTCCCCTCCAACCCATGCCCGACGCCAGTGAGGTCTCTAACGAGCTCCCACAACCGCTACTTCATGCCCCTACCCAAGCCAGCTGCACCTTGAGATTCCTCGCATCCACGCGACGCTGGTAAGCCATAGCATCATCCCCATCCCCCTCTAGGTTCGCCGGAACGTTGCTGGCAGTAGCGCCGCTGCTAGTGCCATTTGCGCCGCTCACTTTTGGTCGCTTGATCCAGAGCCGTAGGATTTAGATCTGACGCCGTAGATAGATCACTTAAACGAATCAGTATCGTCAGATCTGGACCATAGGATCTAACTTAGATCTAGCGGCCCACGCGCATGATCCGCGCGAAGCGGTATGGGCCAATCATACATGGCCACATGTCTGTGTTTTTGATTTAAAATCTGTTTTTGTTTCTATTAGGTTTTCAAAATTGTAAAATTCATAACTTTAGTCTGTTTAGCCAAAATTTGCAAATAATATATCAATACATTTAGAAATCTTAGCCCTACACATCTATGGCCTTGAATTAGTATTTTTCTTCTGAAAAAATATGATTATTTGCAGAACCAATTATATGCTTATTTTGGATATATAAAATGTTTAAAAAATTGTTTGGAAGCAAAACTGAGTTTGTTTAGACTTTAGAAAGTTTACTTTGTGTTCAGTACTTTTTTTTGACTTGTTTAGTGTAGAAAATCATCCCATTGCATTTGCATGCATTTATATATATTTTTGTTTGAATATTTGAATGTGATTTTGGTGCTATGATTTTATGTGTAGATTTTGGTGATAGTGGTGATTGTGATTGTGAGGACTGTTGCTACTCTCCTAGGTACCAAGGAAAGTGATGCTTCATACTTTTTGTCCCGTTATTTTTACTATGCATTAGTGATATTTTGAGTAAGGAAATGCATTGCAAATTTTTTAAGTATATGCTATGCTATGCCTTGGGAAATCCTAGTAGTTGTTGTCTTAGTAGATTTTTCCCTAAGTTAAGAAACTTGCTACTAGTATGCTTAGCCTAGCAAGTAGAAAACAAGGGTGTATTATTCATGACTATGAATTATTGTTAAGTTTATGACTTGTGTTTTTGATTAATAAAACAACTATGTGGATGAATCACCTGGGTGGAATGGTATGATTGGTTTATGTTGAGTGGTTAAACTAGGCCCATGTATATGGTTTACCTTGTGTATCACACTTGTGGATTGCCACCTAGGAACAAAGGGATTTGAGATGTTTAGTGTTGAGAAGCTTCTAGTGCAACCACATGGCATATGGGCTGTGCCTTGACCAACTAGGTTGCAAGAACTTAGCCAGATGGACAGTTGGTGGTAGGGTTGATAGGATGGAACGCGTCCATGGTGGTCTAAGGGAATGCTTCTAAAAATTCTCGTCTCGATGCATGTCGAGTCTTGTGGGGAAAGTGCACCACCTCTCGAGAGGGTAAAACCTAAGTACTTAGCCGTGTCCCCGACAACGGACAATTTGAGCATCAAAGACATTGAAGCAATCAAGGATCACCTCGTCCCAATTTCTCTAAGTTAAACCTTGTGGTTGAACAAGGGTTAAGGTTCACCAATGTCTATTGGCGGTTCCTTGGGTGATTTTATCAAACAAAAACTTAGTGTTTTCAACTAATAAGGAAAACCTTATTTTGAGCAAAGCAAGCCTAAGCTACACTTAGCCAAATTCATATAGTTATTAGATACTACTATTCTACTATGGTATCAATTGCCAATAATATTCCAAATGTATTGACCCACTTTGGCTATAACTTATGATGTTGCAGGTTACTCTTATGGATACTAGGGTTGTGAGTCTACACTCAACATGTTTGCCTGTGGCACATGAAGATGAAGACTGATAGTTATTTACATTATGTTGAACTCAATGTATAGCCTTGGGCTATTGAGTTGTAAAGACTATGTTATCTATGGAATGATGATGTAATAATGACCTTTGTATCTGTGTACTTCATCTTAAACTGTGGATGCTAGCATGTTGATCCAGGGACTAGGATTGCAATCACCGGGGCCTTTACCTTTAAAGGTGGGGTCTTACACCTGATTTGTTGTCCAAAGGGCAAAAATCAGGGGGAACAAAAACTTTTTATTGTTGCATGTTGAAATGTTTGCTCACTTGTTTGCTTGTGTTCATACAACTGATTGGGTACTAGGTGATATACTTCTAATCTCAACACTAGTTTACAAAAAGCTATTTTATAAAAGAGATGTCCTGGCTCATCCTTATATTCTCAAATGTTCTGGCATTTCAAAACCTCAGCCAAGATGACTTTGACAGAACAAAATACTCTACTAGTTCTATTAACTAAACTATGGAGACCTAAGTATAATCTCCTTATGTTTTCAAGACAGAACTCCCATCTACTCTTATCCCTAGGTTTTCCAAAACCTTTATTAAAATCTTTTCATTCCAATCTTGGTAGAGATACCAAGATGGTCCTTAGCTTACTTCAAAGCATAACCAATTCAAAATTCCCATCTTTACCTCAAGCTAGGCTTGATGGTAACCTTAGTAATAGTTGGATAAGTTGATAAGATGAACTGCCTTGATCTGCTGATTGCCTTGTTTTCCTAGGAACTAGAGTGAGATAATCTAGTATCTCATCCCCTATGACCCAATCTAGGTTTGTGATCAGCAATCTCAGACCAAACCCCAAAATCTTGATCTACCCTAAGCCACCAAAATGGCCATCTCATCTTCTAATCAGATCAATCAAGGGATAATCCCTTTTTGATAGTTTCAAACTAAGTGAAGTTCCAATCCAAGCATGGATCACCTATATTCAATATATACCTCAAAATCAACCACTTAATGGGAAGGATAAACCCTTGCCCTCCTCCCAAATGGTTTTCCTCCTACATACTAGTCAAAATCCCCAAATCCGCCAAAATGGCTAAGTCTGGATTTCTTATCTAGATTCAACTTTTGGAGCTCTACCTTTTCCAACCTATGTGCAATCTTGATAATTTAATCAAACCATCTTGTATTACATCTTTAGTACTACCAAAAACCACCCTTTCCCTTGGCTAAGCCATTCTGGTTCCCACACATCCATGATGGTTTTCTGGTCAAGATAGTAATCTTTTTGGCAAATCTTATCATCCTGCATACCTTGGCAGAAGCTCACATATATATGCTACCTCCCCTTGACCAACTCTTTGCATGGTTATGATCTACTAACCATGTCTTATCAAACCCTAATTCACTTGTTTCCATTGGAACCCTGTGCACCTTAAACCCACCTGGTTTATATGGCATCATGACAATCATGCTATGGCAGCCTTATTTTTATCAAAGTTTGCCATCACTCCTACACCACCTCAAATCCAACCAAGCCCAACTCTTACTTCCATTATCATCTATATAACTTTGTTTATCTATCCATATAACCCTTGTACCAAGGTGAGCTATGATCTCACCAAGCCAACCATGTTTTGGTGGCATGAAATCAACAAAACCCCAGATCCTTCAGAACCCAAGTGTAAAATGATGTATGAATCAAGTATACATCATATAATTTAGATATAATCTTTTTCCAAATAATTTCCATAATTATTTGGAGCCTAAAGCTATTTAAATTCTTTTTCTGGCAAAACCCTAAAATCTCTGTCTATAAAGGCAGGTTTGTTTTTCTCCAAATCACTTGTCCAACTCAAGGCACATATGCTATCTATTTATCATATCCCATCCTTCCAACTCAAAAATAAATATTTTTGAGATTCTTTATTATTTCTTTTTGCCCATTTTCTTAAATGGCAGAAACAAGAAATAATTGATTCAAAATACTTTTCCATCTCAATAAATCCCAATAAAATCCTCCAATGTGTAATATGGTATTTAGGACCATATCACATCAAAAACCCATCTTATACAATGTAAAAATATCACATTAGATTCTATAATCTACTTCTGCACTTTTTGAATAGATACATCTAAAGGGGGTTATAATCATTATAAAAATCCCAATTAAATCTTGAAGAGATTATTTGACCTCATCTATCTACCAGTACTCCCTACCCACTTTGCCCAATGCAAATTTCTCAACTTCCTTCACAAGCATCCATTTGAGCAATGTTTGCAATCCAAACAAACTTGAGTCAAACCAACCTCAAACCACATCCACCCTGGGCAAGTACTCCACCACAGCACCTAACACACCCTGGTCAACCAGCACTGTAGAAAACCCTAGCTTGGCCCTCTAGTGTTTGAGAGAGAGATGCCCTTGGGGAAAAATATCTAGGCCATTTAGTGCAGCAGCCACACCACCCTCCCCTCCACTCTCTGGTCGAGCACCTGGACTCCACCACCTCCCAGCAACACCCCTCTTGCCCAATCTTTGGACACCTCCCTCCACAAAGCTTCCCATGGACATGGTCCATCAAACACCACCCCCTCTTCGGTTTATAAGCCCAAGGCCACCCCAGCTTACCCCTTTGCCCTCATTTCCCCATTTCCCTCTCTACCTCACCTCCCAGAGATACCTCTACCTCCCACTTTCTCTGCTCTGCTCGAGGGAGAAGAAGAAAGGAGCTTCGGCCTCCTCTCTCCTCACAAGCACAGCTCCCTCCTCCCTCTGTTTCTCCCTCTGCATGGTACCTAGCAGTGCTCCCCTCCCTCTACTCTATCTAACCGTGCCCTTCTTTGTTCCTAGGAACCTCTGCATCATCGCCTACGACGAGCTCTGGCGAGCTAGACTCGGGTGCTATCGCGCGAGGGCATCCCCGACGCCAAACCTACCCTTGCCGCCCCTCCCCAAACTCACCGGCATGCACCGCGTTGCCCTGTGCCATTCCTGACGCCTCCCGCACCCTTAGGTGAGCTCCCTAGGGGACACCGTCTCGCCCTAGGGTTTCCCGTCGTCGCCGCAGCTCAGAGGTTGAAGACGAGCCAGGTCTGTCGATTGCCCTTCTAATCGGACGGCGTAGAGCCTCCATACCCCTTCGGCCTCTCTAGGCCACCGACGGCTGTACCACACCATTCAGCGGTTTAAAACCACGTCCCGCACAAGGCTTTCCCCGGGTGGGCCAAATTCCCCCATGCGGCCCATCTTCCTTATAGATCTGGCCCGAAACCCTTATTCTTTGAATCTTTTTCCCAGGTCCAGAAATATGAAGTTCTGGTTTAAATATTTTTGAAAATAAAAGGTCCTAAACAAATTTAGATATAAATTTTCTCAGATACCTAAGTCTTCACTCTAGCATGCAGACTTGGTGCTGGGCCAAAATAATGTATGAATAGATCTAAGAAATTAAATAGCCACATATGTCCCTTCCACAAATAAAATCTTCTAGAGAGTTTGGTACTTCCAAAGGGATTAAATCCAATTGTTACTGAAAGGTATTGTCCATACCTTGCATGTCCCACTGGCCCACCTAAAATGACTTCATACTTTTCCTTTGATAAAAATAACAAAATCAGGGTATTTCTGGCTTTAGAAATTACTCTAGGTCAAGTCAAATAAGGTTTTGACCTATTTCCAACTCCCATTATACCCACATAACTATATATTTCAAATTGCATCATATCATAGTTTATTAACTATTTGATGAACTTTGGTGAATTAAACTATTCTTTGTATTGTTTATTCACCAATAAATTCATAACAATAGATCTATAACTCCAAAATGAGTGATTCCAATTTCTACCGAAAGGCATACAAAGTACCTAACTTGTGTCTTTGCAATAACATCAAAATCCCCTATGAATGTAATCTAGTAAAAAGACAAAAATTACCTTGTACTGCCTTTGGGATTTTTCTAAGGGCATCCTGGTAATTATTTTAAGTTGATTCCAACTCCTCTTGAACCAGTCCACCAAATAATACCTAATAACCCGAGGAAATAATTTTTGGAGCCCCATAATTTGTTTGGTGAATTATTTCATAAAACTAGAGTTTCATCCACTATAAAAATCATTATAAATCTATGGAAATTGATAAAATAGTGAAACCACTTTTGTTGGCTTCATTTTACCAATAAATATCTGATGGTATCAATTTTATACAATGATAGCATACAGAACATGCCCTTGCTCAAAAACCTCCCCCTCAGGTAAATTCCTAGACTATAGATTAGAAAGGGACCATCTTCCCATCACCTCCAAATCTTTTACCAATTTCAACAAGCCAATCAACATGTACCCTACTATTTATATCATGTGATTATCCTTTGCTTGTTGTATGGTTGATGTTTGTATTCATTTTACTGAATGTGGTATTGTTTGTTTGCATGTGTACTCGATAACGACAATAGTTGTGAATTGTGAGACGCCGAGAAGAAGGAAGCATCGGGTTTTCTCTTATTGTTATTGTAATTGGTATTCTGGTTTTCTAACGTCGTCAAGGGACATCTCGCTGGTCACAGGCAAGACACCATTCCTGAACTCCTATATTAACCTACTCCTTTTTATCAATTGTTTTATATCTCGTTTATAAATTTCATGATTAAATTGGATGGTTTGTTTCAAATAAAAGGTGTGAGTAACTTGGCTCCTCCGAGTTATGATGGAGTGTCCATTAGGACACTTAACCTCGTTGACACCCACTTTTATCCTTTAGATTGATGCTAAGATGCTTAGCATATTACCTCTTGGAAACCATTGATTTTTCAATGATAAAACTATTTTTGGGTTTTACCCTACTACAAAGTTTTCAAAATAAAACCCTTGTAAAGAGGCATCGTTCCGAGTGGAGTTTCTACTGAAGACGATAAGAGGAGGATAAAGAGAAGGTTGAGCAAGAGAAAGAGGAAGGGATGTTCTATGCCTTGACCGGAACAATTTATCCGTGCAACCACACTACCCTAGTCGCTGGGGCATAACTCGTAGTTTGTGGTCTTTAGCCGGGGCTGCTCATACTCGCTAAAGGGGAGAAATCCCCTGAAATCCGGAGTGTCTGGACAAGGTACCGGTGCAACAATTGGGTCTCTCGCGGACGATATGACTTATTGTATGTAGGGAAGGAAGTGAAGTCAAATTACTATATGCCAAACTACGGTTTGGGGAATAGGCTTGTACGAAAGGGAGGACTATGGCCGTCGAGCCACATACTCGTTGCCGGGGAGAACAACCCAAAAGGAAAAGCCTCCGTTGCTAGGGATGGACAAATGAAAATTTAGGTTTGATTATCCGAACCCCCGTCTACCGTGTGTAGCGGGCCGTGGTTGTATCCCGGCGGATGTATTGATTCTTGTGGGTAAAGTGCACAAACTCTGCAGAGTCTGATCTATTTGAATAGCCGTGTCCACGGTCAAGGACGGTTGGAAAGGTGATTGCTAGGAGTACCCTTGGGATAGTTTGAGATGAATAAAAAGGATGTGATGTGGTCACGAGGAAAAAAATAAGAACGAGTTTGGTTTTGACTAGAGATGGTCAAAGATGTTTTAAAAAGGGTTTTATTATAAAACTTTATTCAATGTTTTACAAGGATATGGCGATATCCGGACTTTATGAAAGGAGACATATTTTTCCAAAATCTCTTTTTCAACAAAGATATAGTGATGCCATTGTTAGACTTCTTTATAAACAACTATAGTGTAGAGATATCTCGCCATATCCCAATATGCATTATCTTGTTACCTTGTCTCGGTGGTTTGCGAGTACATTCAAAGTACTCCCCGGCATTGTCCTTGGCTATTTACTTGGCCAGATTGCAGATGTTAAGAAGTGACTAAGGTGCTGACGTCTATGCGAGCTATGCCGTCTTCCCAGTCAGTCGCCTATAGGTTAAGGCATGTCATGGGCTCTACGCTTGAAGACTTCCGCTACTGGTGTTGTAATTTCCATAATGGCCACTTTGTAAGTTTTGTTATCGTTACTTTCTGGATGATGTAATGATACTGGTCGGTTATGCTCACGGCTCACTGATCATGGGAGCGTGAATTGTATGCATAACGGGTATTCTCGGACCGTAAATCCTGGGTGCCACAATGGTAGTCCTTATGGAGGACATCACGTTGCAGATAGAACCGCACAAAAGGTTCTACAATCAGGTTTTTATTGGCCTACTCTTTTCAAAGATGCAAGAAAGTTTATTCTATCATGTGATGAATTTCAAAGAGTTGGTAACATTTCTAGACGCAATGAAATGCTTATGAATTATTCTCTTGTTATTGAACCGTTTGATTGTTGGGGATTCGACTTTATGGGTCCTTTTCCTCCTTCAAAAGGGTATACTCATATTCTAGTTGTTGTTGATTATGTTACTAAGTGGGTAAAAGCCATACCTACAAAAAGTGCTAATGGTGAAACCTCTTTAAAAATGCTTAAAGATGTTATTTTTCCTAGGTTTGGTTTGCCTAGATATCTTATGACTGATGGAGGTTCTCATTTTATTCATGATAATTTTAGGAAGACCCTTGCTAAATATGATGTTAATCATAGAATTTCTTCAACTTATCATCCTGCAACGACTGGGCAAGTAGAACTTCCGAATAGAGAAATTAAATCTATCTTGCAAAATACTGTTAATAGATGTAGAAAAAATGGGCTAAAAAGTTGAATGATGCTTTATGGTCTTATAGATCTGCTTATAAAAATCCTATGGGAATGTCTCCTTACAAAATGGTTTATGGTAAAGCCTGCCACTTTCCTTTAGAATTAGAACACAAAGCTTATTGGGCAGTGAAAGAACTGAATAGAGTTTTTAAAATTGCTGGTAAGAAAAGATTGCTTGAATTGAGTTCTTAAGATGAGTGGTGAAGTGAAGCTTATGAAAATGCTAAACTATTTAAAGAAAAATTTAAATGATGGCATGATAGGAGGATTCTTAAGAGAGAGTTTAATGTTGGTGAGAAAGTTCTACTGTATAGGTCTCATCTCAAATTTTTTTGCAGGAAAACTACTCTCAAAATGGGAAGGACCTTTTGTAATTGAGGAGGTGTATCGTTCAGTTGCTATAAAAATTTCTTCTTTGAGAGACAACACTACACAAGTGGTGAATGGTCAAAGACTCAAACGTTATTTTTCTAGAGATTCTTATAATGAACATGTCGATATTATTCAAGTGGTGACTCCGAAAGAATTTATTAGAGACCAAACTCAGGAATCTTCAGAGTCTGTTTTCGAATAGGTAAAAGTGCTGGAAATAAAAGGTTTATGAAAAACTTTTATTTTTATATTTTTTGCAGTTTTTTATTACATACAGAAGATAATGAGTCGAAACAGGGAAGGAAATGGAGCCTGGGTGGCCCACACCACCCAGTGGAGCGGTCCCCACCTGGTCGCGCCACCAGGGGGTGTGATCACCTCGGAGCCCGTCTCAATCCCGTTGGCGCCCAGTACCTTCCTTATGTCGTATAACTTCGTAATATACAATCACCCGGACCCCCCGAGGTCCGTATATCGTGTTCTCATCATGTTTTTGTTTTGATCTATTTCTATCAGGCAGATTCTCAGTTTTGGAGCCACAATGTCTTCCTCTGGATCACCCAAGGAGGATTCCTCCACGGACATAATCAACTTGTATATGTATGAGTTAAAGATTCACCCCAAGGAGTTGTTACTCAAGGATGGTATGGTACGGATAAAATAAGTTCAGGGCACTAAAGGAGAAGGCAGTCTGGAAGATAGGATGGAAGCATTGGAGCTAGAAGTTTTTAGATACAAGAAGATGGCAGAAATCAAAGTGGACGACATCCATAAGATAAGTTCAGAACTCGTCGTCGAGCACAAGAAGGAGACTGCCAAGCTTCGGGATGATATCCTCTCGCTCCATTAAACCACCAACCAATTACAAGCACATCTCTACAACATGCAAAATCAAAACTGTGAGTATGAGGCTAGGTTAAAACGCGTCAGTTCTGCTGCTAGTTTCAGGATATTGGAAACCAAGACATCCTTTGTGGATGGGGAGCCTTTACCTTGGAATTATGATGATGACAAGGGAACACCACCACCACCAAAGGAGTAATTCGTCATCAGGTTTTGGCATCCCCTTGGTTTGTTCCAATCTTGCGGTAGTGTCGTGGTATCACATCATTATCTTTCATCTTTTTACCTTTTTAGTAGAGTCATATCATGAATAGAGAAGTTATCATATAGGATGGTTTTCATTGTGGAAGTATCTCTCCTCTAGGTGGTTATCTATGTATCCCTTGGTGTGAGTGCCTTGATGGAATATTAATGAGAAGTTTCATCTTTTACTTTTTGCACATCTTATCTTAGTTTGCAATCTCTGTTATATGATTGATCTTGTTGATTAGTATTGGTATAACTTTGGGAGCCTCAAGTAAATTTAAATTGGTTGTGGCAAACCGATCTCTGGTCAGTAGAAACACTTTTTGAGGTTTGAAAGGAAAAGAGAAAAGCACTCACATGTATTTTAATTATTTTCTTTCTTTCTTGATTGGCTCATAAGCTTAGTATTCTTTAGTTAAGATCTTTTGTGTTTTCAAGGAAGATTGCATGTTTGTTTTTATCACTTGTATGTTTGCTTGTTTCCTTCAACTCTTTTGCTTGCTACCCAGCCTTGCTAGCCAAAAACCTATACTGAGAGGGAATGCTTCTCGTGCATCCAATCCTTAAATTTAAACCTATGCAATTTGTGTCCACCATATCTACCTATTAGCATTATTGCTATTACAAGTAAATTCTCGAGTTTCATCTATCTTTCAAATTAAATATTCTTTTGTTATGTGAAAACTAGTTAGTAAAGCTCTCACGAACTTGATGGCACACCTTATTTTCCCTCCCTTAATAAACTTGAATCATTGTGTCATCTATGTTGTATATGCTTGCACTTATAAGTTGGGAATTAGCAGAACCGTGCTGTCATGGGGAACGCTTTCAACACCTGTAAATATCTACCCAGTTGATATCATGATCTTTTATTTATGGATGTCGGCGGTGTGAAATAAAAGGGGAGCTTGTAAGTCCATGGAGTTATGTATATGTGTTAGAGAAACGCCTGGGCGGCTAGCCTAAGCCATTCCTAATCATGGTGGAAACTTGCAGCATCATCATAGTGAGCAATCTATGATGCATCATCAGAAAAAATATAGAAAAAAAGAGAAGAGAAAATAAAAAATATATGCACCATTATCATGGTAAATAAAGGATCGCTGAGATGCTCAATGTCTGTTGCCTTGTAATTTTGATATGGGATAGCTCATGTGTCATGGGGCAAGGGGTACCACGTTGGAAGTTCTCTATGATACACATATACTTACAAGGACAAGAACTTACCGGTAACTAAAGTTGAGTAGCGTGAGGAACATCCCTCGTACTCAAGGGACATGAGACTGCCAACTTATGATTTGTCAAGCATATACTCCATATTTGTTCACTTTAACCTTAATCATCGTAAGATTCTTATGATAGGGGCAATGAGAGCTCAAAGCTAGTAAGTACCATAATATTTTGGAAGCTCTTTATGAAACTTGAAATCCCTGCTTCCCTTTGCAAAGGGACTTTCTTTTAATTCTTAGTTGAGTCAGTAAACCTATATCTTTCTATCTCCAGCAAGCATTTGAATTGTTGTGATTCAATCATTCATATGATGATTTATTCAATCGTGTTTCTTATCTTCTTTGTTTTGCACAAAACTCTTATCTAAATGAATATTACTTTGAAAGCCATCGTTGTGAAAATCATTTTATGTTTGAGGAAAGGTACTCCTGTTATAAACTTCATTACAAAAGCTTTGCTTGAAAACTAAGTATGATTTGTCAACTGTTCTCTGACCAAGAACATAGTTTTCTATTACCAATTATGATTTGTATTTATGCATCTTTATTGTGACTCCCATACTCGTTGCAAGTTAAGTTATAAAATGTTGAGTTGCTTTCTATAATGATATGCGTATTGGTAATTGTGATGCTTCTTGTTTGTATTCTTTTTATCGACACTTCACCCCATAAACCTATGGACATGTTTACTGAGCTCAGTTTTCTCTTGGGGACAAGCGAGGTCTAAGTTTGGTGGGGGGGAGTTGATATGTCCATTTTGCATCACTATTTTATATCATAATTCACTTCTATTCATTGATATATTTCATATTAAGAGGTGACTCTTATGTTATTTCATCTATTTTTGCATGTTGGATGACTTTTGGAGGATGAACTGCCGGAGTCAGGATTCTAATGGAAAATGTGTTGTACAGATGCAATATTCGCAAAGATTATAAAATTCTAGAAATACAGCAAAAATCCTATTTTTACAGAAGACGAAGGAAGCCTGAAGGGGAGGCGGACATGGGCCACAGGGGGGCCACACCACCCCCTGGCGCGGGCCCACCATGGGCCGCGCCACCAGGTGGTGTGGCCACCCTGGCCCACCTCCTGTGTCGCCCTATCGCCTATAACTTCCTCCCGAAACCCTAATGTTCAGGGAGCGACCACAAAAAGATTCCGCCACCTCTGCGGGGCGGAAACTATAGAGAGATAAAGAGATCTCCGGCACACAGATTTCTTCCGGGGAAATTTCTTCCCGGAGAGGGGAGAACGTCGCCATCAACACCGTCATCAAGCTAGAATTCATCGGGATTATCATCCTCATCATCCTCACCACCATCTCCACCAGCACCATCATCACCACTCCATCCCGCTGTAACAATTGGGTTGAATCTTGCATAGTTCTTAGGGGAAACTTTCCGGTGTTGATTACTTTGGTAGTTGATGCTATTGAGTGGACCCATTGAATTATTGTCTATGTTCAGATTGTTATTCATCATCATATCATCTCTGATCTTGATCCATATGATGTCTCGTGAGTATTTCGTTTAGTTCTTGAGGACATGGGAGAAGTCATGTTGTTAGTAGTGGCATTGTGTTGAAGTAATATTAAATGGTTTGATATTTAAGTTGTGGTGCTATTCTTATAGTGGTATCATGTGAACGTCGACTACATGATACTTCACCATTTATAGGCCTAGGGGAATGCATTGTGTATTTTGTACTAATTGTGGGATTGCCGGAGTAACACAAACCTGAACCCCCTTAAGAAACCTTTGCACAAGGGAGTGTAGGATCTCAGATTTTAGTGTTGTGGTTTTGATTTATCTTAATTACTTTCTTATAGTTGCGTACGCTCGCAAGGGATTTAATCACAAGTATGTATTAGTCCAAGTAAGGTCGGTACATTAGCATAGGTTCACCCACACAACACTTATCCAACTAAATAAGATTATTCAACTATATGAAGCAAAAGCACTTGACAATATTCCCATGTGTCCTAGAGAACGTTTAGTCCTCATAAGTAATACAACTGGCTTTTCCTTTGCTGAAGAAAGGATTGAATCACTTTCTGCAATTATTATTGTTGTCTTTATTTACTTGCACTTTATTTCTTTGCATTATCAAAACCCCTAAAAATCCGTTTGCTAAGTATTTACAGAGAATTCCTGATCCAAACCACTAGTAAACACCTACTGCTCCTCGTTGGGATCGACACTCCTATTTATAAAAAGTACTACGATACACCCCCTATACTTGTGGGTCATCACCTGGTGAGGAAAGAGAGTATTTAAGTTGTGACTCGATGGGAAACTCGGCTGATGGGGTTCGCAACATAGATATTTTCTACCCTGATGATATTTTAAATACTATCAAGTTGAATAACTTTCCTTATCATAAGATGGTTCTGAAAAAGGGTGTTCCTATAATGATGCTTAGAAATACCAACCAAACAACTGGTTTATGCAATGGCACGCGTCTTATTGTTAGTAGGCTTGCTGAAAAGGTGATTGAAGCCATTGTAATGACTGGTTCAAACATCGGAGATGTTGTTTACATACCCAGGATATGCTTAACTGTTAAAGATCCTAGATGGCCATTTACCCCGCATAGACGACAGTTCCCCATTAGGGTTTCTTACACCATGACCATTAACAAGAGCCAAGGACAGACTCTCGCATAGACGACAGTTCCCCATTAGGGTTTCTTACACCATGACCATTAACAAGAGCCAAGGACAGACTCTCGCAGTTGTTGGTCTGTACCTAAAAACTCCTGTCTTTACGCATGGCCAATTTTATGTGGCGGTGTCACGGGTGACGTCCAAAAAGTCTCTTCGAATCTTGGTTGAAAACGAAGATGGTACATTTGGTTCTCAGACCCGAAATATCATCTTCTCTGAGATATTTCAGGCCCTTGTAGATAGGTAGCACTCGCTGCAACTATAATAATTTAGCTAGGTTTATTGAATTTTTTATCTATATGATTTTGGTGAGTGTTTTAGGTGGAGTGCGCCACTTCCAATAAACTCGGCCCGCTTATGTCTGGTTGTGCCTTTTGAACACATGCTAATGCTATGCTACATATCTTCTTGGTCTACAAAGGTGGTTTTTTTGGATTGTGTGGTTTCTTGTAGGATTATACATGTTCCCTTCATACACCATGTATATATATTACCTATCATACGATACATACTATCTATGTCGTTTCTGTTCTCACTAGAGCATCTGGTTCTTGTTTTCTGTCGCCTTTTTGTGTCTTCGCCATCTGTGTTTATTCTAAGGTAATGCTTATGGCAGTGCCTTTTCTTTATATGTTCTCTACTTTAGCTTTCTTACCATGTGCGTTGCTAACCTTCTCTTGCCATGCCTTAGTTCTGCCTTGCCTAAAATGTTTCTTATACTTTGCAGATGGAGCATAGCAAGCTTTCCGAGATTCACAACCAAAGCAACAAATGGACTATCTGTGTTGTGGTATCTCGCCCATGGCACTATCGTGGAGGGACTAATGAAGGCCCAATTAAACATACTGACTTGGTTCTGCTTGATAGCGAGGTAAGCTATAACATTCCAGATCGAGTGACATGCTATGGTGCCGCGGTTAGCTTGGTCTGATAGAGCTGTCACTCTGCAGGGAGCTCACATGTAGATGTCCTCAAGGAACTGCAGATGTCCTCAAGGATGTACTGCAGGAGGGAAAGGTCTATGTTATAAGAAAATTCATGTGTAATCCATTGAGGCCAACCTTCAGACACGTGGAAAGCCCTTTCATGGTGCAGTTTACAAGGTATACTATTGTTCATGAAAAGCCTGGCTTGGAAGATGCATTCCCATTCTGCACTTACAGCTTCACCTCGTTCGCGGACATCCCAAGACCCGCTGTTAGGCCTGAGCAGTTTGTAGGTCTGTTCTACCAAGTTTCTTCTATCTGTGTTGTTTCTTCCCATGCCTGCGTAGTTCATTGTATGTCACTATTTTCCTGGCCTTCTTTCCTGCAGATTTCATTGGCCAGATCAGGACGGTTTCTGATGTTTTTCCTATTAAGTCCATGTACCAGACGAAGGCTTCGAACACGAGGACGGTTATACTGGCAGATCTTCGGTAAGTTTTTGTGCTCGTTACCAGGTTTCGGTCATCCTATGCAGAAAGCACTTGTTTTATTACTACACTATCATGGATAATAAAACACACATGAAAAACTAGATTTGAAGCTTGCTAATACATCTCATCTGCATTTCTGTGCCCAAGGCTATATTTTCTTAGCTTAGAATTCATTCTCCGTGCCACTAGCTAGAGACGTATCTGGATTTTTTAATGCTAATACCTCGAATTCCAGGATGTCTGTGAACACAAGGCCAGTGAATGTTGGCCACATATAAAACATGTAGAGTTTATGGCTAAAAATCCTTAGATCATACCTGTATATGTACGTTACATGCATTTCACACTAAATAGTTTCATTTAAAATTATAATTGGTATATTACTATTACCCGCTATTCTGTTAGTGCTTGTATTTGTGGCTGATTCTAGGTATATGACTGTGCAGAGGAAATGAGATGAGGCTTGTCCTCTGTGGTGATGGTGCGATTGAGTTTGATGCAGACGCGGTCCATGGTATGGACGCTGAAGAGCCTGGTTTTTCTATCTTTGTAGACACAATTCCAAAGATAATCATGATATGCGTTATGATAACTTTTATATTCACGCGTACGCTATGAACTGCACGGGTTTTGTTCTATCTTCCTTGTGATTATGGATTTGTGGCAGTTGTGTCATGTGCATTCGGGGTCTTGTTTTATACTGTCTTGGTGCTTGCGTCTCCGTTCTTCACTATCTATACTCATCATTCATGTATTAAAGGGCTAAGTGGTATAAGATCCTATCGCTGGTATATCAATGAGGATATCGCTGATATTAAGTCCTTTCGCACTAGGTAAGCTTCCTACGGAGTATATATTCTTGATATTCCTTTGCTCTCCATTGATTTTTGGTCCTTCACTAGTGCAGTCTTGGAGGACGGTATACTCCTCTGCTCAACTATGTTCCCACAGTTCCGGATGCCCTCGTGTCCCGGGTACAAGAGGATCCGGTTGATAAAACCATCGAAGAGCTTGATGCCCTTGACCCTTTTGAAGATATGGTGAATCTGTTTTTTATAGCGCATATTTTTCATGTGCCTTCTGTTTCCTTCAGTCCCGTGTTGCTCATATAATGTACTTCTCCTCTAAAGAAAAGAGGTTCCTCTGTACTGTCATTGTTAATAGGCTTGTCTCCAAAGATCGCTGGTGGTTCCCTTCATGTGGCACGTGCCACAAGTCTGCGAAACATAAAGGCTATCACTACGTATGCTCGGACGACAATTGCTCATCTACCCACGCAGACCTGACGTGAGTACCACCGCTATTGTTTGGTCAGTTTTGTTTCTATTCATTATCTGACACCTTATATTATGTTGGGTGTGTTCAGGTACTGTGTTTCAGTCTTCGCATCTGATGGCACCGTACAGGATGAGTTTATGTTGTTTGACAAGGTCACAGCGGGTGCTATGGGGAAAACGATATTTCCTATTCTGCACCAAAGATACCCAGGTTATAGTAGGATGGATGACCCGGCTAATGCTGCGAGGCATAACGCGTTTGTTCCGCCTGAGATTACTCGCCTCATTAGACAAAAGTACAAGCTTACGGTCTCCGTATCCAAAAAATGGAAACTCCATAACACCCAGGAATTTTCTTTCCAGGTCAACATGATTGAAGAAACCTACAAATCCTCTTTGTCACCAACTTCCTTTAGTGTTCCATCTCGATCTGCTAGAGCATCCTCGTTAGGCAGTGGTTCAACAAGACAAGACACAAATTGTTTTGGAAGACGCTGCCTCAAATGCAAATGTCTATTTCCTTGCCTTGTAATTATTTCTATGTCGTTCCACACGTACCATTCTTACTTTTGATTGGTCCATGTTGTAGAATACTGCACATCATGAGGTTGGCGATTGAAAGGATCGTATGGGCACCTATAAGGGGGGGGTGAATAGTTGCTACTTTAAATTTTCTTCTTTTAAAATTAAGGTTTGACAAGAAAGGTAAATTCTCTAGATAATGCAACTAATGTGAATTTACCTATATGACAAACAAGCACTAGCTAACACGACACTAAGCAAGAACAAGTAAGGAAAGTGCGGTAAAAGATAGAAGTAACCAAAGTGGTGGACGCGGAGACACAAGGATTTGTTTCCCGTAGTTCCTTCCTTTTGAGGGAAAGTACGTCTACGTTTGGAGAGGGGGTGGTATCAAACCACCTACGCCACGAAAGGCCTCCCTTGTTCTCCGATGAACCTCAACCCAACGGGATTGATCCACCTTCCACTATATCGGCAACCTTCGAGGTGGATGCCGGCACCTTTACAAGTTTGGGGCACACATCCACAACTTAATTGGAGGCTCCCAAATACAAGCAAGCTGTCAAGACAACCAAAGATAAGCTTGTAAGAACCAAATCTGGAACTAGGGTTTCCAAAGAAAACACTAGAGCAATGGGGCCCTCAAATGAATGAGGGGGAAATGAAGATCTCTTTTGGTGAAGTAGTAGATCAAGGCCTCCTCCTTCGATTCTCCAAAGATCAACTACTTTGGATGGTGGAGTGAAGAGATCTTGGCGATTTGGTGGCTCAAATGGAGGTGGTAGTCTTCAATGCAACGAGCACCTTGTCCCAAGGTAGGTGGAGGGGTATTTATACCACTTGGAGAAATCTGTCCGTTGGTGCATTGAATGCACCGGTACTACCGGTACTCAAGCGGTAGTACCAGTGGCAACCGGTACTACCGATCAAGTACCGGACCAAGTACCGGAGAGGGCGCCATGTGGTCGAGCCAGCCACGGTCACGTGCGGAACCACCTAGCGGTACTACCCCCAAGCGGTAGTACCGGTCACAAGAAGCGGTACTACCGGTTAAGGGGGTAGTACCGGTCCCAAATACCGGTTGATACTGAGTGAGGAGGGAAGGCCTAGTTCTTCCTCAGAGTTTCCCAGTACTGCCGAGCGGTACTACCGTGTCCAAGCGGTAGTACCGCTCCGCGGTACTGGGTGGTACTGAGAATATTAGAGGCCTGCCCACCTCAATCTGATCCCACCAGTACTAGGGAGCGGTAGTACCGGAGTCAAGCGGTAGTACCGGTTGGTACAACCGCTACTACCGGTCAGCTCTGGTAACATTGGCCATAGCAACCAAGGGCAACCCAATATATGTACCACAACCTAGAAACCTGAGATGCACTTAGCGCACGATTAAACTGATAGATGTGTTATCATCAAACATCAAAATCTCATGGATAGGAAATGCTCTTTCAATCTCCCCCTTTTTGGTGTTTAATGACAACACACCTTTGCAAGATAATATTGGGGACATAAACATGGTGTTAGTAAAATAGAGACGGGGCTCCCCCTGGATGAGTAGGATCAATCCTCCCCCTCTATTTTACAAACACATCACGAGTGAACAAATAGAGATAGTAGCAATTGAACCCATACCTTTGCACAATAACTTGTGATGAGAGAAATATTGACAATTAATAACGCATATCATCACAAGATGGATCCGTGAAATACCCACATAATTTCACCATACATAGCACGAGTAGTTCCCAAATAGTTAGTACATAGAGTTCACACATAAATAGGAGGAAATCAAAGTTAACAAGCAATTAAAAGATCAAAGTAAGAACAAGCTTGTGACTTCCCATGCAACACCCGCATGCCTAAGGTGCACCATCTCCCCCTTTGGCATCAAGCCGCCAAAAAGGTACAAATGCAAGACTAACGCCCCGACAGTCAATCCTCCTCCTCATCATCAAAGTCCTCCTCATCATAGGTGGGTGGAGCACGGTGCGAGGAAGAGATATCATCATCCTAGTGGCTGTGCTTGGAGATCCATTGGTCTTCAGGAGTGATGTTGGTCTCGGAACCCGCAGAGATGGTCAATCCTTGAGCTTCCATCAAGTCCTTCTGCCGAGCACAAGATTTCTTGGCATACACATGAGCCTCATACATGCGCTTCTGATTGTCAACTTGGAAGCAAAAGATCTTCTTGAGCTTGACCTCCATCCTCTTGGCCCAAGATGGCTCAATCACATTCCCTTCTTCATCCACCTCGTCACCCTCTACATTGTGAGGCTTAGAATGTTTCTTGAGCTTGAGTGCCTTGGGCCTATGCACAATGAGACGACGAGTGGATAGGGTCCTAGCAATGGTAGGGCACTTGGCAACAATGAGAGCCATGATGTAGGGAGAAAATGGCGGAACCCTCCGAGAGTGAGCAGCAGCAACCATCTCATTCCATATATAATCCATCACATCAAGAGCGGTGTCGGAGTCGCGGTTGAGGAAGGTGTTGAACAAAAAATCAACAGAAAATCCGTGAATCTCATCCTTGTTGCCTGCACGAGGAGCAACGGTTTCACGGAAGATGCGGTGGAGAATATCATATGTGGGGAGAAGATCCTTGATCTTGCCTGGAATACCGCGGCCCTGGATATAAAGAGGTGCAAGAACATACTTCTTGGAGGAGTTCTCTCGCAAGTGACAGCGGAAACCACAAGGAGTGTCCCGACCACGATCTTCATACCCCAGAGTGGCCTCCTTGATTGCACCTTGAGTCATCCAAGTGATTTTCCGAGTGCGGCCAGTGGAGAAATGAGCAGTGGCATAAAACTGGGCAATGAGAAGAGGCTCATAGTCATGCTGAAACTCCATGATGGGGAAATAGCCAATGTTAGAGCAGATTTCTTTAGCTTCAGCAAAATAATCAAGGTTCTTGTTGATGTGTTCCATATCAATCCATAGCTGCGGCACAACGATCTGAATATTTGTCAAAAGGACTTCATGGTAGACACGCTCTTGGAAGGCATTGTAGAACAAGCTGTCTTCCCTGCCCTCATCACGGTTGCGGACATAGGGATTGTCAATCCTCAAAGTGCGGAACTCAGCATCAGATATGTCAGATAGTTTCCTTGGCCCTGATGGCCATGAGCTACAACTCTTGGTGCGCACCGAGGAAGGGGGACGAGGAGGGGGAGCACTGCCACGGCTATTAGACCGCTTGGTGACCCCCTCACGACCCCCACGGCCACCTCGAGAAGCAGGGATCTTCATACGACGCATGGGATGAGTCATGACTTCTTCCTCAGACTCTATCTCTTACTCAACAATCTCACGACTTGCTTTGGAGCGCTTACGCGCACCCCTAGAACCATCTGTATCTGTGACAGCAAGAGGGAGAACAAAAGGAGGGTAAGGGCACAAGAACCCAAAATGAATGAAGGAAGAATCCATGGTTTAGTAAATATGTTGAGATCAGTTGGGACCGGTACTACCGGAACTGGCAACCGGTAGTACCGCTTGCAAGCGGTAGTACCGGAAAATTTTCCGGTACTACCGGTCGAGCGGTACGGGCACATTAACGGGAGAGCACGGTCCAAAGTGGCCTCAACAATCAAGAACACATTGATTCTACCAAGTAACAATGTAACACCCCAGTTTTAGTTAATCTATATTAGGGTTTGTTTTGTGCATCATGAGCATCATGCTTTAAATTGTGCATTGAAGGAAATAAGATAAAACCCTAAAACCCTAATCTTCCCCTCTCTATTTGAAACACATTCAAAAGGTTTTAAATATTTGAAAAAAATACAAAAGTGTGGAGCCAAATGGATTATAGGGTCCCCTGATTATTTTATATATTTTACAAAAACTCTGGTAATTTTGAATGGTTCAAAACAGGTTTGAAAATGAAAAAATTCAAAGCAGAAATTAGAAACAGAAAAGAGAAAAAGATTTGCTAAAAAAAAGCCAGAGCAAGCCAGCCCAGTAGCCCAGCTTCCCTCTCCCCTATGTCTGTCGCACACCCGCAGCACCCGCAACCCAGCAGCGGCCCAGCAGGCCTGTACCCCTTCGTCGGTTTTCCCCTTTCTTCTTCCTCCCGTCGACGCAAGGAGCTTGGTGGCGCGTCTGCCGCCGTCCGCCGCTTGGTCGCCACGATTCGTGCACCGCTGAGGATCCTGCGAGGATAAGAAGGTCGCCGAGCACGCCTCTCTTCCTCTCCCTTCCCTTATCCTCTCCCCGCTTGCTCTCTCTCCCTCGTTTCCTCTCGAGCCCGAACCCTAGCTCGCCGGGCCTCGCTTGGGAGCTCCACGTTGCTCGACTCATTCGGTTTCCCTCAGCCGCGTGAGCTGGTGTGCTCCTAGGCGTCCGAATCAAGCCCGTCTTCACCGACACCGACGAGCGCCGACGTCGCCATTGCCGTCAATCTAGTCCACCCTGTGCCTCGCCGTCGACCTCTCTAGCTTCAGGGTGAGCTAGCGGTTCCTCTGGAACCCTCCAATTCCTCCCTCTTGCCCTGTTGCTTGCTCACGTCGTGCGCTGCCCTCTGCCGTCGCCATTCGCCGTCACCACCGTCATTCCGACAACCAATCCGCAGCGGCGCCGCCCATTTTAGGTTCCCCTCGTTGCGCTGATTCGAGTAGGCTAGCTCGTGCAGCCCCACGTGCCCTCCTCCACTATCTCCGGCCACCGTCTGGCCGCTCTTCGGCGTGCTCACGTGTCGCTTGCGTGGTCCCCGCGTGGCGTCTACGTGGCAGCCGCGTGGAGACGACGTGGCCAACCCGCTGCCTTCCAGCGTGGCTAGCTGAGGTGGCCCCGGGCCCCTCTGTCAGTCACTGCGGCTGGGTAAGCCTCGGTGTAAAAAATAATTAAAACCCCAGCTGATGTCACAGTGATGCAATAAACCCTTTTAATTGGTTTAATAATTTCTGAAATTGATTTAAATCTTGTAAATTCAATATCTAATTATTTATAAGTCAGAAAAATACAAATAATATAGCAAAATTTCAGAAAAACGAAACCTAGCCATATAATCTATAAACATGCATTCTTCAACAACTTAAACGACAAGTTTAAATATAAGAACATAGTAACCCCTCTCATATACATCTAGAGTTTCCTCGAGTTAGAGTTTTCACCCCTCGGAACCCGGATTAAACTGTCGAGCATGCTTTAGGGTTACTTTTCAATACAATTCAACTTGTCATATCATCATCCTTGCTTGAGCATTGCATCGATGCCATTGTTGATTGTTTTACCTTTCTTTCCGGTGTTTTCTTCTCCCCGGTAGAATACGATGTCGAGATCGATATCGAAGACCGAGATCAAGGCCGGTGAAGATCGAAGAACAATACTTGACGAACTGTAACCAAGTCAAGTACAAGTCTTCCGAAGATCTATTTATGTGATATCAACTGGCAAAGACAAGCATAGCCCTACCATGATATAATCCTATGATTCTGAAAGCATTTAAATTATTGCCATTATGCATACGATTCTACTATGGTATTTTATCGATAGATAGAGTATCCTATATATTGCATTACTCCCTTTGAGCTTATATTACCTGATCCACTGCTCCTAGTATAACTAGGTTTGGCTTGTATGCACTGCTAGAGCTCTTATTCGTGTCTGCTTAGCCATGCATAGCTGTTGAATCTGGTCCATCCAGATGATGTATCAGATGCAGATAATCTGGTATGTCAGGAGAACGTGATGAGATGAGATCAGTGATATGAGTTAAACATGCTAAGGCTTGTATGGGAGGCCACGGTGGGATGTGGTTTTTCTAGTCCCATGCTCGCCACCCTTAGGACCCTAGGTTCTTACCTCTTGAACCAAGACGAGCGTACAACCACACGGGGCAAATAGGGACCCCATGATTGACTAACTTTCCTAGTAGATTCCATGAGTCACATAGTTCGGGCGTTTCATTCGACATATGCATAGAAAACCTTTTGAAAGATTTGCTGGGTGCAGGTTCATTCATAACAGGTAGGGAAGCGTGGATCGGGTTGCTTGGGGTAGATGGCGCCCCTGATAAACCAACCTCGCCTCACATCTTTAAGTACCGGCTTCGGGATTTGGCCCGTTATGGCGGAACTATACTTATTGCGTGACTCATGGTCTCGGCGAAAGCAAGGTAAAGGTCGTGTCCAACCACACCCTCTGACAGCACACCAAGGAAGTGTGTCAAGTGGCAATAAGAGTCGGTTTATACGTGTGGGTAAAGTTGTACACCCCTGCAGGGTAGTAATCTTACGGAAAGCAGTGTCCACGGTTATGGACGACTTGGGAATGGATGGGAGATCATAGAGAACTTGAACCTAGTTGGTAGATGATGATGATTCGGTGGATATCAAAATATGATGATCAATATTTTAGAGATGTCGCTCTCTTTTCCCCTTTTAAAATACTCTGATTAGACGAGCTTCTTCTCCCTCTTGTTTTATAAACAAAAGTGGCTTTATGCAAAACAACTCCACCAGCCAGAAGTCTTGCGGAGTACATCCTGTACTCACCCTTGCTTTGTTGATACTTTTGGCAGAGTAAGTGTTCCCTGAAGATCAGTTTGGTACTACATTGACATCGACGAGTAGCTTGGGGTTCCCGGCCGACAGCCTGGAATCTATGGGCTCGGACGTCATCGTTATGCTTCAGGCCTCTTAGGCCATTTGTTAAATTTACTATACTTAATAGCATAATTTGCCTTCCGTTGTTTGATGTTTGTGTTCAGTGACCTCTGCTTGTAATAATTTGGTTCTCTGCTCAGTTATGAGCTCACTGTAATAATTTTTGTGTTATCAATTCTTCACTGGATATCCTCGAGGTCAAGGTTAAGCTTATGTCAGACGAAGGTCTGGGATTTGTTTAGCCCTGATCCCGGGGGTGTCAAAGTTCTTGGTATCAGAGCAGTACTGACTGTAGGAAAACCTTGCTATTGGTCAATGTTGAGTATAGTGTTTGTGAAAACTATTTTCTGTGAAAACTCTATTATGCTTCTTTTACTCCTTATCCAGTTTCTCTCTAACTCTGGGCTCATCTTATCTGGTGTTGATTTGGAAAAGTTTTGATATCTCTTCTAATCTTTCAAATCTTAGGTTCCTTTTGTGCATGTCGTTTCTCAACCAGTTGACCTAGTGTTGAATTCTCTAGAGTTGTGTGTGTTGTGAATTCCTTGTTCCCCTTTGCTCTTGTTCATCTGAGAGATTCATTTCTATCATGATCTCTCTACTTTCTGGACCCGCAATATTATATTGTTTATTCCATAGTGTTCTGCTCTAACGTTCGAGGTTTACTTTCGCCTTGTCCGCCTCCTTTTTATTTGTTTGGGTACTTCAAAAGTTGTTTCTTCTCTTGGAAGTTACCTCGTGATTACTACCTTGCGGTGTATGTTGTGTCACTCAAGTAGTAGTTAATCTTTTCTCGGGTTTTAACCCTTGGACTTGAACCTAAGATCCCCAATTGTGATGTATTCTGGTGTTGTGAATCTTGTACATGAAGCTGATCTTTAACCCAAGATTCGTTCCTTTGACCCCTGTTGCTAATGTTCACACATTAACCCAGGATGGCTGGTACTACAATTCTAGCCTTCAAGCTTGTGGTCTTTGTCATGATTGAATTCTGACAAATAAGGACTTCCCCTACCACATTCTATGGAAGATGTTCTTTAATGGAACCAAATAGATCACGACAAGAGTACTCCTCGTGAGTCTCGCATCTATACTCGTGACTCTGCCACACCTTTTCCCTTCCCTGCATTGGTTTTCGGAAGATTGTTGACTTATGCATCCACATCTTGGGATTCCATCCTGAGCATGTTCTTTTCCCCTTGTTGTTTTCCGACCTTTGTCTACCCGTTGGTAGCCAAGTAGTAAATGTGCATCGGTGTCTTACGAAGCAAGATAATATTGTGTTTCGTCAAGACAAACCATTTCAGAATGTCTAGGAGAAACAAACTCCAGTACCTCGTCATTTCTAGGACCAGGTCAAAGTCTTGTAATCCGTAGATCAAGAGGCATTGATTGTCTTCAACCTGAAAGTATCACACTCTTTTATACTAAGAGGCCGTGCCGAGTTTCATGACCCTTCAATGAAGCGATGCTCTTACACATATTACCCACCCTTCCTCGAGCTCTCGCGCTCGTGAGTGATGCGTGTGCATAATAATGTGGCCATTTGAGATTCTTAGCAATTATTATTGTTTAGAACTCAAAGGACATTTGTGTCATTCTTAGCGTGATTGGTTAACCCTATCACTAAGCAAAGGATGATTATGCTACAAAGTCCACTATTCTGGTACATATTTTCCGTCAAAGATTTAGGCTTGTGCAGAAACTCTAAGACTAAGTCTTCTTGCCTTACCAAGCAAGTTTCCTCTCGAACGAAGTGACATGTCGGTGGTTCGTGATATTCTAGATGTCTACTAGAAGTATCGCCATGTTGCCACATGACCGTGTTGTCAAGTTCTTGAGCAAGCAAGTTCTTTGAACTGCTCTTTTCTCCAAGGATCTGTTCTGGATACCCCTGAACTAGTTGGTTGAGCTTAAACAACAACTTGGAGAGACTACGTTCTTTATAAAAGGGATGTCTAGTTTTGTTTGTGCTGAAGAAAGATAGTATTTCCTTTATGGATATGTTATCTTCCCATCTTTGATTTGATTTGGGTTATCGTCAAATCAAACTCAGTTCCAAGGACTATCTTGATGGTGTTTCTACTTGTGATGTTTCACTTGAGTACATCCTCATGTCCTTTGGTCTGACCAATATTCTCGCCTTGTTCATGAAGCATATGAGTCCATCTTACTGGAGTGTCTCGATAAGTTTATTGTTGAGCCCATCGACAATGTTCTTATCCTTTCCATGTTAGATTGGATTCATATGGGACATTGGGAATCAATTTTGGAAACTTGCGAGAACCTTCTTTGAGTCATCTCGAAGTATGTGTTCTGGATGTTAGAAGTAACCTTCTCTAGTTCACGTGCAACTGTTGAGAGATGTCGTCGTGGAGTCAAGAAGAGCTATCTATCTTTCCTTAAGGACATATGTGTGTTTTATTGTTAGTACTTTATGTGTGTGAAGTTGTCTTTTGAAAAGTTGCGAATGCATAAGTCTAGCAATCTAGCTCATCCTTTGGACCTTTACACTGTAGTCCATATCTTGAGCATCTAGTAACTTTACCTTTGCGGTAAATGTTGCAAACTTTCTATTCAGACATGCTGAGTCTGAAGTATCATACCACCTAACCAAATCTGAATCTCAAGCAGATACGATGGTTGGTGTTCCTAAAGGTTTTGACATAGGTCTCTTTGTAAATTCGGCAATATTGATGTAATGGTTGACATACTTAGACGAAAAGACCCCTTTGTCATATCCCTTGATTCAGCAATAACAACCACACTTCATGAGGCTTCTTCTATAATTTATTATAGGAGTTCTTCTTATGGTTTTCCTTGTATCCGAAGTCCGACCTTTATTTGATGTTTGCTTCCTTGAACATCAAGGAGAACATTTAAAGTAGTGTTGCTAAATGTCTCTCGGTCGATCCTCCAGATCCTTTTATGTTGGCAAGCATTTTGTTGTGCCAAATAATTGAAGTCTGAGAATGAAGTTCCTTTCTTCTCGTGTTATCAGGAATCTTCTTACTCATCTAGTGGTGCAAAGTGATATCATGATCTTTGGCAAAGATTTTTAATAAGTTCTGGATGAATAAAGAGTTTTATTTGTTTTCCCAACCATGTTTCAAGAGTGACTATGATTTTGGTAATCAAAAGTTCCTCTTGCTACATGCTTCTTGTGACTCATACGAGTCCTCTCCACCAAAACACCTTTCTGTCTTGGCCTTCTGTTGAATGAAAGAGTGATCCTTCTATGTCAAAAGTAGTTCAATAGCTTGGTTTTGTTGATCCATATCTCTACAAAACGAAATCCCTACTTAAGCCGTTTATTAGAGGTTCATATCGAAGTCTGTGGTTATGTTCTTTCTGTTGGAAGCTTTCTTCTTCAGAAGCTTCAAAACCTCATGTAAGTTCCATGGTCACAATCCTTATGAAGACCATCTATCTAACAACTTGAAACCTTATCCTCTTGTTTCCTCCGTTACCTAGGTGTGTTTCATGTGTCATCTCAGAGTGTTTTTGAACATTCCATCCATGAGATGACCATGAGATACTCAGTTTGTTGTTTAGTGTGTTTCTCTCTTATCTTTAGAGTGGCCCTGTTTCCTTCTCTCTCTGTCTCTTTTCCTACCTTTGGAATCTCGAGTTGAGATTCTCGTAAGGGGGATAGAGCTGTAACACCCCAGTTTTAGTTAATCTATATTAGGGTTTGTTTTGTGCATCATGAGCATCATGCTTTCGATTGTGCATTGAAGGAAATAAGATAAAACCCTAAAACCCTAATCTTCCCCTCTCTATTTGAAACACATTAAAAAGGTTTTGAATATTTGAAAAAAATACAAAAGTGTGGAGCCCAAATGGATTATAGGGTCCCCTGATAATTTTATATATATTACAAAAACTCTGGTAATTTTGAATGGTTTAAAACAGGTTTGAAAATGAAAAAATTCAAAGCAGAAATTAAAAAACAGAAAAAGAGAAAAAGATTTGCTAAAAAAAATAGAGCCAGAGCAAGCCAGCCCAGCAGCCCAGCTTCCCTCTCCCCTCTGCCTGTCGCACACCCGTAGCACCCGCGGCCCAACAGGCTCGTACCCCTTCGCCGGTTTTCCCCTTTCTTCTTCCTCCCGTCGACGCAAGCAGCTCAGTGGCGCGTCTGCCGCCGTCCGCCGCTTGGTCGCCACGATTCGTGCACCGCTGAGGATCCTGCGAGGATAAGAAGGTCGGAGAGCACGCCTCTCTTCCTCTCCCTTGCCTTATCCTCTCCCCGCTTGCTCTCTCTCCCTCATTTCCTCTCGAGCCCGAACCCTAGCTCGCCGGGCCTCGCTATTCTCGACCACTCCAACCCCTGCCGTGAAGCTTGGGAGCTCCGCGTTGCTCGACTCGTTCGGTTGCCCTCAGCCGCGTGAGCCGGCGTGCTCCCAGGCGCCCGAATCGAGCCCGTCTTCACCGACACCGACGAGCGCCGACGTCGCCATTGCCGTCGATCTAGTCCACCCTGTGCATCGCTATCGATCTCTCCAGCTTCAGGGTGAGCTAGCAGTTCCTCTGGACCCCTCCACTTCCTCCCTCTCACACCGTTGCTTGCTTGCGTCGTGCGCTGCCCTCTGCCGTCGCCATCCGCCGTCGCCACCGTCGTTCCGACGACCAATCCGCAGCGGCGCCGCCCATTTTAGGTTCCCCTCGTTGCGCTTATTCGAGTAGGCTAGCTCGTGCAGCCCCACGTGCCCTCCTCCACCGTCTCCGGCCACCATCTGTCCACTCTCCAGCGTGCTCATGTATCGCTTGCATGGTCCCGCATGGCGTCTACGTGGCAGGCGCGTGGAGATGACGTGGCCAACCCGCTGCCTTCAAGCGTGGCTAGCTGAGATGGCCCTGGGCCCCTCTGTCAGTCACTGCGGCTGGGTAAGCCTCGGTGTAAAAAATAATTAAAACCCCAGCTAATGTCACAGTGACGCAATAAACCCTTTTAATTGGTTTAGTAATTTCTGAAATTGATTTAAATCTTGTAAATTCAATATCTAATTATTTATAAGTCAGAAAAATAGAAATAATATATCAAAATGTTAAGAAAAATGAAACCTAGCAATATAATATATAACCATGCATTCTTCAACAACTTAAATGACAAGTTTAAATATAAGAACATAGTAACCCCTCTCATATACATCTGGAGTTTCCTCGAGTTAGAGTTTTCACCCCTCGGAACCCCGATTAAACTGTCGAGCATGATTTAGGGTTATTTTCAATACAATTCAACTTTTCATATCATCATCCTAGCTTGAGCATTGCATCGATGCCATTGTTGATTGTTTTCCCTTTCTTTCCGGTGTTTGCTTCTCTCCGGTAGAATACGATATCGAGATCGAGATCGGAGACGGAGATCAAGGCCGGCGAAGATCAAAGAACAATACTTGACCAACTGTAACCAAGTCAAGTACAAGGCTTCCGAAGATCTATTTATCTGCTATCAACTGGCAAAGGCAAGAATAGACCCACCATGATATAATCTGTAATGCCGGAAATATTAAAAATTAGAAATTGATTGTTATTTTATTCTATACATCATCGTGACATCATCATGCATATTTTACTATAAAATTATTTTTGTCAAACTATATTTTGTTTTACTAAATATCCCTATGGTTTTATTAAACCCGTCTCTCGTTCTTATTTTAAAATTAAATCAAATAATATTTTCCGTAGCAAAAGATTTTCTTGTTTTATAAATAAAACTAGGCTAAAAGCCCGTCTAAAGTTTTGGGACAAAACTAGCCTCATCTAGTCTACTTTAGACTAGATAAATAGTCTATTCCCCTTCTTTCCTCACACCCTAACCTCTGAGCCAAATCCCTCACCTCTTTCTTTTTTCCTCCTTCGCCGCCAGCGCTTATGTTTTCCCTTGTCGGACAGCAGTAGAGCAACAACAGCCTCGTACATTTTTTGTCCAAGATCTAGCTAGCTGATCCCGATCAATCAAGTTATCAGATCTCTATGTCCTTCATTTCCTTGTCCTTCGCATGCATATCCTCAAGAGTTGATCATGTATCCACACGCCATATCTCCTTCTGTTCTTATCTGCTACAACACACCATCGGGTTCCGTCACTGCAGGAGCAGATGGCCGCCGACTTGCCCCTTCGTGTGTGCATAGCGGCGTCCAGATCTCTGACCTCGCAGGGGCTCCTCTGCCTTCCCATCCATTCCACCAACAGCAGCCACACATCACCGAATCGCCACCACTCCGCCGCCTTGGCTCTCACGGCAGCAGCTTGAGCAACTATAAATCTCCACTCCGCTGTCCTTGCCTCGGTCTCCGCTCGGGCACGCGCCAGGCCAACCACTGACCAGGCCATACCCCGCCTCGGACCTGCAGCGCAGCATACATCGATGTTGGTGATCCCTTCCTGCCTGCCTCGCTCCAAGTTGACGCCAGCGCATGGGGAGCCGTGTCACGCCTGGTCTTCTTGACGCTCCGCAAGCAGCAGGCCACCGGCCGCACGCCTCCAAGTGTCGTTTGGGAGCAGGACAACTAGGTGCTTCACGGTGTGCACACTATTTTGTCTCGTCAATCTGTTGCTTGCTAAAGTTTGGTTTCATGTCCTCGGCGCAGCTGCTCCTGGAGGCTATGCCTGTCACGTCTTTGACAAAATACCCGCAAGAGTTGTGGTACTTTCTCCTCCTTTTAATTCAACTTGTCTGATTTGTCGTCCGATGCCGTCACCCTCGTACAAGATCTTCTTCTGGTAACCACTACTTCAACTATATTGCAAAGATCATTTCCTTGCCTCTCCGATTCAAACCGTAAGACCTCTATCCGAACCGCTATTTTATAAATCGCCATATTAAACTTGTTACATATTAAATCGTTCATACTCGCATACATATTTATTTGTTTGAGGGTACTTTGTCGATTCACCTAAATTAAATATGGAGACTATATGCGGGTTATATTTATATTATCTCGACTCCATTTAAATTTATGTAGCTCACATATGCCATGTTTCTGCCTTACTAATCAACATTTAATATGTGTGGTAGCTAAATAACTTGAACCTTCTACTTAAATGTCAGGATCCCGATTCCGGACCGCATGTTTCCATGTCATGCATCATATTATAATCATGCCGGATCTTTCGTCCTAGTATTAAATATTGCATCCGTTGCCTCTTCTAGTGTTTTGCTTCTTCGCGGACTAGGCCGATGAGTTGATGCGAGTGTCGACCCGATCTTCGGGTGAACCTTCGACAATGTTTCCAGGCGAGCATTCTCCCCCTTCTACCTATTTTGCATTTATAGTCTTTACTTCCTTACTTTGATCTATTGCTATCCTTATTGTCGATGCTATAGTACCATTCCTTTATTTACCTGCTCCACTATATTGCCTTGGTTACCCTATTGCCTTGTTTGATTAGCTAGCTTTGTCCTTGCGAGTCGTAGGCATGCTTAGAACCGCTCTCATACAGATGGAACATGATACTCGAATATTGTTGGTGATAAGATAATTAATCTGATGTTATTGGTTATGGTTTCACCTAATGATAAGGCCCCGGTAGGGACCACCGTTGGGAACTGCTTGAGCCGACCTAGGACCCGTTCGTTCCACGATACCAGTTCTGAGTTGATCGCGCTAACCAAACGTGGGGGCCTCTGGGATCCCCCCCTCAACTACCGGTGCTATTCGTATATCTAGAGGGTTATAAAATTGGTTTTCCATTTGGTGCACACGCATAATATGTCCTCGTACATGGGTGAGTTGATATGTCTTCGGACTTGATATTTTGGTGGACTGCCATGGCTTGCATTGCATAAATATGGGATAACGTGTCGGAGGTGGGATGGAGCTCTACAAGTTATCTTCCGATCATCGCCCGGCCGTAGACTCAAACGCGGTGTCTTCCTTGAGAATCGTCGTACCTCTTGGTTGGATCAACATAGTAGGTGATGCCTCTGGATATGCGCGTAGTTAAGGGACAGTTCTTGTTGTGAGATTCGGATGGCACGCGTGATATGTTGCCTGATGGGTTGAGCATGCGTTTGGGTATAGTAGTGCACCCCTGCAGGGTAACTCTTTTCGAGAAGCCGTGTGCCCACGGTTATGGGCGCCTCAGGAGTACAGCGTCATGATCATAGACAACGCCATTAATGTTTTTTCTCTAATAATATGATTAGTAATTAGTCTTAGCAACTATACACCTGCTTAACTAAAATTACTACCGTGTGTGTTCCGCAAGGGGACTTCCTCGACTGGTCTTCGAGGGGGAAATCTTTGGATGGGTTATGTTTGGTGTTATATATAGTTATCGCTTAGTGCTCTCTTATCTCGCTCTAATAGCCGAAGTTGTAGCGTGTCTCTATAAGATAGATAGTGCAAGCTTTGCTACCGCTGAGCCCACCATACCTATGTAGGCGAGGACCGCCGAATTCTAGTATCGCCGTGTACCAGCCTCAGTACTGACTGTTCTCTTTCTGTTTTCCTTTGCCTTTTGTCGGCACCCTTTTGTCTTGACAGGTAAGCCATTGACGACGTTAGCAAGGTAAACCTTCCGGCTTGGCCTGGGCAGGGTTATGGACATCGCTTGGTTATTCTTCAGGACTCTTAGTCCCATTTGTATATTGTCCGTACTCGGATACTATTTGGCTTTCTTTATGATTTGTATCATTTTTATTCTTGACTCGTTGAGTCGTTGTTGTATATATAATTTCTTGTGGACTCCGTTGTAAACCACTGTGATGTAACTACTTGTATTCAAATCCCACCCACACGGAAGTGTCTGGTGGGCGTCTTTGAATCGTTTCTATGCGTACTTTGGCGGGAAATGCCGAGATCTGCATAGACCCGATTCGGGGGCGTTACAATTGGTATCAGAGCAAAGGTTTACGATACCCCACTGGTCCAGCCTGTAGGTTAACCTTGCCAACGGTCGAAGTCTAGTGTCAAAATTATTTTACTACAAATGCGTTGTATAGGTCTAATTAGCTCTAATTTTATACCTCACCTCCTTTCTTTCTCCTCTTATCTTTGCGTGTTTTAATCTTCTCCCTTACCTTGTTCAAGTATAGGATTCTCGTGGTTGGGTCTTCCGTCGTACCTTTAGGGTTCCGCTTTTTCTCCTTTTGTAACGGTGGATTTACATCTGAATTTCATTCTACTTGATCCTTCTTCAAATATCTCCTGATGTCCTGCAATTTCTGCGATGACATCATCTACCTGAATCTTTTGTTAATACTGATTGTCAAGATCTTCAGTCTGAATTCTGAGAGTTGGTTAATGCTTCTTCTATTGATGTACACAGTAATGCTTTGAGTGCGGAATGGAGTCCTGACCATACCACTACTCTTATCATTCGCCCTTGTACATTGATTGAAGGAACCATGCAATTTTACTCCTCCATGGAAGTTAAAGGTGGCCTTATCTTTGATACCTCTACTTCCACCTTTGCCTCTCCGGAGTGTTCTTTCGAAGAACATGAGCAACCAACCCTTGTTGGTGGTGTTGACGATTTCAAGACGGGACAAGAATTCTTGTTAGTGGTGTCGCGACCATCAATCTGATGCAAGAAGATCCAATCATTAACCCCCTTCCCCCCGGTGTCTCTGCTTGGATCTCGGGACGAGATCCCTTGTTAGTGGTGTCGAGTTGTAATGCCCGGAAATATTAAAAATTAGAAATTGATTGTTATTTTATTTTGTGCATCATTATGACATCATCATGCATATTTTATCCGTAAAATTATTTTTGTCAAACTATATTTTGTTTTACTAAATATCCCTGTGGTTTTATTAAACCCGTCTCTCGTTCTTATTTTAAAATTAAATCAAATAATATCTCCCGCAGCAAAAGATTTTCTTGTTTTATAAAAAAAACTAGGCTAAAAGCCCGTCTAAAGTTTTGGGCCAAAACTAGCCTCATCTAGTCTACTTTGGACTAGATAAATAGTCTATTCCCCTTCTTTCCTCAAACCCTAACCTCTGAGCCAAATCCCTCACCTCTTTCTTTTTTTCCTCCTCCGCCGCCAGCGCTTCTGTTTTCCCTTGTGGGACAGCAGTAGAGCAACAACAGCCTCGTACAATTTTTGTTCAAGATCTACCTAGCTGATCCCGATCAATCAAGCTATCATATCTCTATGTCCTTCATTTCCTTGTCCTTCGCATGCAAATCCTCAAGAGTTGATCATGTATCCACACGCCATATCTCCTCCTGTTCTTATATGCTACAAGACACCATCGGGTTCCGTCCCTGCAGGAGCAGGTGGCCGCCGAGTTGCCCCTTCGTGCGTGCATAGCGGCGTCCAGATCTCTGACCCCGCAGGGGCTCCTCTGCCTCCCCATCCATTCCACCAACAACAGCCACACATCACCGAATCGCCACCACTTCGCCGCGTTGGATCTTCACGGCAGCAGCTGGAGCAACTATAAATCGCCACTCCGCTGGCCTTGCCTCGGTCTCCGCTCGGGCACGCGCCATGCCAACCTCTGGCCAGGCCATACCGCGCCTCGGACCTGCGGCGCAACATACATCGTTGTTGGTGATCCCTTCCTGCCTGCCTCGTTCCAGGTTGACGCCAGCGCATGGGGAGCCGTGTCACGCCTGGTCTTCTTGACGCTCCGCTAGCAGCAGACCACCGGCCGCACGCCTCCAAGTGTCGTTAGGGAGCAGGACAACTAGGTGCTTCACGGTGTGCACACTATTTTGTCTCGTCAATCTGTTGCTTGCTAAATTTTGGTTTCATGTCCTCGCCGCAGCTGCTCCTGGAGGCTATGCCTGTCACGTGTTTGACAAAATACCCGCAAGAGTTGTGGTACTGTCTCCTCCTTTTAATTCAACTTGTCTGATTTGTCGTCCGATGCAGCCACCCTCGTACAAGATCTTCTTCTGGTAACCACTACTTCAACTATATTGCAAAGATCATTTCCTTGCCTATCCGATTCAAACCGTAAGATCTCTATCCGAACCGCTATTTTATAAATCGCCATATTAAACTTGTTGCATATTAAATCGTTCATACTCGCATACATATTTATTTGTTTGAGGGTACTTTTTCGATTCACCTAAATTAAATATGGAGACTATATGCGGGTTATATTTATATTATCTCGACTCCATTTAAATTTATGTAGCTCACATATGCCATGTTTCTGCCTTACTAATCAACATTTAATATGCGTGGTAGCTAAATAACTTGAACCTTCTACTTAAATGTCGGGATCCCGATTCCGGACCGCATATTTCCATGTCATGCATCTTATCATAATCATGCCGGATCTTTCGTCCTAGTATTAAATATTGCATCCGTTGCCTCTTCTAGTGTTTTGCTTCTTCGCGGACTAGGCCGATGAGTTGATGCGAGTGTCGACCCGATCTTCGGGTGAACCTTCGACAATGTTTCCAGGCGAGCATTCTCCCCTTTCTACCTATTTTGCATTTATAGTCTTTACTTCCTTACTTTAATCTATTGCTATCCTTATTGTCGATGCTATAGTACCGTTCCTTTATTTACCTGCTCCACTATATTGCCTTGGTTACCCTATTGCCTTGTTTGATTAGCTAGCTTTGTCCTTGCGAGTCGTAGGCATGCTTAGAACCGCTCTCATACAGATGGAACATGATAGTCGAATATGGTTGGTGATAAGATAATTAATCTGATGTTATTGGTTATGGTTTCACCTAATGATAAGGTTCCGACAGGGACCACCGTTGGGAACTGCTTGAGCCGACCTAGGACCCGTTCGTTCTACGATACCAGTTCTGAGTTGATCGCGCTAACCAAACTTGGGGGCCTCTGGGATCCCCCACTCAACTACCGGTGCTATTCGTATATCCAGAGGGTTATAAAATTGGTTTTCCATTTGGTGCACACGCATAATATGTCCTCGTACATGGGTGAGTTGATATGTCTTCGGACTTGATATTTTGGTGGACTGCCATGGCTTGCATTGCATAAATATGGGATAACGTGTCGGAGGTGGGATGGAGCTCTACAAGTTATCTTCCGATCATCGCCCGGCTGTAGACTCAAACGCTGTGTCTTCCTTGAGAATCGTCGTACCTCTTGGTTGGATCAACATAGTAGGTGATGCCTCTGGATATGCGCGTAGTTAAGGGACAGTTCTTGTTGTGAGATTCGGATGGCACGCGTGATATGTTGCCTGATGGGTTGAGCATGCGTTTGGGTATAGTAGTGCACCCCTGCAGGGTAACTCTTTTCGAGAAGCCGTGTTCCCACGGTTATGGGCGCCTCAGGAGTACTGTGTCATGATCATAGACAACGCCATTAATGTTTTGCCTCTAATAATATGATTAGTAATTAGTCTTATCAACTATATACCTGCTTAACTAAAATTGCCACCGTGTGTGTTCCGCAAGGGGACTTCCTCGACTGGTCTTCGAGGGGGAAATCTTTGGATGGGTTATGTTTGGTGTTATATATAGTTACCGCGTAGTGCTCTCTTATCTCGCTCTAATAGCCGAAGTTGTAGCATGTCTCTATAAGTTAGATAGTGCAAGCTTTGCTGCCGCTGAGCCCACCATACCTATGTAGGCGAGGACCACCGAATTCCAGTCTCGCCGTGTACTGGCCTCAGTACTGACCGCTCTCTTTCTGTTTTCCTTTGCCTTTTGTCGGCACCCTTTTGTCTAGACAGGTAAGCGATTGACGACGTTAGCAAGGTAACCCTTCTGTCTTGGCCTGGGCAGGGTTATGGACACCGCTTGGTTATTCTTCATGACTCTTAGTCCCATTTGGATATTGTCCGTACTCGGATACTATTTGGCTTTCTTTATGATTTGTATCATTTGTATTCTTGACTCGTTGAGTCGTTGTTGTATATATAAGTTCTTGTGGACTCTGTTGTAAACCACTGTGATGTAACTACTTGTATTCAAATCCCACCCACACGAAAGTTTCTGGTGGGCGTCTTTGAATCGTTTCTATGCGGATTTTGGCGGGAAATGTCGAGATCTGCATAGACCCGATTCGGGGGTGTTACATAATCCTATGATTTCGAAAGCATTTCAATTCCTGCCATGATGCATACGATTCTACTGTGGTCTTTTATCGATAGATAGAGTATCCTATATATTGCATTACTCCCTTTGAGCTTATATTACCTGATCCACTGCTCCTAGCATAACTAGGTTTGGCTTGTGTGCACTACTAGAGCTCTTATTCGTGTCTACTTAGCCATGCATAGCTGTTGAATCTGGTCCATCCAGATGATGCATCAAATGCAGATAATCTAGTATGTCAGGAGAACGTGATGATATGAGATCAGTGATATGAGTTAAACATGCTAAAGCTTGTATGGGAGGCCATAGTGGGATGTGGTTTTTCTAGTCCCATGCTCGCCACCCGTAGGACCCTAGGTTCTTACCTCTTGAACCAAGACGAGCGTACAACCACACGTGGTAAATCGGGACCCCATGATTGACTAACTTGCCTAGTAGATTCCATCAGTCACATAGTTCGGGCGTTCCATTCGACATATGCATAGAAAACCTTTTGAAAGATTTAGCGGGTGCAGGTGCATTCATAACAGGTAGGAAAGCGTGGACTGGGTTGCTTGGGGTAGATGGAGCCCCTGATAAACCAACATCGTCTCACATCTTTAAGTACCGGCTTCGGGATTTGACCCGTTATAGTGGAACCATACTTATTGCGTGACTCATGGTCTCGGCGAAAGCAAAGTAAAGGTCGTGTCCAACCACACCCTCTGTCAGCACACCAAGGAAGTGTGTCAAGTGGCAATAAGAGTCAGTTGGTACATATGGGTAAAGTTGTACACCCCTGTAGGGTAATAATCTTACGGAAAGCCGTGTCCACAGTTATGGACGACTTGGGAAAGGATGGGAGATCATAGAGAACTTGAACCTAATCATAAAACTTGGAAACTAATGTTTGTTGAGGATGCTTCCTCATGGGTACGAGGGGGTGATCCTAGTTGGTAGATGATGATGAGTCGGTTGATATCAAAAGATGATGATCAATATTTCAGAGATGTCGCTCTCTTTTCCCCTTTTAAAATACTCTGATTAGACGAGCTTCTTCTCCCTCTTGTTTTATAAACAAAAGTGGCTTTATGCAAAACAACTCCACCAGCCAGAAGTCTTGCTGAGTACACCATGTACTCACCTTTGCTTTGTTGATACTTCTGGTAGAGTAAGTGTTCCCTAAAGATCAGTTTGGTACTACATCGACATCGACGAGTAGCTTGGGGTTCCCAGACGGCAGCCTGGAATCTATGGGCTGGGATGTCATCGTTATGCTTCAGGCCTCTTAGGCCATTTGTTAAGTTTGCTATACTTAATAACATAATTTGCCTTCCGTTGTTTGCTGTTTATGGTCAGTGACCTCTGCTTGTAATAATTTGATTCTCTGCTCAGTTATGAGCTCACTGTAATAATTTTTGTGTCGTAGGGTCACTGTTGTGTTATCAATTCTTCACTGGATATCCTCGAGCTCAAGGTTAAGCTTATGTCAGACGGAGGACTGGGATTTGTTTAGCCCTAATCCTAGGGATGTCACAAACAAGGAATATATGGCGGTACAACCCCAAAGCAAGCTACTTTCTCCAAGAATCTAAGCAAAACCTAGATCCTATGAAGAAATCAAGAGTGAGATGGAGGGGAAGGTTGTACCGGGATCCATGGCGGTGGAGAGGGACCGGGAGCCCGCAAGGAATCTGAATCCAAGGAGGATCCGGGGAGAGGAGGATGCGGCGAAGCTCCGGTGGCTTCAAGATCTCCGGTGGAGGCGGTGGTTTATGTGGGGATTGGGGAGGAAAATGAGGCACTGAAGGGTGCCACCCCCGCGCGACCAATATATACCAGGAAAACGCCGACCGGTAGTACCGGTTATTGAAGCGATAGTACCGCTCGCAAGCGGTAGTACTAGTTCACCAACGGGTAGTACCGGTGACCGGTAGTATCGGACATACAAGCGGTAGTACCGGTCCTGGAGAAGTCTCCAGGACACGTCCTCGGAGCTACCCAGGTCCGGTAGTGCCGCTCCTAATCCGGTAGTACCGATTCCGTCTGAATCCAGAGCCAAGGATAATTGAGTGGTTCTTGTGCGGAATAGAGGAGGGTTTGATCTAGGGGGTAGAATGGCTTGTGTTGAGGTCGACAAACTGTGTGAAGCACATGCACCCTCAAATAAGGAAAAAACATATGAAGATCCAGTCGAGAGTGCATGACCTTAAAACCAACAATAACTCAAAATTGACAAACATGAGTAAGCACCACCTCTCGAATGAGAGAGGGCGGTGACCTAGGCCACCATGTTTGAGTATACTTGGCTTGGATGTCGTGGTATTGCCGACGAGTACGCCATGGAGGGGTCCTCACAGTGCGTGTTTAGAGACGTGGGGGAAGGCAGACAGTTGACGGGTACGAGGTAACACAGCTTACCCAGGTTCAGATCCCACAACGGTGGCGGAATCCTACTCCTACTATAAATCACTATAATGGCAATACGCCGAGTTACAGAGATAGGTTCGCTGTGTGAGGTGACTAGAGAGTCTAAGTTATCATGCCCTAAAGGCTCCCATAGGCCTGAATTATATAGTCGCCAGGTCCTAGGGTTACAGGAAAAGTACTAGCCGGACAGGTTATAGAGTCTTACACCGTCTATTACTAGTCTAGCGTGTCTTGTACTCCAAGGCTCCGGGTATGCTGGTGACTCCACCGTAGCCTTCCTTTATCCGGCATGGGCCTCCCTTCTTGATCCTTCTAACTGGGACGCCCAGCAGGCCATGGGCCATGCTACCAACTGTGGGCCACCCGGGTTATCCGGATAAGAGACATGCTATGAGGATACCCATATAGCATATCCCCAATAGTAGCCCCCGGAGAACTCCGAGATCTTGTGCCGTGTTGCCTCTTCAAGTTGAATGCTCTGTCTAGAAGGATGTCGACAAATCGTCAAGCAACATCTTGTAGTCCTCCCAAAGAACCCTGCAAGGTTATCTTCGTCTTCAATTTGTAAGTCGGCGAATTGCTGAATCTTTCATCATACTCTTCCGTAGCCGTACTGGATCCGTCGATGCCAGAATCTTTTGATGTGATGGTTCATCTACCTATGACAGCTAGGGCGATGTAGACATAGGTCAGAACCGCCTCGTAACTTACACATGCAGAGAACACAATCATGTCCACTTTTCCCGGGCGAGCGATACGAACCGTTGGGGGCGACGATTGGTACGTGGCGAAAGTTCCGCGCACGTCTACGCACACATCATCTATGCGGCATCCATTCGATCAAGATGCACGAATCTTGATGCCGGAGACCATAAATAGTAACTGCGGTGGAAATTTTACTTTTTCACCTCATTCTCCCCTGCATCGTATTCTTCCTCCAACAAGCGCCTTCTCGAGCTCTCCGCCCAACGTGCAAAAAACCCTAGCTCTCCAATCTTTCCTAGTCACCGTCGAACACACCCAATGGCCGGCAGCAGCTCCTCCCCTTCGATGGCAGCGTCGGGCAAAGCCACAGCGAAGCCAGCGAGCTCCGTCGTTGTTCTCCCAGAGGGCCTAGTCATCCCCAAGTCTGCGGTGGTCGAGGCCACCAGCGGCAACGATAATCCAGCGGCGCTAGAGCTGCTGGAGGAGGAGTACGACTCGCACAAGGGCGACTGGCGCGGTTTGGATATCACGGACCACGACATCAAAGAGCTGATCAACGAGGGCTACCTCCCTGCGATGGAGGGGCTCGCCTGGCGGGCGGCGCTGGCCGGCGAGGTCACACCTTCTCCCCAAGCCGGAGAAAAGGTGTACCTCAAAGAACAGATGGTACACGGCGTCTCCCTGCCCATCTCCAACTGCTTCCTTGCTGTCCTGAATCATTACCGAGTACAGCCACAGAACCTCTTCCCCAATAGCATCTTAGCGCTCAGCAATTACGCGGCGCTCTGCGAGGGTTATTTAGGAATCAAGACTAGGCTAGATCTCTTCATATACTTCTTTACCGTCAAGCGCGAAGCCGCAGCCGGCAACGACGAGCTTAGGAATTGTGGAACCATTAGTTTTAAGATCCGGCCTGGCCGGCGCTTCCCCGACATCGTCGGCCACAAATCCTGCAAGAATTGGCAGCGAACGTACTTCTACGGCCCAGATATCCCTCTAGCTGGCCGAGAATTCACGTACCCGGACTTTGTCGATGGAGAAGCCGCTAAAGCCTCGACATGGAGATCCCAGGCCTCCCTTCCCTCCGACATTGATGCTTCCCGCGCTATAAGGCAGATAGAGTGGTTCATAGAGATGGGTTTGACCGGACTGGACCTAGCCATGTGCTGGTTCATCAGGCGGATCCAACCTCTGCAGTACCGCTTGAAGCTGATGCACGAGTATTCCAACGATAGAAGGGATAGCCTCCGCATCTCCGAGGATAACTTCTCGAGCGACCCCGTCAAGCTCCGCCTCAAGGACATCGTCAAGGTGAAGGACAGGAAGCGTGGCTTCACCATCACCTACGACATGTTCATAGAGATCAAGTGCCCAAAGGTAACTATTTATTTTCCGTGTATGACATATACTCCAGTTCTTCTGTCTAGCCATTACCATCTCATCTAACATGGTGGTTATTCACTTTAACAGCTCAGCGACATAGATGAGGACAGCATGTCTCCTCAACTCTATGATCCAAAGATGAAGGAAGTCACCGTCGTGCTTGACGACGATGCTCCGTTGGTGCGAAAGCGGAAGAGCTCCACCTCTGACACTGTCGACTGAGGCAAGAAGAAGACGAAGGGTGGAGCCTCCAAAAAGACTACTGCCGCCCTGGAGGCGGAGAAAAGGAAGGTTACTGGCATTCCTTTTGCTAAAGCACCCCCTCTTGTGTCAGCTTCTTTCTCTCTGACATTGTCCATTTGTCTGTTTGTTCCCATACTTATGCATTTTGCATGTTTCAGGAAGAAAGCCACGACCATCTTGAAGAAGACCTCCAAAACTTTGGGGGTTTCTAGAACCATCAACGATATGCTGCATCGCTACGTATCTCTCTCCATTGCCCCTGTCACTCCCATCGTCCAGCCTTCATCCGCTCCAACAAGCTCACAAGCTAAAGAAGCATCTGGCCCTTCCGCCATGGAAGTGGACTCAGGCGCCTCCACAGAGCTCGCTGTTATCGACGAACAGGCGACACAGGAGAGTGCCGCACACCAAATGGCTGAAGCTCCGACTAAGGATGCCATGGGTAGCGGTAAGGCGGTGGTGGAAGGTGGTACATCAGCCGAAGGCGGCGCCCCCGCACCCAAGAAAACCATAGAGTTTCCAAAGATAGTCTATCGGGTACTTACGCCGGGTAGCACTTCTCTGGTCCTGGTGCGGCGCCGACATCTCCAATGTGCGGTCTCGAGGAGCTTCTCCGGCAAGCAGAAATCTTGCAAGGAAACAGTGTATCCTTCGGCAAGTTGCTAGCTGAGAGTGCTACCAACCTCAAGATCATTGCACTTGTAAGTTATATTTGCCTTTTTGCATTTCATATGAATATCCCACTGTAGCCCCCGAGGATTTAGACGGAAAACCATAGGTATTTGCGTCTAAATGCTCTAAGAGTGACTAAGCTAGAAAACTTCTCACTGTAGCCCCAAGCATATAGGTGGAATGAATTATTCCGACTAGATGCTTTAAGAGTAGCATACGCAGTGTTTATAAATTTTGATACTTTAGCCCCCAAGCTTCTAGTTGTAACTGAATTAGTTCCAACTAGATGCTTAAAGAGAAGCTAAGCATACGTCCGAGTTAAAAAACTTTATACTATAGCCCCCAAGCTTCTAATCAAAAACTGAATTAGTTTCGACTAGACGCATAAAGAAAGACTAAGCATATTGCTAAGCTAAAAAAACTCTCGATGTAGCCCCCGAGCGTCTAGGTGGAAATTTTTCCGGCTAGATGCTCCAAGTAGACCAAACAGCGTTTAACTTTCTTTTTTCCATAGAATGAGAATGCTCGGAGGGGCATGGCCAACGACAAGTACCAGAAGATGCGCGCTGATTTGGAAGCCGAAAAGGATAAAACTGCCTTCTAAAAGGATAAAACTGCCTTCTTGAAGGAACAGATCATCAACACCAAGCGTCTGTTTTTCCTTTCTTTTTCCGCACTCCGGCTTGGTCTTGTGTCAACATTCTCTGAGTACTCACTGTGTACTTTTCTTTCTCCAACTTGCAGAAACCATTTCCAAGGCTAAGGATATTGTCGAGCAATCCAAGCACATTCGGCAGCTGGATAGCGAGAACAAGATCCTTAAGAAGGAGAGGGAGGAGATGATGAAAATGCATGAAGAATCGATGAAAGCCATGCAGGACTCCGCCACCGAGGAGATGAACCACTTGAAGGAGGAAATCACGATCTTAAAAGATCAGAAGAAAGATGCCGCTGAGCAAAATCAACGCTATCATGAAGCGTATAAGATCCTCCAACAAGAACGGGACTCCATGGCGGATACTCTTTGGCAGGCCGAGGCCAGCATCTTCAGTAAGTGATTCTCCGTCTTGGATTTATGTAGTCTAGATACTCTAAATTTTTGAACTCATGCGCTCCTTTGTTGGGAATTCGCAGCTCCTATGGCTTTAACCCGGTCACCTCCTCTGCCAAAGGAATGCATGGTTCTTGCTGGCAACTTCATCAACACCGCCATCGCGCAGACCAAAGATATTGCAAAATCCCTCTAGATTAACATCAAGGCATCAGACTCAGTAGCGAAGTTCTCAGAGATCCTGCGCCGAGCCCCCGAGCGTATTTCAAGATGGAAAGCTTCATGTGCACGGGCCGGTGCCAGGATGGCATTGTCAATGGTGAAGGCACACTACTAGAATGCCGACATCGACACGGTAACCTCCGGTATCCCCGACGTAGACGACGAAGGCCAGAACATAAACCACGAATCTATCTTGGCGTCGCTTTCGGGTTATGACACCAGAGTCGCCGAGTTGGTCGAAGTTAACGTATTTGTGCCCATGAAAACCATTCAAGACAAAGGCCAAAGCTCCTCCGAGTCCCTCAATACTGCCGACTTCGAGGGAGGTGACTCTCCTACTGCCGGTGATGTTGCTTCCAAGTTGCCCGCACCAGAGGAATAAAAACAACATGTAATATTTGTTTCCTCTGTAACATGTTATGCGGAAAAAACCATGTGTTAACTTAAGGCGGAAAACAATGGTGTATTTCCTGCTACTTAAGAACTATTTCCAGCATGTATATATTTTTAAGCAAGTGCTGGCTTATCCATTACTTCGGCTTTTATGCTTGACTTTTCGTGAGTCGAAAGACTCGTTGTCGGAACCATGCGCTCAGGTGATGATTCCCAATGGCACCGTCAATAACCTAAGCACAAAATCGCCGACAATAAGTGCCAAAAGTCACTACTCCAGAATCGACATAAAAATGACAAAGAACGTGTAGACCAGAAAACTTAAGCTAACGCCCGTAGGCGGAATTTTCACAAATGCAATTACAAAGCTTGTGCATAAAGGTTTTATACGATCCAAAAATGAACACTAAAGGAGGTAAAATACTCAGAAATATGAGTGAACCAAAGAGCTTTATTTCATTGATCATATAAGAGGTACACAATTAGATAAAAAAATGCTAAGTGTAGAAAGGACGTAGTTGTGCTATGTTCCATGGCCGATCAAGCTCCGGGTAGTCATCATCCGGGTCACGTCGCTTACGCTTATGATCCTCGTTGGGTCTATCCTTCAGTTCACGATTGTCAACAAGGTAGTAAGACCCATTGAATAGCGCCTTGCTTATGATGAACGGTCCTTCCCATGGCGAGGATAATTTTTGTGACTTCTTCTACTTAAGTCGGAGCACCATATCCCCCTCTTTAGACGAGCGATGCCGAACACGGCGACTATGATAGCTGCATAGCTTCTGCTGGTAGATGGCGGATCTTTGGCATGCCAAAACACGCTCCTCCTCGAGAAGGTCCACATCTAGGCGTCTGGATTCTTCAGCGTCATCTTCGTCGTAGGCGGCAACCCTTGGTGCATTGTGAAGTATGTCCGAAGGTAGGATGGCTTCTGCTCCATATACCATGAAGTAAGGGGTGTAGCATGTGGATCTATTGGGTGTAGTTCGTAAACTCCACAGCATAGATGGCAATTCTTCCGCCCAGGCTCCAGATGCTCTATGTAGCGGTGCCTCGAGACGTGGCTTTATTCCCTGGAGAATGAATCCATTGGCTCGCTCAACCTGACCATTGGATTGTGGATGTGCCACGGATGCAAGGTCAAGTCGGATGCCCTTCTCCCAACAATATGCCTCCACTTCTCCGAGTGACAAGTTGCTACCGTTATCGGTGATAATGCTATGTGGGAGACCAAATCTCACCACTAGATCCTGGACAAACCTGAGGGAAGTTGCCCCATCAAGCTTTCTAATGGGTTTAGCTTCTACCCATTTAGTGAATTTATCAACCGCTACTAGCAGATGCATAGACCCACATGGTGCCGTCTGCAACAGACCAACCATGTCCAGCCCCCAGACTACGAACGACCAAGTTATTGGTATTGTTCGTAATTCTTTAGCAGGAACATGTGGTTATTGGGAATAATACTGGCATCCCATGCATGTCTCAACCAGCTTGTCGGCGTCCGCCTTCGCGGTCAGCCAGTAGAATACTTGCCGGAAGGCTTTCGCGACCAACGATCGACGAGCGGCGTGATGCCCGCAAACTCCGAGATGGATTTTGCGTAGGATTTCAATACCTTCTTGCTGGGAAACACACTTAAGGTATACACCAGTAGTGCTCCTTTTGTAGAGCTGTCCATTGATTATGGTATAGCCCTTCGCTCGACGTACTACTTTTCGTCTTTCGACCTCGTCGTCAGGCAAAGTTCTGTGTTCGAGATATTCCATGAACGGTTTTGTCCAAGCCGGAGGGACCTTTGCCACCATGTGGATGAAAGATTCAACTCTATCCGGGTTGTCGATGTCTGCTCCCTTCACGGATGGTGTCCGTAGATGCTCTAGGAAAACTCCTGGCGGAATTCGTTTGCGCCCTGATCCAAGCTTAGACAGTAGATCATCCGCCTCGTTTTGCTCCCTAGGTACATACTTGACCTCGTAGCCCAAGAAGCTCTTGGCTATCTCGTCCACTTCGTCTCGATATATGCCGCCATCATAGGGTTCCACGCATTCTAGGTGCCAGCCACCTACTGGGCAACCAAGTCGGAATCTCCATAGCAAACTATGCGCTTGATGCTAATATCCTTGGCTACGCATAATCCGTGAATGAGTGCTTCATACTCCGCCATGTTGTTCGTAGCCTCGAAGTGGATCTGCAGAACGTAGTGTAGCTTGTCCCCAGTTGGTGAATGTAGCAGTACACCAGCCCCCGAGCCATTGAGCAGCTTTGATCCGTCAAAGTGCATCACCCAGTATTCTGTTTCTGGAATTGGAGTAGCATATGGCATCTCCGTCCAATCCGCAATAAAATCCTCCAAGGCTTGTGACTTGATAGCATCGCATTTCTTGTAGGTGATCTCGAAGGCGGCAAGTTCAATGCCCCACTTCGCGACCCTTCCCATAGCGTCGCTGTTGTTGATAATGTCGGATGGTGGAGTCTTGCTCACCACTGTGATTGGGTGCTCCTGAAAGTAATGCCTAAGCTTCCGAGAAGCAAGGAATACTCCATACGCTATCTTCTGCTAGTGCGGGTAACGCTTCTTGGACTCCGTCAAGACCTCTATTACATAGTAAACTGGTCGTTGAACTCCGTGTTCATAGCCTGGTTCCTTCCGCTCTACCTCGACGACGATGCTGATTACCCGGTTGGTTGCCCCCATGTAAATTAACATGGGCTCTCCAGGCTCGGGTGCTACAAGGATGGGCGCTGAGGAAAGAATCTCCTTGAGCTGCTTCAATGCTACATCTACTTCGTCCGTCCACGTGAATTTTTCCGCCTTCTTCAGCAACTTGTACAGCGGCAGAGCCTTCTCTCCAAGTCGGCTGACGAACCGACTAACTGCGGCAACACAACCTGTTAGTCGTTGAATATCTTTTAGGCATGTCAGACAGTTTATGTTTAATATGACCTTGATTTTCTCCAGGTTGACCTCGATTCCACGCTGGGAAACAATGAAGCCAAACAATTTGCCGGCTGGGACCCCGAAGACGCACTTCTTAGGGTTAAGCATCATGTTGTATTTCCGGATATTATCAAAGGTTTCTTTTAAGTCGGAGATTAAGTCATTTTAATTTTTAGACATCACCTCTATGTCGTCCACATAGGTGTGAACGTTCCGACCAATTTGATCGTGTAAGCACCGTTGCATTGTCCGCTGGTACGTAGCACCTACGTTTTTCAGCCCAAAGGGCATCGTAACATAGCAAAACATGTCGTATGGAGTAGTGAACGAAGTGGCCAATTGGTCCGACTTCCTCATCTTGATCTGGTGGTATCCTGAGTATGCATCAAGAAAACACAAAAGTTCTGAGCCTGCCGTCGAGTCAATGACTTGGTAAATGCGAGGAAAAGCAAACGGATCATTGGGGCATGCTTTGTTCAAGCCGGTGTAATCAACGCACATTCCTAATTATTTGGTTCCCTTTTTGGGGACAAGTACAGGATTGGCCACCCATTGGGTGTGATGGACTTCTCGGATAAAACTAGCCTTAAGTAACCTAGCTATATCTTTTCCTATGGCGCGTCGCTTCTTATCTCCAAAGCGTCGTAGAGGTTGCTTCACTGGTTTGCATTTTGGATCAATGTTTAAGCTGTGCTCGGAAAGTTCCCTAGGTACACCTTTCATGTCGGCAGGTTGCCAGGCAAAGATGTCCATGTTCTCATGGAGGAACTCGACGAGCGCGCTTTCCTATTTGGGACCCAGGTTCATCCCAATGGCGGTGGTCTTGGAGGCATCGCCTACCACAAGTTCCACCGGCTTGGTCTCGATGGCGGCCTTCAATGCTGGAGCGGAGTCGGAGATCTGTTTCTTGGCCGCGGGCATATCTGAGGCATTGACCTTGCTCTGGATCTCTTTGAATTCTTCGCTGTAGAGGATAGCTTCCGCGTAGGTTGCTTCACTAATCTTGTAGTCCCTAGCTTTGGCAAAGCTTCCGGATATGGTGATGACACCTTTTGGTCCGGGTATCTTGAGTTTGTTGTAGACGAAGCATGATGCACCCAAAGGCAACCTGAAAGTGTGGAATATTTCGCGGCCGAATATGACGTGGTACACGCTTTTGAAGGGGACCACCTCAAAGGTCATGCGCTCTTGGCGGTAATTATTGACATCGCCAAAGGCAACCTGAAGTGTGATTCACCCAAGGGACCGAGCCTCCCGACCAGGAACTACGCCGTGGAAGATGGTGTTCGTCTGCCTTAGGTTTGCCTCCATCAAGTTCATCTTCTGCAGTGTATCCAGGTACATGATGTTGATGCTGCTTCCACTATCCACCATACATTTGGTGAACTCATTGCCATCAATCAAAGGGTTGATGACCATGGCGTATTGGTTCTCTGTAGGGATAAGGTCTGGGTCATCCTTCATGTCCCAAGTAATTGGAACCTCCGACCAACGCAGGAACTGGGGAACTGGGGGTATAGTAGCCATCAGTATCCTCATAGAGGTCTTTTGTTGTCGGACGGTGGGGGTGCCAAGGAAAGTGTGGAAAACTGCCGCCTTCTTCTAGAAGGGGTTCTTGCCTTTGCTGTCGCTCTTAGCGGCGTTCTTGGAGTCAACATCCTTGTCCATGTCACTTGAATCCTTGGACTCCTCCTCCTTCTTCTTCCCCTTGACCTTGCCTCGCGGTCAGTTCTTCCGACTTTGCTTGTAGCCGGACTCCGGGTCCTCCTTGAGGTTGTTGACAAACTTGCAGTGTCGATTGGTATGGGTGGCTTTGCTGTTGACATCGAGGTGTACGAGTCACGTCATATCGCGGTACTCTTCATAGGTTTGGGGAACCCGGAGCGCTGCCGAGGTAGTTTCACTTCCTCGCTACTGCCCACGACCAGCTCCCCGTCCTCGGCCATGTTGTCCGCCATCACCTCGTCCTGCGAAGGTCATAGCGACCATGTCGGGAGTTTGCTTTTCTTTTGGAGAGGTTTTCCGCTTTGTGCTGTTGTTCCTCCGAGCTTGAGTTGGTATAGCCGTTGCCGGCAGAGAGCCGCGAGCATCGTCGTCGGCAGCTGCGAACTCACTAGCCAACTGAATCATCTGGTTCAAGTCAAGCTGGTGATTGTCCTGTAAGCGCTTCAGCTTATGTCGGAGCAACGTGCCCCTTACTAACCCATCGATGAAGGCGGCCATGCCAGCTGAGCATGCACTCCTGCGCAGGAATTTTTCATATCCAGCCAGCGGGAGAGGTAGGCGCGAGATGTCTCGTCTTTGTCTTGCACGCATCGCTGTAGATCGCCAACAGTGCAGGGACGTTTGTACGTACCCTCGAAGTTCTTGGTGAACGCTTCATGCATGTCCAACCAATTGCAGATGGATTTCTCCGGCAAGTCATCAATCCATTGACGGGTTGTGCCCGCCAAAATCAATGGGAGGTACTTGACGGCAACGTTGGGGTTACCCCTGGAAATCTCTATCGCGTTGTCGTAATCCTGCAACCATGTAGCTGGCTTAGCGGTGCTGTCATAGGGATTGATGGTCTTGTTAATCCGGAAACCTTTGGGGTAAGTTGCGGACCGTATCGCAGGTCCAAAGCAACGTGGTCCCAAGTATGGTCCTTCCCGGGCCTCGTGGATCTTATCGATCCGCGAACATGCATCGTATGGCTTCGGGTTTATTTTCTTCTTGTCAACAAGGGATGGGCTGCGTGAATGAAACGGGCCTCCTCCGCCATGGTGACTTCTAGGTGGTGACGGAGGCGGAGGTGGCAGTGGGTTAGCCTTCTTGCTATTACCCTCTAGAGATGCCGCACGCTTGTCGCGATTGCTTGTCGGACGCGGAGGGTCATGGAGCGACCTGCTCTTGTGTCCCTTGTTGCGCTCTCTGTCATGATGGATCTTCTCCGTGTTGTCGCGGATGACGATGCCGCTCTGACTTGGCGGGGGCATATCTGTACGACGGTGAGCCTTGGGGTCTTCGCGATGTCGGGGGGAGCGGGGCGGTGGCGATGGGCGACGAGGTTGGGCATTTTCTCCGTGGTCATGTGGGGATAACATCATTCCTGTTGCGCGCATCCCTCCGTCTTAGTTCTGATGAACCCATCTGGGACCCGACATCAAGAGGAGATCTGTCCCCTGGCGGCTTATACTGGCTAGACTGGCAAAGCGTTGGGTCAGACTCAAGCCTCTGAGAGGTGACCTTTTCCTACTGCTTTACCGCCTTGGCCACTAGTTCATAGACCTGGTCCACCGCCTCGGGCGATCTATCCTGCTCTAGAAGGGTCTTGGAGATGGCGAGGTTGAGGAGAGGAGTGGGCATGACCTGCCTGCCTTCACTGTCAATGTATGTCTTGGCTTGTGCCGGCTTCGGGGGAGCCCATCCTAGGTTTCGTCGTACACCAAGATCGTTGATGACGCGAGACGGAGCTTTCTTGGCCTTCTGCTACTACAGCAGAGTCTTGTACTTGGCCTCCATTGCTCTAGCTTTCTATATGGATTTCTGCGTGTTGACCAAATCTTGATCTAGCTTAGCGCCTTGCTCCGCGATGGCCTGCGCTTCCTCCAGTAGCTGCTGGCGCTTCTCGTCAAGCTGGGTCACGTTCCGGATATGAGCTATTGTCAGTGGCTCGACGAGGAGATTTCCGTACATCACTCTATCAGCTTGAGTAACTTGGGCAGCAGCAGACGTAGATGCCGGAGGTGGCAAGTTTGCGGTGCTTTTGTTAGTCGGTCCGGCGCCGAGTTCCTGCGGTTGTTGCACTGGGTTAGGCGGAGGGGGCATGACCTTTGCGTGATCATTGTCGGCAGCAACAGGTGGTCCCTTCCCTTTGTCCAGAGCTGTAGGTGGAGCTCGTCCGGTTGATCTTCACCCATCACCGTCCCAATGGTGATGAACACCTCTCGAGACGTGACGGCGTTGTTGGCTTGCTCGTCGCACGTGTACTCTTCCTCCATCTCCTGCATGGCGGTGCTGAGGTGCTCAATGTGTGAGTAATCCTTTGTACCCAATCCTTGTTGAATCATGTGCAAGGCGGTGTCATTGAGTTGAGTATTGACAACTTCTCTTCTTGTCAAGTTGTCTAGATCACCAATATAGAGTCCTTGTTCAATGATGTTCCATAGTTCAATGCAAGAGCTGTGCACATGAGTCTTCATTAGAGATTGCCATTGAGCAAAAGTAGTAGATGCTTCAAGCTTAGGTGGGTCACCTCTATTGTTTATATGAGGGTGAGGAATTGGAGGGTCGGGAGAGTACCATGACTCACGGTGCTCACCCTTCCCACCATCCTTTTGTTTGTAGGAGTTAGTGTTGTCTTGATTACCCCCCACCATCATACCCTCAGGAGATACCGGAGTATTCCCTTTAGTTAAAACTGATGGAGGCTCCTCTTGAGGAGAAGGGGATGATGAGCCGTCTTTGTCTTTAAGAAGTTGCTCAAGCATTTTCTTGACTTCGTTGACCAAGGAAAAGCTCAATCTTGTTTCCAAGTTTTTGAGATCTTCCATGGTCACCGTCGTGTGCTCACCACCACCTTCCCCTTCGTGGCTGCCCATATTCTCTTAGGCGGTAAATCCCGAATAAATAGCCGAGGCTCTGATACCAATTGAAAGGATCGTATGGGCACCTAGAAGGGGGGATGAATAGGTGCTACTTCAAATTTTCTTCTTTTTCAAATTAAGGTTTGACAAGAAAGGTAAATTCTCTAGATAATGCAACTAATGTGAATTTACCTATATGACAAACAAGCACTAGCTAACACAATACTAACCAAGAACAAGTAAGTAAAGTGCAGTAAATGATAGAAGTAACCAAAGTGGTGGACGCGGAGACACAAGGATTTGTTTCCCATAGTTCCTTCCTTTTGAGGGGAAGTATGTCTACGTTTGGAGAGGGGGTGGTATCAAACCACCTACGCCACGAAAGGCCTCCCTTGTTCTCTGATGAACCTCACCCCAACGGGATCGATCCACCTTCCACTATATCGGCAACCTTCGAGGTGGAAGCCGAAACCTTTACAAGTTTGGGGCACACATCCACAACTTAATTGGAGGCTCCCAAATACAAGCAAGCCGTCAAGACAATCAAAGACACTCTTGTAAGAACCAAATCTAGAACTAGGGTTTCCAAAGAAAACACTAGAGAAATGGGGGCACTCAAATGAATGAGAGGGAAATGAAGATCTACTTTGGTGAAGTAGTAGATTAAGGCCTCCTCCTTCGATTCTCCAAAGACACTTTGGATGGTGGAGTGAAGAGATCTTGGCGATTTGGTGGCTCAAATGGAGGTGGTAGTCTTCAATGCAACGAGCACCTTATCCCAAGGTAGGTGGAGGGGTATTTATACCACTTGGAGAAATCTGTCTGTTGGTGCATTAAATGCACTGGTACTACCGGTAAAGTACTGGACCAAGTACCGGAGAGGGCTCCATGTGGTCGAGCCAGCCACGGTCACGTGCGGAACCACCTAGAGGTACTACCCCCAAGCGGTAGTACCGGTCACAACGAGCGGTACTACCGGTCAAAGGGGTAGTACCAGTCCCAAGTACCGGTTGCTACAGAGCGAGGAGGGAAGACCTAGTTTTTCCTCAGAGTTGCCCGGTACTGCCGAGCGGCACTACCGTGTCCAAGCGGTAGTACCGCTCCGTGGTACCGGGTGGTACTGAGAATATTCGAGGCCTGCCCACCTCAATCTGATCCCACCGTTACTAGGGAGCGGTAGTACCGGAGTCAAGCGGTAGTACTGGTTGGTACAACCGGTACTACCTGTCAGCTCTGGTGACATTGGCCATAGCAACCAAGGGAATCCCAATATATTTGCCACAACCTAGAAACCTGAGATGCACTTAGCGCACGATTAAACCGATAGATGTGTTATCATCAAACATCAAAATCTCAGGAATAGGAAATGCTCTTTCAGCGATGTTGCTTCTAGCGTTGAAGACAAAGACCAGGAGACCCTGTCCCTGAAGAACAAAGGTGCTACTGACAACAAAGATGATGCCCCCAAAACCAAGAGGTTTTGCTTGCTTCCTTTTTAGCATTACTGATATCAGACTTCATGTTCTTTCTGCCTGCCTTGCAATTTTACTTCGGTTCTAATGCATACAGTTATAACACCTAACACTACAGGAAAGAACGAAGGCGTCGATGGTCGGCCGGCTACACCGATGGCCAAATGTCGGGGTCGTCGGCATAGCTACCTTCCCTGGCCAGCTAACCATCCTGGCCGTCGGCGTAGGGACGTCCGTCGGCGTAGATGACGGTGCCATGGGTATCCGTCGGTGTAGCGTGGCCGTCAGCGTAGTAGAGACGGTTGTGCCAATGGTGGCCCTCGGCGTAGGTATAGCCCTCGGCGTAGCCCCAGTTTAGACACGGCGATGGAAACGGCGTTAGGCAGGAAGGCTGTACCGATGGCCTGGCCGTCGGCACATCTCTTTGGAAAATTTTGTTTGGTCTGTGCCGGCGGCTAGGCCTCCATATTTTTTTCCTTTTATCTCATTATTTAAAACCTTATCTCGTTCAAAAACGGGCATTATAAATTCAAAAACTATCCAAACAATGTGAAACCTTCGCGTGGTGTCATATTATGTGACATAGTTAGAAGGAAAAATATAAAACTTGGTATATTGTTTCTGTCTCAAAAAACCTTCACAAAATGACCTATCTCGTTCTAGGTTTCTTGGCTTTCGGGTCAAATGACCAATGCTATGGCTAGAATAAAGGCATAGTTTGTGATAATGTGTTCATATTGTGCATAAGTGTGCATTATGGGATGGCGAACAATATTTCACGAGGAAGTTTTCTTTTTCTTCCCACCAAAAATCAGTTTTCCATTTTCCGAGTGCAAAAAACGGACGATTTTATGAAGCAACCACCAAATGGATAATTCAAAATACTACCGTCACATTTCTCAAAAATACTAGACCACCTTATATGGATAATTTCATAACACGGGGATCTCAAACATTTCCGTCTATCCCTGGTGAAAAAGACAAATTCCTGCCGAATCGGTAGGAAGTAGGTCAGATATGAACTACAGGTACATGATCGGATGCTCATGATTTTTTATAAAAATCATTTCTAGGTTCAAAATATGTTGTTTCATCATAGATCCACTTCAAGTTTAGCGAGTCTCAGCCCCGAGTTAATAATCTTCATGCCCGCCCTTCGACAAAGTTTAACGATAGTTTAAAACGGGCAACATAAATTCAAAAAACGACCCAAACAACATGAAATCTTCGCGTGGTATCATATTATGTGACATAGCTAGAAGGAAAAATATCAAACTTGGTATATTGATTATGTCTCAAAAAGTCCTTCACAAAATGACCTAACTCGTTCGAGGTTTCTTGGCTTTCGGGTCAAATGACCAGTGTTATGGCTAGAATGAAGGCATAGTTTGTGATAATGTGTCCATATTGTGCATAAGTGTGCATCATGGGATGGAAAACAATGTTTTAGGAGGAAGTTTTCCTTTTCATCGCACCAAAAAGCCGTTTTCCATTTTCCGAGTGCAAAAAACGGAGGGTTTTGTAAAGCAACCACCAAATGAATAATTCAAAATACTACCGTCACATTTTTCAAAAATACTAGACCACCTTACATGGATAATGTCATAATAGGGGGATCTCAAATATTTCCGTTTATCCCTAGTAAAAAAGACAAATTCCTGCCGAATCTGTAGGAAGTGGGTCGGATATGAACTACAGGTACATGATCAAATGCTCATGATTTTTTACAAAAATCATTTTTAGTTTCAAAATATGTTGTTTCATCATAGATCCACTTTAGGTTTAGCGAGTCGCAGCCCCGAGCTAAGAATCTTCATGCCCGTCCTTCGACAAAGATTAACGATAGTTTAAAACGGGCATCTAAATACAAAAACGATCCAAACAACGTGAAACCTTCGCGTGGTGTCATATTATGAGACATAGTTAGAAGGAAAAATATCAAACTTGGTATATTGATTATGTCTCAGAAAAACCTTCACAAAATGACCTAACTCGTTCGAGGTTTCTTGGCGTTCGGGTCAAATGACCAATGTTATGTCTAGAATGAACGTATAGTTTGTGATAATGTGTCCATATTGTGCTTAAGTGTGCATCATGGGATGTCGAACAATGTTTCAGGAGGAAGTTTTCCTTTTCGTCGCACCAAGAAGCCGTTTTCCATTTTCCGAGTATAAAAAACAGACGATTTTGTGAAGCAGCCACCAAATGGATAATTCAAAATATTACCGTCACATTTTCGAAAAATACTAGACCACCTTACATGGATAATGTCATAATAGGGGGATCTCAAACATTACTGTCTATCCCTGGTGAAAAAGACAAATTCCCGCCGAATCGGTAGGAAGTGGGTCGGATATGAACTACATGTACATGATCGGATGCTCATGATTTTTTAAAAAAAATCATTTTTAGGTTCAAAATATGTTGTTTCATCAAAGATCCACTTCAAGTTTAGCGAGTATCAGCCCCGAGCTAAGAATCTTCATGCCCGCCCTTCGACAAAGTTTAACAATAGTTTAAAACGGGCATCATAAATTCAAAAACGATCCAAACAACGTGAAACCTTCGGGTGGTGTCATATTATGTGACATAGTTAGAAGCAAAAATATCAAACTTGGTATATTGATTATGTCTCAAAAAAACTTTCACAAAATGACCTATCTCGTTCGAGGTTTCTTGGCGTTCGGGTCAAATGACCAATGTTATGGCTGGAATGAACGTATAGTTTTTCATAATGTGTCCATATTGTGCTTAAGTGTGCATCATCGGATGTCGAACAATGTTTCAGGAGGAAGTTTTCCTTTTCGTCGCACCAAAAAGCCGTTTTCCATTTTCCGAGTGCAAAAAACGGACGGTTTTGTGAAGCACCCACCAAATAGATAATTCAAAATACTACCGTCAAATTTTTCAAAAATACTAGACCACCTTACATGGATAATGTCATAACAGGGGGATTTCAAACATTTCCGTCTATCCCTGGTGAAAAAGACAAATTCCTGCCGAATCGGTAGGAAGTGGGTCGGATATGAACTACAGGTACATGATCGGATGCTCATGATTTTTTACAAAAATCATTTTTAGGTTCAAAATATGGTGTTTCATCATAGATCCACTTCAAGTTTAGCGAGTCTCAGCCTCGAGCTAAGAATCTTTATGTCCGCCCTTCGACAAAGTTTAACAATAGTTTAAAACGGGCATCATCAATTCAAAAACGATCCAAACAACGTGAAACCTTCGCGTGGTGTCATATTATGTGACATAGTTAGAAGCAAAAATATCAAACTTGGTATATTGATTATGTCTCAAAAAAACCTTCACAAAATGACCTATCTCGTTCGAGGTTTCTTGGCGTTCGGATCAAATGACCAATGTTATGGCTACAATGAAGGCATAGTTTGTGATAATGTATCCATATTGTTCTTAAGTGTGCATCATGGGATGTCGAACAATATTTCAGGAGGAAGTTTTCCTTTTCGTCGCACCAAAAAGCCGTTTTCCATTTTCCGAATGCAAAAAATGGACAGTTTTGTGAAGCAACCACCAAATGGATAATTCAAAATACTACCGTCACATTTTTGAAAAATACTAGACCACCTTACATGGATAATTTCATAACAGGGGGATTTCAAACATTTATGTCTATCCCTGGTGAAAAAGAGAAATTCCTGCCGAATCGGTAGGAAGTGGGTCGGATATGAACTACAGGTATATGATCGGATGCTCATGATTTTTTATTAAAATCATTTTTAGGTTCAAAATATGTTGTTTCATCATAGATCCACTTCAAGTTTAGCGAGTCTCAGCCCCGAGCTAAGAATCTTCATGCCCGCCCTTCGACAAAGTTTAACAATAGTTTTAAACGGGCATCATAAATTTAAAAACGATCCAAACAATGTGAAACATTCGCGTGGTGTCATATTATGTGACATAGTTAGAAGCAAAAATATCAAACTTGGTATATTGATTATGTCTGAAAAAAACTTTCACAAAATGACATATCTCGTTCGAGGTTTCTTGGCTTTCGGGTCAAATGACCAATGTTATGGCTAGAATGAAGGCATAGTTTGTGATAATGTGTCCATATTGTGCATAAGTGTGTATCATGGGATGTCGAACAATGTTTCAGGAGGAAGTTTTCCTTTTCGTTGCACCAAAAAGCCGTTTTCCATTTTCCAAGTGCAAAAAACGGACGGTTTTGTAAAGAAACCACCAAATGGCTAATTCAAAATACTACCATCAAATTTTTCAAAAATACTAGACCACCTAACATGGATAATGTCATAATAGGGGGATCTCAAACATTTCCGTTTATCCCTGGTGAAAAAGACAAATTCCTGCCGAATCGGTAGGAAGTGGGTCAGATATAAACTACAGGTACATGATCGTATGCTCATGATTTTTTACAAAAATCATTTTTACGTTCAAAATATGTTGTTTCATCATAGATCCACTTCAAGTTTAGCGAGTCTCAGTCCCGAGCTAAGAATCTTCATGCCCGCCCTTCGACAAAGTTTAACGATAGTTTAAAACGGGCATCATAAATTCAAAAACGATCCAAACAACGTGAAACCTTCTCGTGGTGTCATATTATGTGACATAGTTAGAAGGAAAAATATCAAACTTGGTATATTGATTATGTCTCAAAAAGTCCTTCACAAAATGACCTATCTCGTTCGAGGTTTCTTGGCGTTCGGGTCAAATGACCAATGTTATGGCTGGAATGAACGTATAGTTTTTCATAATGTGTCCATATTGTGCTTAAGTGTGCATCATCGGATGTCGAACAATGTTTCAGGAGGAAGTTTTCCTTTTCGTCGCACCAAAAAGCCGTTTTCCATTTTCCGAGTGCAAAAAACGGACGGTTTTGTGAAGCACCCACCAAATAGATAATTCAAAATACTACCGTCAAATTTTTCAAAAATACTAGACCACCTTACATGGATAATGTCATAACAGGGGGATTTCAAACATTTCCGTCTATCCCTGGTGAAAAAGACAAATTCCTGCCGAATCGGTAGGAAGTGGGTCGGATATGAACTACAGGTACATGATCGGATGCTCATGATTTTTTACAAAAATCATTTTTAGGTTCAAAATATGGTGTTTCATCATAGATCCACTTCAAGTTTAGCGAGTCTCAGCCTCGAGCTAAGAATCTTCATGTCCGCCCTTCGACAAAGTTTAACAATAGTTTAAAACGGGCATCATCAATTCAAAAACGATCCAAACAACGTGAAACCTTCGCGTGGTGTCATATTATGTGACATAGTTAGAAGCAAAAATATCAAACTTGGTATATTGATTATGTCTCAAAAAAACCTTCACAAAATGACCTATCTCGTTCGAGGTTTCTTGGCGTTCGGATCAAATGACCAATGTTATGGCTACAATGAAGGCATAGTTTGTGATAATGTATCCATATTGTTCTTAAGTGTGCATCATGGGATGTCGAACAATATTTCAGGAGGAAGTTTTCCTTTTCGTCGCACCAAAAAGCCGTTTTCCATTTTCCGAATGCAAAAAACGGACAGTTTTGTGAAGCAACCACCAAATGGATAATTCAAAATACTACCGTCACATTTTTGAAAAATACTAGACCACCTTACATGGATAATTTCATAACAGGGGGATTTCAAACATTTATGTCTATCCCTGGTGAAAAAGACAAATTCCTGCCGAATCGGTAGGAAGTGGGTCAGATATGAACTACAGGTATATGATCGGATGCTCATGATTTTTCATAAAAATCATTTTTAGGTTCAAAATATGTTGTTTCATCATAGATCCACTTCAAGTTTAGCGAGTCTCAGCCCCGAGCTAAGAATCTTCATGCCCGCCCTTCGACAAAGTTTAACAATAGTTTTAAACGGGCATCATAAATTTAAAAACGATCCAAACAATGTGAAACCTTCGCGTGGTGTCATATTATGTGACATAGTTAGAAGCAAAAATATCAAACTTGGTATATTGATTATGTCTGAAAAAACTTTCACAAAATGACATATCTCGTTCGAGGTTTCTTGGCTTTCGGGTCAAATGACCAATGTTATGGCTAGAATGAAGGCATAGTTTGTGATAATGTGTCCATATTGTGCATAAGTGTGTATCATGGGATGTCGAACAATGTTTCAGGAGGAAGTTTTCCTTTTCGTTGCACCAAAAAGCCGTTTTCCATTTTCCAAGTGCAAAAAACGGACGGTTTTGTAAAGAAACCACCAAATGGCTAATTCAAAATACTACCATCAAATTTTTCAAAAATACTAGACCACCTAACATGGATAATGTCATAATAGGGGGATCTCAAACATTTCCGTTTATCCCTGGTGAAAAAGACAAATTCCTGCCGAATCGGTAGGAAGTGGGTCAGATATAAACTACAGGTACATGATCGTATGCTCATGATTTTTTACAAAAATCATTTTTACGTTCAAAATATGTTGTTTCATCATAGATCCACTTCAAGTTTAGCGAGTCTCAGTCCCGAGCTAAGAATCTTCATGCCCGCCCTTCGACAAAGTTTAACGATAGTTTAAAACGGGCATCATAAATTCAAAAACGATCCAAACAACGTGAAACCTTCTCGTGGTGTCATATTATGTGACATAGTTAGAAGGAAAAATATCAAACTTGGTATATTGATTATGTCTCAAAAAGTCCTTCACAAAATGACCTATCTCGTTCGAGGTTTCTTGGCGTTCGGGTCAAATGACCAATGTTATGGCTGGAATGAACGTATAGTTTTTCATAATGTGTCCATATTGTGCTTAAGTGTGCATCATCGGATGTCGAACAATGTTTCAGGAGGAAGTTTTCCTTTTCGTCGCACCAAAAAGCCGTTTTCCATTTTCCGAGTGCAAAAAACGGACGGTTTTGTGAAGCACCCACCAAATAGATAATTCAAAATACTACCGTCAAATTTTTCAAAAATACTAGACCACCTTACATGGATAATGTCATGACAGGGGGATTTCAAACATTTCCGTCTATCCCTGGTGAAAAAGACAAATTCCTGCCGAATCGGTAGGAAGTGGGTCGGATATGAACTACAGGTACATGATCGGATGCTCATGATTTTTTAGAAAAATCATTTTTAGGTTCAAAATATGGTGTTTCATCATAGATCCACTTCAAGTTTAGCGAGTCTCAGCCTCGAGCTAAGAATCTTCATGTCCGCCCTTCGACAAAGTTTAACAATAGTTTAAAACGGGCATCATCAATTCAAAAACGATCCAAACAACGTGAAACCTTCGCGTGGTGTCATATTATGTGACATAGTTAGAAGCAAAAATATCAAACTTGGTATATTGATTATGTCTCAAAAAAACCTTCACAAAATGACCTATCTCGTTCGAGGTTTCTTGGCGTTCGAATCAAATGACCAATGTTATGGCTACAATGAAGGCATAGTTTGTGATAATGTATCCATATTGTTCTTAAGTGTGCATCATGGCATGTCGAACAATATTTCAGGAGGAAGTTTTCCTTTTCGTCGCACCAAAAAGCCGTTTTCCATTTTCCGAATGCAAAAAACGGACAGTTTTGTGAAGCAACCACCAAATGGATAATTCAAAATACTACCGTCACATTTTTGAAAAATACTAGACCACCTTACATGGATAATTTCATAACAGGGGGATTTCAAACATTTATGTCTATCCCTGGTGAAAAAGACAAATTCCTGCCGAATCGGTAGGAAGTGGGTCGGATATGAACTACAGGTATATGATCGGATGCTCATGATTTTTTATAAAAATCATTTTTAGGTTCAAAATATGTTGTTTCATCATAGATCCACTTCAAGTTTAGCGAGTCTCAGCCCCGAGCTAAGAATCTTCATGCCCGCCCTTCGATAAAGTTTAACAATAGTTTTAAACGGGCATCATAAATTTAAAAACGATCCAAACAATGTGAAACCTTCGCGTGGTGTCATATTATGTGACATAGTTAGAAGCAAAAATATCAAACTTGGTATATTGATTATGTCTGAAAAAAACTTTCACAAAATGACATATCTCGTTCGAGGTTTCTTGGCTTTCGGGTCAAATGACCAATGTTATGGCTAGAATGAAGGCATAGTTTGTGATAATGTGTCCATATTGTGCATAAGTGTGTATCATGGGATGTCGAACAATGTTTCATGAGGAAGTTTTCCTTTTCGTTGCACCAAAAAGCCGTTTTCCATTTTCCAAGTGCAAAAAACGGACGGTTTTGTAAAGAAACCACCAAATGGCTAATTCAAAATACTACCATCAAATTTTTCAAAAATACTAGACCACCTAACATGGATAATGTCATAATAGGGGGATCTCAAACATTTCCGTTTATCCCTGGTGAAAAAGACAAATTCCTGCCGAATCGGTAGGAAGTGGGTCAGATATAAACTACAGGTACATGATCGTATGCTCATGATTTTTTACAAAAATCATTTTTACGTTCAAAATATGTTGTTTCATCATAGATCCACTTCAAGTTTAGCGAGTCTCAGTCCCGAGCTAAGAATCTTCATGCCCGCCCTTCGACAAAGTTTAACGATAGTTTAAAACGGGCATCATAAATTCAAAAACGATCCAAACAACGTGAAACCTTCGTGTGGTGTCATATTATGTGACATAGTTAGAAGGAAAAATATCAAACTTGGTATATTGATTATGTCTCAAAAATACCTTCACAAAATGACCTATCTCGTTCGAGGTTTCGTGACTTTCGGGTAAAATGACCAATGTTATGGCTAGAATAAAGGCATAGTTTGTGATAATGTGTCCATATTGTGCTTAAGTGTGCACCATGGGATGTCGAACAATGTTTCAGGAGGAAGTTTTTCTTTTAGTCGCACCAAAAAGCCGTTTTCTATTTTCCTAGTGCAAAAAACGGAAAGTTTTGTGAAGCAACTACCAAATGGATAATTCCAAATAGTACCGTCACATTTTTTCAAAAATACTAGACCACCTTACATGGATAATGTCATTACAGGGGGATATCAAACATTTCCGTCTATCCCTGGTGAAAAAGATAAATTCCTGCCGAATCGGTAGGAAGTGGGTTGGATATGAACTACAGGTACATGATCGGATGCTCATGATTTTTTACAAAAATCATTTTTAGGTTCAAAATATGTTGTTTCATCATAGATCCACTTCAAGTTTAGCGAGTCTCAGCCCCGAGCTAAGAATCTTTATGTGTGTCGTTTTAAACGGGCAAATAAAATTATGTAAGAATCACGGCATAGTTCTTGTTAAGTTGATATTGATATCATATTTGGATTTCTCTTATTTTTCTAATCAATTTAGACATATTATTTGTCAAATTCCGATTTATAGATTTAAAGGTATTAATTATTCCATATTAAATAAAAAATAAAATAAAAATCATTATATTTTTATTTGAATTCAATAATATTTTTACTTATTCATTGTTGCTTACTTAAATAATTGTTTGTAATTTCAAAAAATACAACCATGTGACATGATGATATAAGAGTTAATAGGAATGATATCATTGTATTGACAACAATGTGTAAATTGCTTTGCGGGAAGAGATTCTGAAGAAACGAGGAAGTTAAGCGTGCTAGAGCTGGAGTAGTGCTAGGATGGGTGATCGAACGTGAACTTCGACTAAGACTGCAATTTACTCAATTATTAACTATAAGTAGTGTTAAAATAATTAAAACGAGAGATTACGGAGTCAAACAATTTAAAGATTAAAAAGAAATTTAAAAAATTAAAATAATATTTTAGGCTATGCCGACAGCCTGGCCATCGGCGTAGCTCCATTCCTGTGCCGAAGGCCTGACCGTCGGCGTAGCTCCATTCCTGTGCCGACGGCCTGGCCGTCGATGTAGCTCCAGGCTGGACAGTTATAGAAGACGGCCGTTGACTGACACGCGAGACCCGCTGGAAGATGCTATGCCGAGGGAGAAGGACTGTGCCGACGGCCAAAGAGTTGTGCCGACAAGAACAATTTAGCGCTATGCCGATGGCAGCCAGCCGTCGCCGTAGCAAATCTTTCCTGTAGTATAATGTGCTTCCAGAGTTTCAACTAAATATGCGGTAACAAGTGGCTCCACCAAGTCTGGTGGGTCGGTCAAGAAGCCTCGACAGTATCTTCTCTGCTATGATAGCATGCACCCTTTGTACATAAGGTAACAACTGAATACCGATAATGCTGGTTATAGGCTTCTAATTTTCTATTCACGCATGCCACGTTTATTATTGTTACTACTGGAAGTTGACGGTCTAAAGTATGCCTCCTGTATTTTCTTCGCTCCCCTCGCTTCACCGCTTTCCTCTGTCCCTCGCTTCATAGGAAACCATGTTTTTCCAGTATTTTGTATTGTCCTTTTTAGGTTATTCAGTATTTGTAAAAAATCCTCTTGCCTATGTGTGCCTGGGTTGCTTGCCTTAGATGCCCCTGTTGTAATTATCTGCTCTTCTCTTGCATTGCCAGGTATGGTCTACTACTAAATGACTCGACGGGGGAATCACTGAGCGGCCGACCTCTCCCCTCTCCCCTCTCTCCCCACCCCCTTCTCCTTCAGAGTCGCCCCAGCTTTACCGGGCCGATCCCGAGCAGTCTCCGGCGGCATTGCCGGCCGGAGATGGCGAAGGAGAGGCGCCGGAGTAGGAATTAGGTCTAGGTGTAATTTTCCCGGCGCTTTGCCGTGTAGTTGGAGTAGGGCATGGGGATTCTTGGACCGATCCCTGTGCAGTTCGAGTGCTTTCCTCGTCGACGGAGCTCTGGTGGTTAGAGCCATCGCCGGTGGTGGCTTCCTCGAAGATCTCCGCAATAAGGTCCCCCCCTGCGAGCTCCTATTCAGGATTGTTGTGTCGTTGCTCCTCCTGTTCCTGGCCGGCCGTGGCGGCGAGGAGGAAGGGAGGTGCGTCTGGCCGGCGACTGTCTCCGGCGCTTCGCGAAGATCCTCCTACAGCTTGGTGCCTTGGTGTAGCTCCGGCTGGAGTCCGCTTTTGCTCTTGTCCCGTCTTCCATGGAGGAAGCGGCTGGCGACGGATCTTCCAAATAATCACCTTTGCCTGCGCTTCATCATCTCCATCGCTCAAAGCATCGTCCTGGCCGGCCAAGGTGGCGAGGGGGAAGTTGGTATGGATGATGGTCTCGATGTTCTGCGCAGGTTGATGCTGCACCGAGCTCATCGTCGTGTGGCCATGGCGGCCATAGACATCTTCGGCCGCAAGAGCGGCAAGATCGCGCGCCCCTGTGGCGTGCTTGTGACCTCCATGATGGAGGCTCTCTGGAGCCCTGCGCCGACGCTCCCTGTCTTCTTCTCGCCAAGTGGTGCGTCCCCGGCGGGAGCAAGATGGCCGGCGGCGAGGCTCCTTCGTCGGTGGGTTGGTCAAAGGACCCGATTGCTTTGCTCAGGAAATTATTAGGGTCCTCCGTGCATATGTTCATGACTACTTTCCTTCTTATTTTGTTTTTAGGTCCTGTTTGTAACCGACCGACAGTAATCAAATGGCGGCACTAGGGTCCTTCGAGGCCCTTCCTTGTTAAAAAAAAAACTAAATGACTCGACGTCCTCTGCTGCTAAGTGGTTTCCCTCGGTATATCGTCGGGCTAACCGGCTGGGCTCACCACCCCGACATGCCGCCATGGACTGCGTCTACCAGTTCTGGGCTATGGCATCGTCCTGGTGTAATGCTCTTGCTTCTCGCGTCCACACTGCCTGTGTGCTGTACTCAGGGGCGGAGCCAGGATTTGAGTATAAGGGGGGCGAGAATTAAAAAAGTCAAAAGTATAAACTGCCATAGCATATCAAAATTTCTTTGCCAAAAAGCCGATAATACCATAAGAATTTGAATTATCTCAGGCATTGAAATTGATAAGCATACTAGCATTTGTCTGGCTAATTTTCCACAAATTATTAAGAATATATCTTCTATCACCATTCACCAACGATTCAGATCCGAGAAAAAATAGCATTCGGCAGATTTGAGACTGAACTAATTTGTGTAAGAAATTGGCTATTTTTCATAATTTTGAACTAACCAAGTGTAGGTCAACTAAAGGGAAAAAAGGTAGACTAGATTAGAACATGCAATACTTATATATATGCACGGTATTCTTCCTCCTATACATACCTTGATGAATAATCTGGTTGTGCGCATGACGCCAAGCAAGCAATGGAAGTAAGCGGAAAGCCAATATAGTCGTCAGACAAGCTGTCCAAGCAAGTCGCAGTGCTTGTGAGAGAGCGGCGGCAGGAGTCCTATACCTGCAGCAAGATTGATCTATCGGTCAATCTGATTGAGAGGTGAGATGCAAGATGACATCGGAAGATCGAGCGGCGAAACAACCACGCGACCACGATCGATAGCCTTTGGCCTATAGGTTGATATGCATGGCAGATGGGCTGTTTTGGCTAGAGCGCTGGGCTTCGGTGCATGCACAACCTCGCATGCAATTGTGCTTAAGAACAAATAATTAGCTAATTAGTATCCATTAGTGAAGTACTTACATATATACAGTACTGGTCCTGCCGTAATTCTTTGAGGGGGGCAACACATTAGGGGGGTCTGACCCCTGCTGGCCCTCCCTTGCCTCCGCCCCTGGCTGTACTATCAGACTCATGTGGCAGACTCATGTGGCAGTCATGTGTGTTATATGTTGATCCAAATTCTATAAAGTATAGGCCAACTTCTGACGAGTGGAGCGAGGCCCGTCGCCAGAGGCTTGGGCTGAGTGTAACGATCGTCGAAGACCTAGGTTTCCACCGATATATAAACCCCTTGTAAGTCGCCGGTTGGGATGAGTTGCATCTGTGAAATCCCCGGCGTTTGTAAACACTCCTCGATATAGTGAAGTTTTGCTGGCTGGCGCCCTTGGTTTTTTCCTCTCTTTGTTGGAGAGGTTTTTCCACGTTAAATCTGTGTCTCCTTGCTATGTTTTTCGTTTTTGTTCTTCGTTATCTTCTTGTCGCAATTGTAACAAGTGGTATCAGAGCCCCAGGTTCTAATCTAGGGTTTGCGACATGTCGTCATTGAAGTTCGATCTACCACAGCTGGACTACACCACAAGATTCTCCTTGTGGCATGTGAAGATGCGGGCGATTCTCGCCCAAACTTCTGATCTGGATGAAGCGCTGGATGGATTCGGTGAAAAGGATGCTAAGACCTGGTCCGCCGAAGAGAAGCGGAAGGACCGTAAGGCTTTGTCTTTGATTCAACTTCATCTGTGAAGATAACGAAGAACGAAAACGAAAAACACAGCAAGGGGGACACAGATTTAACGTGGAAAAACCTCTCCAACAAAGAGAGGAAAAAACCACAGGCGTCAGCCAGCGAAACTTCACTATATCGAGGAGTGTTTACAAACGCCGGGGATTTCACAGATGTAACTCCTCCCAACCGGCGGCTTACAAGGGGTTTATATATCGGTGGAAACCTAGGTCTTCGACGATCCGTACCGTACCGCTCCACTCGTCAGAAGTTGGCCTATACTTTGTAGAATTTGGATCAACATATAACAAACTCCACCTTGAGACAAATTCCTCCTTGTAGCATCAACAGCAACCATCTCCCTGAACAAACAAAGCAAATACTTTCGGCGCCATCAGCCACTTGGGCTAATCAGTTAAACCAACTAAGTTCGAGCAAAGCTCAAACTTAGCAACAGGAACAGGTTTAGTCATCATATCAGAAGGATTATCATGAGTGCTGATCTTGCATACCTTTAATTTACCTTGAGCAACAATGTCTCTAACAAAATGGTACTGGATATCAATGTGCTTAGTTCTCTCATGGAACATCTGATCTTTTGTAAGGTATATGGCACTTTGACTGTCATAAAACAAAGTAATGCAAGAATCATCTCCACAAAGCTCAGCAAACAAACCTTTCAACCAAACAGATTCTTTGCAAGCTTCAGCAATAGCCATGTATTCAGCTTCAGTAGTAGATTGTGCAACAACAGCCTGCAATGTAGCCTTCCAGCTAACAGCACAACCACCAACATTAAACACATAACCTGTGAGGGATCTTCTCTTATCCAAATCGGCAGCAAAATCTGAATCCACATAGCCAACGAGTCCCTCACCGGTCCTGCCAAACTTCAAACAAGCATTGGAAGTGCCAAGAAGGTACCTGAAAACCCACTGAACAACCTTCCAATGTTCTTTACCAGGATTAGCCATGTATCTACTTATCAAACTCATAGCATATGATAAATCAGGACAAGAACAAACCATGGCATACATCAAAGAACCAACAGCACTAGAATATGGCACCATTGACATGTACTCAAACTCTTCATCAGTAGTAGGACATTGAGAAACTGACAATTTAAAATGAGGAGCAATAGGAGTACTAACTGAGTTGGCACCATCCATATTAAAACGATGAAGAACTTTCTTAACGTAACTTTGCTGACTAAGAAATAACAAACCAGATTTTCTATCTCGGGTAATCTCCATACCTAAGATCTTCATAGCAGCACCAAGATCCTTCATCTCAAACTCACTACTTAGGTGTGCCTTCAAAGTAGTGATTTCTTTCATGCCCTTGGCAGCAATTAACATATCATCAACATATAGCAGCAAGTATATAGGTGACCCATCAACAAACTTGATATAAACACAACTATCATATTTAAACCTCTCAAAACCATGTGAGATCATAAATGAATCAAACCTTTTATACCACTGTCTTGGAGATTGCTTTAAGCCATAAAGAGACTTCTTTAATTTGCACACAAAATCCTCTTTACCAGGCACTATGAACCCTTCTGGTTGGTCCATGTGTATTTCCTCATCAAGCTCTCCATGCAGAAAAGCAGTCTTGACATCTAACTGCTCAAGCTCAAGATCACGCATAGCCACAATACTAAAGAAAGTACGAATGGAACTATGCTTCACAACTGGAGAGAACACATCATTGTAATCAATACCTGGAATCTGGCTGAACCCTTTTGCTAGTAACCTTGCCTTATACCTTGAAGGATCTTTGGGAGATAGACCTTCCTTTTTCTTGAAGATCCACTTGCAGTGGACCGCCTTCTTTTGTTTAGGCAAGCGCACAACATCCCATGTGCCATTTTTCTCAAGCGATTGCATATCTTCTTGCACAGCAGAAACCCACTTCTCGCGGTCAACGGATGCAATGGCTTCATTATATGTAGCAGGTTCAGAATCGTTCTCCACCTGTTCAGCACAACTCAAAGCATAATGTACAAGATTACACTCTTCAATTAAACGAGGACGAGGACCACAGTTACGCCTCGGTCTATCAGCAGCAATGGACTCATGTGGCTGCTGCAAAACAGTAGGTGAGTGCTGAACAACAATATCATTAATGTTTTCCTCATGTGTATCTTCAACGATAGCATCATTATCAACAGTTTTCTGCAGGTTCTCCACCTGCACATTAACTCTCTCCTCTCCAAGAGCAACAGGAGAGGTATCTGATGGCAAGCTATCATGATACATAACGGACTCATTGAAAACAACGTTTCTACTTAGCAAAATCTTTTTAGTTTCAGGATTCCATAGTTTATATGCTTTAACTCCTGAACCATAACCAAGGAATATGCACTTAACAGCCCTAGGCTCTAACTTTCCATTATCAACATGAGCATATGCAGTGCAGCCAAAAACTCTTAACTGTGAATAATCAGCAGGCGAACCTGACCATACCTCAATGGGAGTTTTCTTCTCAAGTGGAATAGAAGGTGACCTGTTGATGAGGTAACACGCTGTGTTGGCTGGTTCAGCCCAGAAACGCCTATGCATACCTGCATTAGACAACATACAACGAGCCCTCGAGATGATGGTTCTGTTCATGCGCTCTGCCACGCCATTCTGCTGAGGAGTATATGGGATGGTGTGATGCCTGATCATGCCATCGTTACTGCAAAACTCCTCAAACTCATTAGAACAGAATTCCATACCATTGTCAGTACGTAGTACCTTTACCTTCTTCTCAGTCTGTTTTTCAACCATAACTTTCCACTTCTTAAAAGCATCAAAAACATCAGATTTATGCTTCAGAAAATAAGGCCACACTTTTCTTGAGTAATCATCAATAATAGTAAGCATATAATTAGCACCACCAATAGAAGTCTTACGGGACGGACCCCATACATCAGCATGCACATAATATAATATGCCTTTGGTGGTATGAACGGAAGCATTGAATTTAACTCTTTTATGCTTACCAAAGATGCAGTGCTCACAGAACTCAGACTTACTCAAGTTGCAACCATCAACAGCTCTCTCTTGACCAACTCTGCCATGCCTTGTTCGCTCATATGCCCAAGACGCATATGCCATAGATGTGTTTTACCACAATCATCAGAATCATTAGAAGTAACAGCAGCAGCAATACCAGGCAAAGTGCTACCTCTAAGAACATATAATTTAGCAGAATTCATATCACCTATCATGTGAATAAGAGAACCTTTTGATACCTTCAGAACTCGATGCCCACCGGCATACTTGTATCCATCAACGTCCATGGTACTCAGGGAGATCAAATTTCTGGCCATGCTTGGTATGTGCTTGACCTCACTCAACGTGCGTGTCACGCCATCATGTGTCCTAATCTTAACAGATCCAACACCAACGATATGGCATGGGTTGTCATTCCCCACACGCACAAAATCTCCAGTCTGCACAGACTCATATGAACTGAACCAATCTTTGTTACAGCAAATATGAAACGAACATGCAGTATCAAGTATCCATTCATCATCACGAGAAGCACAAGCAGCAAAAACAGCTAAGCATTCACCATCAGAACTATCAGAAACAACAACAGCCTTACCAGAACCTTCAGACCTATCTTTCGGTTGGTAAGTTCCGTTTCTTTTCTCCTTATTCTGCAACTTCCAACAATCATCAATAACATGATTAGATTTTTTACAATACCTGCAGAATTTATCCTTTCCCTTGGACTTTGAACGACTTCTACCGTCCTTGCTCTTATCTCTGTTGCCATAGTTGTTGTATCTCTGCTCGGTCTTGCCACGAACCTGCAGAGCCTCAGCCTTGGATGAAGTCCCATCTGACCCTACCATAGTTTTCATCTTTTCCCTCTGTTTGAGGGCGTCATGTACTTCGGCAAGGGTTAGTTCATCACGGCTCAACAATATTGTATCACGAAAATGTGTATAGGAACTAGGCAACGAGCATAAGAGTAGAAGAGCTAAATCCTCATCATCATATTTTACCTCCATAGACTGCAAGTCTGAAACAATCTCTTTAAAAACAGATATGTGATTCATTACCGATCCACCTTCTTGCAGCCTGTGCGAGAACAACTTCATCTTCACGTTCATCTTACTGGTTAGATCCTTTGACACACAGATCGTTTCCAGTTTTTCCCATAGGGCAGCAGCAGATTTCATCCCCAGTACTTCCTGCAAAATATTATTGGACAGATGAAGTTGAATCAAAGACAAAGCCTTACGGTCCTTCCGCTTCTCTTCGGCGGACCAGGTCTTAGCATCCTTTTCACCGAATCCATCCAGCGCTTCATCCAGATCAGAAGTTTGGGCGAGAATCGCCCGCATCTTCACCTGCCACAAGGAGAATCTTGTGGTGTAGTCCAGCTGTGGTAGATCGAACTTCAATGACGACATGTCGCAAACCCTAGATTAGAACCTGGGGCTCTGATACCACTTGTTACAATTGCGACAAGAAGATAACGAAGAACGAAAATGAAAAACACAGCAAGGGGGACACAGATTTAACGTGGAAGAACCTCTCCAACAAAGAGAGGAAAAAACCACAGGCGCCAGCCAGCGAAACTTCACTATCTCGAGGAGTGTTTACAAACGCCGGGGATTTCACAGATGCAACTCCTCCCAACCGGCGGCTTACAAGGGGTTTATATATCGGTGGAAACCTAGGTCTTCGACGATCCGTACCGTACCGCGGGGGGCTATCGCCCCCCGCACCCCCCACAGGCATCCCCGTTGGGCACGGTGTGGGCCAACTTCTGACTCGTTACACTCGGCCCAAGCATCCCGCGACGGGCCTCGCTCCACTCGTAAGCTAACAGTCAAGGTTCACTGTTCGCGCCATTGAAGTGGTCTATCCACCGGAATGATGCTGCGCTCAGCAATGCCAGCCTTGGATATGTTCGTAAGTTATTGTATCTATGTATTTTGAGACCAAAAAACAGGTACTATTTTTGTATGTAACAACCGGATGCTATGCATCAGGCTCATGTCTTTAAAACAGGTGCTCTAGGTACCATGGAGGATATTTTGGGTGTGCCGGCATACAGGTCAGTATTGTGCTATGTCATGGATTCCAAAAACAATGTGATCCTCCTATTTTATATTTGGTTTCAGCTAATGCATGCGGTACCGGCTATATGATTTATATCTGGAACACCCCCTTTTCAAATGGGACGAATTATAACAGTCTATTTTGTATCTACTAAACTTTTAGTTTTCAAATAGCATAAAATGTCTTTGGTGGTAAGGTCGTTTAGCTATAAGTTGCTACTATAAAATGCTTTCTGTACCAAAGTTGTTTAGCTTTTCGTTGCTAACAAGTGGAACCACCATACTTTTAGCATACATTATTTTATAACATGGATAAAACTTATGGCTATAAAACATGCACCTACAATGTTTATGGATTGTATGGATAAAAATTGTAGATCAGATAAATGATAAAGGAGCGCATTTTCAGAAAACCATTGAATTCCTTTTGTTTCAATAAGAACAAATTAGAATAATGTGTAATTGATAATAGGTTTAGTTTTCTCATATGTACTATATTCCTTTAACCACGATTGTGTGTTTAATTTATATACATGTTACTCAGCTGGATTTGTTTTAGATGATTATATTTTGGCTACATTATTGGCTTGCTTTTGGCCTCGACGCCGGTGGCTCAACTGGTCATATAGTAGTTATAATTAAAAGTGAAATGTCACCGCATTAATACACCTACGATATACTATTGAAATGTTGATGAAATGATGGGTGATAACATGCACATCTGATCACCTTCTCGTAGTTATCATGATCAAATACCATCACCTTAAATGATGTGGCGGAAAACTTCTTGAATACCAGAAAGTATCCTACCTTCAAGTCACGTGTATTAAAAAAAATCTAGTCATCCTTCATCAAGGATAAACTTGCCATCTTGCTTCCTCAGGTCGACATCCCAGCTGCAGGCATTGCAGATCATCAGCTTGATGGCCTTCGCATACTCACTGCCAAACATCGTCAAAAAGGTGTTGGGTATGCTCCGCATGTCTAACCGGCCCGGTATTATCACCATCTTGCAGAACTAGTCATAGGTGTTCTCCACGCGGGTGTTCCTGTCTCGCCCCTCCATCCGGTTTGCACAGGGCTCTTATGGCTTCTTTGATGATGAGTATCTCTAGTCTTAATCTTCTTGCCTGAACACCGCAAAAAATTCCGTGCAGAGATAATGTCTCTACCAGTTGTCAATAATTGTGAAATACATTATTATTTGAGCAAAAAAATGAGCAATAATATTTTGATAATATTGTTCATAATTATTACTTTTGGATTCATATTAAAAACACTTTTCAACGATGCTAGTTGGTACCAACATTATTTATATATTTCGAGTAATTTTTTATCGAATAAAAAACATGCAAAACGAGGACGCATTATTCCGGGGGATGGAGGGAGTAGAGTACAATATAAAGATCAGCTAAAAAAGTACTAAAGGGGAGCAATTTTCTTATGAAAGTACAGAAAGTCTTAACACTAGCTAGCATGAACGCCGGTTATATTAGTAGTGCCAGGGTCTAGGCATCACATTAGTGCAGTCCATAATCGACCAGTACAGATATCGAACACCCAAGAACAGAAGAATAGACGAACATGATGAGCTCTATCTGATGCCGATGCTAGAGATACATACATATACTTTATTTTTTTTGCAAAAATCAGGGTAGGGCAGCAGCTTCCCTAACTTTCCCAGATTAGAGGGACCTCTGTCCCTGAGACCAACCAATCACCAACCACCAACAGCCATGGATCGATCAATACAAAATCTGAATTTATTATTACAGTCACTATAGATCTATCCCCAGTACTTGATTGCATGTGTAAAACTGTACTACTAGTACTCAACAGAAAACCAATGTTAACCAACCGCCAATAAAATCTTGACCATATGTTATTATCAAGATCATAAGGTTATAGGGGCCGCCGCTGACCCGCCTAAGATGAGTAAGTTGCGGTGGTGGTGGTCATCAATCGAGCGAAGAGCAATGGTGATAAAAGTAGGGAGACAAAGAGAGTGTATGAGAGAGATCTGGAGCTGGGGCTGGGGATGGTGAGGGAATAAATGCAACGAGACCAAATGTGTGTTGTGGACAAAGCAAAGCTCGCCTTTCCCCACAATATCCACCTAAGCAAATTGAATGCCCGCCAATATAGTACTACTAGATCTATTGTATAAAATTGGGCACGACAGCTTGAATGTTTGAATTGGGTAACATCTAACACATAATAGGAAAGTATATTACATGGTGCCTATGAGCAATATTGGATATGATGTTGCAAGTGCTGATACTACAACATAGTATGAATATAGTACATACATAGCATTGTAAATTACATGGTGACTAATAATAGCTATAGAAATGATTTTGCGAGTGCTGATAATATATTTTTGTGCATCTTGGTCAAACTTCAGAAAGCTCAAGATAGGGTTGGCACCAACCATACTGACACCTCGAACATTTGCTCCCTATGTTCATATCCCATGTAATTAATTGATGAACCTACGGCAGGCCCCTCATTTTCATGTATGCGGCTCCAATCTGGAATTGGCTGTGGGCGATGTTGGGAGCGTACATGTGTAGCAAACACACAGTCTACTTTGAACACTGACAGAGCTTCACCAGTAGCAGGTTCGGGGTTTCGAGGGGGGTTGAGGATTAATGGCTCGTTGATTCCCACAAACACTAAACCCCCATCAAGATTGTTCCTTTTGATCCAGTCCAGAGTTACAAGGTCAATCCGATCAAAAGCCCCATGGAAAACGTGGCAGCGGAAGGAGGGATAAGAGCGCAGCTCTCTACCCATCTATGGAAATAGATCACCATGGCTGCTCGTTTGTGCACCCATTGTGTGAATCCATATGACACCTCAGTCAAACTATGCCAAGTACCAGCTGCGTGATGCAATATCTTCTGCCTCGGCATCGTCACCAGCTAGGAAGTTTGCCGGCCCTTCAATTACTGGAGCCTATATGACATGCGGACCTACAAGTATACATGTGTGTGCATTTAAGTTAGCAAAAGTATCACTAACAATCGAGTTATAAGTAATTTATAAATTTTACTTTTAAATAATGACACTGACTCCATTTGGTCGGTTCCTAGACCAGAACATCTCCTCGCGGTTCTGTCACCGTGTATATGCAATCAATATGACCACTTGTTATACATATGGAAATGTCATCAACATACTTTGCTGGTGCAAGATAGTCGTTCAGAAGAATAGTCCAGTCCCTCTCATCAGGAAAATCTATGGTAGCAATGAATTTTTCAAATACCTCCATCGCCCAATAGTACCATTGGTTGTCAAATCTATACGGTCTTCTTATTATATTTATCTTCAACAGCTCGATACTCGCATTCTTGTAGCTGTAAGTGCATAGGGGTCAGGGAATTACGACTAACTCAATGGATAAATATTAACATGCTGCACATGTGGCAGCTCGATACGTGCCATAGTGTAGACGTTTTTGAGGTACCAGCACCCCAGGTGCTTTTCCATCGCAATCCAGTCTCCTCTGGAACCAACCCAACAAACCTTGTTTTCAAATGCTTCATCATCCCAAGTTCTTGGTATGTCATCATCAACTAGTACAAATGCTTATACTGTTGGATTGTTTAGTGGCATCAACAACTCGCCAATACCCTATAATAGATTTTCTTCATATCTAGGGGCATGCAAGATGTTCCACAAAGGGGAAAGTCTAGCTTTGCGGAAACGTGATGAATAAATCATTCATGCAAACAAACACACCGAGGAATAAAGTATTTTTTGGATTAAAGAAAAAGTGTAGGATTAGGTAACTTTCCTATGGTTGTGGCACTATTCAATTGATTGGTTCAAAGGAATGAGGTCCCAAGGGACATGATAACATTATAAATATCGCATGAGGTTTGACTTTGATTTTACCATGTTTATATGGAATCCTTCGTTTTTGTTTTCATGCAAACTAAACAACCAAGTTTTTATAGAATTCTTGTGTTTGTCTAACACATGAAATATAAAATATAAGGACAGACTTGATTCGCCAATACACATTTCGTTACGCGTATCGACAATCCTGGTCGTTCTTGTCTTTTCAGTTTGGAGGAGAGAGGGTGGACACTGAAGCAAAAGTCTTGGGACTCTTTGTATCGCAGGATTGAGAACATAAGAATATCACAGGTTTGCAGGTAAAACATAGTAAAACTATCTACATAAATGGCATGTCTCGATGCTACGGTTGGGGCTCAAGTATATGTTCCAATTACTACAGGATTTAGGCATAGGAAACAATGTAAGGATTTGAATCCTACAAAAGTGGTGCACAACTTTTTATCTTCTTGTTCGGGTCGAATGGCCTTGTCTGTGGGTCAGAGTGAAGTAGGGTGGGCGAACCAAATGGGAGAGAAGGATCTTCTGCAATTCCTTGACACATGCCTACCATGTCGCGAGCCAGGCCAGTGGTGCTGAAAAGATCGGAGCGACTGGTGATGTTGCTTAGTGGTCTATAGTGGAGGTTGCCAAATCCCATTTCCTGGCTATAGCGCTCTGATATCTTATGCTTCATCGCTCCAGATGGACGAACAATGCCGGATGTCGTTGTGGGGAAGAAAACTATGGAAGATTAGTGGAGATGGTTGGCGGTTTCTACCTTTCTGCAATGTTGGAGAAGGTATACAATCATACACAAGCGGCCGAAGAAGAAGAGGAAGACGATGAGGGGCGAGAGTTTTCTCACCAAAAAAAAGATGGGGTGAGTGGTTTCCATTTTTCCTGCGGTTGTTAGATCTACTCCTCCATCCTAGTGTGTAACGAGGAATTTAACATAGACGCTTATGCAAAAAGGAATAATAAGAGAAAATTAGATATATTTCTTAAAGGCTCTGCCCCGCAACGCTAGCCCCATGTTTGACGGGATACTGTTTTTTCTTGTAGGTAGCTAAGGCATAATCGCAAGGTAAATCACATCATGTCAGAAAAGAAGTTCAAAGTGCCAGACGCTAGAAAACACAATTCGTTTTCATGCATATATAGTAAAGGTCCTGAAATTTACTAGTATACTACTCACTGTACCCTATACCACGTGACAAATACCCATTGAAGGTTTGCTCTGACATCGCACCGCCTTGAAATCCCCCTCTTCGCTGCTCTCGTGCTGCCTCCTGCGTTCTCTCCATCTCTTCTCACTCCTAGATTTTTTCAATAGTGGAACTCCTAGTTCCAATATTGTTCACCATGCCAAGAGGCACCCATGTACCGCTATCAAATATAGTAACTCCAGCATGCCAAGTTCTTGAATAGATAAGAACGTGAATATTTCAGAAACTCTCGGTGCTTTTGCTATAATGAATTCCAAGTTAGCTTAGAAATATTTTTGAAAAATTTTAAGATTAATTTATCGCATTTACTTGTACTCAAGTTAAAATTTTACAGTAACGATGGGAGTACATTTTACATCAAGGACCTAAACAAGGAAAAATCACATCGAGGTAGATATGCCCATACTCTTCATAGTATTTCCTCTTCAATTGTATCCAAAATATGGAAAAATTGGGCGGCATGCAAAGTCTTGGATATGGGATCATCAACATAAACTATGATGTAGATATGGCCATGACCTTGGTCGTTCGGCTGGAAATCCAAGAATGTTCATACTCATTGACAACTAAGATTAAATTCGTTTAAATTTTACCACTTACTAGACGGTTTGAGTGCATTTTACTTCAAGTTCCTAAAAAATAGAAAATTACATCGAGGTCCATATATTTCGCAAGAAGAATCCAAAATTAAGCAAGTAAAAAAGTCGGATCGACTCCTTCCCGAGATAGCAATTAATCGAGCCATAATCTTCATACTACTTCATCTTTGATTGTTTTCAAAATATGGAAAAATTTGGAAGCATGCATATTATTGGATATGAGATCATAAACATAAAGTATGATTTAGATATGGACATCTCCTTGGTCGTTCCGCTTAAAACCCAAGAATGTTCATACTCATTGACAACTAAGCTTAATTTTGTTTAAATTTAACCACATACTTTTAGGTTAAAATGTTACACGGATGGTGGGAGTACATTTTATATCAAACACCTAAAAAGGAAAAATTGCATCAAGGTACATACTTTTAACACGAAGCACCCCTAAAATTAAACAAGGAAATCAGTCGGGTTTGGCTCCTTCTCAAGAGAGAGCAGCTGATCAAGCCGTACTCTTCATACTACTTCCTCTTCGATAGTTTTCAAAATATGGCCAAATTTGGCAGGATGGAAATTCTTGAATATGGGATAATCAACATAAAGTATGATGTAGATAAAGCCATTAACCTGGTGGTTCGGCTTCAAATCCAAGAATGTTAATACTCATTGTGACAACTAATCTTAAATTCATTTAAATTTTACCACTTACTTTTAGGTTCGAATTTTACACGGACGATGAGAGTATGTTTCACATCAAGGACATAAAAAGAGAAAATCACATCAAGGTCCATACATTTATCACGAAGCACCCTAAAATTAAGCATGGAAAGCAGTGAGGTTCAGCTCCTTCTCAAGATAGCAAGTATATCAGGCCATACTCTTTATATTGCTTCCTCTTTGATTGTTTTCAATATATGGACAAATTTGGAGGCATGCAAATTCTTGGATATGGGATCATCAACATAAAGTATATGATGTAGATATGCCTTACTTTAATTTAAAGGAAAACATTAATTATTTTCATTTCTAAAATCCAAAATATTTTTTTGTTCACCATGCCAAGATGCACCCACCTACAATTTATAGGATCGAACATTACCACAAAGTATGGCCATTTACCCTTGTCATTCAGCCTAAAGCCCGAGAATGTTCGTACATGGCAGGACATATTTTGAAGGAGTTTGTTTTTTCAAAAGTTGTGAATTCTCATGATTATCATCTTTCATGGAAAGAAGTACAAGTCAGAGGATGTCGTGTGATATTTTTTTATTGTTTTCGAATCAACGTCAATTTTTTGTAGATGCAAACTGAATTTTTTTCTACATGCAAATTTTTCAAAGCCTGAGTTTGTCACTAAGAAAATTCAAATATTTTTCCTGTTCCTATAAATTGAAAAACATTCTTGTCACTTATAAAAATTGTAATCTTTATAAATCGAGTATTTTAAGTGGGTGGGGTTTGACTAATAAGAAGCTTGAAGACTCAAGGAACTTGGCAATCACGAGTAAGAGCATGGTCGTCCATTCTATCTGAAACTAGTGTATGGTATTTCGAGTCATACAGTTCATACATTCTTTATAGACATAACACTCATATCTGATGCAAAATTATCCTAAATAAACATATGATGTCAATAAGGGCATGACCTTCATCGTTTAATTTGAGTTAAAATCGGAGAATAATTAATAAGAGAATGCCACAAAAAATATTATACTTTTTATTCTTTATTTAAATTGTAACAAAACCATGTTAACTTTGTCGGCATGCGGATGCAAAGTTAGAACTTGAATTTTTCTAAACTTTCGGTGGCTTTTGATATACTCAATTACTTGTTAGCTTCAAAAGGTTTTTGAAAAAATTTAATAGCAATATATCGTGCTTACTTGTAGTCAAAATTTGACACGGTCGGTGGGATTACAGTTTACATCGAAGACCTAAAATTATAGAAAATCACATAGAGGTCCAAACATTTAGCACAAATGCACCTAAAATTAAAAGAAAAGCAGTCCGGTCCACTCCTTCTCTCCAGTGAGCAGATGAGACATACCGTACTACTATACTTGCTTCACACACAAAAAAAGCAACTCACTTTTGAACCAGCGTGCTGTGGGTCATGCAGGATGTGAAATAGAACGACAAGGAAAGTCGACACAAGTGCGCAGTACCATGTATTGGACGAGGGATAGGTCAGTCGGCCGGGGTGTGGGGATGGTTATGAGGAAGTGAACAAGAGAGAACACACAACTTCTTTACTAATACTACTCCTCACCGTACGTCTGTACCCTATACCTCGTGTTAGGAAGCCATCATAGCTTTGCTCTAATATTGTACCGCCTTCAAATCCTCCTCTTCGCTGCTCTCGCGCTTCCTCCTGCATGCTCTCCATCTCTTCTCTCTCCTAGTTATTTTTTAACAGTGGGAAACTCCTAGTGGCAATATTATTCATCATGCAAAGAGGCACCCATGTACTTCTACGAAGTATGGTAAGTCCACCACGCCAAGTTATTGCATAGCTAAGAATTTAAATTTTTCAGGAACTCTCGGTGCTTTTGCTATACTGAATTCCTAGTTAGCTTAGAAAGATTTTTTGAAAATTTTAAGATCAATCTATGGCATTTACTTGTACTCCTCTAGTTAAAATTTTACACTGACAATGGAAGTAAATTTTACGTCAAGCACCTAAATAAGGGAAAATCACATCGAGGTCTATATATTTAGCACAAAGGACTCTCCAATTAAGAAAGTAAAACAGTCAGTTTCCGCTCCTTCTCAAGAGAGGAGTTGATCAAGCCATATTCTTCATACTACTTCCTCTTCAATTGTTTTTAAAATATGGCCAAATTTGGCGGCATGCAAATTCATGGATATGGGATCATCAATATAAACTATGATGTAGATATGGCCCTGACCTTGGTAGTTTGGTTGGGGATCCAAGAATGTTCATACTTATTGACAAGTAAGCTTAAATTCATTTAAATTTTATCACTTACTATATGGTGTGAGTATATTTTACATCAAGTTCCTAAAAATAGGGAAAATTCACATCGCGGTCCACACATTTCACACGAAGCACCCTAAAATTAAGTAAGAAAAATAGTCGGATTGACTCGTTCCCGAGATAGCAGTTGATAGAGCCATACTCTCCATACTACTCCCTCTTTGATTGTTTTCAAAATATGGATAAATTTGGCATTATGCATATTGTTGGATATGAGATCATCAACATAAAGTATGATGTAGATATGGCCATGTCCTTGGTCCTTTTGCTTGAAATCCAAAAATGTTCATACCCATTGACAACTAAGCTTAAATTCGTTTAAATTTGAAAATTTACTTTTAGGTTCAAATGTTACAAGGCTGGTGGGAGTACATGTTACCTCAAACACCTTAAAATGGAAAATTACGTCGAGGTCCATACTTTTAGCATGAAGCACCCTAAAATTAAACAAGGAAAATAGTCGGGTTTGGCTCGTTCTCGAGGGAGCAACTGATCGAGCCATACTCTTCATACTACTTCATCTTTGATAGTTTTCAAAATATGGCCAAATTTGGCAACATGCAAATTCTTGGATATGGGATCATCAACATAAAGTATGATGTAGATAACGCCATGACCTTGGTCGTTTGGCTTGAAATCCAAGAATTCTCATACTCATTGTGACAACTAAGCTTAAATTTGTTTAAATTTTACCACTTACTTTTAGGTTCAAATATTACATGGACAATGGGAGTATGTTTTACATCAAGGACCTAAAAAGGGAAAATCACATCAAGTTCTCTACATTTAGCACGAAGCACCCTAAAATTAAGCATGGAAAACACTTGGGTTCGTATCCTTCTCAAGAGAGCACAAAGCTGATCGAGCAATAGTCTTCATACTACTACCTCTTCGATTGTTTTCAACATATGGCCAAATTTGGCGGTATGCAAATTCTTGGATATGAGATCATCAACGTAAAGTATATGAAGTATATATGACTTGCTTTAATTTAAAGGAAAACATTGATTATTTTCATTTCTAAAATCCAAAATAATTTTTTTTTTCATAAAACTTGGAAAATCACATTATTTAGCAGCATTTTTTTCACCATGCCAAGATTCACCCACGTTCCAAGTATGGGATTAAACATTACCGAAAAGTAGGGCCATTTATCGTTGTCATTCGGCCTAAAGCCCGAGAATGTTTATATATGGCAGGACATATTTTGAAGGAGATTGTTTTTTCAAAAGTTATGAATTCTCATGATTATCATATTTAACGGCAAAGCGTACAAGTTAGAGGATGTCATGCAATGTTTTTTCATTTATTCTTTTATTATTTTCGAATCAAGGTAAAAAAATTGTAGATGCATATTGAATGTTTTTCTACATGCAAATTTTTCGAAGCTTGAGTCTGTCACTTAGAAAATTAATTTTTTTTCTTCTTCCTATAAATTGAAAAACATTCTAGCCACTTAGAAAAATGGTAATCTTAATAAATTGAGTAATTTAAGTGGACGGGGTTTTACTAATAAGAAGTTTGAAAATTCAAGAAACTTTGCAATCGCGAGTAAGAGCATGGTCGTCTACTCTGTTTGAAACTAGAGTGTGGCATTTCGAGTCATACACGTCGTACATTCTTTATAAACAAAACACTCATGTCACACGGAAAATTATCATAAACTTTTTCCTGATATTTGGGAACTCTTGGTAGCAAAACGGATTAGTACAACAAGATGCAGCCAATATAGAAGATGTCGGAATGCTATTCTAAATAAACATATGATTTGAAACAAGCTAAGAATTAATAAGAGAACGCCACACAAAAATTATTAACAAAATTATTTAAATATTAACAAAACCATATCAACTTTGTCGGCATGCGGATGCATAGCAAGAACTTGAATGTTTTAGAACTTTCGATGGCTTTCAATGTACTGAATTCTTGGTTAGCTTCAAGAGTTTTTTCAAAATCTTTGAGAGCAATATATCGCGCTTACTTGTAGTTAAAATTTGACATGGTCAGAAAGAGTATAGTTTACATCGAAGACATCAAATAATAAAATTACATAGAGGTCCAAACATTTAGCACAAAGGCCCATAAAATTAAGCAAAGAAAAGAAGTCTGGTCCGCTCCTTCTCTAGCGAGCAGCTGAGCCATACTTTACTACTGTACTTTCTTCACACACAAAAAAATGCTCCTCACTTTTGAACCAGCTTGTTGCAGGTCGCGCAGGGTGTGAAATGGAACGACAAGGAAAGTCGACGCACATGCACAACGACACTTATTGGACGAGGGAGAAATCAGCTGGCCAGGGTGTGGGGATGGTGATGATGAAGTGAAGAAGAGAGAAAACACAATTTGTTTACTAGTACTACTCATAACCATACGTCTCTACCTTGTACCTCGTGTCAGGAACACAATCTATCTTTGCTCTAACATCACATCGCCTTCAAATCCAGCTCTTCGCTACTCTCGCGCTGCCTCCTGGGTCCTCTCCGTCTCTTCTTGCCCCCATACTTTTTTTCAACAGGGGGAATCTCCTAGTGGCAATATTGTTCACCATGCCAAGAGGTACCCATGTACTTCTACCAAATATGATAACTCCACCTGATGGGGATATGCCGAATGGGGTATGCCTATCAGGATGTTCCCTACTGGATATAACTCCCAACGAGTGGTCCTACAGGAAGGTGACTGGATCGCGACCCAAGGAAGGACCTGGCGACTGAAAGCTGGAGGCCCAGAAGCGTAGTTAGGCCTAGTTGGATTAGGTCAAGTCCTCTGGGTCCTTAACTAAATCGGTTGTATATCTATAAACCCTAGAGAGGTACCACTATATAAACCTCCCTAGGGTGCTTTGTGTACTCACGTTCCATCATACACCCCATCGACTCGTCGCCTAGACGCCGAACTCGCCACCCTTGTAACCACTCGATAATACAATTGAGTAGGATTAGGTCTTTACCCTCTAGGTGCCGAACCTGGGTAAATCCTTGTGTCTCCGCCCTCATATCGCACTGCAGATGGCCGGCGGCCCTTGCCCCTCTAATTACTACATGCTTCCACTCATAGCATCCGTCGTGGCCATTCCAACGACAGTGGCGCCCACCACGGGGCCTGCCGGTCAGGCCTGAGTTCTGCGGTGAGACCCTACTTGCCAATCAACCGGTCGATCTCCACCGGCCGCATAATCGCGTGCGGCGAGATCATCCAGATCTTTCCCAGCAGCTACGTTCCCGCGTCACGCCCGGTCACATGCAGTGTCATAATGCCGGTCGGCACCATCAACCTCTTCGTCGGCTTCACGAATGTCATCATCTCTAAGGACACGGTGATCATCGGCGAGTCGCCACCACGCGATCGGCTCTCTGAGAGTCAAGTCTATACCATCCACCACCTCTCCTCCGAGTATGACTCAGCCAACAACAACATGGCCGAGACCGACATGGACGCAGACGACACGGCCCTCCACGACGACGCCGACTCGGCGACCCCTGCCTCAGCCGCCAGGTCCATCATCGCCACGTTACCAGAAGGCTCCATCCCGCGAGTCTCCAACGAGGGGGAATTCAAGGATTCCTCCATCCTCGAGATCTTCGACTCTGAATCCAGGTCAGAAAATTCTGGCAATCTCCATGCCAGATCCAGTCGCTTCATGGAGATCTACATGTCGAGCGGCACAAGCGCCCCGCCGGACCCATTCTCCACGCCAATCCCGCCGACCATGATGGCGATGGAGGTTGAGGAAGCCCTCCTGTGCCTGGAGGAAGCGGCGCAAGGAGCAGGCCGAGTGCGAAAAATTTAGGAAGCAACGGCGGAGGAGCTATCACTCTACCACCAGCACCGCATCAGGACGCGCTTGAACCTAGTGTTCAGGGCCACGCCCTGAACTTCGATGAAGACAATGACCCCACCCGCATGGCTGAGCGGGTGATCTGCGAGAATGCGCTGCCTGCTTCAGCACCCGTCCACCACCAGGAGCACAAGCGAGTGGACGTCCCCCGCCGCCACCTGGCCGCACGCCTCCACCCAACCAGCCGAGAGTCCTCATCTCTCTGCAAGACCATGACGCGAACGGCCTCCCGCTGTATTCCACCCTGATGGATAATGTCATCGCGGGGCAGGCCGCGGTCACCAACCTCAACTTCACCGGGGAAGGCTCCCTTCAAGTCAAGTACGCCTAGGACCTACTCGCCGGAAACATCGAGCAACAAGCCGTGGGAGCCGAATCGCGGAGGTTGATGTACTCTCGCTCCTCCGGGAGCAGGGCGACCTCAAGCGGTCGCCCAACGATCGCCAACACCCTCAACTTCCCGCCACCCAAGCCCCTGCAGCATCAACCACGGGTCACGCACCCAGCGCTCTCCACCAATGACCCATGACCGCTGAACAACATGGCCGCCGCCAACGGGCAGCCGATCGACGCGCGGACCCACATCATCAACAACCAACCCTGGAATGCACGCCAGCCCAACGACTTGAGGCACACCCTCACCAACCGCAGCGATGGCGAGCCAAGGGGCTCTCTTAGTTGAGTCAGCCCCCAATGCTTTAGGCCCATGATACGAGGCAAAAAGTACTCGGCCAACTTCAAAGCGCCGAAGGAGATCGAGAAGTATAACCCTACGTACGACCCAACCGTGTGGGAATGGGAATCGCCGGACACACCGACCTCCTTGCCGCTTGTTACCTCCCCTTGATTATGGAGGGAGCGACTCAACAATGGATAAACACCCTCCCCCAGACAGCATCCACTCATGGGAGGACATGTGCGAAGCCTTTGTCACGCACTTCAATGGCTCCTACTCCCATGCCACCCCCATCGAAGACCTAGAGTGATGTGTATAGGGACCATCCGAATCGACCTGCCACTTTGTCCAATGGTGGCAGGACATGTTTTTCAACGCCGCCGACATCCACCCGGACACAATGATCCATTGCTTCAAGAATTCGTGCCGGTACAAATCACAGGTCGCCAAGATCAAGAGGGTGTACAAGATGCTCGACAACATCCCCGATCTCCTCGATATCGCCAAGCATTACGCGGAGGAAGACCTGAAGAAGGAAACCAACGATGACTCATGCGGAAATCTCCGCATAAGCGTCTAGGACAACGGAAGACAGCACGAACTGCACTACAACAACACTCTCCTTACTAATAAGCGCCGCGGTGACAGGCGAGAATGCCGACTACGTGCCATGCGAGCTGAAGAACTTCTGCTGTCACGGAGGAAACTACCGCGACAACGGAAACTACTGTGCGAGGCCAAAATTTTACCCCGAAGCTCTCCTCAGCCAGCCCTGTGTCTATCACAGCAGGGAGGGGAAGCCCACCACCCACACCACCGCCGACTGCCACTCACTGAAGGAGATCGAGAAGGAAAGGCAAGCAAGGGAAGACCCCAACAACAACCCGCCAAGGTACGACATCCATGATGGAAATGACGTCGGCTTGCTGCACACTTTCACCAGGCTCGGTACCAAGCACGAGAGAAGGTCGACGTTCCCCGCTTCCTCAACTGGTCCGAGCAGCGCATCACGTGGAGCCGCAAGGACCACTTCCCACGGATCGAGTACCCCGGGCGAGTCGACCTGGTAGTTAAGCCCAAAGTGGGCGACTACTGGCTCCCCAAGACATTGATGGACAGCGGGAGCTCCATCAACATCCTCTACCTAGATATGTTCAGGCGACTGCAGCTCCCGCAGTTGATGATCGAGATGACTCTCACCACCTTCGGCAAGGTATACCCGATCGGCAAGGTGATGCTACTAGTCACCTTCAGCAAACCAGCTAACTTCCACACCGAGTGGATTGTCTTCGAGCTGGTGAATTTCCGCAGCCCCTACCACTACGTCCTAGGTGCGACAAGCGTTCGCCAAATTCATGGCAGAGTCGCACTACGCGTACAACATGATGAAGCTCCTAGGACCATGCAGCATCATTACCGTCCACGGTGACCCCGATATGGCCGCGGAGTGCGAGGAAAAAGGCGCTAAACTCGCGGATGCCGTCATTACTGCGGAGACCAACCACGCCGAGGAGCTCGCCAGATACGCGAGTGGAGTCGACAAAGACGACGTCACGATCCTGAAGAATCCCAATGCAGAGAGTGCTGTATCGACAGCGTTCGAAGACATCACGCACACCCACACCATCGAGCTAGTCCTGGGCGATTCCAACCAGACGGTCACCATCGGGGCAGTCATGAGCCCCTCATAGGAAAGCGCGCTCGTCGATTTCCTCCATGAGAATCATGACATATTCGCATGGAAGCCATCTAGCATGCCAGGTGTCCTGAGGGAACTCGCCGAACACAAGCTTAATGCCGACCCCAAAGCGCGAGCTGTCAAGTAGTCGCTGCGGCCCTTCAATGAAGAGTGCCACCAAGCAATCACTGAAGAAGTGCAGCGTCTACTCGCTGCAAGCTTCATCCGGCCAATCAAGTACTCCAAGTGGCTAGCAAACCCAATCATGGTCATGAAGAAGAACACGACCCGGAGAATGTGTATCGACTACACCAACTTCAACAGAGCCTGCCCAAAGGAATAGTTCATGCTCCTGCGCATCAACCAGATCATCGATTTGACCGCGGGGTCGGAGTCGCTGTGCTTCCTCGATGCATACTCTGGTTACGACCATATCAAGATGGCGGTCAAGGACGAGGAGAAGACATCGTTCATCACACCATTCGGCGCATATTTCTACACCGCCATGACGTTCGTCCTTAAGAACGCCGGCGCAACCTACCAGCAGTGCATGCAGGAGTGCCTCACGAGCCAAATTGGTCGAAACATCCACGTCTACATCGACGGCGTGGTGGAAGCGGGGGCCGCTACGTGGGTGGGGCCAGGGTGTCGGGGTGGGGTGAGTTTGTGTGGTGTGGAACGGGAGTGGCCAGGGCTAGCGGGTGGGGGTTACGATCGGGAGCATGCGTGCGTGCGTGCTATGCCGCGGAGGATGGTTGGCGGCAGGGGAGGGAAAAAGGGGTGGGGTAGGTAGGATTGCTGGGGCTTAGGGTTAGGTTGAGATTAGGGTTTGTCTAGGTGGGGACTAGGGTTTTATATTCTGGGTTGTAGGTGGGCTCCGGTTGGGCCTTTGGGCCTGGCCGGTTGTCTGCGTCCCTAGACAAAATAGATAGTTTTATTTATTTAGTTTATTTTAAATAGTCTTTTATAAATAGTTTTTAGGCAAACCGAGATATCCGGAACATCAGAGTTTTGATTTAAATAAAGAGGAAGGTAATTTAGAAAATAAAGAAAAGATTTTTAGCAAAGTTCTTTAGTGCTGAAAATATGCATGATGTCATGATGATGCAATGCACAAAAACAACGCGATTTTCTAGTAGTGGTTTTGCGGGATGCCACAATTCGACACCACTAACAATGGATCTCGCCCTCGAGATCCGCCTCATGGTACCGGAAGGAAGGTCGGCGATCTGCGTCTTCTCGCTTCGTGTAGATCCTCGCGACACCACTAACAAGAGGTCGTTGTCCGTGATCGTCGAGAGAACACTCCGGGAACAAAAGGTCGAAGGTAGAGGTATCAACAAATAAAGCCACCTCTAGCTTCGATGGAAAAGGGGGGAACCGATGCATTCTCATCCACTTCAATGTACAAAAGAGAATAGAAGGGGTAGTCGGCATGGGGGCCAATCCATCACGCACCCAAACTATTACTCTGCACAATCGGTAGAAAAGCGTGCAACCATTCTCGGAATTAGACTGAAGATCTCGACAAGCGAGGTTCGGAAACAAAGGAGTGATGCAGACTCTGCATCGGATCTGGCGTAGATGTTGTCGTCGCGTCGGAAAACACCGGAAGGCACGAGAAGGATCAAAGAGAAGTCCACCAGACGGAGGATTCCTGGGATAGCATGAAGACCAGATGTAGCAACACCGTTATCAAAGGGGGAAGCGAAACCCTGAAGGTACGACGGAACCCAACCACGAGAAATCCTGGACTCGAAGAGAGAGGAGAGAGCGGATTCAAAACACGCAGAGGTGAGAGGAGAATAGCAGAGGGGTAAGGAGTAAAAGCAGACCTAATCAGAACTATCCAACCGATTTTTTTTCAAATTAGTTTTGACACTCTACTTCGGCCGTTAGCTAGGTTATCCTACAGGCTGGACTTGTGGGGTATCGCAACTGCTGAGCTCTGATACCACTCTGTAACACCCTCAGAATCGACCCTATGCAAGTTTTAGCGAAACCCGCGAAACCTGCATAGAAACGATTCAAAGGTGCCCACCAGGCACTTTCGTGCGGGTGGAAAACGAAGTAATAACATTACACAACAGTCCTCGATGGGACCCACAGAACAGATATATATACAGCAGCGACTCAAAGAGTCAAGAATACAGATATACAATACAAAGATCCAAATCACCTTGAAACATTACGGCGTCCGAGTACGGACAAGATGCAAATTGAGCTAAGAGCCCTGAAGAATAACCAATGGCGTCCATAACCCTGCCCAGGCCAAGCCGGAAGGGTAACCCTGCTAACGGCGTCGATCTCAAACCTGCTTAAACAAAAGGGGTGACGACAAAGGGCAAAGGAAAAAGAGGAGCGTCAGTACTGAGGCCAGTACACGGCGAGACTAGAATTCGGCGGTCCTCGCCTACATAGGTATGGTGGGCTGAAGCGGCAGCGGCAGCGTGCACTGAACACCCTATAGAGACTCGATACAACTGGCGGCTATCAGAGAGGGGTGAGAAAGACATATTCGGAACCAACCTGATGCTGCCATCAAACAAACCCATCCTGGTATTTCCCCCTCGAGACCAAACGAGGAAGTCAACTGAGGAACTCACACAGTTGGCAGTTTTATTTATTCAGTTATTATTGCAGCAATTACTAGTCAGGTGTAGATAATCGTCCTGATAAATTAAACAGTGGGCCGTCTTAGTTAACCATTCTGTTGTAGTGGCAACACTTACTAGTCAGATACAATAAGCGTGAGATATTCCCAAAACCCAGCAGTTGTTGGTACTTTTATTCAGCCATTCCGTTATAGTTGCAATACTTACTAGTCAGATACAATTGTCGCAAGCGACAACCAAACAAGCAATTGTGGGCAGTTTTAGTTAGCCATTCCGTTATGGTGGAGCTGATTACTAGTCATTATAAAGTCAAATTTATAGCACTACTTTAGTTATGCTTGTCTATGATCGAGATACTGTGCTCCAAGTCGTCCATAACCGCGGACACGGATTTCAGAAAGTTTTAACCCGGCCGGGGTGCACAAATAGCAACACACACACGATCAACCTCGGAAAAACCAAATCAAAACCCAACGAGGCTTTCACGACAAAGCAATCACAGGATTCAGAAATATTTCAGGGGGCCACCCCATTGAGTAGACCCGCAACGAAGTAAGCTAGCTCCGAGAAGGACTCAAGGTTTGCGACAATGGCTGTAAACGACTGGGAACCCAAAACTGGGATTGTCGATACCGCGAAAACACTCCGCTTACCTAAACAGTACAGTGTGCTATCCATCGCACAATCGTAATAAAGCAGTAAAACATGGCATAAGTACAGGATAGTAAATAAAACCTCAAACTAGTTTGTGGCCCCAAGAAATAAGACTGAATCAAGCTCTGGCTAAGGGGGGCCCATAATTCCCCATATGTGGATAGCGCGATAAATCAAGGAACAGGTATCAAGTACTCGGGGTCCTACGGGACACAAGTGGGCGGTCGGAAACCAAATGTTATCTATCACCCACCGATGCCTCTGCTTACTTACTTCAATTTTAGTTGTTAACAGGAATTAAAGTGAACGAAAAGTAAAACCATGATCATCTCCAACATAGAACATGCGGCAATACTCCAACAACCGTGGTACTTGGCGACACGCAACAGCATAAGAGCAAGCGACTACGGCGCGCAAGTCCAACTATCTACCAATCAACGGGTAATAGGATGTGTCCAAGGCAATATAGGGCTGCAAGGGGATATCACGGGTACGGAAACTAGAGCGTCGCAACACAGATAGCAATAGATCAACAGGAGGGAATAAATACTATAAAGTAAGATAGGTAGAAAAGGGAAGATGCTCGCCTGAAAACATTGTCGAAGGTTCAACCGGAGATCGGGTCGACACTCGCATCAACTCAACGGCCTTATCCGCGAAGAAGCAAAACACTAGAATAAACACCGGATGCAATATTTAAGATTACGGCAGAAGATCGGGCATGATGCATGTATGATATATGGCATGGCAAGGTGCGATGCAATTAGGTCATATTAAGTGGAACCAGGGTCCCGACATTTAATTAAACGGTTCAAGTTATTCAACTACCCCGCAAATTAAATGTTGTTTTAGCAAGGCAAAATATATCGCCGGTTCGCTACACAAATTTAAATGAGGCCAATATACGACTGGATTTGCCCGCATATGGGCCCCATATTTAATTATATGGTGAATCGGCATAAGGCCCCCAAACCACAGACAAGGATGCATGCATGAACAATTAAGATGCGACAAGTTGTATTATATTATAAAATAGGGTTTCGGAAAGGGGTTCACACATTAGGGTTCGGCGATCTTGGTCCGGGGTTCGGGGTCTGGTCTCAGGGTTCAGGGTTCGACGGCCTCGGCGGGATCGTTCTCAGATAACTGAGGTCGATCTTGTCGCATCCGGGAGCAGGGCTTGGGTCGGTGTCGGGGCGCATCGGATTCTTCCGGGTCGGTGCCGATCTTGTTGTCGCGAAGGTCTTGTCGGGTCCCACGCTTCGGATTCCGTGAGGCGATCTTGACGCTCCGTGCCCGTGAAGTAGAACTTGCCGTCCGGCGGTAGATCTTGTCGATTCCATTACAACGGCCTTATTGTTCTGCGGCGAAGATCATGGGGTCTCCGGGGTCCGGGGGTTTCGGCGTCCGTGAGGCAGATCTTGGGGTTCGGGTTTCAAACACCGGGATCGGTCTTCGGGGTCCGCCAGATAGGTCTTGAGGTTCCCTCTAGTCCATGAAGGAGATCTTGTTGCTCGGTGTCCGAGAAATCGCCGGGTCCATGTGGTAGGGCTTGCGGTGACGGCTTCTAGTGCTTGGATGGAGCGCTGGTGGACAGATGACGCTGTATAGAAGAAACCCAATGCCCAAACTCTCGCGGGACTACTGCCGAACATGTTGCCGACGAAGGAAAACGTGTCACTGAAACGAGGTAGCTCTAGCGGAGCACTACACATCCCAACTTCAGCTGCGCACATGGTACAACACTTCAAAGATCAGGCACTATGCACAGAACACTACACCGAGGAGTACTGATGCCAAGCGCGCCGAAGTCGAAGCCTGGCACGGGCGTGGCAAGCACAGCGTCGGCGGTCGATGGTGCGGGCCGGCGGGGAGGTGCGACGGCGGCCGGAACTGGCCGGAGCGGGCGCGGCCGACGGGCTCGGGGGCGGGGTCGGTGGCGAGGGCGAGGCGGGGAGGCGGTCGGAGGAGGAGAAGATGCGGGGAGAAGGGCGGGGCGCGCCGGCGCAGCAAGCACGGAGGGGGCGCCCGGCGGCTCCGGCGGGCGGCGGACGGGCTGGCGCAGACGGGCGGCGGACGATGGAGGGGGCGGGGCTGGCCCGGCCAGAGGCGGCGCGCGCGGCGGCAGTGGCCGGCGGGGCGCTCGCGGTCGAGCGGGGCGGTCGACGGCCTGGGCGACGGAGGGCGACGGCGAGGGGCGTCGAGCAGCCATGGCGGCGCTGCATCGAGCGGGGATGGAGAGGAGGCCGACAGGGGCGCAGGACCTCGGGAAGATAGGGACGGGGACGGGCAGGTGGAAGCGGGGTCCGCTACGTGGGTGGGGCCAGGGTGTCGGGGTGGGGTGAGTTTGTGTGGTGTGGAACGGGAGTGGCCAGGGCTAGCGGGTGGGGGTTACGATCGGGAGCATGCGTGCGTGCGTGCTATGCCGCGGAGGATGGTTGGCGGCGGGGGAGGGAAAAAGGGGTGGGGTAGGTAGGATAGCTGGGGCTTAGGGTTAGGTTGATATTAGGGTTTGTCTAGGTGGGGACTAGGGTTTTATATTCTGGGTTGTAGGTGGGCTCCGGTTGGGCCTTTGGGCCTGGCCGGTTGTCTGCCTCCCTAGACAAAATAGATAGTTTTATTTATTTAGTTTATTTTAAATAGTCTTTTATAAATAGTTTTTAGGCAAACCGAGATATCCGGAACATCAGAGTTTTGATTTAAATAAAGAGGAAGGTAATTTAGAAAATAAAGAAAAGATTTTTAGCAAAGTTCTTTAGTGCTGAAAATATGCATGATGTCATGATGATGCAATGCACAAAAACAACGCGATTTTCTAGTAGTGGTTTTGCGGGATGCCACAATTCGACACCACTAACAATGGATCTCGCCCTCGAGATCCGCCTCATGGTACCGGAAGGAAGGTCGGCGATCTGCGTCTTCTCGCTTCGTGTAGATCCTCACGACACCACTAACAAGAGGTCGTTGTCCGTGATCGTCGAGAGAACACTCCGGGAACAAAAGGTCGAAGGTAGAGGTATCAACAAATAAAGCCACCTCTAGCTTCGATGGAAAAGGGGGGAACCGATGCATTCTCATCCACTTCAATGTACAAAAGCGAATAGAAGGGGTAGTCGGCATGGGGGCCAATCCATCACGCACCCAAACTATTACTCTGCACAATCGGTAGAAAAGCGTGCAACCATTCTCGGAATTAGACTGAGGATCTCGACAAGCGAGGTTCGGAAACAAAGGAGTGATGCAGACTCTGCATCGGATCTGGCGTAGATGTTGTCGTCGCGTCGGAAAACACCGGAAGGCACGAGAAGGATCAAAGAGAAGTCCACCAGACGGAGGATTCCTGGGATAGCGTGAAGACCAGATGTAGCAACACCGTTATCAAATGGGGAAGCGAAACCCTGAAGGTACGACGGAACCCAACCACGAGAAATCCTGGACTCGAAGAGAGAGGAGAGAGCGGATTCAAAACACGCAGAGGTGAGAGGAGAATAGCAGAGGGGTAAGGAGTAAAAGCAGACCTAATCAGAACTATCCAACCGATTTTTTTTCAAATTAGTTTTGACACTCTACTTCGGCCGTTAGCTAGTTTATCCTACAGGCTGGACTTGTGGGGTATCGCAACTGCTGAGCTCTGATACCACTCTGTAACACCCTCAGAATCGACCCTATGCAAGTTTTAGCGAAACCCGCGAAACCTGCATAGAAACGATTCAAAGGTGCCCACCAGGCACTTTCGTGCGGGTGGAAAACAAAGTAATAACATTACACAACAGTCCTCGATGGGACCCACAGAACAGATATATATACAGCAGCGACTCAAAGAGTCAAGAATACAGATATACAATACAAAGATCCAAATCACCTTGAAACATTACGGCGTCCGAGTACAGACAAGATGCAAATTGAGCTAAGAGCCCTGAAGAATAACCAATGGCGTCCATAACCCTGCCCAGGCCAAGCCGGAAGGGTAACCCTGCTAACGGCGTCGATCTCAAACCTGCTTAAACAAAAGGGGTGCCGACAAAGGGCAAAGGAAAAAGAGGAGCGTCAGTACTGAGGCCAGTACACGGCGAGACTAGAATTCGGCGGTCCTCGCCTACATAGGTATGGTGGGCTGAAGCGGCAGCGGCAGCGTGCACTGAACACCCTATAGAGACTCGATACAACTGGCGGCTATCAGAGAGGGGTGAGAAAGACATATTCGGAACCAACCTGATGCTGCCATCAAACAAACCCATCCTGGTATTTCCCCCTCGAGACCAAACGAGGAAGTCAACCGAGGAACTCACACAGTTGGCAGTTTTATTTATTCAGTTATTATTGCAGCAATTACTAGTCAGGTGTAGATAATCGTCCTGATAAATTAAACAGTGGGCCGTCTTAGTTAACCATTCTGTTGTAGTGGCAACACTTACTAGTCAGATACAATAAGCGTGAGATATTCCCAAAACCCAGCAGTTGTTGGTACTTTTATTCAGCCATTCCGTTATAGTTGCAATACTTACTAGTCAGATACAATTGTCACAAGCGACAACCAAACAAGCAATTGTGGGCAGTTTTAGTTAGCCATTCCGTTATGGTGGAGCTGATTACTAGTCATTATAAAGTCAAATTTATAGCACTACTTTAGTTATGCTTGTCTATGATCGAGATACTGTGCTCCAAGTCGTCCATAACCGCGGACACGGCTTTCAGAAAGTTTTAACCCGGCCGGGGTGCACAAATAGCAACACACACACGATCAACCTCGGAAAAACCAAATCAAAACCCAACGAGGCTTTCACGACAAAGCAATCACAGGATTCAGAAATATTTCAGGGGGCCACCCCATTGAGTAGACCCGCAACGAAGTAAGCTAGCTCCGAGACGGACTCAAGGTTTGCGACAATGGCTGTAAACGACTGGGAACCCAAAACTGGGATTGTCGATACCGCGAAAACACTCCGCTTACCTAAACAGTACAGTGTGCTATCCATCGCACAATCGTAATAAAGCAGTAAAACATGGCATAAGTACAGGATAGTAAATAAAACCTCAAACTAGTTTGTGGCCCCAAGAAATAAGACTGAATCAAGCTCTGGCTAAGGGGGGCCCATAATTCCCCGTATGTGGATAGCGCGATAAATCAAGGAACAGGTATCAAGTACTCGGGGTCCTACGGGACACAAGTGGGCGGTCGGAAACCAAATGTTATCTATCACCCACCGATGCCTCTGCTTACTTACTTCAATTTTAGTTGTTAACAGGAATTAAAGTGAACGAAAAGTAAAACCATGATCATCTCCAACATAGAACATGCGGCAATACTCCAACAACCGTGGTACTTGGCGACACGCAACAGCATATGAGCAAGCGACTACGGCGCGCAAGTCCAACTATCTACCAATCAACGGGTAATAGGATGTGTCCAAGGCAATATAGGGTTGTAAGGGGATATCACGGGTACGGAAACTAGAGCGTCGCAACACAGATAGCAATAGATCAACAGGAGGGAATAAATACTATAAAGTAAGATAGGTAGAAAAGGGAAGATGCTCGCCTGAAAACATTGTCGAAGGTTCAACCGGAGATCGGGTCGACACTCGCATCAACTCAACGGCCTTATCCGCGAAGAAGCAAAACACTAGAATAAACACCGGATGCAATATTTAAGATTACGGCAGAAGATCGGGCATGATGCATGTATGATATATGGCATGGCAAGGTGCGATGCAATTAGGTCATATTAAGTGGAACCAGGGTCCCGACATTTAATTAAACGGTTCAAGTTATTCAACTACCCCGCAAATTAAATGTTGTTTTAGCAAGGCAAAATATATCGCCGGTTCGCTACACAAATTTAAATGAGGCCAATATACGACTGGATTTGCCCGCATATGGGCCCCATATTTAATTATATGGTGAATCAGCATAAGGCCCCCAAACCACAGACAAGGATGCATGCATGAACAATTAAGATGCGACAAGTTGTATTATATTATAAAATAGGGTTTCGGAAAGGGGTTCACACATTAGGGTTCGGCGATCTTGGTCCGGGGTTCGGGGTCCGGTCTCAGGGTTCAGGGTTCGACGGCCTCGGCGGGATCGTTCTCAGATAACTGAGGTCGATCTTGTCGCATCCGGGAGCAGGGCTTGGGTCGGTGTCGGGGCGCATCGGATTCTTCCGGGTCGGTGCCGATCTTGTTGTCGCGAAGGTCTTGTCGGGTCCCACGCTTCGGATTCCGTGAGGCGATCTTGACGCTCCGTGCCCGTGAAGTAGAACTTGTCGTCCGGCGGTAGATCTTGTCGATTCCATTACAACGGCCTTATTGTTCTGCGGCGAAGATCATGGGGTCTCCGGGGTCCGGGGGTTTCGGCGTCCGTGAGGCAGATCTTGGGGTTCGGGCTTCAAACACCGGGATCGGTCTTTGGGGTCCGCCAGATAGGTCTTGAGGTTCCCTCTAGTCCGTGAAGGAGATCTTGTTGCCTGGTGTCCGAGAAATCGCCGGGTCCATGTGGTAGGGCTTGCGGTGACGGCTTCTAGTTCTTGGATGGAGCGCTGGTGGACAGATGACGCTGTATAGAAGAAACCCAATGCCCAAACTCTCGCGGGACTACTGCCAAACATGTTGCCGACGAAGGAAAACGTGTCACTGAAACGAGGTAGCTCTAGCGGAGCACTACACATCCCAACTTCAGCTGCGCACATGCTACAACACTTCAAAGATCAGGCACTGTGCACAGAACACTACACCGAGGAGTACTGATGCCACGCGCGCCGAAGTCGAAGCCTGGCACGGGCGTGGCAAGCACAGCGTCGGCGGTCGATGGTGCGGGCCGGCGGGGAGGTGCGACGGCGGCCGGAACTGGCCAGAGAGGGCGCGGCCGACGGGCTCGGGGGCGGGGTCGGTGGCGAGGGCGAGGCGGGGAGGCGGTCGGAGGAGGAGAAGATGCGGGGAGAAGGGCGGGGCGCGCCGGCGCAGCAAGCGCGGAGGGGGCGCGCGGCGGCTCCGGCGGGCGGCGGACGGGCTGGCGCAGACGGGCGGCGGACGATGGAGGGGGCGGGGCTGGCCCGGCCAGAGGCGGCGCGCGCGGCGGCAGTGGCCGGCGGGGCGCTCGCGGTCGAGCGGGGCGGTCGACGGCCTGGGCGACGGAGGGCGACGGCGAGGGGCGTCGAGCAGCCATGGCGGCGCTGCATCGAGCGGGGATGGAGAGGAGGCCGACAGGGGCGCAGGACCTCGGGAAGATAGGGACGGGGACGGGCAGGTGGAAGCGGGGGCCGCTACGTGGGTGGGGCCAGGGTGTCGGGGTGGGGTGAGTTTGTGTGGTGTGGAACGGGAGTGGCCAGGGCTAGCGGGTGGGGGTTACGATCGGGAGCATGCGTGCGTGCGTGCTATGCCGCGGAGGATGGTTGGCGGCGGGGGAGGGAAAAAGGGGTGGGGTAGGTAGGATAGCTGGGGCTTAGGGTTAGGTTGAGATTAGGGTTTGTCTAGGTGGGGACTAGGGTTTTATTTTCTGGGTTGTAGGTGGGCTCCGGTTGGGCCTTTGGGCCTGGCCGGTTGTCTGCCTCCCTAGACAAAATAGATAGTTTTATTTATTTAGTTTATTTTAAATAGTCTTTTATAAATATTTTTTAGGCAAACCGAGATATCCGGAACATCAGAGTTTTGATTTAAATAAAGAGGAAGGGAATTTAGAAAATAAAGATAAGATTTTTAGCAAAGTTCTTTAGTGCTGAAAATATGCATGATGTCATGATGATGCAATGCACAAAAACAACGCAATTTTCTAGTAGTGGTTTTGCGGGATGCCACACGTATGTAAGTGGTTCATTCGATCACAAAGTAATCGTAGAAATATGTGGGAGCCATATGAATTTCTAGATTCCTCTATTGGTTATTGATCGGAGAAGTGTCTCATTCATGTCCGCATAATTCACGAACCGTAGGGAGACACACTTAAGTATTCGATGTTGTTTAGTAGATATGGAATGTAAGTAGGGAAACCGAATGTTTTTTTTAGTCTCGGATGGGATCCGGGATATCACGAGGAGATCCGAAATGGTCCGGAGAATAAGATTCATATAAGGAAAGTCTGATTCTGGAGTTCGGGAATGATTTTGATATTTTCATCGGAGAGATTCTAGAAGGGTCTAGAAGGTTCACCGGACCGAAAGGGTAATGGTTCATGAATGTGTCATGGTTAAGTGGAATGGTTGGATCATGTCCTAGGTCGCTTGGTTGGGCATTTGCAAGAGAGAAATAAAGCTCTAAATTGAAGGTCAAAAGGGAGGTTTGAAAAGTCTACTGGAACAATAGTTTCCTAGTGGAAGAAGGAAAGAGTCCTTCCTTCTATCCAACTTGGGTTTGGGTATGGATTCAAAATCCCCTCTCCCAAGCTGCCCTCCCTCTCATAAATAGAGGGGGAGGGCTGCCCCAAAGCACACAACACCATCCCTCCCCACCCATGCGCCGCCGCTGCCGCCCAAGCCGCCGCCGCCGCCCGCCGGCCTTCTAAACCTAGAACGCCAGAAACCCTAGATCCACCATAACTCGCACCGGCTTAGGCGAAGCCCTGCGAGATCTTCCATCTACTTCTGACACCACACCGTCGTGCTGCCGGAATCGCGAGGCGAGAACTACAACCTCTGCTGCCTGGTGGAACAAGGGAGATGAAGGTCTTCATCGAGTACCGAACGTGTGACCGACGGCGGAAGAGCTACCAGAATGCAGCGCCAGAAGGATCTTCGAGGGTGAGTACTCTAATCAACTCGAGAATCTGCTCTCGTTAACCGCTTTGGAATATTCAAGGGTGAGTACTCTAATTGACTCGTTTCTTCAATCTAGTAGATAGATCTTGGCTTGTTTGTGTACATGCGGTAGAATTTTTTTGTTTTCCATGCTATGAACCCCTACAGTGGTATCAGAGCCATGTCTATATGTAGATCTGTTGCACGAGTAGAACACAATGGTCATTATGGGCGTTGATGTTTTTGTTGTCGATTGCTTCTTGTGTACTTTGCATCTTGCGGGATGGTGGTATGAAGCGGCCCGGGCTAACCTTACATGACATCGTTCATGAGAGTTGCTCCATGCTTGACATGCAACTTGTATTGCATAAGTGGCTTTGCGGGTGCCTGTTTCTGTAACATCCCTAAAATCATGTTTCAAAACTCATGCATATCATCCATGCATCCATGATCATTTAGGGTTCCTTTTCAAAACCAATTCAAAAACAGGAGCATCTGATGCTCATTATTTTATGTGAGCAACCATTAATCAAATACCATTCTCAATTGAGAGTATAAATGTTTTAAACCAAGCTTTGTTTGCTTCCTTGGTGTCTTGGTTGAATGATTAAGTTTGGACAAAAATTTACAAAAACAAATATGGTTTCAAAACCATCTTCAAAACATATTCATATCAAGTGCTATGACACTGTTTATTTTGATTATTTCAAAAGGGACCAAGCAAGTTCAGAGAGACCACATGGTTTATGCCCAAAAATATGAAGGCTACACTTTACAAAAATCCAGAATAAGATTGAATTCAAACTCATTTGAAAAACATTCATGAAAATCAAATTAGAAAAAGAAAAGGGAAAAGGAAAAGAATAAAAACTAGCGCTGCAAATTGAGCCCAGCACCAGAACCGGCCCAGCAAGCCCACCCGGAGCAGCCCCTTCCCTATCCCTCTTCCACGCACACAAACTTATCCCTTAGAGACTGCCAGTGGCCCCACGCCAGCTCACTCCCTTCTTCCCCAAATCCCGCGCGCGACCACGTCGTCGTCGACCGTTTCCTCCTCTTCACTGCTGTGATCAATTCCATTGATTCACCGCGATATTGTCGCCCCTGCCATGGCTATTTAATCACCACCTCGCCGCGGTCCTTTTCCCCCAAACACCCACACCCAATCTCCCCGGGGCTGCTCGTATTGAAGCTCGAACCACCGCTGCCCGACGAACTCCAGTGAAGTATTCCGGTAAGCCTCGTCTGCCCCTTGCCTGCTCATCCATACTATCATGCTCTCCTTGTTCTCGTGAAGCTTACTGTGTCCTTGGTCTGCTTTGTACTGCCCCAGAGCATCGACTCCTTTCTCAACTGAGCGCCACTGACGACTGGCCCAATTCCGACGAGCAATTACGACAATCTCTGAGCGCCCCTTGTCTTCTCGTTGATACTGTCGTGCTCGCTGTGACCTTGCGCACCTCCTGATACTATTGATTCATGCTAGGACAGTCCAGAGCATCGGCAACGTCTCTGTCCACGTGAACCCGACGCCGCCCGTAGCTCCGACAACCCCTAGCCGCCGCTACAGCATGCCCCCGTCCCAACGGCGACCACGTTGAGGTTCCTCGTGCACGTGCGAGTCTGGTAAGCAACATCACCATCCCCAGCCCTCGCTAGAATCGCCGATCCATCGCCGGCAGAACCGTCGCCGCCGCTGTGCCCATGAGCGCCGCTGATTTAGATTCAAGACGATTAGATCCACTGGATCTAGATCCAGTGGTCTAGATTAGACGCTAGCCCGAAGAGGTACGGGCAGATCTGAGCCGCTGGTTTTAAGTAGATCTGACGGTGTGTGAGCGTGATCCAGCGCGAAGCGGTATCGTCCAATCAGATGCTACCGCGTAGCCAGTTCTTTGATTTAAAATCAGATTTTATATCTATTAGATGTTTAAACTTGTTTAATTCATAACTTTTGATTCCCACGTCCAAATTTGGCAAATTTTATATCATTGGAATCAGGAGATAAAAACCATTCTGTTTATGCAATGTGTTTAATATTTTGCCTCTATTAAAATGGTTGGTTTTGCAGAAACATTTGTAGGCATAATTTTAGTATAGTAATTATTTGGAAAATGTTTTGTTATTCAAATAAAGTTTATTTGGATTTTTTGTACTTGTTTATGATTCAGTACTGTGCACTTGTCTTGTTTGGTGTAGAAAAATCATCATATGGCATATGGCATACATTCATGTATTTTTTCTTGTATATATTGTGTATGTGATTTTTGTGCCATTATTTTATGTGTAGATTTTGGTGCAAATAGTGATTGTGATTGTGAGGATTGTTGCTACTCCCCAAACTACCAAGGCAAGTGGTGCTTCATGATTTTATCCCTATGCTTTTCAATTATGCATTAGAAATATTTTGCTAAGTCTTGCATGGATATTTTGATCTATATATGCTATCCTTGGGAAATCCTAGTAGTTGTAGAATTTCTAGAAAATTTCTAAGTTAAGATTCTTATCAATGTCATGCTTAGACTAGCTAGTAGCAACCAAGGGTGGTTATATATTCATGCTATGAGAAAATATTTCTAAGTCTTTGGACTTGTGTTTTGTTTAATAAAACAACTAAGTGAATGAAACACCTGGGTGCAATGGAAAGAATGGTTTGTGTTGAGTGGTTACACAAGGCCCATTTCTATGGTTTACCTTGTGTATCTCACTTGTGGAAAGCCACCCAGGAACAAAGGGATTTGAGATGCCATATGTTAAGAAGCTTCTAGTACAGCCACATGGCAATATGGGCTCTGCCTGGATCACATAGGTTGGAATAACTTAGCCATTTGTACAGTTGGTGGTAGTGGGATGAGAGGTTGGACCGCGTCCATTTGGTCTAAGGGAAGGCTTCTGAAAGGTCCTGTCTTGGTGAAAATCAAGTCTCGTGGGGAAAGTGCACAACCTCTGCAGATGGAAGAATCTAAGTACTTAGCCATGTCCCTGGTATTGGACAACTTGAGCATCAAGACATGGAAGCTATCAAGAATCTCCTCATCCCAATTTCTAAGTAAAAACTTCTGGTTGAACAAGGGTGAAGGTTCCCCAATTTCTATTGGTGGTTCCTTGGGAAAGATTTTCTCAAAGAAAAACTTAGTGTTTTCAAATAATAGGCAAAACCTATTTTAAGGAAAGCAAGACTAAGCTACTCTTAGCCAAATGCATATAGTATCTAGTTGCCAGTATTATACTAAGGTATCACTTGCCAATACTATTCCAATGTATTGACCCACTGTGGCTGTAACGTGTGATGTTGCAGGTTATTCTGATGGTGATTAGGGGTTATGAGGCTACACTCAACATGCTTGCCTGTGGCACATGAAGATGAAGACTTATTTATCTTATTACATATTTGAACACTTGTACTAGGCATGTGGCCATGGAGTTTGTAAAAGACTATGTTTGTCTCTGGAATGACTTGTAATAATGACCTTTGTTTCTATGTACTTCATCTTAAACTGTGGATGCTAGCATTGATCCAGGGACTAGCATTGCAATCACAGGGATCTTTTCCTTTATAAAGGAGGGATCTTACAGTTTCTCCCAACATAGTGAAGATTCAATTTACAACGAGTAATTGACAATACTAGTATCAATGTTGTGGTTCTTGTTTGTAAGTTAGAACGACACTTATTGAATGCCCCAAATCACGTAAAATATGCAAAGAAAATAAGAGGCGTCTAACTTTTTTTGCAGGGGTGTGCTGTGATGTGATATGGCCATGATTGGGATTATATATGATGTATGCAATGTTCCTTATTGTAAGTCAGCAACCGGTAGGAGCCATATGGTTGTCTTTTAATTTCGTTAAGACCTACGTGTCTATTATTCAAAGTTATTGTAATAGTTGATGCTGGTGGACGACAACCATGAAGCGGCTCCATTGACCTTGACACCATGCCGGTGATGATGGAGATCATGTCCATGCTTGAAGATGGAGATCGGAAGCACAAGAAGAAAGGCCATATCATATCACATATTATGAATTGCATGTGATGTTAATCCTTTTATGCATCTTGTATTGCTTAGTTCGTGACTGTAGCATTATAAGATGATCCCTCTCACAAAATTTCAAGTTATAAAGTGTTCATCCTTAGTAAGAACCGTTGCTAAAGATCGTTGTTTTGAAGCACCACGTGATGATCGGGTGTGTTAGATTCTGCGAGTGTATACAACGGGAGCAAGCCAGATTTGCTCATGCGGAAGCTAAGGGTTGATCTTGACGAGCCTAGCATGTACAAACATGGTCTCGGAACACGGATCACCGTAAGGTAAAGCATGAGTCATATAGTGGATATGATGAACATGTTGATTGTTCGCCATTGAAGCTACATCAACTCTCTTGATTATCGGTTTTGATGTGGTGGATTTGGTTCGTGTGATCACTAAAACAATGTGAGGGATATTGTTTTGAGTGGAGTTCACCTAGATTAATTTAACTATTAGTTAGAACTCAATTTGTCATAAACTTAGTCTAAACTATTGCAAATGTGTTGTAGATCAATGGCGGCCCCTACCATCAATTTTAATGCGTTCCTAGAGAAAGAAAAGTTGAAAAACAATGGAAGCAACTTCGCGGATTGGCTCTGCAATTTGAGGATTGTCCTCAATGCTGGTAATTTGACCTATGTGCTGGATGCACCGCTGGGTGACCCACCTGCAGCTGATGGTACCGATGAGGTGAAGAATGTTTTCCTCACTCGGAAGAATCAGTACTCCACAGTACAGTGTGCTATCTTGTATGGTTTGGAATCGGAGCTTCATAAAAGGTTTGAGAACCATGACCCACATGATATTGTCCGTGAACTCAAAATGATATTTGAGTCTCACGCGTCAATTGAGAGTTATGAGGCTTCTAAAAAGTTCTTTAACTACAAGATGGAAGAGGGCAGCTCCGTCAGTGAGCACGTGCTTAAGATGTCTGGGCACGCAAGAAAGCTTGAAAGCTTGGGTATAGTGATCCCTAATGCTTTGGTGATTCACCATGTCCTTCAATCACTACCACCAAGTTACAAGAAATTTGTGACGAACTACAATATGCAAAACATGGACAAGTCGTTGCCCGAACTCTTCTCCATGTTAAAGTCTGCGGAAGTGGAGATTAAGAAAGAGCACCAAGTGTTGATGGTCAATAAGACCACCAAATTCAATAAGCAAGACAAGTCTAAGAAAAGGGGAAACTTCAAGAAGGGCGGTAAGAAATTTATCGCGCCGGCGAAGAAGGCCAAGGCTGGGACTAATCCTGATACTAAGTGCTTTTACTGCAAGGGAGAGGGTCACTGGAAGCGAAATTGCCCTAAGTACTTGGCAGATTTGAAGAACGACAACATCAAGAAGAAAGGTATATCTGCTATACATGTTATTTATGTGTATCTCACTAGTAGTCGTAGTAGTGCCTGGGTATTTGATACTGGTTCGGTTGCTCATATTTGCAACTCGAAACAGGTGCTGCAGAATAGACAGAAACTAGCGAAGAACGAGGTGACGATGCGCGTTGGAAATGGATCAAAGGTTGATGTGATCGCGGTTGGCATACTGCCTCTTCATCTACCATCAGGATTAGTTTTATACTTAAATAATTGTTATTTGGTGCCTGCGTTGAGCATGAACATTTTTTCCAGATCATGTTTATTGCAAGACGGTTACTTGTTTAAGTCCGAGAATAATGGTTGTTCGATTTAGAAGAGTAATATGTTTTATGCACATGCACCTTTGATAGATGGTCTATTCTTATTGAATCTTGATTGTAGAAATACACACATTAATAACATTGAAGCTAAACGTTTGAAATTGAGCGATAACTCGACATATATGTGGCACTATCGTCTTGGTAATATCGGAGTGAAGCGTATGAAGAAACTCCATTCCGATGGACTTCTTGAATCACTTGATTTCGAATCACTTGAAAGATGTGAATCATGTCTGATGGGTAAAATGACTAAGACTCCATTTTTTGGTATGATGGAGTGAGCTACGGACTTATTGTAAATCATATATACCGATGTTTGTGGTCCAGTGAGTGTAGCATCGGGCGGTGGTTATCGTTATCTTCTTACCTTCACGGATTACTTGAGTAGATATGGGTATATCTATTTCATGAAACATAAGTCCGAAACTTTCGAGAAATTTAAGGAATTTCAAAGTGAGGTAGAGAATCAATGTAACAAGAAGATTAAATTTCTATGATCTGATCATGGAGGTGAATATCTAAGTTACGAGTTTGGTGAGCATTTGAAGAAATGCGGAATACTTTAACAATTGACACCGCCGAGAACACCACAACGTAATGGTGTGTCTGAACGTCGAATCGAACTCTTTTAGATATGGTTCGTTCTATGATGTCACTTATAGATTTACTGCTATCATTTTGGGGTTATGCATTAGAAACAGCCGCATTCACTTTAAATAGGGCACCATCTAAATCAGTTGAAATGACACCGTATGAATTATGGTTTGGGAAGAAACCTAAAATGTCGTTCCTTAAAGTTTGCGGTTGCAAAGCTTATGTAAAGAAGTTATAGCCCGACAATCTTGAACCTAAAGTGGAAAAATGCGTCTTCATAGGATACCAAAGGAAACTATTGGGTATACCTTCTATCATAGATCCGAGGGAAAAATCTTCGTTGCCAAGAATGGATCCTTTCTAGAGAAGGAGTTTCTCTTGAAAGAAGTGTCTGGAAGGAAAGTAGAACTCGACGAGGTTGTTGAACCTTCTCTCGGACTTGAGAGTAGCGCAACACCGGAAGTAGTTCCTATGGCGCCTACACCAATAAGAGAGGAAGCTATTGATGTTGATCATGAAACTTCGGTTGAAGTAACTACGGAACCTCGCAGGTCAACGAGAAATTGTACCACTCTTGATTGGTATGATCCCGTTATGAGTGTCATGTTGGTGGACAACACCGATGACCCTGCGACATATGAGGAAGCGATGATGAGCGCAGATTCCAATAAATGGCAAGAAGACCATGAAATACAAGATTGGATCCATGTACGAAAACAAAGTATGGACTTTGGTGGACTTACCGGATGGCCGGAAGGCTATCGAGAAAAAATGGATTTTCAAGAAGAAAAAATATGCTGATGGTAATGTTACTATCTATAAAGCTCGACTTGTCGCAAAAGGGTTTCGACAAATTCAAGGAGTTGACTATGATGAGACTTTCTCACCGGTAGCGAAGCTAAAGTTTGTGAGGATTTTTTTAGCACTTGCTGCATATTATGATTATGAGATATGGCAGATGGATGTCAAAACAGCGTTCCTCAATGGATACATTGATAAAGTGTTGTATATGGTACAACCCAAAGGTTTTGTCGATCCTAAAGATGCTAACAAGGTATGCAAACTTCAACGGTCTATTTATGGATTGAAGCAAGCATCCCGGAGTTGGAATAAATGTTTTTATAAGCAGGGGCAGAGCCAGGATTTGAGCATAAGGGGGGCGAGAATTAAAAAAGTCAAAAGTATAAACTGCCATAGCATATCAAAATTTCTTTGCCAAAAAGCCGATAATACCATAAGAATTTGAATTATCTCAGGCATTGAAATTGATAAGCATACTGGCATTTGTCTGGCTAATTTTCCACAAATTATTAAGGATATATCTTCTATCACCATTCACCAACGATTCAGATCCGAGAAAAAATAGCATTCGGCAGATTTCAGACTGAACTAATTTGTGTAAGAAATTGGCTATTTTTCATAATTTTGAACTAACCAAGTGTAGGTCAACTAAAGGGAAAAAAGGTAGACTAGATTAGAACATGCAATACTTATATATATGCATGGTATTTCGTCCCCCTATACATACCTTGATGAATAATCTGGTTGTGCGCATGACGCCAAGCGAGCAATGGAAGTAAGCGGAAAGCCAATATAGTCGTCAGACAAGCTGCCAAGCAAGTCGCAGTGCTTGTGAGAGAGCGGCGACAGGGGTCCTATACCTGTAGCAAGATTGATCTATCGGTCAATCTGATTGAGAGGTGAGATGCAAGATGACATCGAAAGATCGAGCGGCGAAACAACCACGCGGCCACGATCGATAGCCTTTGGCCTATAGGTTGATATGCATGGCAGATGGGCTGTTTTGGCTAGAGCGCTGGGCTTCGGTGCATGCACAACCTCGCATGCAATTGTGCTTAAGAACAAATAATTAGCTAATTAGTATCCATTAGTGAAGTACGTACATATATACAGTACTGGTCCTGCCGTAATTCTTTGAGGGGGGCAACACATTAGGGGGGTCTGACCCCTGCTGGCCCTCACTTGCCTCCGCCCCTGTTTATAAGGTGATCAAAAGTTTTGGTTTTATACAAACTTATGGAGAAGCTTGTATTTACAAAAAAGTGAGTGGGAGCACTGTAGCATTCTTAATACTATATGTAGATGACATATTGTTGATTGGGAATGATGTAGACCTTCTTAATAGTGTCAAGGATTATTTGAATAATAGTTTTTCAATGAAAGATCTTGGCGAAGCAGCTTACATATTAGGCATAAAATTTATAGAGATAGATCGAAACGCCTAATATCATTGTCACAGAGTACATATTTGGACAAAGTTCTAAAGAGGTTTGGAATGGAAGATAGCAAGAAAGGGTTCTTGCCCATGTTGCCCAATACGACCTTGAGTAAAACTCAAAGTCCTGCAACGGCAGAAGATATAGAAGGATGAGTAAAACTCCCTATGCCTCAGCCATAGAATCTCTTATGTATGCCATGCTATGTACTAGACCCGACATTGCATATGCTGTTAGTTAGACTAGCAGATATCAAAGTGATCCATGAGTGGATCATTGGACATCGGTCAAAAACATCCTTAAGTACTTGAGAAGAACTAAGGATATGGTTCTTTCTTATGGAGGTGATGAACACCTCATTGTTAATGGTTACACTGATGCTAGTTGGAACACCGATCCGGATGATTCTAAATCTCAATCTGGATACGTATTTACTTTGAATGGTGCAACAGTTAGCTGGAGGAGTGCAAATCAAAGCGTTGTGGCGAGATCTTCAACTGAATCGGAATACATAGTTGCTTTGGAGGCTTCACAAGAGGCGATATGGATGAAGGAGTTCATTACAGATCTCGGTGTGGTTCCAAGTGCGCTGGACCTAATGTCTATCTATTGTGATAACATGGGTGCCATAGCCAATGCGCAAGAACCAAGGTCACACAAGAAGCTGAAGCATATCAAGCTGCATTATCACGCTATTCGACAGCATGTCCAAAATGGTGACATAAAGATTTGCAAAGTACACATAGATCTGAATGTGGCGGATCCGTTGACTAAACCTCTTCCAAGGGCAAAACATGACCAGCACCAGACCTCCATGGGTTTTCGGTATATTACCATGTAATCTAGATTAGTTGACTCTACTACAAGTGGGAGACTGTTGGAGATATGCCCTAGAGGAAATAATAAAAGTGGTTATTTTTATATATTTGTGTTTATGATAAAAGTTTACATTCATGCTATAATAGTATTAACCGGAAACATTAATACTTGTGTGATTTGTCAACTAAGTTAGAGTCCCTGGTAAAGCCTCTTTGTAATACTAGCTTGTTGGTTAATAGATGATCGTGGTTTCTCGATCATGAACATTGAGATGTTATTAACAACAAGATCATATCATTAGGAGAATGGTATGATGGACATACTCCTATAGATAAGCATAGCATAAAGATCAAGTCATTTCAATAGTTCGTTTGCTATAAGCTTTCTGATACATAGTAACCTAATTCCTTCGACCATGAGATCATGCTAATCACCATCACCTGAAGGATACTTTGATGACATCAAACACCACACCGTAACTAGGAGGCTAAAAAGGTGGCATTGAGTGTTCGGAAAGTATGTGTTGAGGCACATGGATCAAGAGTGGGATTTGTCCATCCATATGACGGGTAGATATACTCTGGGCCCTCTCGGTGGAATGTCATCCAATTAGCTTGCAAGCATGTGACTGGCTCACAAGGGATCACATATCACGGGAACGAGAAAAGAGTACTTATCGGTAACGAGGATGAACTAGGAATGCAGAGATACCGACGATCAATCCTCGGATAATAAACTATCGCGAGACAAAGGGAAATTGGTATCATATGTAAGTGGTTCATTCGATTGCAAGGTAATCGTAGAAATATGTGGGAGCCATATGAATTTCCAGATTCCTCTATTGGTTATTGATTGGAGAAGTGTCTCGGTCATGTCCGCATAATTCACGAACCGTATGGAGACACACTTAAGGATTCGATGTTGTTTAGTAGATATGGAATGTAAGTAGGGAAACCGAATGTTGTTTGGAGTCTTGGATGGGATCCGGTATATCACGAGGAGATCCGGAATGGTCCGGATAATAATATTCATATAAGGAAAGTCCGATTCTGGAGTTCGGGAATGATTTCGATGTTTTCATCGGAGAGGATCTAGAAGGGTCTAGAAGATTCACCGGACCGAAAGGGGAATGGTTCATGAATGTGTCATGGTTAAGTGGAATGATTGGATCATGTCCTAGGTCGCTTGGTTGGGCATTTGCGAGAGAGAAATAAAGCTCTAAATTGGAAGTCAAAAGGGAGGTTTGAAAAGTCAAACTGGAACAATAGTTTCCTAGTGGAAGAAGCAAAGAGTCCATCCTTCTATCCAACTTGGGTTTGGGTATGGATTCAAACTCCCCTCTCCCAAGCTGCCCTCCCTCTCATAAATAGAGGGGAGGGCTTCCTCAAAGAACACAACACCAGCCCTCCCCATCCGTGTGCCGCCGCCGCCCAAGCCGCCGCCGCCACCGTGCCGCCGCCCGCTGGCCTTCTAAAACTATATCGGAACCCTAGATCCACCATAACTCGCACCGGCTTAGGCGAAGCCCTGCGGGATCTTCCCTCTACTTCTGGCTCCACGCCGTCGTGCTGCCGGAATCGCGAGGGGAGAACTACAACCTCCGCTGCCTGCTGGAACATGGGAGATGAAGGTCTTCATCGAGTACCGAACGTGTGACCGACTACCGAAGCGCTGCCGGAACGCAGCGCCGGAAGGATTGTCTACGCGATCTTGAGATTGGCAAGCGTATGACTACATCACCCACGAGAATCTGCTCTCGTTAACCGCTTTGGAATCTTCGAGGGTGAGTACTCTAATCGACTCATTGCTTCAATCTAGTAGATAGATCTTGGCTTGTTTGTGTGCATGCGATAGATTTTTTTTGTTTTGCATGCTATGAACCCCTAAAAAAATAAACGAACTTACAAAAACATGAGGTAAACCCTATTAAAGGGAGGAAGCGCTCTGGGACTCGCTCAACAAATGAAATCACAAATCAATTCAAACTGATTAAACATTTTCCATTCCTTCAGTAGCAAAATACATTGTTCACAAACAAGGATTCATACAAAATTTACTTGCTACTACTAATACAAACACTCAAAGGCAATTTCCTATTCATCAGGTTTCGAAGACGACGCGCCGCTATTATCCCGGACCCGGATGAAGGGCTCCCACGGGTTTGCCGGGTATGTCGTCACGCTCTTCGCCATGGCCGACCGGAAGGGTTGCTCCAACCTCAGGTCGCGATGCTTTGGCTCGGGGTCGTTTTACGCCACCACCGTCTCCTGGTACGGCAGCAGGTCGCCCATCGCCAGCACCCGCTCAGAGTAAGTGGCCGCCCTCGCTGTTAGCTTCAACACCTCCAAAATCTCCAGTGAGCCAGTCGCCGACGGATATCCACTGGTGACGTCATCGAGGTGGAAGTCGTCAGGGAAGTGAGCGAGCCCGAGACTCAGAGTAGTCGCGGCTTCGTGGCGGAAGGCCGACCCAACCATCCTGTCAACCACAGTCGGCGCCTCTTCAAGGTAGAACCACACCTCCGTCAGCTCGTTGGGGATCACTTAGGTGGGCGAGATCAACTGTAGAATGGCGCGGATGCACGTCGCCGAGAGGGCATCTTTTGGTGTCATACGACTGCACCTCCGGGTCCCCACCGCATATCTTCCCTCCAAACAAAAACCAAATCAGAATCGAAAGGGCACACACCTTCATCTTCACCCGCTCGGGGACTCACCCGCTAGTACGAAAAAAAGTGGATGGTAGAGCCCCGTGGACTCACCCGCCCGGGGACTCGAAGAAGTGCTTACCAAGAAGTGGACAACAGAGCCCCGTGGTAAAGTCCTGCAAGGCTGTCAACTGGTCTTGCAAACCAGCAATAAGCGCATCAGAGACCTTCCACTCATCTGCCGCCATGATGAAAGCCTCCTTGGACCTTTCCTCTGATGAGGTCGCCTCCGCTTTCGTGGCCTCCAGTTCCTTCTCCAGCGCCGCGATCCGCCCTTCTTCGGAAGTCAATGAAGATTTTGCAGTCTCCAGCTTGGAGGATGGGAAAAAACCCTCGCGGGCCTTGGAAATCGCGGGGGAGAAGTTTTCTACAAAACAGAATGAAAATGAGACCCCGCAAGACAAAACAAGAAAATCACCCAATGTTCTAACACTCACCAGCAGTTGCGTGCAGCTGTTGGTTCACTTCCTGCGCCACTTGCAGGTCGCACTCCAAGCGCTCCTTCACGGCCTGCCGCTCCAACGACTCTCGTTGGAGGCCCTCTGTACGAAAAATTATAGATAAGAAAAAGTTCTAAGTGTCTAGCCGCTGAAATTCAGCGATTAGCCACTCGGGGACTAGATAGCAAAAGTTCTAAGTGTCTAGCCGCTGAAATACAACAACTAGCCACTTAGGGACTGGACAGTACAAGTTCTGAGAATCTAGCCGCTGAAATTCTGTGACTAGATCCTCGGGGACTGGACATACCTTTAAACCAGTGCCAAGCATGTTGTGGAGCTCGATCGCATCAACGGATGGCAGCACGAGCGGTGTTCGCCCGTGTCGCTACCTGTCTTCACCGTCAACGACCTCAGGCACCTGAGGCGACTGAGTCCCGGTAACCATGGCGGAGGCCCTCACCATGAAGTGAGGAAACGTCGCAGCCATCATCGCCGCCACACCAGTCATGGGCACTTGTGCCTCAACTAGCATGGTAGACTCGCCTAGCTGCGAGCTTGCGGATTCAACAGCTCTAGGGGCAACGGTGTCTTCGACTGGCGCCTCAGCTGGTGCGTCGGCTGGCCCTTCCACATCTACAATGGAGTCGTCGCCCTTCTTCTTCTTCGCACCCTCGGCAGGCGCCTCGACTTCATCACCCTTCCTCTTCTTCTAAGGGTCGGCTTATCCTCAAGTGGTGACTGGCGACACCTTAGCCACCGAAGGATGACCAATCTTCTTGACGCCAGTCCTACAAAACGGCACAATCAGCACTTTAATTAACAGCTCCAAAATGACTCGGCAAGAACTTACTTGGTGAATGGAATGAACCGTAAACCAGTGAGGATGTGCGCTGGTGATATGTCGGAAACGTATCTATAATTTTTGATGTTCCATGCTTGTTTAGTATCCACTTTGCTTTGCTTTGTCTACACTTTGAGGTGTTTTTATATGTTTTCTGGTACTAACCTATTAACAAGATGCCACAGTGCTAGTTGCTTGTTTTCCTCTATTTTTGTTTCCAGAAAGGCAGAAAATCAATATTTCTTGGAATTGGACGAGACAAAAGCCAAAGTAAATATTTTACCTTGTGGAACACGAAGCCTGAATATGAGACAGAGGAGAGCCACCAGGGGGCCACACCACCTAGCCGCGCGGGTGGTCCCACCCCGCACCTGGGGGTGGGGGGTGCAACCACCCTGGCCACCCTCCTGCCTCGCCTCTTCGCCTATAAAGACCCGCCGATGCCTAAACACTAAGTACCCGATCAATATTCCACGAAACCGTCTGTAGCCATCGCCACCATCGTCCCTAGATCGGGGGGATCTAAAGCTCTTCCCAGTACCCTGCCGGAGGGGAGATCATCCCGGAGGCCTTCTTCTTCATCATGCCAGCCTCCGGTATGAAGCGTGAGTAGTTCCACCTTGGACTATGGGTCCATCTAGTAGCTATATGATTGATCTCCTCCTTTATGCTATCATGTTTAGCTCTTGTGAGCTCTGTTCATGATCAAGATCTCATCTATTTGTAATCATGCCTGTTGTGTTTGCGGGAATCCGATGGATATTGAGATTACAATGTGAGATTGATTAATGGTTTTGTCTTATTGATTCTATCATGTTTGTGTTGTTTGTGATCTTGCATGCTCTCCGTTGTTAGTAGCTATCTTGGCCAAGTAGTTGCTAGTGTCTCCAAGAGGGGGTATTTATGCTCGATAGTGGGTTCATGCCTTTATTTAATCTAAGGGAAGTGACAAAAATCTCTAAGGCTGTAGATGTGTTGTTGCCACTAGGGAGAAAACAACAGTCTCTTGTTCATGGAACAAGTGGATTCTTTACCTTACACACTTTGCTTAAAGCAGTTGTCTGTTGCTTGCAAATTAATACTAGAGGGGGTTCGAATGATAACCCAAAGGTGGACTTCTAGTCATAGATGCAGTTGGATGGCGGTCTATGTATCTTGATGTATTGCCCAATCGAATATCATAGGATCATGAATGTATAGTATTGCATTGTTATGCCTTGCTCAGTCCTGTCAATTGCCCTGTTGTAATTTGTTTACCTAGCATGCCATGTTTGTTTATCTAAGGAGAACACCTCTAGTGAACTATGGACCCCGGTCCAATGTTTACCATTGATACATCTTCCACTATTATTGTTTACTTGTTGCAAACCACTATTACCTTCCACACCATACAGTTAATCCTTTGTTACAGCAAACCGGTGAGATTGACAACCTCAATGTTCGTTGGGGCAAAGTCTTGAGTTTGTGTTGTGTAGGTCTCCAAGTTGCTAGCAACACCTTTGAGTCATTTCCTTCCTCCTACTGGTTCGATAACCTCGGTTTCTTACTGAGGGAAAACTTGCTTCTGTGCTCATCATACCTTCCTCTTGGGGTCTCCCAACGAGGCATTGACAACACGCCCATCATCAAGCCTTTTTTGGCGCCGTTGCCGGGGAGGATAAGGACGTCTTCACAAGGGGAGTCCTTCTCAACCTTTCTCTTTACTTTGTTTTTGTTTTTGTTTTTCTTAGTTTCTTTTGATTGATTTTGTTTGCCTCTTTTTATCAAAAACTCGAATTTTTTTAGTTTATTTTGGTTTGCTTTCTCCTATCAAAAACACAAAAAAATTAGTTCCTACTCTAGTTGTTGTTGCTGTTGCCTTGCTCCACGTTTGCCAAAATGAACTATGCTGAGAACACCAGGTTGTGTGACTTCACTAGCACAAACAAAAATGATTTCCTGAGTACACCTATTGCTCCACCTGCTCCTGATGCTACCTTTTATGAAATTAAACTGCTTTGTTGAATCTTGTGATGAGAGAGCAATTTTCTGGTGCTAGTTCTAATGATGATGATGCCCACCTCAATAACTTTGTGAGATACAAAAATGTAAGGATGTAGATGGGGATATTATTAATCTCAAGTTGTTTCCTTTCTCCTTGTGAGGAAAAGCTAAATAATGGTTGATATCCTTGCCTAGAAATAGTATTGATTCTTGGATTAAGTGCAAAGATGCTTTTATTGGAAAGTACTACCCTCCTGCTAAGATTATATCTATGAGAGGTGATATTATGAAATTTAAACAACTTGATAATGAACATGTTTCTCAAGCTTGGGAAAGAATAAAATCTTTGGTTAAGAATTGTCCCACTCATGGACTTACTGCTTGGATGATTATCCAGAATTTTTATGCAGGTTTGAACTTCTCTTCAAGAAACCTTCTAGATTCAGCTGCTAGAGGTACCTTTATGACCATCACCTTGGGTGCTACAAAAAATCTCCTTGATAATATGATGGTTAATTATTCCGAATGGCACACCGAGAGAGCTCCACATGGTAAGAAGGTAAATTCTATTGAAGAAACCTCCTCTTTGAGTGAAAAGATTGATGTTATCATGGCTATGCTTGTTAATGGGAAAGCTCCTTTAGATCCAAATAATGTTCCCTTAGCCTCTTTGGTTGCTCAAGAAGAGCATGTTGATGTGAACTTCATTAGAAACACAATTTCAACAACAATGCCTATAGGAATAATTTTGGTAGTAACAACAATTATATGCCTTATCCTCCTAATAATGGCAATACCTATGGAAACTCCTACAACAATAGTAGAAGTGCCCCCTCTGAACTTGAAGTCATGCTCAAATACTTTATTAGTAAACAAACCACTTTCAACAAGACTGTGGAGGAAAATCTTTTGAATGTTGAGAAAAATATTTCCTCATTGTCTGAAGCACAGTCCTCTTTGATTAATAAAATGGCTGCTAAACCTGAAACTTTGGAAAGTACCTTTGCTACTACTCATGCCATAGAAGTTACTATTGATGAGAATGTAAGACTGTTAGCCCAACTTCATGCTAAGTGGGAAAGAGAAGCTGAAATTGCTAGAAACAATAGTGTGTGCACAATCACCACCACCAATATGGATGCCACTAAACCACAAGAACTCTCTATTCCTCCTCCTACAATGCCTAAGCTCAATGAGTCTACTATTAGTGATGCTAAGTTTGATTTTGATCTTGATGGTTGCAATATTTCTAAAGTGATTATGTTCCTACAAAAGATTGATAGAAGTCCTGATGCTAATGATATGCATGTAGCTTTCACCAAACACATTACAAAAGCTCTTATTAAAATTAAGGAAGATAAGTTGAAGCACAAAGCTTCTATTCCTAGGAAAGTAGAAGATAGTTGGGAACCCATTATTAATATGCAAGTGAATAACTTTAATCTCAAAGCTTCATGTGACCCTGGTTCTAGTGTCTCCATTATGCCTAGAAAGATTTATGAAATGCTTGATTTGCCACCTTTGGAAGATTGTTATTTGGATGTCCCACTTAATGGTAATGCTAAGAAGAAACTCATTGTAATAGCCCATGTTTGTAATATATATGTAATTAGTACCTAAGCATTGCATGCATGTGTTAAACTCAAATAAGTATTGCATGTGTTTAAGTGTGTGAACCAAAGAACAATTGCAAAACCCTAAACCCTACTTTTCCCCCTCTTTTTGGAATCCATTCAAATAGTTTGAATTTTGAAAATGACAAAATATTTGGAGCCCAATTGGACTAAAGGGACCTCACAGTATTTTGAGTTTTTGCCAAAAACCTCTGGTATTTTTCAAATCATTCAAAACAGATTTGAAATGAAAATTTAAAACAGAAATCAAAAACAGAAAAAGGAAAATAGTTTTAAAAAAAATGGAGCCAGAGCCTTGCCAGGCCGTAGCCCAGCAGCTCCCTCTCCTCCCTTCCTCTTCCACGGCCCACCTTGGCCCAAGCAGAGCCTGCAGCCGGCCCGGTACCCCTTCACCCCTCCTTTTTCCTTTCTTCTTCCCTGCGACAGTAGGACGACGACGCAAGCACACTGCTGCCTGTCGCCGCCGACGCCGTCCTCGGCTCGCCGAGATGCCCGCTGTGAAGAGATGCGCGCTACCACCTTGGACGTCGCCTATAAGTCCCCCTGCCGTCGCCGGATTAACCTTATCCCCTCCCTCTTTCCCCAATTTCTCTCTGGCCGAACCCTAGCTCGCGGGAGCTCCGGCTCATCGTCGATCCTCGCCTCCCCTCGTAGTTCCGAGCTTGTTGGGGTGACCGTCGTGGTCGACTGATTCAATTGCCATGGCCAGCGCTCGCCGAGTCCCTCTCCTTCGCCGTAATCGAAGCCACCTGCCCAACGCCCATCGCCGTCTACGCCATCGATTCCGGCCGTGCCTCGCCTCACTGACCCTTCAGTAAGCCTCTAGGTGAGCTCCTGATTCTCCTGGTGCTCCTCCCTCCTTTGATTGCTTCCGAAATCCACCTCACCACATGCACCTGTCCCCGCCACCGATGGCCGCCGTAGTAGCCGTATCTCCGGTGACCAATAACCGGCGGCCCGCCCCCTTTAGGTTTGCCCTGTAGCGCTCGTTTGAACCCGCCCATCCGCGTGTCCCCTCTCGCCCTCCTCCGCCGTCCCTGGCCGTTGGCCGACGTGTTCTCCGGCGAGGTCCACATGGCTTGCCTGCGTGGCTTGCTTGCGTGGCCAGGCCCCACTGGTCAGCCCCTCTGGCTAGGTCCAGCTCCAGTGAGAAACGCCTGATCCCCATTTTTGTGCGTGTGGTTGCTGATGTGGCTTCGGCCCCACCAGTTAGTCACCGTGGGTATGTTCTGTTGTGGAAATAAAAGCCCTAGGTTGTTTTATGACATCAGCCTGATGTAATAAATTGTTCTATAATTCCGGAAAATGATTAAATATTGTAAAATTCATATCTTATTATTTATAAGTCAGAAAAATATGACTAATATAACAAAATGTTCAGAAAAATGAAACCTACCTATTTAAGCTATACTCATGCATTGCTAACGAACTTTAACAACAAGTTTAATTAGAGAACTAAATCAACCCCTCTCATGTGTTTCCAAAGTTTTCCGAGTTAGGGTTTTCAATCATCGGAACCTCGTTTAAGTTGCCGATCCTATTTTAGGGTTTCATTTCAACGCAAGTTAACTTGTCATATCATCCCTATTGATTGAGCATTGCACATGCCATGTATTGAATGTTGCTTCTCCCTTTTCGGTATTTGGTTCTTCGCGATAGGATCCGAACCCGAAGCTGAAGTCAATAACACCGAAGATCCGTACCTGTCTAGCGACGGACAAGGCAAGCGTAGCGTCTCATTCTGAACCTATGTTTTATAAAGTATATTACTTTCTTGCTATGATGCACACGATTCCAATGTGGTGTTTGGTCAGTAGCTAGTGTTACCTATCTGCTGCACTGATTCCCTTTTGTAGCCTTATACTCCTAATGCATTGCTCCTAGCATACCTAGGTTTGGCATGTGAGCACTGTAGAGCTTCCGCTACCGACAGCTTAGCCAAGCATAGAAGCAACGTCTGATCTATTCAATGATGAATCAGAGGTGCCAAGGAAAGTAATGAGGTAGGAGATGGTGACATCATCGGAGGATTTAACTAATCATGTTAAGGCTTGTATGGGAGGCCACGTTGGGTATGGTATTTGTAGTCCCATGCTCGCCACCACTAGGAACTGAGTTCTTGCCTTTGGAACCGAGACGAGCGTACAACCACACGGGGCTTGGGAACCCCTCGACTGACTAACTTTCCTAGTAGATCCCATGAGTCACATAGTTCAGGCTTTCCATTTGGCATACGCATTGAAAATGTTTTCGAAAGAGGAGGTGATGGAGGTGCATCATAACAGGTAGGGAAGCGTGGACCGGGTTGCTTAGGGTCGATGGAGCCCCTGGTGAACCAACCTCACCTCACATCTTTAAGTACCGGTTTCGGGACTTGACCTGTTACGGCGGAATCATACTTATTGCGTGACTCATGGTCTCGGCGAAACCAAGGTAAAGGTCATGGCCAACCACCCTCTGTCGGCCTTCGAAGGAAAAGGGCTAATAACGTTGGCATTAAGAGTCGGTTGGTACGTGTGGGTAAAGTTGTACACCCCTGCAGGGTTAAATATTTCCGAGAAGCCGTGTTCACGGTTATGAACGCTTGGTGACCAGATTCTAAGATCATAGATAAATTTAACCATTGTAAAACTTGTTGATCCACGTGTGTGTAAGGATGCTTCCTCTGGGTCGAGGGGGTGATCCTAGATAGGAGGTTCTAACGAAGATGGTGGTTATCGAGATGTGATGAACAAGATGAAGAAGTCGCTATCTTATCCCTTTTTAAAAGATTGTGAGTAGACGAGCCTCTTCTCTCTCTTGTTTACAAATAAAGATGGCTTTTTCGCAAAAGTAAATCCAGAGAAAGCCTTTCTAGCCAGAGCATGTAGATACTAGGTTATCTCAGTCTTGCGGAGTACATTCTCGTACTCAGCCTTGCGCCATTGTTGTTTTTTTCTACAGAGGATCTGGTTGCAACTGAAGGTGGCTTCTACGTTGACATCGACGAGTAGTTGGGGGTCCCAGGTAGCAGCCTGAGGACTATGGGATGGACGTCGCTTTTGTTTATGGCCTCTTAGGCCTTTTTCTAAGTTGTTGTGTAGAACAACATAATTTGCTTTCGATGTGTGATGTAATGTTGGGTCTTTGACCTCTGGTTTGTAATAACTCTAATATCTTACTCTGCTAAGAGTTTAAACTAATGTTGTTGAATCCATGTGTTCTGTAATCTTACCGAATCATACTGTGATCTTCCGTGTTTGGGAGTTGAACTTATCTTAGATGGTGATCTGAGGTTAGTTTAACCCTAACCCAGGAGGGTGCTACACTCATGGGGAGTGTTAATGATGTTCTTATTATGGTTAACAATTCTTATGTCCATGTTGATTTCTATGTTTTGGATGTTGAATACAATGCTTCTTCTCCTATTGCTTTGGGAAGACCTTTTCTTAGAACTATTGGTGCCATCATTGATATGAAATAAGGCACCATTAAAGAAAGGTATTGAGAAGAGAGAATTTTCTTTTTTATCCTCCTTTGAAAGCAAGGTTTGATGTTAATGCTTCTTCATTTGAAAATACTTGATTCTTGCATCTTGTGCCTAACTTAAAGGCGTCAAAGAAAAGTACTTGTTGGGAGATAAACCAAGAGTTTTCTTGAGTCTTGGAAGTTATTACTTCAGTAATGACCTCTCCTTATACTTTTTGTTTGATTTTTGTGCCAAGAATGACCTCTAATGAGAGGGACGTAAGATTTGGGGAGTTGTTATCCTGAAACAGATTTTTGTGCCCCACCATAAAAAATCGTGAGGAATCTATGCAAGTCGGATTGAGCTGATATTTTAGGAATAAATCTCCAGTATTTTAGATAACTTTCGTTAGCTCAACACTTTTTGGCAGAGGTCTTTTAAAAAATCGGTTTTTACCCGCTGGTCTATTTTGACAGATTTCTGCCATTATTTGCATTTGCTTCTTACTGATTCCTTTTTGGGTTCTTTTTGGGAAATTGAGCTTTTTGAGGGAATTTCTACAGTAGCTTGTTTTTTAGTGAAAGTTTTTCTGTTCTAAAGCTAAACCCAAAGGTCTATTATCTTTTGAATATACTAATGTTGCTAATGTAGATTGTGTGATGTTTTGTATGAAGGAAGAATTTTAGGTGTAGAGAGAGAATGATGTAATGAGATGAAGAATGGACAAAAGCTCAAGCTTGATGATGCCACCCAGTGTCACCCCAAGAAATATTCAAGAGGTACAAGCTTCAAAGCTTGGGGACGCCAAAGGCATCCCCTTCTTCATCAATAAAAAGCTCAGGTCTTTCTAGACTCTTCGTTTTTATTGTTTCATGCACTGTTGTGTTTTTCTTACGGTGTCTTAGTTTTCGTTTGGTTTTCTTAGTTTTCTTAGTTTGCTTGAATAAAGTGTTTTGGACCCCCGTTCTCGTTGTGTTGTTTCAAATAAGTTGATTGGTGTTGGAAAGGAGTAGAAAGTTCTTGCTTGAGTAGTACAAGAGGAGCTTCTTTGACTTTGACTTTGACTTTAGCATGTCATGCTAGATGTTGTTTTAACCTTATGCTTAGTGATTATCGGTGTATCATGACTTTTTCCAAACAATTGGGATTGCTTAGTGTGCCTTGAAGGAATCATGCGTTGTTTTAGCATACAAAAGCATAGTATTGTGGTTTTCTCTGATGCATTGTTTGGGTTGACTTGGCACATGCTCACACCATGTTATGACTATGAACAAGTCACCATAGCCTCTATGATCATTTAGTCATTGACTTGTAGTACCACTCTATGCTTTGATTAGTAATGTTTTGTCGCTCTGCGTGATTATGGCCATTATTGCTCTCTTAGTTGGTCGCTCCCAGTATTTTGCTAGCCTCCACTTGTATAGCTATACTCATGCTTCCAATTCCTAAGAAACCAAGTTATTCCAAAGTGTCCACTATAAATTCCTATGCTTGGTGTGTTACACCATTCCAAGTATATTCTTGTTTTCATCTATCTCCCAATTAAAAAGTATTTTGTGATGTGAAAACTTAGTGATTAAATCTCTAACAAACTTGATGGCACACCATATATTTCTAATAAACTTGAACCATTGTGTCATCTATGTTGTATATGATTGAAATTATACGTTGGAATTAGTAGAACCGTGCTGTCACGGGTAACGCTTTCAACATTGCACTTGTACTTTGTACACAGTTGATATCATGTTCTTTTGTCTATGGATGTTGTCGGTGTGAAATAAAAGGGGAGCTTGTAAGTCCATGGAGTTATGTATGTGTGTTAGAGAAACGCCTGGGCCGCTAGCCTAAGCCATGCCTAATCATGGTGGAATCTTGCAGCATCACCAAAGTGACATCTATGAAGCATTCTTCTTATAAAAAAGAGAGACATATTGAAAAGAGGAAAGAGAGAAAAAACACCATATTCCCATGGTAAATAAGAAGATTGCTGAGATGCTCATTGTATGCTTGCCTGTCACTTTGGATATGGGATAACTCATGTACCATGTGCAAGGGGTACCCCATTGGCTGTTCTCTATGATAAACATGTACTTACTATGACAAGAACTTACAGGTGACTAAATTTGAGTAGCATGAGGAGCCGCCCTCATATTCAAGGGATATGAGATTTCCAACTTATACTTTGTCAAGCATATACTCCATAGTTTGTTCACTTTAACCTTAGTCACTTCAAGATGCTTATGTTAGGGGAAATGAGGGCTGAAAGCTAACAAGTACCATAATTTTTGGAAGCTCTTTTTTAAACTTGAAATCCCTGCTTCCCTTATGAAGGGCCCTTCTTCCACTATTATATTGAGTCTTCACCTTCTACATTTAGGCACTAGTTAAGATAGCATAGTTGCCTTTTTTAGTTCAATGTGCATTATCCCAAAACTTATTGATTGATGCATATTGTTGATATTACTTGTTCTTGTGCTATTTGTATCTAGTCACTCTTATGAACTTTGAAGGTGTCCTATGTATCCATTTGCTACTCCATGAGGGACAAGCTGAATGCCACTATGCCATGTTTTCTGTATGTGAAAGAAACAAACGTTTTTCAATGTATGTTATTCATGATCTTTGTTTGTATCCTTTCATGTTGCATGCATAGTTTCTTTGTCTTACTGTTAGAACTCCATCTTTCATGCTCATGTTTAGATTTCTTTGATCCTAGCTTTTAATGCTTGCAAATGGTTTGATCTTGATTTTGATGGTGCATGTCACATCAAAAATTATTATTTTTATCAATTACCTACTCAAGGACAAGCAGGAGTTAAGCTTGGGGATGCTTGATACGTCGAAAACGTATCTATAATTTTTGATGTTCCATGCTTGTTTAGTATCTACTTTGGTTTGCTTTGTCTACACTTTGAGGTGTTTTTATAAGTTTTCTGGTACTAACCTATTAACAAGATGCCACAATGCCAGTTGCCTGTTTTCTTCTGTTTTTGGTTCCAGAAAAGGCAGAAAATCAATATTCTCGGAATTTGACGGGACAAAAGCCAAAGTCAATATTTTACCGTGGGGAATACGAAGCATGAATACGAGACAGAGGAGAGACACCAGGGGGCCACACCCCTTGTCCGAGCAGGTGGGCCCACCCCGCACCTGGGGGGTGCATCCGCCCTGGCCGCCCTCCTGCCTCGCCTCTTCGCCTATAAAGACCCCCCGATGCCTAAACCCTATGTACCCGATCAATATTCCACGAAAATATCTATAGCCGCCGCCTCCATCGTCCCTAGATCGGGGGGGTCTGAAGCTCTTCCCGGCACCCTGCCGGAGGGGAGATCATCTCGAAGGCCTTCTTCTTCATCATGCCAGCCTCCTATATGAAGCGTGAGTAGTTCCACCTTGGACTACGGGTCCATGTAGTAGCTAGATGGTTGTATCTCCTCCTTTGTGCTTTCATGTTTAGATCTTGTGAGCTCCGTTCATGATCAAGAACTCATCTATTTATAATCATGCATGTTGTGTTTGCGGGGATCCGATGGATATTGAGATTACTATGTCAGATTGATTAATGGTTTTCTCTTATTGATTCTATCATGTCTGTGTTGTTTCTGATCTTGCATGCTCTCCATTGATAGTATCTATCTTGGCCAAGTAGTTGCCAGTGACTCCAAGAAGGGGTATTTATGCTTGATAGTGGGTTCATGCCTCTATTTAATCTAAGGGAAGTGACAAATCTCTAAGGTTGTAGATGTGTTGTTGCCACAAGGGAGAAAACAACGGTCTCTTGTTCATCGAACAAATGGATTGTTTACCTTACACACTTTGCTTAAAGCAGTTGTCTATTGCTTGCAACTTAATACTGGAGGGGGTTCGGATGATAACCCAAAGGTGGACTTCTAGTCATAGATGCAGTTGGATGGCGGTCTATGTATCTTGATGTATTTCCCAATCGAATCTCATAGGATCATGAATGTCTAGTATTGCATTGTTATGCCTTGCTCAGTCCTATCAATTGCCCTACTATAATTTGTTTACCCAGCATGCCATGTTTGTTTATCTAAGGAGAATACCTCTAGTGAACTATGGACCCCGGTCCAATCTTTACCATTAATACATCTCCCACCATTACTATTTACTTGTTGCAAACCACTATTACCTTCCACACCATACAGTTAATCCTTTGTAAGAACAAACCGGTGAGATTGACAACCTCACTGTTCATTGGGGGCAAAGTCTTGAGTTTGTGTTATGCAGGTCTCTAAGTTGCTAGCAACACCTTTGAGTCGTTTCCTTCCTCCTATTGGTTCGATAACCTTGGTTTCTTACTGAGGGAAAACTTGCTGCTGTGCTCATCATACCTTCCTCTTGGGGTCTCCCAACGAGGTGTTGACAACACGCCCATCAGCCTGCTTCTCCAACTCCTGGCCTAGTTTGCGACTAAGGCCCGTCTCAAACACGTTTGAGGCCCACGACACCGAAGGCTACTTCGATGATAAAGTCGCGGCCGCGGGAACTTCTGGCACAGCGGACGCCTGTGCACCCTTCACCGGTGAAGTCTCCGCGGACTGAGCAGCCCCCGGCCCTGAGATCGCCGAGAATGGCGGTGGGATCGCCACGAGTAGAACCTCGCCTTCCACCACGACTCCAACTCCCGAACCCGTCACCTCTAGAATCTTCGTTGAAACCTCGGCCTTCGCATCGTCAGCCTCGCTGTCTGACTCGAACTTGGCTGCTGACCAGGGAGGCAACGCCTCCTTGGGCGCCTTCTTCTTCATAGGCGACTTCACCTTTCATGTAGTCTTTGCCGACGTGGCCATGCGTAGTGACCTATGCTCCTGCACGTCGCCCTCATCTCCGTCATGTTCCTCTAGGCTTCGACTATCCTCGAGTTCGCGCTTCTTTTGCCCGCGGGTGTTCCAAGCCGCAGGCACAGGTGCGGCAACCTCCACCGCCTCGTCCTCATCGGGGGAGGACGCTTACGAGTCTTATTCGACCTCCTCGGAGGTATCTTCATCGGCAGGAGGGATCCAGCCTTCCAAGACTTGAAAGAACTAAAAGAGGTACATAACGTCAGTAAACCGCGACTCCACTTCTACGAATGTGAATCAATAAAGATAAACTCACCGTCAGCGCCTGGCCCTTCCCTGTGGAAGTGTACGTGCGAGCCCGGCCTTTGGGTTGATGTACTCCGCCTTAGTAATCTTCTTCAGTGTGGCGGCATAGTCATCATCGCTCCACTCGGCCGAGCAAGTCTTTGTTCCATCGTCCCTGCCGGTGTATTGGTACATCTAGTGGGATTGGCTGGCCAGTGGTACTAGTCGCCGCCCAAGCCAGTAGTTTTACATATTGATGGTTTCCAGCCCCTCCTTCTTGAGTGACGAACATCATTTGGTCTTGGGGAAGTTTGGTCATCAAAAGCCGGCGCGGCTCGCTCCTCTCGGCGGTCTACGTTGGGAGCGACACCTCGCCATCTAGTGTCGACTTGCAGACGTAAAAACAACATTTCTTTCATTTGCTGGCAGCCTTCTTTGGCAACATGAGGTCGAGGAAGGGGGCCTTGGCCTTCAGCTGGAAGGTGAGGCTGCCCGCTGCCAGCATCGGGTCGCCAGCCCCTTCGCGGCTGACACAACCGTGAAACAGTTCTAGCCATAGGGGGGAAGTAGGGGTGACACCCCAGATAGCACCCGCAGAATGCCCCGAATATGGCGAGCTGCTCGATACTATGGGGCCCCAGATCTGAGAGCTTGATTGAGTAATAGGTGCAGAATCACCGGAAGAAGATCAACATGGGGAAACCGAGCCCCCTCTCTAGATGGCTGGTGAAGAATATAAATTCGCTGGAGCGAGGGTTTGGCTCGTCTCCCCAGCCGTGGGGATCCGCCATTTCCCTTTGCAGAGAATCCCCGTGTCTTGGAACAACTTCAGCGATGCAGCGGTGCACTTGGATTTGCCCTACTGGTCTTTCGGAGGCGCCATCGAGAAGAAGATATGGATTCACTCGCTCACTCTGGAAATTCCTGATTGGAAGAGGTTGGAAGACCGAGGAATGCGCGGGGTTGGAGGAAATGCGAGGAAGATTCGCAACTCTTCCCCTTCACTCTGCTTATATAGCGGTTGCTTCCCGCCAATTTTGGAGGAGCCGTTACCCTGCAGTAATTACACCAATATTACCGTTGGATTACCCAACGGCTAGTTTTGACCAAGATGACGGTCCAACTTCGTCTACTCAAAGCGCCGACCCATTTGCCGAAGATGCAATCTGACTACTCGCCAAAGCTGCGATTCGACTACTCGCCTATGCTGCGATTCGGCTGCCTGCATGTAGTGCGGCTGGAAACTCGTGTAGATACTTTGTCCTTCATTGAGGGAGTCCACCGCCGATTTAACTGGGCATCAAAATTGGACCCTCATACTCCGACTACCAAAGAACACGTGCGATGAATCAACGACGACCTCGGGGACTATTGTCGTGGTATTGCATGGTAGATGCTACTGGGGGTATCTTACGTAGAGGGAGCAAGGCGATGTAGGAGAATCCAGGAACGAGATTGGCACATGATGTACCCAGGTTCACGTCCCCTCGGTGGAGGATCGCTACGTCCTGCTGTCAATCTAGTATATGATCATTGATTGGTTTACAATGGAGTCGCCGAAGGCGGAGGGAGATACAAGATCTAATGAGATGTGGGAGAGCCTACCCGTGGGGGTGCCCCTGGTGGATTTATATATGCAGCCAGTTAGGGTTTATAAGGGTTTTGGTGGGCTACGTATTGTAGTCGCCTTCTTGGGCCTCTAGTCGGCGCCAGTCGCTTAGATCCAGTATACACCAGTCGCCGTATTGGGTGAGTCGACCCGCTCTGGGCTTGGCTTCAGTCGGCTTGATCCAACTGGTGACTCCGCTTCATGGGTATACCCCGATTGGTATTCCCCCATCAGTAGTCCCGAAGCACGTTGTCGATTCGACGTGGGCTTGAGGCGGGGCACGGAGAGTCCTGATGATGGGTCATGGAAAATCGACGACGAGCTCCTGAGTAGAGAAAAGAACCGTGAAGCAGGAGGCGGTCGGCGTGAGCCAGTCGGTGATGGCCAGTGGGCGAAAGACGCAAGGAGTCGGTGAAGACGCTAGTTGTGTCAAGTCCCCGACTGTGGAGCGTGCCGAGTCCCCGACCGTGGAGCGTGCGAGTCCCCGAGCGCGGCGAGTGGCGAGGTCGAGCGACCGGCGAGTGCCAAGTCCCCGAGCGCCAAGCGGCGAGGTCGGGAGACCGACGAGTGGCGCTGCCTGTAGCGCGCCAAGTCCCCGAGCGAGTTGAGTATGCGAGGGAGAGTCCGTGGTGGCGAGTCCCCGAGCGTGTTGAGTACACGAGGGAGAGTCCACAGTGGCGAGGCCCCGAGCGTGTTGAGTACGCGAGGGCGAGTCCGCGGTGGCGAGTCCCCGAGCGTATCGAGTACGCGAGGGAGAGTCCGTGGTGGAGAGTCCCCGAGCGTATCGAGTACGCGAGGTAGAGTCCGCGGTGGAGAGTCCCCGAGCGTGTTGAGTACGCGAGGGCGAGACGCGATGGTGGAACCACGCGTAGACGCAGCATGCCTAGGAGTAGTCCCCGAGGCTCGAGTTGGCTTGTACAGGCTACTTGAGGCTCTTTATGGATGCATATTATGAAAATAGTAGTGGTTGCTGCCGAGCATGGCGAGTGCGAGGTCGAGCGACCAGCGAACACCGAGCCCCCGAGCGCGGCGAGTGGCCAGGTCGAGCGACCGGAGAGCGCCGAGTCCCCGAGTGCGGTGAGTGGCGAGGTCGAGCAACCGGCGAGCGCCGAGCCACCGAGCGTGGCGAGTGGCGAGGTCGAGCGACGGTCGAACGCCGAGGCCCTGAGCGCAGCGTGTGGCAAAGTCGAGCGACCATCGAGCGCCGAGGCCCCGAGCGCGGCATTTGGCGAGGTCGAGCGACCGGCGAGCGCCGAGCCCCCGAGCGTGGAGAGTGGCGAGGTTGAGCGACCAGCGAGCGATGAGTCCCCGAGCGCGGCGAGTGGCAGGTCGAGCGACTGTCGAGCGCCGAGGCCCCGAGCGCGGCGTGTGGCGAGGTCGAGCGACCGGCGAGCGCCGAGTCCCTAAGCACGGCGAGTGGTGATAAAGACACCGTTTTGCTAAGAAGGAGGAAAAAGTACGACTGCAATAAGGTGTATTTATGAAATATATTGAATATTTGTAAGAACGTGCAAATTGTAGATGTTGAAGAAAATACAATTTTGTTATGTGGATCGGTGGCCAGTATGTAAGGTTTATGCGTGTCTTTTCATGAGTAGGCAGAGCTCCAGCATCAAATGCTTGCCGGGTAATAGGGACGCGATGCTAGACTGTTGAACCCGGAGACAAGGTCGGCCTTTTGGTACCCAGCCTCACTCCTTCGACGAACGCGAATAAACATCAAACAAAACTGAAACCGATCTCAAGTATGATTTTGGTCCCTAAAAGGGTCATATGCGACTGCATGGTCGGCTTTGGAGAACGAATGAAGATTCATATATATTTTGAGCTCATAGCATGTACGAATGTAATAAAACTTAGCTGTTCCACGATGGCGAGTCTGCGAGCGTGGCGAGTTGGTGATGGGCGAGTCGCCAAACATGGTGAGTCCGCGACGTGGCGAGTCTGTGGCCGTGGCGAGTTCGCAGAGGGCGGTGGATAGGGACTAATCTCCACCTCTTATGTATTGGGTTTGTACTGATCGATAAATTGCTATATGCCTCCGATCGGGCGTGTACGTATGATCGAGCTTCATGGGCACGCCGCGTCGGACGGCGATCGGATGGAACCAGCTTGATGCGTCCTGACGGTGAGGGATCCCACCCGGATTATCACCCTCCAAGCACCGCTTGCCCCACGGTGGGCACCAAATGTCGTGGTATTGCATGGCAGATGCTACTGGGGGTAGCTTACGTAGAGGGAGCAAGGCTATGTAGGAGAATCCGAGAACGAGATTGGCACATGATGTACCCAGGTCCACGTCCCCTCGGTGGAGGATCGCTACGTCCTGTTGTCAATCCAGTATATGATCATAGATTGGTTTACAATGGAGTCGCCGAAGGCGGAGGGATATACTAGATCTAATGAGATGTGGGAGAGCCTACCCGTGGGGGTTCCCCTGGTGGATTTATATATGCAACCAGTTAGGGTTTACAAGGGTTTTGGTGGGCTACGTATTGTAGTCGCCTTCTTGGGCCTCCAGTCGGCGCTAGTCGCTTAGATCCAGTATACACCAGTCGCCGTATTGGGTGAGTCGACCCGCTCTGGGCTTCGCTTTAGTCGGCTTGATCCAGCTGGCGACTCTACTTCATGGGTATACCCCGATTGGTATTACCCCATCAACTATTGATTGGGATATGATGAATGGAGGATGCCTATCACGACGTTCCCTACTGGATATAACTCCAAACGAGTGGGCCTGTAGGACGGAAACGGGATCGCGACCCAAGGAAGGACCTGCGACTGAAAGCTGGAGGCCTAGAAGCGTAGTTAGGCCCAGTCGGATTAGGTCAAGCCCTCCGCATCCTTAACTAACTCGGTTATATATCTGTAAATCCTAGCGAGTTATCCCTATATAAACCTCCCTAGCATGCTCACTGTACTCATGTTCCATCATTCACCCCATCGACTCGCTGCCTAGCCGCCGAGATTGCCACCCTTGTAACCACTTGAAATACAATCTAGCAGGAGTAGGTCTTTACCCTCCGGGGGCTGAACCTGGGTAAATCCTTGTGTCTCCGTCCTCATCTCACACTGCACATGGCCGACTGCCCTTGCCGCTCTCATTACTACTCGCTGCCACTCGCAGCGTCTGCCGTGGCCATTCCCACGACACCACCACGCCAAAGTCTTTCATAGCTAAGAACATGAATTGTTCATAAACTCTTGGTGGTTTTGCTGTACTGAATTCCTATTTATCTTAGAGAGATTTTTGGAAAATTTTAAGATCAATCTATCTCATTTACTTGTACTCCTCTATTTAAAATTTTACACTAATGGTGGGAGTATATTTTACATCAAGGACCTAAACAAGGGAAAATCACATCGAGGTACATATGGCTATATTCTTCATGGTACTCCCTCCTCAATGGTATCCATAATATGGCCAAATTTGGTGGCATGCAAATTCTTGGATACGGGATCATGAGCGTAAAGTATGATGTAGATATGGCCATGAACTTGGTTGTTTGGCTTGAAATCCAAGGATGTTCATACTGATTCAAAACTATGCTTAATTCTTTTAAATTTTACCACATAGTTTGTCGTGGGAATGGCCACGGCAGATGCTGCGAGTGGAAGTGAGTAGTAGAACAAGGGGCAAGGGCGTCCAGCCATCTGCGGTGCGAGATGAGGGCGGACACACAAGGTTTTACCTAGGTTCGGCCCACCGAAGGGTAAAGACCTACTCCTGCTAGATTGTATTATCGAGAGATTACTATGGGCAAGCTTGGAAGCTAGGCGGCGAGTCGATGGGCTGTATGATGGAACGTAAGGGCTATGCGTGCCCTAGGGAGGTTTATATAGGGTCACCTCGCTAGGGTTTACAGATCTACAACCGAGTTGGATAAGGACTCAGAGGGTTTTGACCTAATCCGACTGGGCCTAGCTACGCTTCTAGGCCTTCAGCTTCCAATCGCCTGGCTCCTTCTTGGGTCGTAGTCCAGTCGCCGTCCTGCAGGCCCACTCGCTGGGAGTATGAACCAGTAGGGAACATCCTGTTGGGTATACCCCACTCGGCATATCCCCATCAGTAGTCCCCGAGGCCGTCGTTGATTCGTCGCAGGTGTTCTTTGGCAGTCGGAGTATTCGGGTCCAATTTGGATGCCCAGTCCAATCGGCAGTGGAGTCCTTTAATGAAAGAAATAATCCTCAGAATGTGCCTTCAGTCGCAATATCGGCGGCCAGTTGAATCGCCAATTTGGAAAGTAGTCAAATCACAGCTTTGGTGAATGGGTCGGTGAGTCAAGTAGACGAAGTTGGACAGTCATTTTTGGTCAAACTAGTCGTTGGGTAATCCAACGGTAATATCGGCATAATCACCGCGCGGTAATGGCTCCTATGGAATTTGCGGGAGACAACCGTTATATAAGGAGAGTGACGGGTGAGTTGCGAGTATTCCTCACGTTTCCTCTGATTCCGCACGCCCTTCAATCTCCCATTTCCTCTCGATCTAGAATATCCAGAGCGAGTTAGCGAGCCCAGATCTTTGATCTGATGGCACCCGCGAACGAACTATGGGGAAAATCCATGTGCACCAGGGTTACGCTAAAATCTTTCAAAGACACAGGGATCCTCTGCGCCGGAAGATGTTGAATCCCCTCGGTTGGAGAGGTGGAGCCAGACCTGCGCACTGGTGAATTCATCTGCTTCACCAGCCACCTGGATAGGGGGCTAGGATTCCCCACGTCAATCTTCTTCCGGCGGTTCTGCGCCTACTACGCCATCAAGCCCTCCGATCTGGGGCCTCACAACATCGCGTAACTCGCCATTTTCGTGGCGTTCTGCGAATGCTACCTGGGGTTCCTCCACTACTTTCCGTTATGGCAAGAGCTGTTCCATGGTCGCGTCGGTCGCGAAGGAGCCGGCAGCCTGATGCTACCAGCAGGCGGCCTCACATTCCAGTTGAAGAACAAGGCCCCCTTCCTCGAACTCATGCTGCCGGAGAAGGTGGCCAGCGAGTGGAAGAAGCACTGGTTCTACTTCAGCGAGTCGAGTCCGGACGGTGAGGTGCCACTCCTAGCATACACTGCTGAGCGGAGCAAGCCACGCCAGCTATAGGTGGCCAAGATCACGCACAACCAGAGGATGGTCGTGGATGAGATGCTGATGACGATTCGTCAGCTCAAGGAGGATGGGCTTGATACCATCAATTTGTACAATTGTTGGCTCGAGCAACGATTGGTGCCGCTGGCCAGTCATTCCCACTAGATGTACGAATACACTAGCAGGGACGACGAAACCAAGGCCTGCACTGCCGAGTGGAAGGCTGATGATTACTCCGCTGCGTCGAAGAAGATCACCGATGTGGAGTCCTTTAATCTTTGTCTCTCTTTGCAGTCGCAGGAGTGCAGTCGCGGTTTACTAAAATGCGCTTGTCTTTTCAGTTGTTCCATGTTTTGGAGGGATCGCTCCCTCCCATTGATTACGAGAGCTCCGAAGAGGTCGAGGAGAACCTGAGCGAGTCCTCCAACGATGATGATGACGATGAGATGGTGGAGGTCGTCGCGTCGCGGCTCAGAAGCCCCACGGTCAATGGGAGCGCGAGATCGAGGCTAGACGGAGCCTCGAGGGACATGATGGGGCGAAGGCGATGACCAAGAACATAGTTCGCTCCGCATGGCCACGTCGTGAAGAAGAAATCACCGAAGAAGAAGAACGAGCCTAAAGTGGCGTCTCTGCCCCAGTCGGCGACTAGCTCTGAGGCGACCAGGAAAGCCGACGACACAGAGGCCGAGACGTCGACAAAAGCGCCAAAAGCGACGACTCCAGCCGTGCTGGATAATGAGATGCCTCTGGCATGTATTCCTCCTCCATTCTCGACAATCGCGGGGCTTGGGGCTGCTTCAACCGCAGAAGCCTCCCGTCGAAAGGAGGCGCCCGCATCGAATAGAATGGAGCTTCATGCGGCCGCAGCTTTGTTGACAAAGAAGCCTTCAGTGTCATGGGCTCCTGCTCTATTCGAGACGGGCAACGACTGCAAGCTGGGCCTAGAATTGGAGAAGCCGGCGCACACCTGCACCGTCCTGCGTTATATCCCAGTCGCCAGGTACGTACTTGCCGTGTCGACTTGGAGTAACATTTTGTAGCTGTTGTTTGAGTCGTTAATCTCTCTTTTTACATGACCGGTGTGAATAATATTGGTCACCCCTCGGTGGCCAAGGTACCAGCAGTCGCCTCAGGGGAGGAGGCTGATCCCTCAAACAAGAGGAAGGGAGATGACGCCGAGGCACCCGCTGAGGGCACGGAGAAGAAGAAAGGCGACGACACCATCATTATTTTGGATGGGCCTGCTGATGCACCAAGCGAAGCTCCGACTAGAGTGGACACGGCCATAAAGGCCTACGTGGTCGTGGGGTCACAGTAGGATGAATCAGCTGTAGGGTTCGCAACATAGAAAACAAAAATTTTCCTACCATGGGAACAACTATGTACCAAGATCTATCTACTAGATACAAGGAACAGGCAGATATACATCCGTAGAGAACATACCCTTGAAGACCGACAAAGCTTAATGAGTCCAAACTCGTGGTTGATGCATACAATCTTTTGCCGATCTCAAGATCAAGAGGAAATCCTTAGCACCACAAATCAGCGGCGCATAAGTGCTCGCACACACGTCCGAGGCACCGAGCAACCTCCGCCTCCTCGCTCCAGCGATGTAGAGGAAGCACAACCCTTTCTTGCCGAAAAGCCACCGGGAACATGTATCTCGCTATTCTGAGACCATGGGGGTAAATACTAGAGGGGGAGAGAGATCCTTCACAAGGAGGTGTGAGTGAGAAGAGAGAGGAGGGGATCCTTATATAGGCGAGGGGGGCAGCCCAAGGGGGCATGTCTGCCGGCCATGGAGGGTGCCCCCACCTCTCCCTCATTCATGTGGGTGGACACTCCACTCACAAAATGGCCCTTTAATTTTCTCCACTCAAATTCCCATTAAATTTCTACCAAATTTAATGCAAACTCTCTCTTAAATAAAAATCCTTTTATTTATTCAGAATTTTGTCAATTACTTTAATGACAAACATTCACATATAACTCCTTGCTAGTATTTCATTTCACATGCAAAAACACTTTCTACAATTTCACCCGAAAACATGTTTCAGTATCTAGTGAAATAAATTCCTGCGCTTGTTATTCTTTCCGGCATGAAACTTTTGCTCCAATTGGATGTCGGTGTCTCTTAAGTGTGCCACCCTACATTTCGCGAATAATGCAGAGATGATCGAGACCCTTCTCCGATCAATAATCAGAAGCGGGAACTGGAGACCCATACTGACTCCCTCACATTCAACGATGACTTTCTTGTGATCATCGGAACCTTTTATGCTAGTATCTTAATCCCTTTGTTTCACGATATATTACATGTCTGAGATTCGATCATCGGTATCTCCATAACTAGTTTGATCTCGTTAATGACATGCACTCTTTTCTCGTTCCCGTGATATAACATTCTAGTGATCAAATCACTTGCTTGCAAGCTAATCAATGTGATATCACCGAGAGGGCCTAGAGCATATCTATCCGTCACCGGGATAAACAAATTCCACTCTCGATCCATGGGCCTCAACATAAAACTTTAGTAGTTCTGAACCCATCTTTATAATCACCCAGTTACGGTGTGACATTTGATGTTATCAAGAAACTCTTCTGGTGTTAGTGATTGACATGATCTCATGGTCTAAGGATTAGGATCACTTCATAAGTTGTTATAGCAATATAAACTCAATGACTTTGATCGTAATGCTATACTTCGGATGAATGTTCATCACACCATTACACTAATGTTGTGACCTTGTTATTAACAACATCCAATGTCCATGATCAGGAAACCTTTGATCATCTTGTTAATCATCGAGCTAGTTTATAAGAGAGGCATAACTAGGAACTTCCTTTTGTTTATTAAACACACATGTATTGACGTTTCCGTATTAATACAATTATAGCATGTAAACTAAACATTTATCATAAATAAGGAATACGATATTAACCACTTTATTATTGCCTCTCGGGCATATTTCCTTCAGTCTCTCACTTGCACTAGAGACAATAATCTAGTTTGAAAACTTTGCGTATTGAACACATATGGCTTTCCGGTGTTCCATGTACGCAATTTCAAGTGGTTAACTTAATCTACGGATCTGACGCTTCAGGTTCGTGTGTATTTGCATGTCTTTGCGTCTTCACGCATTACTCATTCTCCAATGAGATGGCATTGTATAAAGTTGGTATTTTGGTGAGACCTTTAGTTCCTTGGGGTTAAATCATATTGATACTATTGTGATACAGTATATCTTTAGTGTTAGCCCATTGCGAACCACACCTTAGTTTGATAACCAACTACTTGACACAAATTCCCTCTTTTGCTGCTACTATAGCAGTCATATACTTAGCCTTTTGTTGTAGTATCCGTCACAATATCTTAACTTTGGATTTCATCCAAGTCCGTCATGGAAACTCCTTTCCATTTCATTGTGCCACTCATAGTTTAAATTGCGATAAACTTAATTTGTATCTTGTGACAATACTAGTATCAATGTAACGCTTTACAATGAACTATTTGTAATTCTTTGTCACCTCTACACAAATATATTCTGAGTTCTTCCAAAAGATCATAAGAATATCCTCACTATCGTCCAATTATCATTTTATGATTCATTCTGGTATATGCCCATAACACTTAGAGCATAGGACATATCTGGATGGATGTGTACATATCATGGTATGATTGATCAAAAACATTCTTGTGATTACATTCATCAAGTTTCAAAACACTTGAATCTTGTTTTACTTAGCAAGTGTCGATACACTTGAATCTTGATTCAATTCCTTTTCCATGCGACAAGAATCTTTTCTCGTCGTTTCTATATTGAAATCCTTCAATATCTCATATATGTACATTTGGCACAACCATATTAGCTTCACAGTCTATCCATATAGACATTCATGCTAAATATTCGGCTTTTTCCTAAGTCTTTCATCGAAATGAAATTCTTAACTCTTGTCAATAAAAGATACATCATTTCCAATCAACAATATGTCCTTCACATAATTTATTAGAAATATGTCTCAGCGCTCCCACTGAATTTCTTGCAAATGCAAGCATCTTCATCGTCTCCTGATGAAAAATCCTTTTCATCATGGTGAAGATTCCAACTCCGCGATTCTTACTTCAACCATTGAAGTTTGCATGCCTTTTAGCATCCTTTGAATTAACAAAACCCTTTGGGCCGTGTCATGCACATGTCCTAGGTAACCATTCTATTAGAAGAACTTTGTTTTGTTTATTCATCTACCATATACCAAATTATATGTAGTGGTTGCTACATTAATCCATCCAGACTAAATATCGCTATGAAAGATCCAATCTTGTCATAGTCAACTCCTTGAACATTGTCATAAAATACTTTAAGACATGTCGACTATTTCATAGATGTGAAACATCCATGTCTGTTTGTTTATAGATCCAAATACGACCGATAGGTTTTTACACCTTTCCGGAGGGTCTTCCAAGTTCAAAACTTGATTTCTCATGTATGGAACTATCACGGAATTTATGACTTGAAGCCATTTGACGGAGTCAGGGCCCATCATAGCTTCTTTTCATGTATTCGGTTCATCATTGTCAAATAATGATTTACTCTCAAATCTTATCATTTTTTTAACCGACCTACTTGGTTCAATAGGAACTTAGATCTCTGTGACCACCACCTTTGAGGAACATAAGCTGTGAGCATTACGGCTACCTCTGGAACGATTTCTGGTGCTGCGCAACTCAGAACATTTAGCTAAGGTTCGTTAACCTTATCAAAGTTCTATTGTCCTCCAAGTTAACTTTTACGAAAAATTCCTTTTTCAATAAACTTCACGTTTCAAGCGACAAACCCTTTTGTCCTTGGTGTTATGGAGGAATACCGAATGGTTATTCGAAATAACCTACAAAGACATGCTCATCCGACTTTGGTTTTAAATATCTTACTTATGCTTAGCATACCAAAATTTAAGAAATGACAATTTGGGTTTTACACCAAACCATAACTTCCATGGTGTCATTTCAACGGATCAAGATGGATCTCTTTTCAGTGTAAAGGCGGTAGTCTCTAAAGCTTTAATCTTTTAAAACATAATGACATTTTTATAAATAACACCTTTGATCCAACCATGTCACACAAGGTTTCATTACAAAACTCAAACACTCCATATTCCTATGGTGTTTCGGGAGATGCAAATCTAGGTGTTTTTGCTAAACTTGTAACTCAAATAAATCCCTTATGATAAAATCATAAACCATTTATTTTCTTGTTACAATGATTTTGCACTTCATCTTGGAAGTCTTTGAACGTTTTCAAATATTTCATATTTCTGTCTCATTAAGTGAATATTCACACAAATTTTCAGAGAAAGCATATGAAGTTGAAATCCATCACTTACGACTATACATAATGGACTACATACATCGATATGTATAAATTCCAATATTTTAGTCGTTCGTTCTTCTTTGGCCTTTGAACGAAGTTTTAATTATCCCGAGGAAAGTCTCACAAGCGTCACTTTATCAAATCAAAGACTCCAAAAATCCATGAATATGGAGATTCTTCCTGTTTTCTTTCCAATATAATTTAAACGGTGATGTCACTTCGTAAGTGATCTTTCAATCATTTGTCTTGCGACATTTTAGCATTTAGTTTTTATGGATGTGATTTCTCCAACTAGATTTGTAAATCATCCATCTTATATGGAATACGGTAATTATTTGAACAATCTTTGTTCTCATAATACCTGATTTAAATAACTTTTAATTAAAACAAATCTTGAAGGCAAGCTTTGATGTCAACGAGAAATACAAACAACAGTTTGTTTTTTTTCGATGAACATCATCACATATTCTCTTGCTAGTTACTTAGGCCATTGTGGTTCATGAATTGCGTTGTTCTGTATGAAATTTCATATCAACCAATTCGGTATCCAATACCCAAGAACCACATTTTTTAACAAGCAAAGAATACAACCATGACATGTATATCATCTATATACCTAAACTGGATATTTCTAGTCTTTTCTTTTCTGCCAAATATATTTTATAGATTCTCTTTCAACATCTCCTTTTTCTTTTTAAAAGAATCTATCAACATCAACAGTGGCGCCATATACATGACACATAGTCCAATGCGTGTATATTCAAACAATAATACCTTTGGACTCACACTTTGAAGTAGATCACTGTCATCAAATGATCAGTGTTCTTTAAAAATCCATTCTTTAGTAATCCTTTAGCGTAGTAAACACTTTACATACATCTTATATTCATCCTTATCATGACGACTTTCATGATCAAGCTACTGTAGCTTATAAAGGAGAATTGTGAGTATACCATTACTTTCCAAAACCCTTTTGGATGATTAGGATGTCTAGCATCTCCAACCTTTGCCAATTCGTATCCAATATGAGAACATATATTATACTCTATCTTATTGCAACCAAAACATTGTTTCAGATATCATTATATCTGCCACACATGATGGTTTCTGAAACAATTCTTTCAGCTCCTAGATGACCTTGATATTTAAATCAAGAATCATGGAGGCAAACATGATACTTAAGATGCTAACACTGGAATTGTTACTCTCGATTTAATACTAATTATCAAATTTCACGGAGTAAACAGAGTTTGCTGAAATTTTGCAATAGGACTTTAAACTCAACACAATATGATACCAGTTCGTAAAGTAAATATCCAGGATTCTATAGTTCTATTATCTCAATTGCAACTAAGCATAAAGTGGTGAGCGAATACCAATGACTACAACAAATTATGCAAATTCACTTTGATTTAATTTATGATAAATTGAGTTCTACTAATCCAAATTAGAAATGAACTCCCACTCAAAAACGACATCCCTCGTGTCTTTTTGGTGATTACATGAACCAAATCCACTACACCAAGTCCGATCATCACGTGAGTCGGTGTATCTTCAAAGGCGAGCATCAAATGGGCATCATATCTTTCATATGACTCATGCTTAACCTTTTGGTTTGTGTTCCGAGGCCATGTTTGTACATGCTAGGCTCGCCAAGTAAGAACCTTAGTATTCGCGTGTGTAACTGTCTTACAGCCGAAATATGATCGTGGATCCAAGAACACCCGATCATCACGTGATGTATTGGAGCAACGAAACATAATCAGTGCATACTTAAGGAAGAACTCATTTTTATCTTCATATCTAAATGAGGGATCATCTTATTATGCTAATAAAACACCAAATTAGCAATACAAGATGCAACATACATCACATGTGAATAAGTGAAATGATATGGTTCTTGCACTTGATCTCCATCATGTGCATCATGGTATGATCACAACCATACCACTATGTGTAAGTCCAAGTTCTATGGAACTTACAAGTTATGTGTGTTGTAAGAGTATCGACTAATACTTCTACTTACAACATCACCATATCATGACACTAGCCTAGCAACAATCTAAACTAGACGCCTCTAATTTATCCATTGCAAGTTTTACGTGGCTTAGGGATTTCGAAGATAGAACCGTTCTTACCTATGAACATGAACCACAATGAGGATAACCAAATTGTTGAAAACTCGTTGGAAGGAGGCGCCTGCATCGACTAGAACGGAGCTTCCAGCGGCCGCGGCTTCGTCAACAAAGAAGCCTTAAGTGTCATGGGCTCCTGCTCTATTCGAGACGGGCATCGACCGCAAGCTAGGCTTAGAATTGGAGAAGCCGGCGCACATCCGCACCATCCTTCGTTACATCCCAGTCGCCAGGTACGTACTAGCCGTGTCGACTCGGAGTGACATTTTGTAGCTGTTGTTTGAGTCGTTAATCACTCTTTTTACATGACTGGTGTGAAGAATATTGGTCACCCCTCGGTGGCCAAGGTACCAGCAGTCGCCTCAGGGGAGGAGGCTGATCCCTCGAAGAAGAGGAAGGGCGGCGACACCGAGGCACCCTCTAAGGGCGCGAAGAAGAAGAAAGGCGACGACACCATCGTTATTTTGGATGAGCCTGCTGATGCGCCAAGCGAAGCTCCGACTGGAGTGGACATGGCCGCGAAGTCCTACATGGTCGTGGGGTCGCAGTAGGATGAATCAGTTGTAGGTTCGCAGCATAGAAAACAAATTTTTTCCTATGATGGGAACATATGTACCAAGATCTATCTACTAGATACAAGCAACGGGCGGATATACATCCATAGAGAACATACCCTTGAAGACTGACAAAGCTTAACGAGTCCAAACTCGTGGTTGATGTAGACGATCTCTTGCCCAACTCAAGATCGAGAGGAAATCATTAGTACCGCAAATCAACGGCGCATCCATGCTCGCACACACGTCCGAGGCACCAAGCAACCTCCGCCTCCTCGCTCCAGCAATGCAGCAGAAGAACAACTCTTTTTTGCCGAAAATCCACCGGAAACATGGATCTCGCTAGTCTGAGACCATGGGGGATAAATACTAGAGGGGGAGAGAGATCCTTCACGAGGAGGTGTGAGTGAGAAGTGAGAGGAGGGGCTCCTTATATAGGGGAGGGGGCATCCCAAGGGGGCATGGCCGCCGGCCATGGAGGGTGCCCCCACCTCTCCCTCATTCATGTGGGTGGACACTCCACTGACAAAATGGCCCTTCAATTTTCACCACTCAAAAACCCACTAAAATTTCCATTAAATTTCCACCAAATTTAATGCAAACTCTCTCTTAAATAAAACTCCTTTTATTTATTCAGAATTTTTTCAATTACTTTAATGACAAAGATTCACATATAACCCCTTGCTAGTATTTCATTTCACATGCAAAAACACTTTCTGCAATTTCACCCAAAAACCTGTTTCGGTATCTAGTGAAATAAATTCCTGCGCTTTTTATTCTTTCCGGCATGAAACTTTTGCTCCAATTGGATGTCGGTGTCTCTAAAGTGTGCCACCTGACGGTTCGCGAATAATACGGACATGATCGAGACCCTTCTCCGATCAATAATCAGAAGCGGGATCTGGAGACCCAAACTGACTCCCACAGATTCAACGATGACTTTCTTGTGATCGTCGGAACCTTTGTTTCTCGATATATTACATGTCCAAGATTCGATCATCGGTATCTCCATACCTAGTTTGATCTCGTTACTGGCATGCACTCTTTTCTCGTTCCCGTGATATAACATTCTAGTGATCAAATCACTTGCTTGCAAGCTAATCAATGTGATATCACCGAGAGGGCCCAGAGCATATCTATGCGTCATCGGGATGAACAAATTCCACTCTCGATCCATGGGCCTCAACGTAACACTCTAGTAGTTCTGAACCCATCTTTATAATCACCCTATTACGGTGTGATGTTTGATGTTATCAAGAAACTATTCTGGTGTTAGTCATTGACATGATCTCATGGTCTAAGGATTAGGATCACTTCGTAAGTTGTTATAGCAATATAAACTCAATGACTTTGATCGTAATTCTATACTTCGGATGAATGTTCATCACACCATTACACTAATGTTGTGACCTCATTATTAACAACATCTAATGTCCATGATCAGGAAACCTTTGATCATCTTGTTAATCAACAAGCTAGTTTATAAGAGAGGCATAACTAGGAACTTCATTTTGTTTATTAAACACACATGTATTAACGTTTCCGTATTAATACAATTATAGCATGTAAAATAAACATTTATCATAAATAAGGAATACGATAATAACCACTTTATTACTGCCTCTGGGGCATATTCCCTTCATCAGCGGAGCTAGTCGTGGCGTCGGAGGCCACAACTAGTGCCTCGGGAGTGGTGGCAGTGACCTTTCATCCCTTCCTGGCGAAGACTTCCGCTACGAGTGCCACGACGCAGTCGCCTAAAGTGCCTGAAGTATTGGGCACGGACGTCGAGCAGCATCACGGACGCACGCACTTCGTGCTGTCGTCAGTAGATGCGGTCGAACTGCACAATATGCTGGGTGCAGCTATCCAGGTATGTCCAGTCCCCGAGGATAGGGTCGATGAATTTCAGCGGGTAGATTCTTATTACTTTTGTTGTCTAGTCCCGGAGTGGCTAGTCGCTGAATTTCAGTGACTAGGAACTTAGGAATTTTTTGGTGTCCAGTCCCCGTGTGGCTACTCGCTGAATTTCAGCGGCTAGGCAGTTAGGAATTTTTCGTTGTCTTATCACATTTCTTTCATCATTGCAGGGCCTTCGGCGTGAATCGGCAGAGCGACTCGCCGCCAAGGAGCCTCTGGAGCATGACCTCCGATCCGTGCAGGAGGTGAATCAGTAGCTGCAGACTACCGTAGGTAGGTGTTCGGTTCACCTTCTCAATTCCTTTGCTTGTGCTTGATTGGGGTCTCACTCTCGTTTTTCTCCAGAAGAGCATTCCACCACCGTTTCCAAGGCTCATGAGGGTCTTGTCCCGGCCAGCGAGTTGGAAGCTTCCCAGTCGTCGTTGACCGTCGTGGAGAGGCGGGTTGTCTAGCTAGAGAGGGACTCAAATCCGCCAAGGCGGAAGCGATCTCGTCGGAGGAGAGGGCCAAGGATGCTATCGCTGCAGCGGCGGACAAGCGGAACGTCTTCGACGCTCTTGTCGCCGGATTGCAAGACGAGTTGTCAGCTCTTCAGGACATCACCATTGGGCTCTGTGCATCCTTTTGATACTGAATTGTTGTTGATAGCAGGGAATGGACTCGACGACTAGCCTGAGGCATAGAAGTATGACGCTAAGCAGTGTGTCACCATGCTGGTGGACTCTACCGCCCTCTCGGCAACATGCATTCGTGCATATCTCCAGGAGATCTCGCCCACGGATGTGATTCCCAGCGAGCTCATGGAGGTGTGGCGCTACCTTGAAAGGGCGCCGACAGTGGTCGACTATATGTCGCGGTCGGCTTTTCGCCGTGGGGCCGCGACTGCGTTGAGCCTTGGGCTCGCGCACTTACCCGATAACTTCGACCTCGAAGATGTTACCAGCGGGTAACCATCGGCGACCGGCTCGGTGGAAATAGCCGAAGTCCTGAGGTTGACCACGAAGGCGGTTGTGTACTCCGAGCGGGTGTTGGTGATGGGTGACCTTCTGTTGTACCAGGAGATGATTGTGGCTCCAAATGACACCGATCTAGCGCATCGTGAATTCAAGACGGAGCAACCGTTCCGGTAGGCGATGGCGGGCAGCCTGACGACGTACCCCTCGAATCCGTGGGTGCCCTTCATTCGCATTCGTGGTGGTGGCGGCGCGTCGTCCTCGAAGCCTGCGGAGTAGACAGTTTGCTAACTGACATTTGTATTAGTAGAAATAGATAAGTCTGAGCCCTGGTAAGCGAACAATATTTTGTTGCTGTAAGGAATGATTTCATATTGATTCAGTTCGTTTTGATTTTGGTTGATTTGTTGTGCGAGTCCCCGAGCGCGTCCGCCCTTTAATGGGGTTTACCCCGTGTTTGTGTACGCTTATTTATTTTTTGTCTGTTAGTTAGTTGAGGTCGACTCGCCGTGGCTTGGAAAGCCAGTCTCTTGGCGACCCCAAGGGATGTTGTATACTTAGCCGTTTTCCCGATCGCGAACGGGGTCGGTTGGGCGAGTCCCTGACCATGGTACTTAGCCATTCTAGTGGCATGATAAAGGTAGGTGAGAACGAAGCACATTGTACATGGCGTGTCACTCCGCCTGACTCGAGGAGCCACATGGCGAGTCCAGGGCGTGCTCTCGTACTTGGTGTCTTCCCGAGTCACGCGGGTGTAGACTAAAGTGCGTCCCCGAGCATGGTACTTCACCATTTGAGTCGCTGCGTTCGAGGATGCGGAAGACCAAGTCACTGTATGAAGCGTGTGCAGTTGTCTTGGCCCAGCGGGCCAGTCGAGCGGGGTGACTTCGATAGGCGCTCCAGTTTGGCTTTTTTCATGGACGATGCATGTCCCGAATTTCTTCGATGCCCTTGCGTCGCACTACTTAGCCGTCCCGGTCACGCAGCCAAGGGTTGACTTCCGTGAGTAGCATATTGTTGTAGTTATGAGTGCGATTGGCATAAGAGTTGGAGAATAGACACAATTTGTGCGAGTTAAATGTGTTTTATTGCATGGCAGGGGGATTACAGGTCGGAGTTCTAGGTGCAGAACTTCCTTAGGAGGTTTACATTCCACGGCCGCTTGTCGTCGAGTTGTCCGTCGCCTCAAACGTCGATGAGGTTGTAGGAATCATTGCCGAGGACTCACCCTATGGCGAATGGTCCCTCCCATGGTGGAGAGAGCTTGTGCATGCCCTTCTTGTCCTGGATCAGTTGCAGCACCTGGTCGCCTTACTGGAAGGTGCGAGTCCGGACTCGACAGCTGTGGTAGCGGCGGAGTCCCTGCTGGTAGATGGCGGTGCGGGAGCGAGCCATGTCTCGTGCTTCGTCGAGCTGGTTGACCCCTTCTTGGCATGCGAGCTCGTTGTCGGCCTCCGTGTAGTTTATGACCCAGGGCGAGTAGTGCTCCATGTCAGTCGGCATCATGGCCTTGGAGCCGTATACCATGAAGAAGGTCGTGAACCCTGTTGACCGATTGTCAGAGGTGTGGATGCCCCATATGACGGAGGGGAGATGAGGCACGGCTTGAGGCCGTGGAGGATGCTTTGGTTGACACGTTTCACCTAGCCGTTGTTCTCCGGGTGGGCAAATGAGGCGAGGTTGAGCCGTATGTTGTGCTCCTCGCAATATTCGGCAATGGCGCCCTTAGCAAAGTTGGTTCCGTTGTCTGTGATGATGCTGCACGGGAATCCGTAGCGGTAGATGAGCTCACAGAGGAATTTTGTCACGGTCTTCCTGTCTCACTTTCGGACTGGCTTGGCCTCCACCCACATGGTGAATTTGTCGACTGCGACTAGGAGGTGGGCGTAGCCGGAGGGCGCCTTCTTGAAGGGTCCCACCATGTCCATGCCCCATACAGCGAATGGCCAGGTGATGGGGATGGTCTTGAGCGCCGAGCTGGGCACGTGCGTCCGCTTGGCGTACTTCTTGCACCCGACGCACCGTTGGACGATGTCGACCGTGTCGGCGTGCGTGGTGAGCCAGTAGAAGTCGTGTTGTATGGCCTTCGTGAGTAGGGACCGGGTGCCGGCGTGGTGGCCACAGTCGCAGGCGTGGATGTCTTGCAGGATCTTGCGTCCTTCCGCAGGCTATACGCAGCTTCGGAACACGCCTGTTATGCTACGTTTGTTGAGCTCGTCGTTGATGATGACGAAGGATTTGAAGCGGCGCACGATGATGCATGCCTCCATTTCATCCAGAGGTAGCGTGCCATTCTCGAGGTAGGAGAGGTATGGCGTGGTCCAGTCGCTTGGTTCTGCGACTAGGGCTGGCTCTGGTTGCAGGGGGATCCCGAGGTCGATCTCCTTCAGAGGAGAGACGGATGGTTTGTGGATGGTGTCGAGGAAGACGCTGGTGGGTGGCGTTTCACGAGACAACCCGATGCGAGAGAGGGCATCGGCCTCCTCGTTCATGTGCCTGTTGATCCACTCGACGGAGTAGCCGGCCAAGTGGCCTCCCTGCTGGTACACTACTTGTCGGTATGCCGACAGGGTGGGTGATACAGCATCACATGTTCCTGCGACTTGCGCGGTGACGAGGTCGGAGTCGCCGTAGCACCATAGGCGATTGACATTCATCTCCTTGGAGGCCCGCATGCCGTGAAGGAGGGCCTCGTATTCGGCCAGGTTGTTGGTGTAGGGGTGAAGTCGAGATATACCACGTAGCAGAGCTTGTCGCCCTTGGGCGAGGTGAGTATGATTCCTGCCCCTGCGCCGTCCGCGTTATTGGACCCGTCGAAGTGGAGAGCCCAGTAGTGGAGGTATGGCATCTTCTCTGGCTACTGCGCCTCTTCGCAATCCACTAGGGCCTGCGACTTGATCGCTTTGCATGGCTCGTACTTGATGTTGTGGACGCCAATTTTGATGGCCCACTTGGCAAACCATTCGGTCGCCTCACGGTTGCAGATGATGTCCTACAGCGACGCGGAGAAGACGACCATGATTGGGTGCTCCTGGAAGTAGTGCGTAAGCACAGCGACTCCGAGCCCGCGGTCGAGTCGATGATCTTATCTATGCGCAGGAGGACGAACTGCTCCTTTGGGCAGGCGCTGTTGAGGTAGGTGTAGTCGATACACATTCTCCAGGTCTTGTTCTTCTTTTTGGCCAGGACCGGGTTTGCTAGCGACCTGGAGTATTTGATGGGTTGGATGAAGCCTGCAACGAGTAGATGTTGCACCTCGTCGGCGATTGCTTGGTGGCGCTCTTCATTGAAGGGCCACAGTGACTGCTTGACAGGTCACGCTCTGGGGTCGGCGTTGAGTTTGTGCTCAGCGAGTTCCCACGGGACACCTAGCATGTCGGATGGCTTCCATGCGAAGACGAGTATGCCTTCCTATGCGGGGCTCATGCTTGTCCCGATCGTGACCGTCTGGCTGGAGTCGCCTGGGACCAGCTCAACGATGCGGGTGTGGGTGGTTTCCTCGAACGCGGTCGACCCAACGTTTTCCACGTTGGTCTTCTTCACCATTGTGGGGTCATCTTTGTCGACCCCACTCGCGTATCTGGCGAGCTCTTCTGTGTGATTGGACTCCGCGGTGATGATGGCGTCCGCGAGCTCTGCGCCTTTTTCCTCGCAGTTGATGGCCATGTCGGGGTCGCCGTGGATGGTGATGATGCCGCATGGACCTGGGTGCTTCATCATGTTGCGTAATGCAGTGCTGCCATGAACTTGGCGAATTCCTATCGCCCAGGAAGCAGTGGTAGGGGCTGGTGAAATTCACTAGCTATAAGACGATCCGCTCGGTGCGGAAGTTGGCTGGTGTGCCGAAGGTGACTGGCAGCGTCACCTTGCCGATCAGGTACGCCTTCCGACCGGGGACAATGCCATGGAAGGTGGTGAGGGTCGTTTCAACCATCGACTACGGGAGCCGCAGTCTCCTGAATGTGTCCAGTTAGAGGATGTAGATGGAGCTACCACCGTACATCAATGTCTTGGGGAGCCAGTAGTCGCCAACTTTGGGCTTGACTACTAGGGCGATTCCCTCGGGGTATTCGATCCATGGTGAGTGGTCCTCGCTACTCCACGTGATGCACTACTTGGACCAGTTGAGGAAGCAGGGGACGTCGACCTGGGACACCGCATTGACGACAACGGCGCGGGCCAGGACCTTCTTCTCGCGCTTGGTGCCGAGCCCGGTGAAGGTGTGGAGCGATCCGGCCTCGTTGCGGAATGCCCCACTGTTTGGTTGGTTGTTGTTGGGGTCCTCCCTTGCACGCCATGACTTCTCGATCTCCTTCAGAGAGTGGCAGTCGGCAGTTGTGTGTGTGGCGGGCTTCCCCTTCCTGCTGTGGAACACACAGGGTTGGTTGAGGAGAGCTGCGGGGTCGAATTTTGGCATCGCTCAGTAGTTACCGCCGTCGCGGTATTGGCCTCCATCGCGGTGGAAGCTCTTGGGCTTGCATGGAGCATAGCCTGAGTTGGCTACGAAGTCGACTGGCCCGTCACCACAGCGCTTGCCGGTGAGGCTAGTGTTGTTGTAGCGCAGCTCGCGCTGCCTACCGTTGTCGTGGCCGCTTGGGCGGCGATTCCTACCTGACTCGTCGTCGGTTTCCTGGTTCGGATCCTCCTCCATGTATCGTTTGGAGATCTATGATGTTGTCGAGCATCTTGTACACCTGCTTTATCTTGGTAAACAAGGGCTCATACCGGCACGAATTCTTGACGCAGTGGATCGCCGTGTTCGGGTGGATGCCGGCAGCATTGATCCATAGCTCTTGCCACCATTGGACCCAGTTGCGGGTCGACTCGCGGGGTCCCTGGACGCATCGCTCCAGGTCCTCGATGGTGGTGGCGCGGGTGTAGGAGCCCTCAAAGTGTCTGACAAAGGCCTCGTGCATGTCCTCCTAGGAGTCGATGTTGTCTGCGGGGAGGGTGTTTATCCACTGCTGCGTCGCTCTCTCCATCATCAGGGGGAGGTAGCGAGCAGCGAGGAGGTCAGGGTGGCCACTGATTCGCATCGCCATGAGGTATGTGTCCATCCACACGGCCAGATTGTACGGGGGATCTTACTTTTCGATCTCCTTCGGCACTTTGAAGTTCGCCGGGTATTTCTTGCCTCGGATCATTGGTTCGAAGCACCGTGGGCCGACTTGACTGAGCGAGCCCCTTGGCTTGCCGTTGTTGCGGTTGGTGAGGGTGTGCCTCAAGTCGTTTGGCTGGCATGCACGCTAGCTCGGGTTGTTCATGATGTGGGTCTGCGCGTCGACTGGATGCCCGTTGGCAGCGACCATGTTGTTCATTTGGCATGGGTCGTTGGTGGAGAGTGCTGGATACGCGACCCGTGGCTGGAGCTATAGGGGCTCGGGTGGCGGGTAGTTGAGGGTATTTGCCATTGTTGGGCGGCCACACGAGGCCGCCCTGCTTCCAGAGGAACGGGAGTACATGCGCCCCCGCGAGTCGGCTCTTGTGACTTGCTGCTTGATAGCCTTGGCAAGTAGGGCCTTGGCGTTCTAGATTTGTAGCGCCCTCCCTTGTGACTTTGAGGTTGCAGACTGCTTCTTGCCCCGCGATGACGTTGTCCATCTGGGTGGAGTATAGCGGGAGGCCGTTCACGTCCCGATCTTGCGAAGAGATGAGGACTCTCGGCTGGTTGGGAGGGGGCACGTAGCCGGGTGGCGGTTGGGGAGCTCCACTCACTGGTTCTCTTGGTGGCGGGCGTCCGCTGAAGCCTGCAGGTGCATTCTCGCAGATCACCTGCTTGGCCATGCGGGCGTGATCGTTATCTTCGTCGAAATTCAGGGAGCGGCCCTGAAGGGTGGGGTTCAGGCACGTCCTGATGCGCCACTGGTGGTAGAGCGATAAATCTTGTGCCGTGGCTTGCTCGAGGCGAAAATTTTCACGCTCGGCTTGTTCCTTGCGCACCGCCTCCTCTAGCCACAGGTGGGCTTCCTCGACTTCCCTCGCCGTCGCGGTTGGTGGAATCAGCATGGAGAAGGGGTCTAGCGGGGCGCTCGCGCCGCTCGCCATGTAGGTCATGATGAAGCAACCAAATCCGGCGTAGAGGTCGCTAGAATTATCCGACCCCGCGTCGGAATGGAAGATCCCGAGGATGGATGGATCCTCGAAATCCCCAACATTGGAGACTTGGGTGATTGAGCCTTCTGGTGACACGGCGACAATGGATCCGGCGGCTGAAGCCAGTGTCACCGAGTCGACATCGTTGTGGAGAGCCACGTCGTCCGCGGCCGCGTTGGCCTCGTCCACGTTGCTGTTGGCCGAGTCGTACTCTGAGGCAAGGTAGTGGATGGTGCGGACCTGGCTCTCAGAGAGCCGATCGCGTGGCCGCGACTCGCCGATGAGTGCCGAGTCCTCCGAGATGATGACGTCGGTGAAGCTGACGAAGAGGCTGATCTTGCTGACCGGCATGATGACGCTGTGCGTGACCGGGCGCGACGCCTGGATGTAGCTGCTGGGCAAGATCTAGAGGATATCAAAAATGGCGATTATGCGGATAGTGGCGATCGTCCGGTTGATGGGAAAGTAGGGTCTCGCCGCAGAACTCAGGCCTGGCCGGCCAGTCCCCATGGTGGGCACAACTGTCATGGGAATGGCCATGGCAGATGCTACGAGTGGCAGCGAGTAGTAGAACGAGGGGCAAGGGCGGCCAGCCATCCGCGATGCGAGATGAGGGCGGAGACACAAGGTTTACCCAGGTTCGGCCCCCTGAGGGTAAATACCTACTCCTGCTAGATTATATTATCGAGAGATTACAGTGGGCGAGCTGGGCAGCTAGGCGGCAAGTCGATGGGTGTATGATGAAACATAAGTGATATGTGTGCCCTAGGGAGGTTTATATAGGGTCACCTTGCTAGGGTTTACATATCTACAACCGAGTTGGATAAGGACTCGGAGGGTTTTGAACTAATCCGATTGGGCCTAGCTACGCTTCTGGGCCTTCAGCTTCCAGTCGCGGTCCAGTCGCCGTCATGCATTCCCACTCGCTGGGAGTATGATCCAGTAGGGAACGTCTTGTTGGGTATACCCTACTCGGCATATCCCCATCATACTTGGAAGGTGGGAGTACATTTTATATCAAGGACCTAAAAAAAGCGAAAAATTACATTGAGGTCTATATATTTGGCACGAAGCACCCTAAAATTAAGCAAGGAAAACAATAGGGTCAGCTCCTTCTAGAGAGAGCAGCTAATCGAGTTGTACTCTTCATACTATGTCCTCTTTGGGTGTTTTCAAAATATGGCCAATTTTGACCGCATGCAAATTTTTGGATATGATGTCATCAACATAAAGTATGATGTAGATATGGCCATGACCTTGGTTGTCCGGATTGAAACCCAAGAATATTCATATTGGTTCACAACTAAGATTAATTTTGTTTAAATTTTACCACTTACTTTCATGGTGGGAGAATATTTTATCTGAATGATCTAAATAATGTAAAATCACATCGAGGTCCATAAATTTAATTAGCACAAAGGACCCTAAATTTAAGCATTGAAAAAAGTCGAGTTGGGATCCTCAAGAGAGCATGCAAATAATCGAGTCATACTCTTCATACTACTTCCTCTTCAATTCTTTTCAAAATATGGGAAAATTTGGCATCATGCAAATTCTTGGATATTAGATTATCAACATAAAGTATGATGTAGATATGACAATGACCTTGATCGTTTTGGTTACAATCCAAGAACGTTCATACTCATCAACAACTAGGCTTAAATTACCATTTACTTGGACAATAGGAGTGCATTTTATATCAAGGACCTAAAAAGGGAAAATAGGTCCATACATTTAGCCTGAACCACCCTAAAATTAAGCAGGGAAAATAGTCAGGTCGGCTCCTTCTCAAGAGAGAAGCTGATCGAGCCATACTCTTCATACTATTTACTCTTCAATTGTTTTAAAAATATATCCAAATTTGGCGTCATTCAAATTATTGAATATGGGATCATAATCAACATAAAGTATGATGTAGAGATGGCCATCTCCTTGGTCGTTCGGATTGAAATCCATTAATTTTCATACTCATTGACAACTAAGCTTGAATTCGTTTAATTTTTACCACTTACTTTGGATGGTGGGAGTACATTTTACATCATAGACCCAAAAAGGAAAAAAATTACATAGAGGTTCGTACAATTAGCACGAAGCCATACTAGCTCAGATTTGGCTCCTTCTCAAGAGAGTAGCTAATCGACCCATACTAGCTCTTCATACTACTTCCTCTTTGATTGTTTTCAATAGATGGCCAAATTTGGCGGCGTGGAAATTCTTGGATATGGGATCTCATGAACATAATGTTTTTGATGTAGATATGGCCATTACCTTAGTCATTCTGCTTGAAATCCGAGAATGTTCATACTCATGTTTATCTTCAAAAAATTGACAAAACTAATGTTTCTTTCTTAATGGAAAGTAGAAAATGTAAGAGCACGCCGTGCAGATTCTTCTATTATTAACATTATATGTGGTTTGATTATTTTCAAAACAAGTTCGATTTTTTATACTTGCAAATTATTAGAAAGAAGTTGAATATTAAAAAAGGTGGTTTTCGATATATTGAATGTGCTGGTGGGTACCTTCAAAATATATTTTTAGAACTTTGAGAGTCATATTCTACCACTTATACTTTTTGGTTCAAATTTTACCTAACATTGGCAAATCAGCTTAAACTCATTTAAACAGGCAAAGTTAGCTAGGTAGCTTAAGAACTCATAAACCTTGATAATCATAAGTGAAACATGGTCCAAAATTTTCCTAGGAATTAACTTTGGAAATCAGCTTCAACTCATTTAGTTATTTATTTCAAATCAAGGTCATTTTTTTCTACATGCAAGTACAGAATTCAGCAAGGAAAACAGTCGGGTCTGGCTCCTTCTCGAGCGAGCGGTTGGGCCATACCCTTCATACTACTGTACTTGCTTCACCCAAAAAAACTCCTCACTCTCAAACCAGCGTGCTGCCGGTGTGCTTGGAGCTTCCTCTTTGTAGGGTGTGAATTGAAACGAGAATGGAGTACTGCAGAGTACTAATAGGAAAGCTAGCCAGATCATAATGAAGTGCATGGAATGCGATGAGACATACTGCATACAGTAATACTGCATTACTTCGTAAAATAGTTCCTTGTGCACCACTATCTTTAAATAACCTTCCCTCTAAATGTTTGGGATGAAAGTGAAAATTTTGAAACCGGGAAAGTTTGAACTGCTAAGCAGTAGTACTGATTTTTGCCGCCAAGCACCGAATGGTTCCTTCTTATGCACACCAGCATACGATGCAGCTGAGCCAGATACTGACACGGAGCCGCTGACACAAGACAGGTCGACACACGTGCCCAGCGCCATGTTTTGGACGAGAGAGAGAGAGAGATGAGTCGGCCGGGGTATGAGGATTGTGATGACGAAGTTAAGGAGAGACAAAAGACAATTTGTTTTGTGTTCATATATAATAGTACTACTACTCTGTACTAGTAGTACTAGTAGTTCATTGTACCTTGTACCCCATGCCAGGAAGCCATCACAGCTTCGCCATGATATTGCACCGCCTTCAACTCCCCCTCTTCCCTGATCTCTCGAGATGCCTCCTCTTTGCTCATAGTCTCTCTTCGCTCTCTTTGGTGTTTTTTCTATAGAAAATACATATTCTTCTTATTTTCTTTATATAAAATACACTACATTCTCCTAAAAATTGATTTTTTTCTTTTACTAATGGTTGGAAACTCCTAGTGGAAACACTGTTTACCATGCCAAGATTCACCCATCTACTCCAAATATGGAAACATCATGAACCGGGTGAGTACGTTTTACATCAAGGAACTAAAAAAGGGAAAATTACATCAAGTTCCATACATCTCGCAAGAAGCACCATAAAATTAAGCAAGAAAAATAGTCGGGTAGGCTCCTTCTCGAGAGAGCATCTCATCGAGCCATAATCTTGATACTACTTTCCTTCCAAACTTTTTCAAAATATGGATAAATTTGGCGGCATGCAAATTCTTGGATATGGGACCATCATCGACATAAATTATGATGTACATATGTCCATGACCTTGGTCATTTGGCTTGAAATCCAAAAATGTCCACACTCATTGAAAAACAAGGTTAAATTCCTTTAGATTTTACCACTTAATTACTTTTAGGTTAAAATTTCACAGGGGAGGTGGAAGTACATTTTACACCAATGACTTATACAAGGTAAAATTGCATCGAGCTCCATACATTTAGCACAAAGGGCCGTAAAAAGGGGAACTTACATCAAGGTCCATACATCTAGCACGAAGCTCCATAAAATTAAGCAAGGAAAAATGTCGTGTCAGCTCCTTCTCGAGAAAGCACGCCATCGAGCTATACTCTTCATACTACTTCGTCTTTGATTTTTTTCAAAATATGTCCAAATTTGGGGGCATGCAAATTCTTAGATATGGGATTATCATCGACATAAAGTTTGATGTACATATGTACATGACCTTGGTCGTTTCGCTTGAAATCCAAAAATGTCCATACTCGTTGACAATTAATCTTAAATGCATTTAGATTTTACCACTTACTTTTAGGTTAAAATTTTACACGGACGGTGGGAGTACATTCACCAAGGAGCTAAAAAGGGGAAAATTCCATTGAGGTCCATACATTTAACACAAAGGGCCCTAACAAAGAATACTATATCGAGGTCCATACATCTAGCATGAAGCACCATATAATTAAGCAAGGAAAACAGTAGGGTCGGTTTCTTCTCGAGAAAGCACCTCATCGAGCCATACTCTTCATACTACTTTGACTTCGATTGTTTTCAAAATATGGAAAAATTTGGTGGCATGCAAATTCTTGGATATGGGATCGTCATCGACATAAAATATGATGTACATATGGCCATGACCTTGGTCATTCGGCTCGAAATTGAAAAATGTTCATACTCATTGAGAACTAAGCTTAAATTTGTTTAGATTTTACCACTTACTTTTATGTTAAAATTTTACACGGGCGGTGGGAGTAAATTTTACATCAAGGACCTAAAAAAGTAAAATTACATCAAGGTCCACACATTTACCACAAACGGACCTAAAAAGTTAAAATTACATCGAGGTCCATAGTACTAGCATGAAGAACCATAAAATTAAGAAAGGAATAGTCGGGTCAGCTTCTTCTCGAGAAAGCACCTCATCGAGCCATTCTCTTCAGACTACTTCGCCTTTTATTGTTTTCAAAATATGGACAAATTTGGAGGCATGTAAATTCTTGGATATGGGATCATCATTTACATAAAGTATGATGTACATATGGCCATGAACTTGGTTGTTACGCTCGAAATCCAAAAATTTCCATACTTGTTCACAACTATGCTTGAATTCGTTCGGATTCTACCACTTACTTTTAGGTTAAAATTTAACATGGGCGATGGGAGTAAATTCTACATCAAGGAAATCAAAGGGAAAATTACGTCGAGCTCCATACATTTACCACAAAGGTACCAACAAATGGAAAAATACATTGAGGTTCATACATCTAGCACAAAGCACCATAAAATTAAGCAAGGAAAATAGTCGGGTCGGCTCCTTCTCAAGAATGCACCTCATTAGGCCATACTCTTCATACTACTTCTTCTTCTATTATTTTCAAAATATAGACAAATTTGGTGGCATGCAAATTCTTGGATATGGGATCATCATCAACATAAACTATGATGTACATATGGCCATGAGCTTGGTTATTCGGCTTGAAATCTAATAAAAATCCATACACGTTGACAAAGAGTAAATTCGTTTACATTTTACCACTTACTTTTACGTTAACATTTTAGACGGGCGGTGGGAGTACATTTTACACCAATGACCTAAACAAGGAAAATTACATCGAGGTCCATACATTTAGAAAAAGGGCCCTAAAACCAAAAATTACAACGAGGTCCATACATCTAGTACAAAGCACCATAAAATTAATCATAGAAAACAATTGGGTCGGCTACTTCTCGAGAAAGCACCTCATCGAGCCATAATCTTCACACTACTTCGTCTTCGATTGTTTTCAAAATATGGCCAAATTTGGGTGCTTGCAAATTCTTGGATATGGGATCATCATCGATATAAAGTATAATGTACATATGTCCATGACCTTGGTTGTTTGGCTTGAAATCCCAAAATGTCCATAATCGTTAACAACTAAGAATAAATTCATTTATATTTTACCACTTACTTTTAGGTTAAAATTTCCACGGGCGGTGGGAGTATATTTTACACCAAGGACCTAAAAAATGAAAACTACATCAAGGTCCAAACATATAGAAAAAAGGGCTATAAAAAGGAAAATTATACCGACGTCCATACATCTAGCATGAAGCACAATAAAATTTAGCAAGGAAAACTATCGGGTCGGCTCCTTCTCGAGAAAGCTCCTCATCGAGCCATACTCTTCATACTACTTCATATTTTATTATTTTCAAAATATGGACAAATTTGGTGTCATGCAATATCATGGATACGGGATCATCATCGACATAAAGTATGATGTACATATGGCCATGACCTTGGTCGTTCGGCTTGAAATCCAAAAATGTCTACACTCATTGACAACTAAGGTTAAATTCGTTTAGACTTTTCCACTTAATTAATTTTTTGGTTAAAAATTTACACGAGCGATGGGAGTATATTTTACACCAATGACATAAAAAAGTGAAAATTGCATCGACCTCCATACATTTAGCACTAAGGGCCCTAAAAAGTGGAATGTACATCGAGGTCTATACATCCAGCACAAAGGTCCATAAAATTAAGCAAGGAAAATAGTCGTGTCAGCTCCTCCTCGAGAAAGCACCTCATCGAGTCATACTCTTCATACTACCTCATCGAGCCATACTCTTCAAGATATGTCCAAATTTGGTGGCATGCAAATTCTTGGAAATGGGATCGCATCGACATGAAGTATGATGTACATATGGCCATGAATTTGGTTGTTTGGCTCGAAATCCAAAAAATATTCATACTTGTTGAAAACTAACATTAAATTCGTTTATATTTTACCACTTACTTTTAGGTAAAATGTTACACAGGCAGTGGGAGTATATTTTACATAAAGGACCTAAAAAATCGGGAAAATCGAATCTTTCAAAAATATCGTTCGTTCTTGGTACATTGATTGTCTACTACCTACCATCAAAATATAGCTGTAGAACTTTAAGAGCAATCTATCACTTACTCAAAGTTCAAATTTGACATAATAGTGACAAACCGGCTTAAATTATTTGGGAATTAGGGAGTACTACTTGCTTCGCAAAAAACACACTCCTCACTTTCGAACCAGCTTGCTGTGGGTGTGCTTTGTGCTTCCTCTTTTGTGAAAGGGAATGAATGGAGGTGGATAAGTAGTTACTAGGAAGGCAGGCCAGATATGGTCCCCCAAAAAGAAGGAACATCAATGGTGTGCATCCAATGCGATGGGACGTAGAAGGATCAACCCATCCCTTGTCCACCTCTTATTAAGTAGGAGTAGTACTAGTACTACGACTGGTGATCTTTTGAATATCCTCCCCACATGAAATTTCTACTACTCACTGTACCATGTACCTTGTGTCAGAAACTCATCACATCTTTTCTCTCACATCGCACCCCCTTCAAATCCTCCTCTTCACCGCCTCCTCTATGCTTTCGGTGCCTTCTCCCCCTAGTTTTTTCAATAAGGGAAACTCCTAGTGGCAATATTGTTTATGATGAGGTTTTGACTCAGCAATGCCCATTGGGGCTTGGGTTTTGGAGAGAGGGGACGTTGGATATCGCGGAACGGCAGCAACCAAGCAACATGGGACACGAGATTTACCCAGGGTCAGGCCCCTGGAGGTAAACCTTACACTTGCTTGTCTGCTCTTGATTGATGTCAAAGCCGAATGTTACAAGGGGTGCGCAGATGAGATCTGGCAGTGTGTACGCTATAGTTGTGGATTCTCCTCCTCTCCATGCCCTCCTGGCCTTTATATGGGTAGGACAGGTCTCGGGGATAGGTTGAGTCGGTTACAGATTAGGGTTTTTTCCTTTTAATTTCTATCTAAAGCTAGCCATGTTCTTCAAGGAGTCGCATCCTTTATGGGATTGGGCCACCCGAGTCTCTCCTGGGCTTCATCATCAGGAGTGGATAATTGTATGGGCTTCTGTTGGGATGAACTGGATAGGCTAAAATTAGGCACCCGTAGGGCATACCCATGTTAGTAGCCTCCGAGTGTTCAGTCAAATCGTAGATTCGACTGGAGACTCTTATGTCTTTATGTGCTTTCATCTAAGTATTTTTTTAGGTCACGATATTATTTATATGGATATTTGATACGCGTGCCTGACTCTCCTAAGGGATTAGAGTCAATTAACTGCCTTTGGAGAAAACGACACTATCTACTCATACTCGAGTCCCCAGACTCGAATCCAAAAAATTGCTGGTGTAATTCGGCTGAGGCTGCGGAGATCTTACACGAGTCGAATTCGAGTGTTTCAATTTCTACGCCTAACGCGTCTGTCGGGATTTTTCATCGTGCCTGTTGACATGGAAATATTACTGGCAGACTGCATTCAGGTTGTTACTAGGGCATCAGATTGTATATGTAGGTCTTACCTTTATGTCGCAGACACATCATCCGAAAGTTTATCATTATGGAGACGTTTCGGGTGACTAAGGATACGTTATCTCTCTTAGCATCAATTTTGGGTGGAGTCGCCAATTTTGTCAGTTTTGTTCAATCTTGTCAATGCCTTCAATGAACCGATGCTTCCTATGGGAGTAGCCCCCAAATCCGTAGTCAAGTCGTAAACTCGAAGACTGATGCGAAGCATAAAGTAGTACTGAAAAGTCTTTTCAAGTTATCTTCGAATGTATTCGGAACCTGAAAAATTCTTTAGCACGACCAGCAATCCTAAGAGGAGTAGCCTCCGAGTATTGGGTCGAGTCATAGACTCGAGTAAGTACTTTGTCCTAACTTGAACAACTAGAGCCATTATAAGGCCTCAGCTTTCGTGAAGGATGACATCATTGATGATGCTTGGTGAGCTCAACCGTCTGCAGCAGCGTTAATGAGACGATATAGTCATGGGTCCCACATTGTGAATGGGATTCGACCAGTCACATGTAGTTTACGCGAATTTAACTACGTCTCCTTGATTTTCGCGTGTAGTGGAGGGCGTGCTCGCAGCGGTTCGGGCGATAACTGCCACATGTGCACTGGGATGCGTGTCACTTGGTAGGTTTCAGCATATCAACGGTTGTGCATCATCTTCTTCCTTGTTTTATAACACCAGGCACCTTCATCAAATTTCCCCTTCGTCTTTGCTGTTTCACTTTGTTTCCTTGTTCTTCTTTCTTTCACCATTTATTTAGCCCCTCATTCCTCATTGTGCTGGACATCCTCCGCATGTTTCCCTCTTCCATCATCTGATCGCAAAGTCAAGTCCATCGCATTAAGACAGGGGAGACGAAGAAGGTCACCGAAGCGAGAACGAGCGCCGCCGGTGCCGCCAAGAAGACCACTGCAGGCCGCGTCACCAGCAGCATTTGGCGGCGATCGATGATGAGGGAGGTGGACTTGTGCTACCTGCGTGGAGCCCACCTTATCTCCTAGGAGAAAGGAGGTGCCAAATGGTGCGGAGGTAACCCCTGACCCACCTAACGGTTTTCGGGTCATGTTCCTCGCTTTTGTCCTTCGGGGCTTATCTCTTCCTGCCCATGATTTCTTTTATGGGCTTCTCTTTCTTTATAGGCTTCAACTGCATCAGTTGACGCACAATTATATTTTGCACATTGCGTGCTTTATCACTCTCTGCGAGTGCTGGATCGGAATCGAGCCACACTTCGGCCGCTTCAAGTAGCTATATGCCTTGAAGAGGAAGTCCGACTCTAGAGATCTAGTCTATGAGCTGGGCGGGTTCTTAATATATATCCGCTCCAATCAGCAATACTTCTCCTTCAATCTCGTCGAATCCATCCAAGGGTGGAGGAACAAATGGTTCTACATCCGCGACAAGAAGCTGAACGACTAGATGTATGGTCTGCCTCCCTACAACGACAGCACAGTGGTCCCCAGGAAGCATTCGTGGTCGACATGCTAGAGCTCACAGCCGTCAAAGTCTCCTTTGAGTGTGCTATAGAGGTCGCAGTAGGCGATCATGTTGTCACTGAGGACATCACATTGGTTCATCGTCTGCTGCACGACGAGGTTGGAGTCACCGTAGATGACTAGCCGAGTGGCGCTGCAAACATTGGCCATCTGCATGCCATGGATCAACGCCTCATACTTAGCCTCATTTTTGGATGCACGGAATCTCATCCACAGGACGTATCGCATCTTATCTCCTTGAGGAGATGTCAAGATTACGCCGGCCCCGTCTCCTTCTCCATGCTTGGATCCTTCGAAGTGCATTGTCCATAGCCGAGATATGTGCGTGGTGTCCGATAGCTAGAGTTCCATCTAGTGAACAAGGAAGTCAGGGAGCACCTGCGACTTGATGGAAGTGGGCTTCTTATAGATGATGTCCGGTGGGGACAGCACAATGCCCCAAAGGGCCACTCGCCCGTTGCTCCGGGTTTATTGGGGATGTGGGACAAGGAAGTTAGGGAGCACCTGCGACTTGATGGAAGTGGGCTTCTTATAGATGATGTCCGGTGGGGACAGCTCAATGCCCCAGAGGGCCACTCGCCCGTTGCTCCGGGTTTGTTGGGGATGTGGGACAGTGGTGCGTCATTGACGACCACTATATGATGCTCCTGGGAGTAATGGTGTAGTTGACGCGCAGTCATGAACACGCCATAGGCAAGCTTCAGGTAGTAAGGGTACCTCTTATTTGTTGGTGTTAGTAGCTCACTAAGGTAGTACACTTTCTGTTGCACCCCATGGGTCTTGTCCTCTTCGGGACGTTCGACAATGAGTGATTTGCGTTACATCGACGTACAACAGAAGGGCTCCCTTTCATTGTGTGTCACCAGGATGGGAGAAGTGGAGAGTAGACGCTTGAGGTCTTCGAATGCTTCATCAGCTTCACATGTCCATTCGAATTTCGTCGATTTATGGAGGAGTTGGTAGAAGGTTAAAGCTTTTTCGCCCATTCGGTTGATGAACCTGCTAAGCCCTACGATTCACCCAGCCAGCTCCTAGATGCTCTTGATGTTTTCGGCTTCTCCATGGCCAGTATAGCCTTTATCTTCTTCGGGTTTGCCTAGATGCCTCTCGCAGAGATGATGTACCCGAGCAGCTATCCAGATGGGACACCGAAGGTGCATTCTTTCGGATTCAACTTGCTCTTGTATGGACCAAGGTTGTCGAACGTCTCATGGAGATTGTCGATCAATGTTCTGCTTTCCTTGGTATTTACCACTATGTCGTTGACATATAATTGGATGTTATGACCAATTTGTCTCTTCAGGCAGGCCTACATGCACCGTTGATAGCTTGCACCTATGTTCTTGAGACCGAAAGGCATTGCATTGTAGTAGAAGACCTCGAATGGCGTGATGAATGCTCTTTTCTCCTGGTCCTCCACCTTCATTCGAATATAGTTTTAGCCTGATTAGGCATTGAGGAAGGAGAGGCACTTGAATCACGCGGTTGATGATTTAATTGATCTGTCTGTAATGGGATGTGGTCTTTTTGGTAGTGCTTGTTGAGAGATATGAATTCCACACACATCCACAGGATGTCCGTGTCCTTCGGTACTAGCACGGGGTTTCCTACCCAGGTGCTTTCCTTGATCTCTCGTATGAAATCAGCATCAAGGAGTCCGTTGACTTTGATGCCAACCGCTTCTGCTCGTCCTTCAGACAGTCGATGCATCGATAGCTTGAATGTTCGTGCATCCGGATAAACATTGAGTGTATGTTGAGCGAATTACCTTGGTATGCCTGGAATGTCCGCATGACACCAACCGAAAATCTCCCAGCGCTAATGGAGTAATTCAACGAGCATGAGTTCCTATGCAGAACTCGGGTCGTTGGCAATGAGGTCCATCTTGGTTGGTGTTGGGGATATGATATATGGGTATCCTCATAGCATGTCTCTTATCCGGATAACCCGGGTGGCCCAAGCATGGCCTATGGCCTGCTGGGCGGCCCAGTTAGATGGATCCAGAAGGGAGGCCCATGCCGGATAAAGGAAGGCTACGGTGGAGTTACCAACGTACCCGGAGCCTTGGAGTGCAAGATACACAAGACTTGTAATAGACGGTGTAGGACTCTGTAACCTGTACGGCTAGGACTTTTCCCTGTAACCCTAGGACCTGGCGACTATATAAGTCGGGCCTATGGGAGCCTTTAGGGCACAACCTAGTATCGATTCATACAACCTCGCACAGTGAACCTATCTCTGTAACTCGGCGTATTGCCCTTATAGTGATTTATAGCAGGAGTAGGATTCCGCCACCGTTGTGGGATCTGAACCTAGGTAAGCTGTGTTACCTTGTACCCGTCAACCGTCCGCCTTACTCCACGTCTCTATACACGCACTGTGAGGATCCCTCCATGGCGTACTCGTCGGTAATACCACGATAGTTGGCGCCCACCGTGGGGCAAGAGGCACTTCAGGCTCTTCAGCGGGTGAGGACCAAGATCTTTGCGGGAATCGGCAAAAACGTAGCCATCGGTCGCATTCTCTTCTCCGTCAACGTTCCGATCGTCCCTCCGGACGAGTTCTGGATCCCGGCGAAGACGAACCCTACGCAGTGTTCGATCGTCCCTATCGGAGACATCCACCTCTTCATCGGCGAAACCGACTCGGGCACTAGTTCCCTGGGAATCGGAGGAGCATCAAGACCCGCAAGGACCGCCTACGGGCAGAATACGTTCGCGGAAGGATCGATGTCGGATCTCTCTTCGGAGTTTGCCGGCAAAGATCGGAAAGCACCAAGGCCCGCACGCACCGCCTACAGGCAGGATACGTTCGCGGAAGGATTGATGTCGGATCTCTCCTCGGAGTTTGCCGGCAAAGATCGGAAAAATTCAAGGACCACCCAAACCGCCCCTGTGCAGGATATAAAGGTGGAAGATCACTGCAAATCCGCCGGCTTCGCCCGTGCGTCTAGACAGAAGAGATCCGTGTTCGTCGGCGTGGTTACCATCTTCGATCTGGCACACTGCGTTTAGAGAGAGGGCGAAAACCCCCGCGATTACCTGGCCAGGTGGCTCAGTATACGAGACGATCTGGCCCACTACCCCGATGATAACGCTTTCTATCACTTCATGGAAGGACTGGACCGTGGAACGCTTCTCCGACATTCTCTATGACGGCAACAGGCAACAGAACGTCTTACCCTCGAAGAGATGGTGAGAACCATCAACAACTACACGGAAGCTGACGCAGCAGCCCAGATGGAGCTTGCGCTCAGAGACGGAGAACCTCCGATTCAGCAGCCGCCGTCACCGCCTCCCGCCGCCATCGTCACAGCAGCACCACCACCTCCAGTCATCGTCGAGGCCGTTGTACCTCCACCGCCTGTCATCGGGGAAGTCCTGGCACCCTCCGACTCTATCACTGATGCACTTTATGCTGATTTCAGTGCAGATTCAGAGGAGATAGACTTCAGTCCGGAAGAGCTAGACTCCGCTATGCAGGAGATGGAGGAGTACTCACGCGACGAGCAAGCCAACAACGCCGTCACGTCTCGAGGGGTGTTTGTCACCATTGGGACGACGATGGATGAAGATCAGCCCGGACGAGCTCCTCCTACGACAATGGAAAAGGGGAAGGGGCCACTTATTGCTGCTGACGATGATCGCGCAAAAGTCATGCCTCCTCCGCCTAACCCAGTGCAGCAGCCGCAGGAACTCGGCACCGGCCCGAGCAACAACAACACCGCAAACTTGCCGCCTCCAGCATCTACGTATGCAGCAGCCCTAGTTACTCCAGCTGATAGAGTGATGTACGGCAATCTCCTCGTCGAGCCACTAACCGTTGCTCATATTCAGAACGTGACCAAGCTTGACGAGAAGCGCTAGCAGCTACTGGAGGAGGTGCAGTCCATCGCGGAGCAAGGCACTAAACTAGATCGAGATTTGGTCAACGCGTAGAAGTCCATAGAGAAAGCTAGAGCAATGGAGGCCGAGTACAATACTTTGCTACAGTATCAGAAGGCTAAGAAAGCTCCGGCTCGCGTCATCAATGATCCTGGTGTGCGGCGTAACCTAGGATGGGCCCCCTCGAAGCCGGCACAGGCCAAGCCATACATTGACAGTGAAGGCAAGCAGGTGATGCCCACCCCACTCCTTAACCTCGCCATCGCTAAGACCCTTCTGGAGCAGGATAGGTCGCCTGAGGTAGTAGAACAGGTCTATGACCTAGTGGCCAAGGCGGTGAAGCAGCAGGAAAATGCCATCTCTCAGAGGCTTGAGTCCGACCCAGCGCTCTGCCAATCTAGCCAGTACAAGCCGCCAAGGGACAGATCTCCTCTTGATGTCGGGTACTAGACGGGTTCATCAGAACGAAGACGGAGAGATGCGCGCAACAGGAAGGATGCTATCCCCATATCCTCCAACCACGGAGAAAAGGCCCGACCTCGTCGCCCATCGCCGCCGCCCCGATCCCCCCGACATCGCGAAGATTACAAGGCTCACCATCTTACGGATATGCCCCCACCAAAGCAGTGCGGCATCGTCATCCACGACAATGCGGAGTAGACCCGTCATGACGGAGAGCGCAACCAAGGACATAAGAGCAGGTCACGCCATGACCATCCGCGTCCGACAAGAAACCGTGATAGGCGTGAGGCGTCGCAGGAGGGTAACAGCAAGAAGGCTAACCCACCGCCACCTCCACCTCCGTCACCACCAAGCAGTCACCATGACGGAGGAGGCCCGCGTCGTTCATGCAGCCCATCCCCTGTGGACAAAAAGAAGAAGAACCCAGAGCCGTACGATGCACGTTCGCGAATCGATAAGATCCACGAGGCCTGAGAAGGACCATACCTGGGACCACGTTGCTTTGGACCTGCAATACGGTCCGCAACTTACCCCAAAGTTTTCCGGATTGACAAGACCATCAAGCCCTATGACGGCACCGCCAAGCCAGCCACATGGTTGCAGGACTACGGCAATGCGGTGGAGGTTGCCGGAGGCAACCCCAACATCGCCGTCAAGTACCTCCCATTAATGTTGGTGGGAACGGCCCTTCAATGGATCGACGACTTGCCGGAGAAGTCTATCTACAACTGTCTGGACATGCAAGAAGCGTTCACCAAGAACTTTGAGGGTACATACAAACGTCCCTGCACTGTGGGCGATCTACAGCGGTGTGTGCAAGAGAAAGACGAGACATCTCGCGCCTACCTCTCCCGTTGGCTGGATATGAAGAATTCCTGCCCAGGAGTGCACGCTCAGACCGCCATGGCCGCCTTCATCGATGGGTTGGAAAGGGGCACGCTGCTCCGACATAAGCTGAAACGCCTGCAGGACAATCACCAGCTTGACTTGAACCAGATGATTCAGTTGGCTAGTGAGTTCGCATCTGCCAACGACGATGCTTGTGGCTCCTTGCTGGCAACGGCCGTTCCAACTCAGGCTCGGAGGAATAGCAGTACAAAGCGGAAAACCGCTCCAGAAGAAAATCAATCTACCGACATGGTTGCCATGACTTTCGCAGGACGAGGAGAAGGCGGACAACGTGGCCGAGGAAGGGGAGCTGGTCGTGGGCAGCAACGAGAAAGTGAAACCATCTTGGCCCTGCTCCGCGTTCCCCAAACCTACGAGGCGTACCGCGATATTCCGTGCCTCGTACACCTCGACGCCAACGGCAAGGCCACCCATACCAATCGACACTGCAAGTTCGTCAACGACCTCAAGGAAGACCCGGAGTCCGGCTACAAGCAAAGTCGGAAGAACAGACCGCGAGGCAAGGGCAAGGGTAAGAAGAAGGAGGAGGAGTCCAAGGATTCAAGTGACATGGACGAGGACATTGACCCCAAGAACGCCGCCAAGAGCGACGACAAGGGAAAGAAACCCTTCGCAAAGAAGGACCCAGTCTACCACACTTTCCTTGGCACCCCCACCGTCCGACAACAGAATACCTCTCTGAGGATCCTGATGGCCACTCTCCCCCAGTTCCCCGGTACCTACGCTGGTCGGAGGTTCCAATAACTTGGGATAGGACGGACCACCCAGACCTTCTGCCCACGGAGAACCAGTAAGCTATGGTCATCAACCCCTTGATTGACGGCATGGAGTTCACCAAGTGTATGGTGGATAGTGGAAGCAGCATCAACATCATGTACCTGGATACACTACAGAAGATGAACTTGACGGAGGCAAACCTAAGGCGGACCAACACCATCTTCCACGGCATAGTTCCTGGTCGGGAGGCTCGGTCCCTTGGGTGCATTACACTTTAGGTTGCCTTTGGCGATATTAATAACTACCGCCAAGAGCGCATGGCCTTCGAGGTGGTCCCCTTCAAGAGCGTGTACCACGTCATATTCGGCCGCGACATATTCCACACGTTCATGGCCAAGCCATGCTTCGTCTACAACAAACTCAAGATACCTGGACCAAACGGCATCATCACCGTATCCGGAAGCTTTACCAAGGCAAGGGACTGCAAGATCAATGAAGCAGCCGTTGCAAAAGCTGTCCTCTACAGCGAAGAATTCAAAGAGATACAGAGCAAGGTCGATGACTCAGAGATGCCGGCGTCGAAGAAGAAGATCTCCTACTCCACTCCTGCGTTCAAGGCCGCCATCGAGACCAAGCCGGTGGAACTTCTGGTAGGCGATGCCTCTAAGGTCACCGCCATTGGGACGAACCTGGATCCCAAATAGGAAAGCGCGCTCATTGAGTTCCTCCATGAGAATAGGGACATCTTTGCCTGGCAACCTGCCGACATGAAAGGTGTACCTAGGGAACTTGCCGAGCACAGCTTAAACATTGATCCCAAATGTAAACCAGTGAAACAACCTCTACGACGCTTTGGAGATGAGAAGAGACGCGTCATTGGCAAAGATATAGCTAGGTTACTTAAGTCTAGGTTTATCCGAGAAGTCCTTCACGCCCAATGGGTGGCCAATCCTGTAATTGTCCCCAAGAAGGGAACCAATGAATTAAGAATGTGCGTTGATTACACCGGCTTGAACAAAGCATGTCCGAAAGATCTGTTTGCTTTGCCTTGCATTGACCAAGTCATTGACTCGACGGCTGGCTCGGAACTTTTGTGTTTTCTCGATGCATACTTAGGATACCACCAGATCAAGATTAGGAAGTCTGACCAATTGGCCACTTCATTCACTACTCCATACGGCACGTTTTTCTATGTCACGATTTCCTTTGGGCTAAAAAACGCAGGTGCTACTTACCAGCGGACAATGCAACATTGCCTCCATGACCAAATTGGTCAGAACGTTCACGCTTATGTGGATGATATCGTGGTGATGTCTAAAAAGTCAAATGACTTAATCTCTGACTTCGGGGTTCCAGCCAGCAAATTGTTGGGCTTCATCGTTTCCCAACGTGGAAGCGAGGTCAACCCGGAGAAAATCAATGCCATCTTAAACATAAACCGTCCGACATGCCTAAAGGACATTCAACGACTAACAGGTTGTGTTGCAGCAGTTAGACAGTTCGTCACCCGACTTGGAGAGAAGGCTCTGCTGCTATACAAGTTGCTGAAGAAGGTGGACAAATTCACGTGGACGGACGAAGCAGATGCAGCATTGAAGCAGCTCAAGGAGATCCTTTCCTCAGCGCCCATCCTTGCAGCACCCGAGCCTGGAGAGCCCCTATTAATTTACATGGCGGCAACCAACCGGGTTATCAGCATCGTCGTCATGGTAGAGCGGAAGGAACCAGGCCATGAACACGGAGTTCAACGACCAGTTTACTATGTGAGCAAGGTCTTGATGGAGTCCAAGCAGCGTTACCCGCACTACCAAAAGATAGCTTATGGAGTATTCCTCGCTTCTCGAAAGCTGAGGCATTACTTTCAGGAGCACCCAATCACAATGGTGAGCAAGACTCCACTGTCCGACATCATCAATAAGAGCGACGCAACAGGAAGGGTCGCAAAGTGGGGCATTGAACTCGTTGCCTTCAAGATCACTTACAAGAGACGCGACGCTATCAAGTCACAAGCCTTGGCGAATTTTGTTGCAGATTGGACGGAGATGCCAGATGCTACTCCGTTGCCAGAACCAGAGTACTGGGTGATGCACTTTGACGGATCAAAGCTGCTCAACGGCTCGGGGCTGGTGTATTGCTACAGTCACCAAAAGGAGACAACTACACTACGTTCTGCAGATCCACTTCGAGGCTACAAACAACATGGCGGAGTATGAAGCACTCATTCACGGACTGCGTGCAGCCAAGGATATTGGCATCAAGCGCATAGTTTGTTGTGGAGATTCCGACTTGGTTTCCCAGCAAGTGGCTGGAACCTGGAATGCGCGGAACCATATGATGGCGGCATATCGAGACGAAGTGGAAGAGATAACCAAGAGCTTCTTGGTCTAGGAAGTCAAGTATGTACCTAGGGAACAAAACGAGGCGGCTGATCTGCTGTCTAAGCTTGGATCAGGGCGCAAGAAAATTCCGCCAGGGGTTTTCCTAGAGCACCTGCGCACACCATCTGTAAAGGGCGCCGACAATGACAACCCGGATAGACCTGACTCTTTTGTCAACATGGTGGCTAAGGTCCCTCCGGCTTGGACAAAACCGTTCATGGAATACCTCGAACACGAAACTTTTCCCGACGACGAAGTCGAAAGACGGCAAATAGTACGATGAGCGAAGGGTTATACCATAATTAATGGGCAACTCTACAAAAGTAGCACTACTGGTGTATACCTAAAGTGCGTTTCCCAGCTAGAAGGTATGGAAATCCTACGTGAAATACATCTCGGAGATTGCGGGCATCACGCCGCTCCTCGATCGTTGGTCGCAAAAGCCTTCCGGCAAGGATTCTACTGGCTGACCGCGAAGGCGGACGCTGACAAGCTGGTTGAGACATGCATGGGATGCCAGTATTATGCCCGAAAACCACATGTTCCTGCTGAAGAACTCCGAACAATACCAATAACTTGGTTGTTTGCAGTCTGGGGGCTGGACATGGTGGGACCGTTGCAGACGGCACCTTTTGGGTTTACGCATCTGCTTGTAGCAGTTGACAAATTTACTAAATGGATAGAAGCTAAACCCATTAGAAAGCTTGATGGGGCAACTGCCCACAGGTTCGTCCGAGATCTAGTGGTGAGATTTGGTCTCCCACACAGCATTATCACCGACAACGGTAGCAATTTATCACTTAGAGAAGTGGAGGCATAATGTTGGGAGAAAGGCATCCGACTTGATCTTGCTTCTGTGGCACACCCACAATCCAATGGTCAGGTTGAGCGAGCCAATGGATTAATTCTGCAGGGAATCAAGCCACATCTTGAGGCACCGCTACATAGAGCAGCTGGAGCCTGGGCGGAAGAATTGCCATATGTGCTGTGGAGTTTACGAACTACACCCAACAGATCCACCAGCTACACCCCCTATTTCATGATATATGGAGCAGAAGCCATCCTACCTTCCGACATTCTTCACGATGCACCAAGAGTTGCCGCCTACGACGAGGATGACGATGAAGAATCCAGACGCCTAGATGTGGACCTTCTCGAGGAGGAGCGCGTTTTGGCATGCCAAAGATCTGCCATCTACCAGCAGAAGCTACGCAGCTACCATAGTCGCCGCGTTCGGCATCGCTCGTTTAAAGAGGGGGATTTGGTGCTCCGACTTAAGCAGAAGAAGTCACACAAACTATCCCCGCCATGGGAAGGACCGTTCACATTAAGCAAGGCGCTACTCAATGGATCTTACTACCTTGTTGACAATCATGAACTAAAGGATAGACCCAATGAGGATCATAAGCGTAAGCGACGTGACCCGCACGATGACTACCCAAAGCTTGATCAGCCATGGACATAGCACAGCTACGTCCTTTTTACACTTAGCATTTTTTATCTAATTGTGTATCTCTTATATGATCAATGAAATAAAGCTCTCTGGTTCACTCACATTTTCTGAGTCTTTTACCTCCTTTAGTGTTAATTTTTGGATCATGTAAAACCTTTATGCACAAGTCTTGCGTTTGCACTTGTGAAAATTCCACCTATGGGCGTTAGCTTAAGTTTTCTGGTCTACACGTTCTTTGTCGTTTTTATGTGGATTCTGGAGTAGTGACTTTTGGCACTTATTGTCGGCAATTTTGTGCTAGGGTTATTGACGGTGCCATTGGGAATCATCACCTAAGCGCATGGTTCCGACAACGAGTCTTCCGACTCACGAAAAGTCAAGCATAAGAACCAAAGTAATGGATAAGCCAGCACTTGCTTAAAAAATATATACATGCTGGAAACTAGTTCTTAAGTAGCAGGAAATAACAACAATTGTTTTCCGCCTTAAGTCACATCAAAAAGTTTTTTCCGCGCATACTCCAAAGGTGAAACAAATATTACAAAGTTGTTTTTCATTCCTTTGGTGCAGGAGACTTGGAGGCAGCATCGTCACCAGCCGGAGAATCACCCTCAACGTTGGCACTATGGTGGGACTCGGAGGAGTCTTGGTTGACGCTGTCGATGGTGTTCCTGGGCACGAAGACGTCGATGTCCACCAACTCGGCAACTCTGGTGTCATAACCCGCGAGTGACGACAAGATGGCTTCATGATCAATCTCTTTGCCGTCATCATCAACGTCGGGGATACCAGAGGTCACCGTGTCGATGTCGGCACCTTCGTAGTGTGCCTTTACCACTGATAGCGCCATCCTTGCGCTATCCCGTGCACATGAAGCTTTCCAGCTTGTGACACGCTCGGGGGCTCGGCGCAGAATCTCCGAGTACTTTGCCATGGAGTCCGATGCCTTGATATTTATATGGAGGGGCTTGGCAATCTCTTTGGCTTGGGTGATGGAGGTGTTGATGAAGTTGCCGGCAAGAACCATGCATTCCTTGTCCGAAGGAGGCGATCGGGTTAAACCCATAGGAGCTGCAAGTTCCGACAAGGAGCACATGAAGTTCAATAAATTCAAAGTATCCAGACTACAGAAATACAAGGTGGAGGAAACTTACTGAAGATGCTGGCCTTAGCCTGCCAAAGGGTGTCCGCCAGGGATTCTTTCTCTTGCTGGAGGAGCTTATACGCCTCGCTGTGGCGTTGGTTTTGCTCATCAACAGCTTGCTTTTGATATTTTAAGATCGCAAGCTCCTCCTTCAAGAGATTGATTTCCGCGGAGGCGGAGTCCTGCAGGGCCTTCATGGAATCCTCATGCATTTTCAACATTTCTTTCCTCTCCTCCTTAAGGATCTTGTTTTCGCTATCCAGCTGCTGGATGTGCTTGGACTGCTCGACAATATCCTTGTCCTTGGCAACATGTTCTGCAAGGTCGGAGAAAACAAAGTACATGGTAAGTACTCAGATAATGAAGGCACAAGACTAAGACGGAATGCGCAAAAACAAAACAGACTCTTTTTTTTGATGATCTGTTCCTTCAAGATGGCAGTTTTACCCTTTTCGGCTTCAAGATTTGCGCGCATCTTCTGTTACTTGTCATTGGCCATGCCCCTCCGAGCATTCTCATTATGTGGAAAAAACGAATAAAGTTAAACCGTTGTTTAGTCTACTTGGAGCATCTAGTCGGAAAATTTCCATCTAGACGCTCGGGGGCTCTAGCGAGAGTTTTTAACTTAACAATATGCTTAGCTTTTCTTTAAGAATCTACGGAACTAATTCAGTTCTCGATTAGACGCTTGGGGGCTACAGTATAAAGTTTTTAACTCAGACATCTGCTTAGCTTTTCTTTAAGCATTTAGTCGGAATTAATTCAGTTACAACTAGAGGCTTGGGGACTATAGTATTGAAATTTATAAACACTATGTATGCTACTCTTAAAAGCATCTAGTCGGAACATTTCATTCCATCTAAATGCTTGGGGCTACAGTGAGAAGTTTCCTAGCTTAGTCACTCTTAGATCATATAGATGCAAACCCTATGGTTTTCCGTGTACATCCTGGGGGCTACAGTGGGATACTCATATGAAATGCAAAAGGAAAAGTAAACTTACAAGTGCGATGATTTTGAGGTTTGTAGCGTTCTTGGCTAGAAGCTTTCCAAAGGAAATGCTATTTCCTCGCAATATTTCTTCTTGTCGGAGGAGCTCCTCAAGATCGCATGTCGGAGATGTCGGTGCTCCTCGAGGAACCACAAATGTGCTACTCGGCGTAAGCGCGGGGTAGACTATCTTTGGGAACTCAAAGGGTTTCTAGGGAGCATGGGCGCCACCTTCGGGAGAAGTACCAGCTTCCACCACCGCCTTTCCGCCACCGATGGCATCTTTAGCCGGAGCTTCAGCCATTTGTTGAGCGGTGCTCTCCTGCGTTGCCTGCTCGCCGACAACCGTGAGTTCGGTAGAGGCGCCAGAGTCCACTTCCATGGCGGAAGGGCCTGATGCCTCCTTAGCTTGTGAGCTTGTCGGGGCAGACGAAGGCTTGACGGCAGGAGTAGCAGGGGCGATGGCGGGGGAGGCATCGCGATGCAGCATGTCTTTGATATTTCGAGAAGCCCCCGATGTTTTGGAGGTCTTCTTGAGGCTGGTCGTGGCTTTCTTCCTGAAATGTGCAAAATGCATAAGTATAGGAACAAGACAGATAAATAGACAATGTCGGAGAATGAGAAACTTACACTAATGGGGTTGCTTTGGCAAAAATCCTGGTGGTTCTTCTCTTTTTCGCCTCCAGTGCGGCGGTAGTCTTTTTGGAGGCTCCACCCTCCTTCTTCTTCTTCTTGCCTCTGTCGGCAGCGTCAGAGGTGGAGCTCTTCCGCTTTCGCGCCAACGGGACTTCGTCGTCGGACACGACCGTTACTTGCTTCTTCTTTGGATCGTAGATTTGGGCAGCCAGGTTGCCCTCCTCTAGATCTCTAAGCTGTTAAGTAAGAAATCGCCGTGTTAGATAAAAAGACATTTGCAAGACGAAAGAACTGGAGTATATGTCATGCACGGAAAATAAAAACCTACCTTTGGGCACTTGCCGTCTACGAACATGTCGTAGGTGATGGTGAAGCCACGCTTCTTATCCTTCACCTTGACGATGTCCTTAAGGAGGAGCTTGACGGAGTCGCTCGAGAACTTGTCCACGGAGATGCGGAGACTATCCCTTCTATCGCTGGTATACTCGTGCATGTACTTTGCGCAGTGCTGCAGGGGTTGGATTCCCCTGATGAACCAGCACATGGCTAGGACCAAGCCGGTCAAACCCGTCTCTACAAACCATTCGATCCGCCTTATAGCACGAGAAGCGTCGAGGTCGGAGGGAAGGGAGGCTTGGGATCTCCATGTGGAAACTTCAGCGGAGGCTCCGTCCACAAAGTCCGGGTACGTTACTTCTCGGCCCGCTAGAGGAATGTCGGGGCCGTAAAAGTACGTCCGCTACCAATTCTTGCAGGACTCGTGGCCGACGATGTCGGGGAACCGCCAGCCAGGTCGAATCCTGAAGCTTATGGTGCCGTAGTTCCTAAGCTCCTCCTTACTATGTCCGGCTCCATGTTTGATGGTGAAGAAGTACACAAAAAGGTCTAACCTAGGCCTTATCCCTAGATATCCCTCGCAAAGTGCCGCGAAGTTGCTAAGAACAAAGATACTATTGGGGGAGCGGTTATGGGGCTGGACCCTATAGTGTTTTAAGACGGAGAGGAAGAAGTGGGAGATAGGCAGGGAAACGCCACGTACCAGCTGAGCTTTTAGGTACACCTTTTCTCCGGCTTGGGGATAAGGTGTCACCTCGCCGGCCCGCGCCGCCCGCCAGGCAAGCCCCTCCGTCGCGGGGAGGTAGCCCTCGGCGACCATCTCTTAGATATCGCTGTCGGTGATGTCCGAGCTGCGCCAGTCGCCCTTGTGCGAATCTGGATACTCCTCCAGTGGCTCTAGCGGCGCCAAATTTTGGTCGCCGCCAGTGGACTCGATCACCGCCGATGCGGGGATGACCAAGCCCTCTAGGGGCACGACGACGGAGCTCGCCAGCTTTGCCGCGGCCTCGCTCGACGCTGCCAGTGATGGAGAGGTACTGCTGATAGCCATGGGGTGAATGTTGGGTGCGACTGGTGCAGATGGGAGCTAGGGTTTTTTCGAGGTTTCTCGCGGAGAGCTCGAGGAGATGCGCGGCTGGAGGAAGAATATGATGCGAGGAGAATGAGGTAAAAAGTGGAAAATTCCCCACGGTTACTATTTATCATCCTCGGCGTCAAGATTCGTGCAGCTTGATCGGACGGTTGCCGCGTAGACAACGTGTTCGCGAACGTGCGCGGAAATTTCGCCACGTCTCCAACCGTCGCCGCCAACGGTTCGTATCGCTCGCGCGGGAAAATTGGACATGATTGCGTTCTCTGCATGTGTGAGTTACGAGGCGTCGCTGACCTAAGCCTACGTCGTCCAGCTGACATGGGTAGATGAGCTGTCACGTCGAAGATTCCGACAAAGACGGATTCAATCATACTATGGAAGAGTACAATGGAAGATTTAGCATTTTTCCGGCTTACAAGTTGAAGACGGAGAAAACTTTGCAGGGTTCTTTGGGAGGACTACAAGATATTTCTTGACCATTTGCCGCCATCCAACTACATGGAGCATTCATCTGAAAGGGCAAGACAGCGCAAGATCTCGGAGTTCTCCGGGGGCTACTGTTGGGGATATGCTATATGGGTATCCTCATAGCATGTCTCTTATCCGGATAACCCGGGTGGCCCACAGTCGGTAGCATGGCCTATGGCCTGCTGGGCGGCCCAGTTAGATGGATCTAGAAGGGAGGCCCATGCCGGATAAAGGAAGGCTACGGTGGAGTTACCAACGTAGCCGGAGCCTTGGAGTGCAAGATACACAAGACTTGTAATAGACGGTGTAGGACTCTATAACCTGTCCGGCTAGGACTTTTCCCTGTAATCCTAGGACCTCGCGACTACATAAGTCGGGCCTATGGGAGCCTTTAGGACACAACCTAGTATCGATTCATACAACCTCGCACATCAAACCTATCTATGTAACTCAGCGTATTGCCCTTATAGTGATTTATAGCAGGAGTTGGATTCCGCCACCGTTGTGGGATCTTAACCTGGGTAAGCTGTGTTACCTCGTACCCGTCAGCCGTCCGCCTTACCCCATGTCTCTAAACACGCACTGTGAGGATCCCTCCATGGCGTACTCATCGGGAATACCACGACAGTGGGGTCCATGGGGTGGATCTGGATCGCCTTGGTGTTGGCTGATGGATCGAAAGACATGTCAGGGGCATTCTTCTTGGTCACAGGAGGGAGGCTAGTGTCCATTGACTCCTTTAGCCTTGTGAGTTCTTCCTGCATGCCGAAAGATTGGTAGATTCTGTTGTATTCCTTGTCGCAGCTATGTGATTTGGCGAAGATCCTTGGGATGGTGATAACTCCGTTGGGTCCCAACATTTTCATCAGTAAGTATGCGTATTGCGGTACCGCCAGAAATCATGCAAATGCCACGCGACCAAGGATGGCGTGCAAATGCGATGGCTAGTCGACTACTTAAAATTCGAGTTGCCCGCGCCTGAAGTTCTTGGGGGTGCCGAAGATGACATCGAGCCTTATTTTTCCCAGGGGGTATACCCCCTTTCGTGGAACTATTTTTTTTCCATACAATTCCCCAAAAAGAGGGACCGGGTTCCATTATCAACAGATAACGGAACAACAACCACACATATCCACAACACAGAAAGTAGTACTAACCCACCTAGGGGATCAAAGCGACTTAGTATCCATATTACAGACCAAAGCAAACTTAACAGAAATAAGGGAGGAGGCTGGAGACGCAAGAACACCGCCCTCAGGCTAGTGGAAACAGTTTACTCAAACACGAAGATAAACTACTGTCCCAAACCAACAAGGAGCCATGAGAAATTCAAACTCCTTTTTCTTCTCATCAATCAACATCAGGTCCTCCTTCTTTTCTCCCGCCCCCTCTCCAGTTTAGGAGCTTCATGAGCGCGATCTTCAGGGATCGCCGGCAGTCCCAGAAAAGGAATAGGAGCCACATCCATAGCCGCAGCATCAGCCAGTGCATTCTGTTGCAGAATATCAGCTCCAGCGTGTAGCACCGCCCGGTCCTCCTCTCCATGCATCCCTGCCCAATAACGGATGAACACACAAGCATATATAACCAAATCAACTGGCTAATTAATAAGCTTTTTTCAAAACAATCCCTATTCCTTAGCTTCCAGATAGCCCAACAAATCGCCGCCACCACCGTAATCTGCACTTTCCTGCTGACACCCAAAAACTGGGGAGCCCACCAAAAGTACAGAGAAAATGACCCAGGCCTATTCGCAGCACCAATAGCTTTAGCAACCACCCCCAAACATATCTAGCCGCCACACAGGTAAAAAACAAATGCCCAATGTTTTCATCAGCACGACAAAATCTACAAATAAAATCGCCTTCCCATTTTTTCTTCCTCATGTTATCTTTACTGAGAATGGCATTGTGCCAAATCAGCCACAACCAAATTTTAATCTTCAAAGGAATTTTTGCTTTCCATAGAAGCTTGAAACTCATATCAACCCCTACATTCGACAGATGGGAGTACATCGATTTAACAGAGAACTTGCCATATCTATTCCACATCCACACTGGCCTGTCTTTTACCTGATTCAAACTCACCCCATTCAACAGGTTTTTCACCTGCTCATGATGATTCAACCCATCAACATCCAACCACCTTCTGAAAGAACATCTCCACCCTTTTCTTGCCATATCAGCCACAGTGATCATTTGATTCTGACAAATATCAAACAGATCAGGAAACTTATCCTTCAAAGGCATATCTAAGAACCAAGCATCATGCCAAAAATCAGTCAACTCCCCATTACCAATTCTCATTTTCCTACCAGCCAGATAGAAAGCCCTAATCTTAACCAAATCATTCCATCAGGGAGAATCACTCTGCCTGTGTTTCGCAGCACTAATCCCCCGTTTTTCATATACTTCTTCCTCACAAAAACTTGCCAAGGACCCTCCTCAGCTTCAAGGTGCCACCACCACTTGCAAAGAAAGCACATATTAAACAATCTAATGTTTTTATCCCCAATCCTCCTTTTTTCCTTGGTCTTCACACAAATTTCCACTTAACCAAATGATATTTCTTTTTGCCCACCTTCCCATACCAAAAGAAGGCTCTGGTCTGCTTTTCAATTTCCTCCACATTTGTTTTGTGAAAAAGAAACATAGTCATGGTATAAACAACCACACTAGAAACACAAGCAGTGATTTTAACATGCCTCCCTCCTAGAGATAGAGCACCCCCCATCCAACCATCCAACTTTTTCTTCAACCTGTCTCCAATAAAGCCCATCTTAGCCACTGTGCATCTTCTGCTACATACCGGCAGCCCCAAGTATTTAATTGGCCAACTACCCTTCTGACAATTGAACATCTCAGCATAATTAGATAATTTCTCCTCATAATCCAACACCATCATCACCTCACTCTTCTCAAAATTAATCTTAAGACCAGACATGGATTCAAACAAATACAAAAGTAGCTTCAAATTTCTAGCCCCATCAAAATCATCCTTAATAAAAAGGATGGTATCATCAGCATATTGCAAAATGGCAATCCCTTTATCAAACAAATTATCAACTAAACCTGTAAACAACCCGCCAGCCTGTGCATTGTGCACCATCTTAGCCAAACATTCCTCTGCCAAATTTAACAAGAATGGAGAAAAAGGATCTCCTTGCCTGACCCCTTTAAAACTGCCAAAATAAGGACCAGTTTCCCCATTCACCTTAACACTGAGAGTACCCTGAGTCACATCACTTTTCAACCAAATCATCCAATCTTCACTGAAACCTTTCTGCTTACAACAATAGAACAGAAAATCCCAATTGACTTTGTCATATGCTTTTTCAAAGTCAATTTTTAACACCACACAGCTTCTGAATTTTTGATTCTTTCAAGATCTCATGTAACAAGGTCACCCCATCTGCAATAAACCTCCCTTTGATAAAAGAAGTCTGACATGTGTCAATTAATTTCCCCATCACAGGCTCAGTTCTAACTGTCAGAGTCTTAGTAAAATTTTTAAACAACACTTGGAGCAAACAAATAGGTCTATATTTTGGATTCTATCAGCATCATCACCTTTGGGAAAAAGAGTAATCACCCCATAATTAATACTCCTCAAATCAATCTTATGAGCAAAAGAATCATCAAACACAGCCATATCATCCTTTCTTATGACGACCCAGCAATGTTGATAAAATTCAATAGGAATCCCATTAGGACCAGCAGCTTTATTTTTCTCCATCGGATCAGTAACCTCCTTAACCTCTTTCTCAGTAAACGGCACACCCATTTTTTCCCTATCCTCATCATTAAGTTTCTCCCAATCCTGCCAATTGTCATCTGCAAGTCTAATAGAGGACCCACCAGCAGGACCAAACAAAGCTTTATAGTACCTAGTGGCATGATGCAAGAGGTCATGAGTCCCGTGAATCTCATTCTCCCCATCTTTCATAGAAAAGATCATTTTCTTTGTTCTCACCCCATTAGCAATACTATGAAAATACTCAGTGTTATTATCACCTTTCAGCAACCAATTATCTCTCGATCTTTGCTGCCAGAATCTCTCCTCATTCTCATACACCTCCAGCAATTCTTTCTGAATAGCTGCTTTTCGTTTCAATTGTTCTGCATTAAGCAAAATCATCTCTTCTATTTTTTCCAGTTCCTGGAGCTCCTCCACCAAATCCTTCTTTTTTTTATCCACACCCCTTATATGTGCACCCCACCCTTTCAGATCATTCCTGACATTCTTAAGTTTTTTCTGCAGCCTATCAAGACTGTTTTTACCTTTGAGAGGCTTTTTCCAAACTTTCTCCACTCTGATCAAAAAATCATCACACTGTAACCAGCTTTTCTCAAACCTGAATTCCCTGCCACCCTCTTCATGCCCTTCCATAGTATCCAGAATCAAAGGACTGTGATCAGAAACTTCTCTAGACAACTTGTGCACTGTAGTAAGAGGGAACAACTTCTCCCATTCCTTACAAATTAGAATCCTGTCAAGCTTCTCCAAAGAAGGGTTTTGCTTGTTGTTGGACCAAGTAAACTGTCCCCCAGACATTTGAATCTCTCTTAAACCATAAGCATTAATAATCGAATTAAACATGTGCCCCCACTTATTCAAAGAATGACCCTTATTTTTCTCAGAAACACACCTGATCACATTAAAATCACCACCCACCAACAAAGGAATAGACTGATCCTAGTAAACATCAGCTAATTCTAACAAAAACTCCTCTTTATTCTCCTCTTGAGCAGCCCCATACACCACAACCAAATGCCACTGGATCTGTTTCAAAACATCAAACACCTTCACCTTAACATGGAACCTGCCCACAGACACATCCAGCTGAGTCAATTTAGAGGAACGTACGCCCCCCAAAATGCCCCCGGATCTTCCCACAGAAGGCAACCAACTCCAGGAGAATTGATTCATAGGATCAATTGTCCTAAAAAATTCACCAGAATAATCCTTCTTAATAGTTTCTTGCAAACCAATGAAATCCACTCTTTCCTGTCTCAACAAAACATTCAGATAAGCACTCACACCTTTCTTCCCCATCCCTCTAATATTCAAGATAACACCTATCATAATACATATTTTCTTTCCCTTGTTCCAGTCACAACACCACTCATAGGGTGATAGTTGTGTACCTTCACAGCAGCTGCTTTTAACTTTTTATCCTTCGCACCAGAACCAGACCTCAATTTTTTCTAGAAACCACAGGTGTGAAATCCTCTTCATTATTGCTATTACCCTTCCAATCCAGAAACAAAACCTTCTCACTCATATCAACATCAACCTCATTCTCAACTTTTTTCCTATCCTGTAAACTATGCCTAGAAATTTCTAATTCTTTCAGAGAATTGATATGATCTAAAGATATAGAAGAAACATCCACCCCCATCTCCAAAGCTCTATGCATAATGACATCATCATCTAGGGCAGCAAAGGAATTATACAAAGTTAACTTTGTACCTGACAGATCTCTAGAAGTTTGCTGAGCCAAATGCCTTTCTTCCATGTTCCCAGCCCCACCTTGAGCAGCCACCCTTCAACTCATCCTTATAGCTTGTTCCTCCACACCAGCCACATTCTCAGACTGTGACCCCACACTTTCCTGAGTAGAAAGAATGTCAGGTTGAGACAGGCCAGCAATCACCACTTCTTGATCTTGATTTTTAGTTTCCATATCTTGAGTCCCCTTCATCACAGACCCTCCATCATCACCTTTTTTCCACTATCAGAAGAAGAACCAAAATATTCATCAGTAGATAGATCACCATCTCTTCTCTGACCACCCTCATAATGTTCTTCTTCATCTTCCAGCAAATGACCATACTGTTTCCTGAGATCATAGTATTTATCACTAATTTTGTCCTTCATCAACCCCCTAATAAAATCATCAAACCTCTGTGGACTAGCAGTAACAGCAGAACTGATTTCTTTACCCAAGGGAGAAGAAAAATTCTGGATGACTTCCATGTGAACATCACCCAACCCACCACTATCGATCACAACCCCCTGAGTACCATCTTGCGCCCCCACGTCAGCTGCTTTGTTTTGAACATCTACACTCCCAACATTGCCACCCTCCACATTCTCTCTGATAACAATCCCCCTTGAAAGACCACCACCTCCAAAGCTAGCCCATATATTGGCCATCTTAGTCCCAAAGGACATCCCACCAGAATCTTCTTGCTCCACCGGTACCCCTTTTCCTTTGTCCATCCCAGCTCCACCAACAACAACACCACCATGCTGACGTCCACCAGCTACCCCACCACCACCTGTACCAGGTCCTGTCCCTTGTCCATTATTCCCATCAGGTCTCCTATGACCAACTTCTTCCTCATTCCTCTTATCCAACATATTGTCACCATCCTGTTCATCAACACCCACAGAAACAGGCAAGGTGGGTACTGCATCAGGAGAAAAAATCTCCCTAGTGTACTTGAATTCATAAATCCCCTTGCATCTGCCCCCTTCTGGTATTAGGAGCCAGAGAGACATCCACACAAGCAATCTTCACCCTCACATAGGCCAGATTCCTCAAACTGTTCCTTTCCAGGGCCAAAGGTTTGCCCACCAAAGAAGCAACATAAAAGACAGTTGATTTCTCCCTGTACTTCATAGGGATACCAACAATCCTAAACCAGGCCTCCTCCAACCATTCAACAGGTTCCAGGTCCCCATTCCACTTAAATAACTCTATAAAAGCATCTATAATTGTTTTCATAAAACACCTTTCCAAAGTGGAAATCATCAATAGACCTAGCTAAAGGAAATATCATCAAGAATTCCACATCATTAATAGGTCTAGCATTAAATATCCACCCAGACCCCAAAGCATCATCCCACACCTGAAATTATTTCTCCAGATCTTTACAAGTGACATCACCCCTAACCACACTTATGTGAGTATAATGAAGCTGCTCCATAGACTGAACAGTAGATTCCACAACAGGAATAGAATGAAAACCATGTTCAAAATCAGTACTACCAAAGAAAATAGGAACATGTTCCCAAGGTTTCCTCTCTTGACAGACCAAAATGCTATGATCCTTCCCACAGTTTTCACACACCACCTCTTCCTGAATCACATCAAGCAACTGTAAATCTCCTGAAGCCCCAACAACATCCCCATCTCTCTGCACACTTACTACTGGTGGTGGTACAGAGGACCCCACCAGAGTAGTGGCCACCGCTTATGACTGATTAACTGACAAGATTAGAGACAAATTCACAGGACGATTCCCACCAACAGGCACATTAACAGAAGTCGAAGCAGAGGTGTTCAAACCAGAAACAGGACGATTCACAGGAATAGAAGTATTCACAACAGCCCTAGGTATGGTAACCTGTTCCACAGTACGAGCAAAAACAGGCTCTCCTCTCCTAGGATTCGCACCAGAGTTACCTGATCTGCCTGGAAACGACGAATCTGTGGCATCAGATCGAGATCCTTGCTGCATCTCAGGACGGTGACTCCAACGGCCCCGATTGCACGCCTTATCTGCTTCACGACGGCGAGCCTCCGACAGAGCCCTATCTCGCGCCATGGCTTCCCGGCGCTGATCCTCCTGGCTTTGTTCTCCGCCTGCCGCAACTCATCCATGTGCCTCGCATCCCGACGCCGCTCCTCATCGCGACGATGTTCCTGTTCCCGAATCCAGCCACTCTCTCTGTGATCCTCATCCATCGCCCTACGATGAACAGGAAGACGCCCTTGTCCAAACCCAGATCCAAATCTGTTCGCATAGGGACCAGATCGGACTGGAGGACGAGAAGGGGAACCACAACCACCACGAAACCGCCGATCCATAGCTGAATCCGAAGCCACAACCTGAGCGGAATATCTACTATCACCCGAAACAACCCCACTCAACCTCACCAGAGAAACAGCTCGCGGCGATGAAGGATGGAAAATTGGCGGCTCCCGGACGAAAACCACCCTACACACTTCGCGTGATATGGATTTTTCGAGAGACGAAGTGGAACCGAACCTCGATCTAGGGTTAGAGGAAATGGAAGATGGAGAGAAAACTGACTGGAAGACGTGCTCTAGTGTACTAGTACCCCTCACCGCGCCTGGCAGGTGGCCCTCCTCCACCGACGACCCACCGTCAGCGCCCGTACATCTCCTAGAACCGCCGAGCTGTATCACCCAACACGTAGGGCAGCGCGCCGGTGACACCGCGAGAAACTGCCCCCTGCACCACACTCGCTGGACCCACGAGAACATGCCAGCCCTCGTGTACCAAACACGTCCCACATGAAATATCTAGTGTCGAACTCCAACTCGCCAGAACCCGCCCCGAATCATCTCGCAGCGACACCTATCCCGAATCATCCCTCGAGATCGAGCCCTGCCGACAAGGACTGATCGCCGCACCAACCACAACCCTGATTATGGCCCTCCAACTCCCAATCAAGCCAAGGTGATCACCGAGGAAACCGCCGTTGAGGAGAGAGAGGAGAGAGCCATTGCCCACAATTTTTGTGATTTATAAACAATCCATTCATTGAACTATGCCATGGAAGGTTGTATCAGATGCATCTAGCCTGCAGAGACGGATTCGCATAGGCTCCAGGGTACTAGCGAACATTAGGTTTATGTCGCTGCCGCCATCCATGAACATGTGAATCATCTCGAACCCATCGATATGAGCTTCTATCACTAGGGCGGAGTGTCCTAGGAGAGGTATTTGGCGGGGGTGATCGGATCGGTCGAAGGTGATGCACGACTCTAATCGCTAAGGTACTGAAGTACGGATGGTGGAGAGGTAATGTCCATGTTTATCTGTCGGGTGATCGTCTTCTGGATCCTATTGGATGGACGCCCCTTCTGTTTCATCATGGTACCCAGAGCATGCGAGTATTGCTCTCCTTCGTTGTTCTAAAACGGTGTAGCTGCAGGCTGCACGGGTCCTCCACATGCTGGTGGTGGGGTGCCATATGCGATGGGCCCTAGGGTGGAACCAAACCCCTGGTTTATGGCATCACGTTGCGGCTGGGTGAAGCCTTCATGAAGTTTTTGAAACTCCCGACAGTCTTTGAGTAGATGGCTGGACTTCTTGCCATATTGTTTGTCGATGTAGAAGTGTATGCTGTAAGGACTCGACAATTTGTCCATTGTGGATGGTTCATCGTCGTGAGTACGACGCTACCATGATTGTGTGGTATTTCCGCTTTCATGTTGCTACAGCTGTGATATCCACTGTTGTAGTTTCCATCGTCGCAGCAATCAGCGTAGCCAACCGTGACCATGTCGATTTCCTCGCGATCGTTGTAGGCGCGCGCCATCATCATTACTCGGTGGTCATGTCTAAGATTGAGGTTGTTCTTGTCATTTGAACGCTTTCAGTTGTTGTGGACAGTGTCTTCGCCATTGGCCCAGCGATTGGTGATGTCCATCAGGTGATCGATGGTTTTAGGCTTGATGGGGCCTAATTCCTTCCTGAGCTCATAGCATCTCATTCCTCCATTGAATGTGTCGATTGCCAGATCCTCAGAGATGTCTTCTACTGAGTTCTTCATGACGGACCATCGTTGGATGTATGAGCGTATTGTCTCATTAGACCTTTGATAGCAGACACGCAGTTCTCCGATTGAAGTTGGTCGCTTGCAGGTGCCCTCAAAATTGCAGACAAAGCTATAGACTAGCTCTTACTATCTAGGGATGGATCCGGTGGGGAGATTATTGAGCCAGCCTCGTGCCGCACCTTTTAGCTGTAGCTGAAGGCATTACATGGAGGCGTTCTTGCTCCAGCCATTACATTTTACTCATGAGATATGATCATACAGCCAAATGTTCGGCTCCTATACTTCGTCAAATTCGTATTATCCTAAGGAAGTTTGAAGCCCTTGTGCATTCCTGACTGCCATATAGCTCGGCTGAAGCATCTGGCGCCACAAAGCTCCGTGTCTTCGTCTTCCGACTCCGTGGAGCACGCGCATTTGGTGCGGGATTTGTCGATCTTGCGTTGTGTAAGCTCATCGCGAGCGTCATAATTGTGGCTCCTCCAATGTGGGCTATGGCGTCGCCGCGTAAGGTCGTGGTACTCTTCGTGGGATGAGGTCGTGCGGTTTCTTGCAAATTCTACTGCAGCCTTCTTCTGTTCCGGGGTTGCCTCCCCATTTAATGCAGCTCCCACGAGCCCGAGGCCCGTGATTTCAGACTTGTGGATGGCGGATCGTAGATCCCCAACTTGTGGTTGATTGGAAAGGAGGTACATAGTAGCTGCTATGACCGCGCCTTGCCATATCTTGGGCATCATGTTGCCTTGCGAGTCCACCGACATGAACGACATGTCGAGAGATTTGGTGGCCTCTCGTGTAGCGTCTGGTCCCATGCCCTCCAGCCGAGACCTCCTTTTGTCGGTGGTGTGGCCGCCGTTGTCCTTCGAGGAGGATCCGATGATGGAGGAGAGTGCGGCCCGTCAAGCACTTGAGTCATCGGTTGCTTGCCTGCACTCCTTGAGCTCTTTGTGCTGCACAACTTGTCGATTGTACTCCCTTATGAGGAGCCAATGGTAGCCCATTAACATTTCGCTGGAGGCATCGATTGGTAAGGGGTTATCCCGTACGGCCTTTGATAGATGTGAGATTTGACACCTTTTTTATTATTTCTATTGATGGTTTTTGTTTGGATTTGATGGTTTTCTAGCTTTACCTAACGCTAATACTTCGGTAGCAAAGAAAACTTGGTTTTTAATGTGTGTTTCAGGTTCTGAACATCAATAGAGGGTTTTAACAGCAAAAACACAATATTCAGACGAAAACAAGAAAGTTCCTTTTTCGAAGAAATCGAGGGAGGCATAAAGTAGCTTTAACGAGCACCTATACGACGGGAATATTTTCTCCGGACGTATAGTTCCCGCCGTATAGTTTCCGCCGCCTTCGTCTTGTCAAAAGGGACAACTTACATGTAGGGGTCAAGGACAAAAACAGAACACAGCAGCCGCTATTCCATCCAGAAGTGAGAAAGAAGAGATCCGAAGAAGAAGAGGAAGATGTTCTTCATATCGCTCCACGATCTTCGACCTCCTAGCCACCACACCCACATATACATTACTTGTACTTGATAGAGAGAGATCTCCACCTTGCAAGGTTAGGTTTTGATATTGTTTTCTTCCCATCTTGAGTTGTGTTGGATTTATTTCTATTCTTATTATGGAACTCCATGGTAATATCAAGAAGAACTCCCTTTATTTAATTATATCGATGATGCTTTCTTCTCTCATGTGTGAGTAAGTTACCTTGGGCGTGGGAGATGTAAGGGATTGGTGAGATGTGATGTGGCTATATAATTTCCATTATTTTGTGTTTGATTTTAATTACTATATTATGTGTGCTTGACTATTTGTGGGATGCTTAATGCTTGTTGTCCAATTAAGGGCCTGTTGGGGATATGCTATATGGGTATCCTCATAGCATGTCTCTTATCCGGATAACCCGGGTGGCCCACAGTTGGTAGCATGGCCCATGGCCTGCTGGGCAGCACAGTTAGATGGATCCAGAAGGGAGGCCCATGCCGGATAAAGGAAGGCTACGAAGGAATCACCGATGTAACCGGAGCCTTGGAGTACACTAGTTGCAGGCAGTGTAGGACTCTGTAACCTATCCGGCAAGGACTTACCTGTAACCCTAGGACCTGGCGACTATATAAGTCGGGCCTATGGGAGCCTTTAGGGTACCAATTAACTCATACATCGCACAGCGAACCGATCCCTGTAACTCGGCGTATTGCCATTATAGTGATATATAGCAGGAGTAGGATTCCGCCACCGTCGTGGGATATGAACCTGGGTAAGCTGTGTTACCTCGTACCCGTCAACCATCAACCTTCCCCCATGTCTCTAAACACGCACTGTGAGGACCCCTCCATGGCGTACTCGTCGGCAATACCACGACAGTTGGCGTCCAAAGTAGGGCAAGAGGCGCTTCAGGCTCTTCAGCGGGCGAGGACCAAGATCTTCTCGGGAATCGGCGAAACCATAGCCATCGGTCGCGTTCTCTTCTCCGGCAATATTCCGATCGTCCATCCTGACGAGTTCTGGATCCCGACAAAGACGAACCCTACGCGGTGCTCGATCGTCCCTGTCAGAGACATCCACCTCTTCATTGGCGAAACCGACTCGGGCACTAGTTCCCTGGGAGTCGGAGGAGCATCAAGACCCACACGGACCGCCTACGAGTAGGACACGTTCGCGGAAGGATCGATGTCGGATCTCTCCTCGTATTTTGCCAGCAAAGATCGGAAAAATTCAAGGCCCACCCAAACCGCCCCTGTGCAGGATATAACGGTGGAAGATCGATGCAAGTCCGCCGGCTTCGTCCGTGCGTCTAGACAACAGAGATCCAAGTTCATCGGAGTGGTAACCATCTTCGATCTGGCGCGTTGCATTCAGAGAGAGGGCAAAACCCCCTGTGAATACCTTGCCAGGTGGCTCCGTATACAGGCCGATCTGGCGCACTACCCCAACAGTGATGCTTTGTATCACTTTGTGGAAGGACTGGACCAGGGTATGCTTCTCTGGCATTCGATAAGGCGGAAGCAGGCCACGGGACGCCTCACCTTTGAGAGCATGGTGAACACCGTCAATAGCTACGCAGAGGCCGAGGTGGCACCCCATGCAGCGCCCGCGCTCATTGGCAGCGCACGCCCGCCTCAGCAACCGCCACCTCCTCTAGCGGTCATCGCCGCACCACCACCACCGCCTCTAGTCGTTATCGCTGCAGCAGCACCACCACCTCCAGGCATCATCAACATCGCCGTCCTGCCATCACCCATTGTTGAGGAAGCCCCGGCACCCTCCGACTCTGTGCTCGACGCGCTCTACACCGACTTCAGCACTTACTCGGAGGAAATATACCTCAGCCCGGACGAGCTAGATTCGGCTATGCAGGAGATGGAGGAGGATTATCGGCGCGACGATCAAGCTAACGAGGCCATCACATCCCGAGAGGTGTTTGTCGCCATTGGGGCTGTGACGGAAGAAGACCAACATGGACAAGCTCCGCCTACAGCGCTGGACAAGGGGAAGGAACCACCTATTGCAGCCGACAAGGATTGTGCAAAGGTCATGCCCCCTCCCCCTAACCCAGTGCAATAGCCGCAGGAACTCGGCACCGGCCCAAGCAACAACAATACCGCAAACTCGCCGCCTCCGGCATCCATGTCTGCTGCTGTCCAAGTTACTCCGGCTGATAGAGTGATTTATGACAATCTCCTCGTTGAGACCTTGACCGTAGCTCATATCTGGAACGTAACCCAGCTTGATGAGAAACGACAGCAGCTGCTGGAGGAAGCGCAGGCCATCGCAGAGCAAGGTGCAAAGCTAGATCGAGATCTGGCCAACGCGCAGAAGTCCATAGAGAATGCTAGAGCCATGGAGGCCGAGTATAAGACTCTGCTCCAGCAACAGAAGGCTAAGAAAGCTCCGGCTCGCGTTATCAATGATCCTGGTGTACGATGAAACCTAGGATGGGCTCCCTCGAAGCCAGCACAGGCCAAGACATACATTGACAGTGAAGGCAGGCAGGTGATGCCCACCCCTCTCCTTAACCTCGCCGTCGCCAAGACCCTTCTGGAGCAGGATAGATCACCCAAAGCAATGGAGCGGGTCTATGACCTTGTGTCCAAGGCGGTAAAACAGCAGGAAAAGGCCACCTCCCAGAGGCTCGAGTCTGACCCAGCGTTCTGCTAGTCTAGCCACCATAAGCCGCCAAGGGATAGATCTCCTCAGGATGTCGGGTCCCAGATGGGTTTGTTAGAATGAAGACGAAGGGATGCACGCAACAGGAAGGATGCTATCCCCATATCCTCCGACCATGGAAGTAAGGCCCAACCTCGTCGCCCATCGGCACCTCCCCGCTCCCCTCGACATTGCGAAGAAACCAAGGCTCACCGTCGTACGGATATGCCGCCGCCAAGGCAGAGCGGCATCGTCATCCGCGACAACACGGAGCAGACCCGTCATGATGGAGAGCGCAACCAAGGACACAAGAGCAGGTCACGCCATGACCCTCCGTGTCCGACAAGCGTGAGGCGTCGCAGGAGGGTAACAGCAAGAAAGCTAACCCACCGCCACCTCCGCCTCCGTCGCCACCTAGCAGCCACCATGGCGGAGGAGGCCCGCGTCGTTCACGCAGCCCATCCCCTGATGGCAAAAAGAAGAAAAGAAGCCCGGAGCCATACGACGCAAGATCACGTCTAGGCAAGATCCATGAGGCCCGGGATGGAGCATACCTAGGACCATGTTGCTTTGGACCTGTGATACGGTCCGCAACTTAACCCAAAGGTTTCCGGATTGACAAGACCATCAAGCCCTATGACGGCACCGCCAAACCAGCTACATGGTTGCAGGACTATGGCAACACAGTGGAGATTGCTGGGGGAAACCCCAACGTCGCCATCAAGTACCTCCAATTGATGCTGATGGGCATGGCCCGACAATGGATAGATGACTTGCCGGAAAAATCTATCTGTAATTGGTTGGACATGCAAGAAGCATTCACCAATAATTTTGAGGGTACGTACAAGCGTCCCTGTACTGTTGGCGACTTGCAGTGGTGCGTGCAGGAGAAAGACGAGTCATCTGGTGCCTACCTCTACCGCTGGTTGGACATGAAGAATTCGTGCGTAGGTGTGCACTCCCAGACCGGCATGTCCTCCTTCATCGACGGGTTGGAAAGAGGTACGTTGCTCTGACATAAGTTGAAGCGCCTACAGGACAACCATCATCTCGACCTCAATCAGATGATCCAGTTGGATAGTGAGTTCACGGCTGCCGACGACGACACTCGCGGATCGTTGCCGGCAATAGCAACTCCAACCCAAGCTAAGAGGAATAGCAGCACAAATCGGAAGAATCCGCTAGAAGAAAAGCAAGCCTCCGACATGGTCGCCATGACCTTTGCAGGGCGAGGTGATGGCGGACAGCATGGCCGAGGACGGGGGCTGGTCGTGGGCAGCAGTGAGGAAGTGAAACTACCTCTGCAGCGCTCCGCGTTCCCCATACCTACGAGGAGTACCGCGATATGCCGTGCTTTGTACACCTCGACGCCAACAACAAAGCCACACACACCAATCACCATTGTAAATTCATCAACAATCTCAAGGAGGACCCGGAGTCCGGCTACAAGCGAAGTCGGAAGAACAGACCGCGAGGCAAGGGCAACGGGAAAAAGGAGGAGGTGACATGGATATGCCCTATGGGTACCTGATGTTAGCATACCTGGTCCAGCCCGATGGAAGACCCACTCGACGACCTTCCAGGGTCCATGACACATATGAACTTTCAGCTGCTAGAAGCCCATATGGACACAAACTCCCAAGCGCATAAGACAAGGAAAGCTCAAGACTAGAATTTGAATACAACTTGTAACCAAATCATATCAGTACCTAAGACATAGACTCCCCATATATAAAGGCTAGGAGGGTCCAACGAGAAGGACACGCTACGATACAATAGACTAGACCACACCAGATCAACAGATCTAGACCTCGCATACCACCGCATACACACCTCCACGCCAGATTGCATCTGCGCACCCCTGTAACATTTGGTTCCGCCGTAATCAAGAGCAGACAAGCAGGAGTAGGGTTTTCCCTTCGGGGGACTGAACCTGGGTAAATCTCGTGTCCCCTGGTTGCTTGTCTGCTAACCGTTCCGCGATCTCCAGCATCCCCATCTTCTCCAAAACCCAAGCTCATAACAATGGGCGTTGACGAGATTAAACCTCGTCAATTGGCGCCGTCTGTGAGAACTGGGGGCGCTGATTGTGCGATCGTGACGGTCCCATCAACCTCGGCAATCTACGATTCGCCGATCTAAGGAGATCAACCTCTACTTCAGTATCGCGCAAGATGAGAAGAAATTTATGCTACGTGCTCGAGCTTTCAAAATCGCCGCCGCAATCGAGCGCAACTGATCCGATCTGTTAAGCCCAATCGATCTGTCCAAATACGCGAATACCAACCACCAGATCGATCAATATAATTGGAGTCTCTAGAGGAAAAAGAAAGAAGCCAAAAGCTTTGGAGCTGGCGGCTACGTACATGCATGGATTTTGCGGTCGGAAGCATAATTTGCATACTGCATGGATTTTGCGGCCGGAGATACTAGTCACATGTATTGATACATGTAAGATCAATCAGCAAAATCAAGGAGCTCCACCGAGCTTGAACTTCCGTCAAAGATCATAGGCATGGAGCTTTCGAGTCCTTCTCCTACTAGACGTGAAATCACGTCGACCCGATTAAATTTAGATCATGGAATTTACGAAACCAACCGAAGAAAACGACCATCAGCACCACCGCGCGCGCGTGTAGCGTGAAGAAGACCCATATTGATATATGAGCAATGTACGTGTGACCGCGTGTTGGAGAAAAAATTCTATTTTTAATCAAGAGAAGCATGAGACATACAAGCTATGGGATATACCAAGATGCAAAATCTAAGATCGTACGTACTCACACCTATCAGTTAAAGACAACAGTATCGTACATCAGCAAGTCACTGGGCCTCGTCGACTCTATTGCAGGACCCGCTATGATCTTCGATTAAGGCAAACCGATCCCTTCATCAGTTTTGGCGACCCTCTACCACGTCGACTCCGGTCTGCTGCATCGGCTCTCGAACACCGCCTCAACCACATCAAATCCACGCCCGGGGGCTGCACTGCCTCCGCCGGGCGATCCACCGATTCTTCGGATGGAGCAACTCGTCATCACCATGGGCTCCGGCCCGCCGCGTTGACTACGTCCGCCGCGTGACTCGCTGCGACGTCAACTACATGTCTGCTGCAGTTTTCGACTCCGACGATCCTCTACGATCTTCGGCTCCAATGACTTGGGGGCTGGGGGCTCCCTCCGCTTCGGCGACCAGCCGTGGCCTTCGGCTCTAGCAACCCGCTGCTGTCCTTGGCATCGGCGACCCTCTGCGGCCTTCAGTTGTGGTGAACCGCTGTATCTTTCAGATGCGGCAAACCGACGCAATCTTCGATTGCCGCATCCGCTTTAGCGACCACGACTCGGGGGCTCCCTCGACATAGGCGACCCAATGCGGCTTTCAGCTGCGATCACCTGATACATCCTTCGTATGTGGCGACCCGGTGCGGTCTTCGACCGTGACAAGCTTCGGATGTAGAGCTATCTACCACCATCAACTTCGGAAACCCGTCGCCACTATGAATGTGGTTCTCCACGTCGACCACGTCCGCGTGCAACCCGCTACCGCGTCGACTCCATCCACGACAACTACCAACTAAGCTAAGTTTCCCTCTACTTAGAGCTGGTTTCTTTTTTAACTCACACTCAAAACACTCGGGGGCTACGCACTCTTCGAGTAACCTAATGTGCCATCGGCTCCACGCACTCGAGCACCTCGAACGTGACATCCCGAGTAGCTGATTCTTCCTGATCATCGAATCCTTGAACTCTGAGTGCCTCGGCAAGGTACTGAGAGTAAGGGTAATCAGGCTAACGAAAAGGCCTAGAATATAGTGCAAAAGTGTCGACTCGATCGGCACCAGAATCTTACTATACAATCTGACAGGCAAATATTCCATATAAGATACAAGTACTTCATAATTCTTTATTTTTTATGCAGCTTACAAAGACGCGATGCTGGTCACACACCCGACAGACGCGATGCTGGCCGCACACCCGATAGAAGCAACGGCGTCGAATTCATCCGGAACGCTGACTCGATGTACTTCCGGGTCAGTGGTTTCTCCTCGCATAAGTCTCCACTCGAGTATACGACTCGACTAGACACTCGGGGGCTACTCCTATCATGAGCGCTGGTCGCGCACCCGATGTACTTCCGGTTCAGCAGTACGCTCACGAGATTAATGACTACAACTTGACAAGACTCGAGTCTCTGCCCGAGTCTACGACTCCGCCAGACACTCGGGGGCTACTCCAAACTGGAGCGCTGGTCGCGCACGCAGAAGATCTTCAAGTGGCACGCTTTGATTCCTCACTCGAATCAACGATTCGACTGACTCGGGGGCTACTCCCATAGGGAGCGCTGGTCTCGCATTCGAAAAAATGAAGACATTCAGGGCATCTGCAAGGTCATCCGAAGAACTTACGGGTCGCCATAACCCGCAACCGACGACTATAAGTCTCTGCTCGAGTCTACGACTCGAACACACACTCGGGGGCTACTCCCATAGGGAGCGCTGGTCGTGCACCCTATAGTCCATTATGTTGACTACATCCATAATGTCGACTCCTCTACAACAACCGAACAAATTCAGCTGACCCGATGAACTTTCGGGTGAAGTGCTTCGCGCTCGACACAATTTTCGAGTCCGACATCCAAATGCAAGGTTTAAGACAACTAAGTCTCCACCCGAATATATGTTTCAGATGGACACTCGGGGGCTACTGACATGGATATGCCCTATGGGTACCTGATGTTAGCATACCTGGTCCAGCCCAACGGAAGGCCCACTCGACGACCTGCCAGGGTCCATGATACATATGACATTTCGGCTGCTAGAAGCCCATATGGACACAAACTCCCAAGCACACAAGACAAGGAAAGATCAAGACTAGAATTTGAATACAACTTGTAACCAAATCGTATCGGTACCTGAGAACTAGCCTCCCATATATAAAGTCTAGAAGGGTCTAATGAGAAGGACACGCTACGATACAATAGACTAGACCACAACAGATCTACAGATCAAGACCTCGCATACCACCGCATACAGACCTCCACGCCAGATTGCATATGCACACCCCTATAACTTTATGTTCCGCCGTAATCAAGAGCAGACAAGCAGGAGAACGGTTTTCCCTCCGGGGGCCTGAACCTGGGTAAATCTCGTGTCCCCTGGTTGCTTGTCTGTTAACCGTTCCGCAATCTCCAGCATCCCCATCTTCTCCAAAACCCAAGCTCATAACAATGGGCATTGACGAGATTAAACCTCGTCAGGAGGAGTTCAAGGATTCAAGTGACATGGACGAGGATGTTGACCCAAAGCACGCCGCCAAGAGCGATGGCAAGGGCAAGAACCCCTCCGAGAAGAAGAAGGCAGTTCTCCACACTTTCCTTGGCACCCCCACCGTCTGACAACAGAAGACCTCCATGAGGATACTGATGGCCACACTACCCCAGTTACCCAGTTCCTGCGCTGGTCGGAGATTCTAATTACTTGGGACAGGAAGGATCACCCATACCTCATCCCTACGGAGAACCAATACGCCATGGTCATCAACCCCTTGATTGACGGCAATGAATTCACCAAATGTATGGTGGATAGTGGAAGCAGCATCAACATCATGTACCTAGATACACTACATAAGATGAACTTGACGGAGGCAAACCTAAGGCGGACCAACACCATCTTCCATGGCGTATTTCCTAGTCGGGAGGCTCAGTCCCTTGGGTGCATCACACTTCAGGTCGCTTTTGGTAATGCTAATAATTACTGCCAAGAACGCATGGCCTTTGAGGTGGTCCCCTTCAAGAGCTTGTACCACGTCATATTCGGCCGCGACATATTTCACACCTTCATGGCCAAGCCATGCTTCGTCTACAACAAACTCAAGATACCCGGACCAAACGGTGTCATCACCGTATCCGGAAGCTTTACCAAGGCACGGGACTGCGAGATTGGAGAAGCAGCCTATGCAGAAGTTGTCCTCTACAGCGAAGAATTCAAGGAGATGCAGAGCAAGGTCGATGCCTTAGAGATGCCCGCTTGAAGAAACAAATCTCCGACTCTGCTCCAGCATTCAAGGCCGCCATCGAGACCAAGCCGGTGGAACTTGTGGTAGGCGATGCCTCCAATACCACCGCCATTGGGACAAACCTGGATCCCAAATAGGAAAGCGCGCTCGTCGAGTTCCTCCGTGAGAAGAGGCACATCTTTGCTTGGCAACCTGCCGACATGAAAGGTGTAAACCAGTGAAACAACCTCTACGATGCTTTGGAGATGAGAAGAGACGAGCCATAGGCAAAGAGATAGCTAGGTTACTTCAGGATAGTTTTATCCGAGAAGTCCTTCACACCCAATGGGTGGCCAATCCTGTACTTGTCCCCAAAAAGGGAACCAAAGAATTAAGAATGTGCGTTGATTACACCGGCTTGAATAAAGCATGTTCCAAAGATCTGTTTGCTTTGCCTCGCATTGACCAAGTCATTGACTCGACGGCTGGCTCAGAGCTTTTGTGTTTTCTCGATGCATACTCAGGATACCACCAGATCAAGATGAGGAAGTCGGACCAATTGGCCACTTCGTTCACTACACCTTATGGCATGTTTTGCTATGTCACGATGCCCTTTGGGCTGAAAAACGCAGGTGCTGCGTACCAGCAGACAATGCAACATTGCCTACACGACCAAATTGGTAGGAATGTTCACGCCTATGTGGACGACATAGCGGTGATGTCTAAAAAGTCAAACGACTTAATCTCCGACTTAAAAGAAACCTTTGATAATCTCCGGAAATACAACATGATGCTTAACCCTAAGAAGTGCGTCTTCGGGGTTTTGTTCGGCTTCATCGTTTCCCAGCGCGGAATCGAGGTCAACCCGGAGAAAATCAAGGCCATCTTAAACATAAACCGTCCGACATGCCTAAAGGACAAAAAACGGCTAACAGGTTGTGTTGCAGCAGTTAGTTGGTTCGTCAGCCGACTTCGAGAAAAGGCTCTGCCGTTGTACAAGTTGCTGAAGAAGGCGGATAAATTCACGTGGACGAACGAAGCAGATGCAGCATTGAAGCAGCTCAAGGAGATTCTTTCCTCAATGCCTATCCTTGCAGCGCTCGAGCCTGGAGATCCCATGTTAATTTACATGGCAGCCACCAACCGGGTAATCAGCATTGTTTTCGTGGTAGAGCGGAAGGAACCAGGATACGAGAACGGAGTTCAACGACCATTTTACTATGTAAGAGAGGTCTTGACGGAGTCCAAGCAACGTTACCCGCACTACCAGAAGATAGCTTATGGAGTATTCCTTGCTTCTCGGAAGCTGAGGCACTATTTCCAGGAGCACCCCATTACAGTGGTGAGCAAGACTCCACTGTCCGACATCATCAAAAACAGCGATGCTACATGAAGGGTCGCGAAGTGGGGCATCAAACTTGCCGCCTTTGAGATCACTTACAAGAGACGCGACGCTATCAAGTCACAAGCCTTGGCGGATTTTATCGCAGATTGGACAGAGATGCCAGATGCTACCCCATTGCCGGAACCAGAATACTGGGTGATGCACTTTGACGGATCAAAGCTGCTCAATGGCTCGGGGGATGGTGTACTGCTACAGTCACCAAATGGGGAAAAGCTACACTATGTTCTACAGATCCACTTTGAGGCTACGAACAACATGGCGGAGTATGAAGCAATCATTCACGGATTACGCGTAGACAAGGATATTGGCATCAAGTGCATAGTTTATTGTGGAGATTCCGACTTGGTTGCCCAGTAGGTGGTTGGCACCTGGAATGCGCAGAACCCTATGATGGCGGCATATCGATACGAAGTCAAGTATGTACCTAGGGAGCAAAACTAAGCGGCTGATCTGCTGTCTAAGCTTGGATCAGGGCGCAATGAATTCAGCCTGGAGTTTTCCTGGAGCATCTACGGACACCATCCGTGAAGGGAGCAGACATCGACAAACCGGACAGAGTAGACTCTTTCGTCCACATGGTAGCAAAGGTCCCTCCGGCTTGGACAAAACCGTTCATGGAGTATCTCGAACACGGAACTTTGCCCGACGATGAAGTCGAAAGACGACAAATAGTAAGTCGAGAAAAGGGCTACGCCATAATCAATGGACAGCTCTACAAAAGAAGCACTACTGGTGTATACCTTAAGTGTGTTTCCCAGCAAGAAGGTATTGAAATCCTCCGTGAAATCCATCTTGGATATTGCGGGAATCACGCCGCTCCCTGATCGTTGGTTGCTAAAGCTTTCCGGCAAGGATTCTACTGGCTAACCGTGAAGTAGGACGCTGACAAGCTAGTTGAGACATGCATGGGATGCCAGTACTATGCCCGACAACCACATGTTCCTTCTGAAGAATTGCGAACAATACCAATAACTTGGTCGTTTGCAGTCTAGGGGCTGGACATGGTGGGTCCGTTACAAACGGCACCATGTGGGTGTACGCATCTTCTAGTAGCAGTTGATAAATTCACCAAATGTATAGAAGATAAACCCATTAGAAAGCTCGATGGGGCAACTACCCTTAGGTTTGTTCGGGATCTAGTGGTGAGATTTGGTCTCCCACATAGAATCATCACCGACAATGGAAACAACTTGTCACTCGGAGAAGTGGAGGCCTAATATTAAGACAAAGGCATCCGACTTGACCTTGCATCTGTGGCACACCCACAGTACAATGGTCAGGTTGAGCGAGCCAATGGATTAATTCTGCAGCGAATCAAGCCACGTCTTGAGGCACCACTGCACAGAGCAGCTGGAGCCTGGGCAGAAGAATTGCCATTTGTGCTACCCAACCGATCCATAGGATACACCCCTTACTTCATGGTATATGGAGCATAAGCCGTCCTGCCTTCCGACATCCTTCACGATGCACCAAGAGTTGCCGCCTACGACGAAGATGACGTTGAAGAATCCAGACGCCTAGATGTGGACCTTCTCAAGGAGGAGCGCATTTTGGCATGCCAAAGATCCGCCATCTACCAGCAGAAGCTACGCAGCTACCATAGTCGCCGCGTCTGGCATCGCTCGTTTAAAGAGGGGGATTTGGTGCTCCGACTTAAGCAGAAGAAGTCACACAAATTATCCCCGCCATGGGAAGGACCGTTCATCATAAGCAAGGCGCTGCTCAATGGGTCTTACTACCTCGTTGACAATCATGAACTGAAGGATAGACCCAACGAGGATCATAAGCGTAAGCGACGTGACCCCGATGATGACTACCCAGAGCTTGATCGGCCATGGAACATAGCACAGCTATGTCCTTTCTACACTTAGCATTTTTTATCGATGGTGTACCTTTTATATGATCAATGAAATAAAGCTCTCTGGTTCACTCATATTTCTGAGTCTTTTACCTCCTGTTGTGTTCATTTTTGGATCGTATAAAACCTTTATGCAAAAGTTTTGCGATTGCACTTGTGAAAATTCCGCCTACGGCGTTAGCTTAAGTTTTCTGGTCTACACGTTCTTTGTCGTTTTTATGTAGATTCTGGAGTAGTGACTTTCGGCACTTATTGTCGCCGATTTCGTGCTTAGGTTATTGACGGTGCCATTGGGCATCATCACCTGAGCGCATGGTTCTGACAACGAGTCTTCCGACTCACGAAAAGTCAAGCATAAAAACCAGAGTAATGGATAAGCCAGCACTTGCTTAAAAATATATACATGCTGAACCAGTTCTTGAGTAGCAGGACATAACAATCATTATTTTCCGCCTTAAGTTAACACATTGTTTTTTCCGCATACAAATTACATAGGAAACAAATATTACATATTGTTTTTCATTCCTCTGGTGCAGGTGATTTGGACGCAACATCAGCAGCAGCAGGAGAGTCACCTTCCTCGAAGTCGGCAGTGTTGAGGGACTAGGAGGAGCTTTTGCTTCCGCCATCAATGGTTTTCATGGGCACAAAGACATTAAGGTCGAACAACTCGGCGACTCTGGTGTCACAACCCGCGAGAGTCGCCAAGATAGCCTTGTGATCTATCTTTTGGCCTTCGTCGTCTATGTAGGGGATATCGGAGGTCACCATGTCGATGTTGGCATTTTCGTAATGTGCCTTGACCATTGACAGTGACATGCTTGCGCCGTCCCGTGCACATGAAGCTTTCCAGCTTGAGATACGCTCGGGGGCTCGGCGCAGGATCTCTGAGAACTTCGTCACAGAGTCATCCGCCTTGATGTTAATCTGGAGGGTCTTGGCTATCTCCTTGGTCTGCTTGATGGCGGTGTTGATAAAGTTGCCGGCAAGGACCATGCATTCCTTTGGCGGAGGAGGTGACCGGGTTAAACCTATTGGAGCTGAAAATTTCCAACAAAGGAGCACATGAGTTCAATAATACAAAAAGTTCAGAGTATCTAGCTTATAGAAGTCCAAGACGGAGAATCACTTACTAAAGATACTAATTTCAGCCTGATGGAGAGTCTCCGCCATGGAGTCCCGTTCTTGTCGGAGGATCCTGTACGCATCCAGATGGCACTGATTTTGCCCATCGGCGTCTTTCTTTTGCTCTTTCAGGATCACGATTTCCTCCTTCAAGCAGTTCATCTCCTCACTGGCGGAGTCTTGTAGGGCTTTCATTGAGTCTTCATGCATCTTCAGCATGTCCTTCCTCTCCTGTTTAAGGATCTTGTTTTCGCTATCCAGCTGTTGAATATGCTTGGATTGCTCAACAATATCCTTAGCCTTGGAAATGGTTTCTGCAAGTCGAAGAAAGAACAATACATAGTGAGTACTCGGAGAATGTTGGCACAAGACCAAGTCAGAATACGAAAAATAAAGGAAAAATAGACGCTTGCTCTTGGTGATTTGTTCCTTCAAGAAGGCAGTTTTACCCTTTTTGGCTTCCAAGTCCACGCGCATCTTCTGGTACTTGTCGTTGGCCACGCCCCTCCGAGCATTCTCATTATGTGGAAAGAAGAAAGTTAAACATTTTTTGGTCTACTTGGAGCATCTAGCCGGAAATTTTCCACCTAGAAGCTCGGGGGCTACATCGAGAGTTTTTTAACTTAGCACTATGCTTAGTCTTTCTTTAAGCATCTAGTCAGAACTAATTCAGTTTTCGATTAGAAGCTTGGGGGCTACAGTATAAAGTTTTTTACTTAGTCCTATGCTTAGCTTCTCTATAAGTATCTAGTCGGAACTAATTCAGTTACAACTAGACGCTTGGGGGCTAAAGTATCGAAATTTACAAACACTATGTATGCTACTCTAAAAGCATCTAGTCGGAATAATTCATTCAAACTATATGCTTGGGGGCTACAGTGAGAAGTTTTCTAGCTTAGTCACTCTTAGAGCATTTAGATGCAAAGAACTATGGTTTTCCGTCTAAATCCTCGGGGTCTACAGTGGGATACTCAAATGAAATGCAAAAGGCAGATAAAACTTACAAGTGCGATGATCTTGAGGTTTCTAGCACTCTCAGCAAGAAACTTGCCGAAGGATAAACTGTTTCCTTGCAAAATTTCTTCTTGCCGGAGAAGATCCTCAAGACCGCATGTTGGAGATGTCTGCGCCGCACCAGGAACCAGAGCAGTGCTACCCGGCTATATACCGGATAGACTATCTTCGGGAACTCTATGGTCTTCTTGGGTGTGGAGGCGCCGCCTTTGGCAGACGTACCACCTTCCATCACCGCCTTACCGCTACCGATGGCATCCTTAGCTGGAGCTTCGGCCATTTGGTTTGCGGCACTCTCCTGTGTTGCATGTTCGCTGACAACAGCATGCTCCACGGAGGCACCTGAGTCCACTTCCATGGCGGAAGGGCTAGATCTTTCTTTGGCTTGAGAGCTTGTCGGAGCTAGCGCAGGCTGGACACTATGAGTGACAGGGGCGATGGCGGGAGATGCGTGGGAGGACACGTCACGATGCAACATATCCTTAATGTTTTTAGAAGCCCCCAAAATCTTGGAGGTCTTCTTCAAACTAGTAGTGGCTTTCTTACTGAAATGTACAAAAATTATAAGTACAGGAGTAAGAAAAACAATGGACAATGTCGGAGAGAAAGAAGCTTACACAAGAGGGGGTGCTTTGGCAAAGGGGATCCCAGTAATCTTTCTTTTCTCCGCCTCCAGGGCGGTGGTAGTCTTCCTGGAGGCTCCACCCTCCGTATTCTTCTTCTTGCCTCTATCGGCAGCGTCAGAGGTGGAGCTCTTCCGCTTTCGCACCAATGGGACCTCGTCGTCGGACACGACCGTGACTTCCTTCATCTTTGGATCATAGATTTGGACAGCCGTGCTATCCTCCTATAGATCGCTGAGCTATTAAGTGAAAACTCACAGTGTTAGATGAGATGTTAATGGCTAGACGGAAGAACTGGAGTATATGTCATACACGGAAAATAAACAGGTACCTTTGGGCACTTGCTCTCTACGAACATGTCATAGGTGATGGTAAAGCCACACTTCTTATCCTTCACCTTGACGATGTCCTTGAGGCGGAGCTTGACAGATTTGCTCGAGAAGTTGTCCTCGGAGATGCAGAGGCTATCCTTCCTCTCATTGGTATACTCGTGCATCAACTTCAAGCGGTGATGCAGAGGCTGGATCCGCCTGATGAACCAGCACATGGCCAGGTCCAATCCGGTCAGACCCGTCTCTACGAACCACTATATCCGCCTTATAGTGTGGGAAGCATCGATGTCGGAGGGAAGGGAGGCCTGGGATCTCCATGTCGAGGCTTCGGTGGCTGCTCCATCGACGAAGTGCGGGTACGTCACTTCTTGGCCAGGCGAGCTCCTCCGTCGCGGGGAGGTAGCCCTCAATGATTATCTCCTTGTTGTCGCGGTCCGTGATATCCGAACCGCGACAGTCGCCCTTGTGGGTGTCGTACTCCTCCTCTAGCAGCTCCAGTGCCACTGGATTATGGTCGCCGCCGGTGGCTTCGACCACCGCAGATTTAGGGATCACCAAACCCTCTAGGGGCATGATGACGGAGCTCGCCGGCTTCGCCGCGGCATTGCCTGGCGCCTTCATGGAGGGGATAGAACTGCTGCTGGCCATTGGAGGGGTTCAGCTGGTGACTAGGAAGGTCGAGGAGTTAGGGTTTTTTTGCACGGTGCGCGGAGAGCTCGAGGAGGCGCTCGCTGGAGGAAGAAGATGATTCAGAGGAGAATGAGGTTAAAAGTAAAATTTCCGCCACTGTTACAATTTATAACCTCCAGCATCAAGATTCGTGCGGAATGATCGAACGGTTGATGCGTGGACAACTTGTGCGGGCGCGTGCGCGGAAATTTCGCCACGTTGCCAACCGTCGCCGCCAACGGTTCGTATCACTCGTGCGGGAAAATCGGACATGATTGCGTTCTCTACATGTGTGAGATACAAGGTGTTGCTGACCTACGTATACATCACCCTAGCTATCATTGGCAGATGAACCATCACATCGGAAGATTCCGGCATGGACGGATCCAATCCGGCTATGGAAGAGTACGATGGAAGATTCAGCAATTCTCTGACTTACAAGTTGAAGATGGAGAAAACCTTGCAGGGTTCTTTGGGAGGACTACAAGATATTGCTTGACGATTTGCCGACATCCATCTAGATGGAGCATTCAACCTGAAGAGTCAAGACGGCGCAAGATCTCGGAGTTCTCCGGGGGCTATTGTTGGGGATATGCTATATGGGTATCCTCATAGCATGTCTCTTATCCGGATAACCCGGGTGGCCCACAGTTGGTAGCATGGCCCATGGCCTGCTGGGCGGCCCAGTTAGATGGATCCAGAAGGGAGGCCCATGCCGGTTAAAGGAAGCCTACGAAGGAGTCACCGACGTACCCGGAGCCTTGGAGTACAAGACACGCTAGACTAGTTGTAGGCAGTGTAGGACTCTATAACCTGTCCGGCAAGGAATTTACCTGTAACCCTAGGACCTGGCGACTATATAAGTCGGGCCTATGGGAGCCTTTAGGGCACCAAACTCATACCTCGCACAGCAAACCGATCCCTGTAACTCGGCGTATTGCCATTATAGTGATTTATAGCAGGAGTAGGATTCCGCCATCGTCAAGGGATCTGAACCTAGGTAAGTTGTGTTACCTCGTACCCGTCAACCGTCCGCCTTCCCCCACGTCTCTAAACATGCACTGTGAGGACTCCTCCATAACGTACTCGTCGGCAATACCACAACAGGGCCCATACAACATGAAACCTTGTTCTACATAGATAAGATCTTGTTTTCTAGCAGACCGGTGACCCCCCGAGTGACAGGAGGATATCAATGGAAAACTAGTTGAGATCGAGGAGCACGAGGAGCCATTGTGCCTATTGCATTAGTCCGATCCAAGGATCTTAATTGCTAAGCGACCTCAAGGATCTTAATCGTCTAGTGACTGACCATGGTTTTGGTAACAAACTAGTAAGATTATTGAAGTTGGGATGAAATCTACCAAGAGGAGTTCCGGCTAATTATGGGTTGCTTATACTTATAAGATTATAATTGTTACACTTATCACTCATCTACCTGGCACATTCACTATCACCATGAACTGAATCTCCCCGCTCCTATTTTGTCATCTGTAGAAAACAACAAACAAATCATTCTTTACTTTTATGCTTTTTATGTCTGAATTTTACATTTTAGTTTTATTTAAATACATTCAGCTTAATCCAAAACTTTATTCTTATTTGAACACTTGCAGTTAATTCACTCGAAGAGATGTGTCAACTTTGAGTGCGACAGAGACTTCACCCATAAACACTTACCTTTGTGCTCCCTATGGGATCGATATCTTAACTTTGAAACTAGCTCCAAACAATCTGTGCACTTGCAGTCATCAAGCTATTTTCTGGCGCCGTTTCTGGGGAGCTAAGCGCTAAGCGTTTTTATTTTTGACATTTCAGGTGTTACTATTACAAAATGTTCTCCTTAGGAGACAAAGGGTCTACACGCTCTGATATGACCTATCTACAGATTATTTTGATCGCGTACCTATTCAAAGACGCGAAGAAATTATTGAAATTATTTTGAGATCAAATAGAGTTGAAGTTGAAAACCCGAGTGACTTCATGGAAATCATGTCCATTCACAGGACAACTCCCAAGAAATCTGAGAAAACTCTTAGAGAATACAGTGCTCCAAATCATGCTTTTCTCAAACAAACAATAGAATTTCCTAACCCTGGAGTTAGAGAATGTCGATTTGATGGTGAGATTATTAAAATTTTGCAGGAAAAAGCCTTTAGTGGAAGGGAAAATGAAGACCCAGGAAGACAACTTAGAGAGTTTGACGATGTGATAACATCACTTGGATCAAAAGGTTTGCCAAGAGACTTCTCTCATCTAAAACTATTTCGTTGGTCTCTTAAAGGCAAGGCTCTAGAGTGGTTATATTCTCTCCATCGTCATACATTAAATGTTGGAAATACTGTATTGTTAAATTCATAAACAGGTTTAATCCTTTTAAAAAGGTAATTTAAATTAGAAAGAATATAGGCAACTTCAGTCAGAACGTGGGAGAAAATTACCCACAAGCTTGGGATAGATTTTTTGGAATTATAAATAGTATTCCTAATCATGGCTACTTTGAATCAACTGTTTGCCACTTATTTTACCATGGTCTTAATACACAATGCAGATAATTACTTGATTTATCAGCAGGAGGATCGATAAATACTTTAACTACTAAAGATTGTTTGGAATTGATGTCCACTAGGGCTAAGAATCCTGATTTTTGTACTAAGATGGAAAAAGGGATACTTTGTATAACTCCTGATCTTACGCCTAAAGTACGCAAACAATGAAAGAAAAAGGTATAAATTCTGAACTTGTTAAGGAAAACAAAGTAGAACTGTTACAAGTTTTTAATGAAGAAGATGAAACTAGAATTTTTTTTCAAGAATTAAACCATCGACAGGCCAAATCCCATAATAACCTTCATAAGAAATTTCAAAGACATAAGAAGAGTTAGGCATAACTCACGGAAAATTATGACGAGATTGGCCAAGAAATAAAATTATTTCACAAGTACCTAAGTATGATTGAAACCCAATGTGAAAAAATAGCATCTGGTTATCAAATTTTTCTTCAAGATGATATAAATATTCTTGTTTCTACTAATGTTGTTACAAGGAGAGGTGCAGTTGTTACAGGACCATTAGGACCACCAGAATATGAAGCTAAAAAAGATCAAAAGGAAAAAGCCTTGCTCAAAGCAAGCCAAGAAGATGACAGACTAGTGGATCCTCAAGATGAAACTGCGCAAGAAACACAAGACCAAACCTTGGAGGAGAAAAATGATGCACATGATGACTGCTCTGACTCTAATGCATAGACTGTTGATCCAATAGAAGAAAGAAAGCTAAGCAATTAAGATGAAGTTGTTGCAGTAGAAAAGAAGAAAGGCGATATGGAGCAACAAAAGAAAACAATTAAAGAGCTTGAGCCCCCACAAAAGGTAAAAGACAAGAATAAGAAAGGTGAGAAAAAACTTCCATATCCATATTGCAAAAAGAAAGCACCGGATCAGGTAATCTATGATTCTTTCAAAAAGGCACTTGGTGACCTTAGAATAGAAATTCCATTTGCAGATGCAATTAAAGTTCCTACCTATTCTAAATTTCTCTGTGATATTCTTAATAGAAAGAAAGAAATAACTATGACTAGGTATCATGCTAATGGGAAGTTATTATCTAAGTCGGGACATCCTTGAATACCAACTATTTCATGCTCACTTGGCAAAAGTTATATTCATAGTGCATTGTGTGATTTAGGTGCAGGAGTTAGTGTAATACCATATTCCCTCTATAAAAGGTTAGGATTAGGGGAGTATTCCCCCACTTCTATCACTTTATAGACGGCTGACAAATCCACTAAACAACCCATTGTTATGATTGAGTATGTTCTACTTAGAATAGATGAGCATGTAATTCCCACTAATTTTATTATTCTTGAAATTCCAGAGGATGAAAAATTATCTATAATACTTGGGAGACCTTTACTTAGCACTGCAGGAGCGTCAGTAGATTGTGCTGAAGGAAAAATAATTTTCAATGTTTATGATGCTAAAATCATCTGGTATTTTCCAAATAAACTAGAAGGAGAAAGGTATATTCCACCGGAAAAATCGAGTTCATGTGGTAAGTGCCCTTGATAAGGTGCAACCCAAGGTAAGAATTCGAGAACATAGAAGGGGTTAAAATATTCGACCATTCTTAAAATATAATTCTTAATGGGAGTCAACCCATCACATTAATAAAATAAGTTAAAGAAGAAAATGTTCATTGCATTCCTACAACTTTTTCATAGACATTCTTGCGTAAGCGTGCCCGTGAAGATCCAGGTGTCAAAAAGTAGTAGAAATATCGACTAAATAATCATAGATTTAGTGTAGAAAATAAAGTTTGAGTTTTATATGCAAAAACTAGATTAATCATATTTCTCATGTTTAAAAAGTTAATCTATGAAAATTTGGGCAAAAATGCATGTTCCAGGAGTTCTGACGACCAACTATCCAACAAGAATATATATTCTAGCCGTATAGTTATCAACAAAATTCTCAAAAAAGGGGTCTCAGGTACAGAAGGTTTAACGGCCAACTATACGGTGGGACTATTTTGGTTCTGTCATATAGTTGCGCCCGTATAGTTGTGATCTAGCATGGAGAAACCCTAAATCTCGTTGCCGCCACAACCATACAGCGCGAGCTACTTATCCCACTCGTATATCTCTTGCCGTATAGTTTGGCGCGACCACTTAATTGGCCCTGGACGGCTAGGGATTCTCCTCCTCCCCATTATTTCTCTCATATTCTCTCTCCAAACCTCTAAAAACCCACCTAGAACTCTTGATTCTTCGTGGATTTCGTTCGTTTAAGTTGGGGAATCAACAAATCAGTATGTTTCTCTCCCTATCCATGCTTTATTTTTAGAATTACATGGTTGAAATCCTCACATTGATTTAGTGGATGAACTCAAGATTATTTGATTTTCCCTTTTGATTTCTCACATTAGGATTAAATTGATCCACATAGAATCATTCGTATATCATGTATAAACTATATGCCTAAGGTTTTATGTTGAAATTATTCAGTACATCAACATGAACAAGCTTGGTAGCATTTATTTTAAGACTAAGCGCCAACATGGCGAGGGCTCGGGGCACCAGGCTGATCTCGACAACAAGGAAGACATGGTTTCATCAAGGAAGGTGATGCCCACATGGTGGGCCGATGATGGCTTTCTCATCGGGCAGGGTTGAGGGTGGACTTCGACCTCATGTGTGCAAATGCAGAGCTATAACTGCTCGCCTACGCGAGCCACTACACTTACTTTGAGATCACCTTTGAGTTCCTCGCCTCCTTCTATGATGACTACAAGGAGAAAGTTAATGCATGCATGGTGAGCTTCACTATAAACCAGCAGATATATCAAATATCTTTCCAGCGATTGTGTGAAGTTGTTGGATTCCCTCAAGAAGGGGAATCAACTGTTACAAATTTGTATAGCATCTCAAGTGGAGAAACTTGGAGGTTATTTCTGTTAACGGTGGTAGGGACTTCTACCAGAAGAAGATGTTCACCATTAAGAACACGACCATCCGCTACTTCGCCTTGTTTCTTGCTAACACTTTATTCGGAGATACCGGCTCTATGGCCAATGCAGACATGGCCATGATCACCACGACACTCTTCCCTAATGCACCACAGAGTCCCACTCCTGCAGCTCTACTCCTTTACACCTTCACCACCGGAGCAACAAAAATAAAGTTGACATTCGCATCGGTGGATTGGTAACCCACCTTGTCCAAGCATTGAATATTCTAATACCTGTTATGCAACCTTTAGATGGCTCCATCCTTATGGATGTCAAATATATAACTGCTTGTGGCTTCCTCGGTGTTTACCGAGCCGACAAGAGGCTTCGAGCATATCAGTTTGGTTATCTTGATGCTTCATAGGATGAGCAGGTGTCGTTTCCTTGTCCATAAGCCTTCTCAATTTCGGAGAAGAACAACTGGATCCTCACCAAGGATCAAGTTGTGCTGATCATGGATGAACTCCAGCTTAACCAAGAAGAAGATGAAGAAGGAGAGCAGGAGTACGACCCTTCTTGGGAAGGATACCAACAACAGCAGGAGGGACCCTGTGACCCATGGCCCAACCAGCAGCAACAGCAGCAGGGGTTTAACAATGTCCCCTATCAAGATTTTCTGCAGCTGAACCAGCGCATTTTGGAGATGGAACAAACTTTTTAGGGAGTGAATGTGGATGTGAGTGCCTTAACTCACAACTTTAGTCACTTCATGACCCACTTCTCCGAATACTATCAGTAGTATCCGTACCCGCCGCCGAATGACGACAACAACTAAGCATGGAAACAACCCAAGTTTGGGGGAGGTTTGAAAACCTCCAAACTTTGCATTCATATTTTTATTTCTTCTTTTGATTTATTTCCTTTTCCAAAAATTGCATGTTTACTTTCAATTTTGCATTCCTAAATCAAAACCACACAAAAATTACTTGTAACTTCTATTGCAAATTTCTTTCTTTGTTTATCTCGTAGATTGCTCAATTTCAGGTGACTTGGCAATAGGGAAATATAGCGGGGTTCAACTCAAGTACGAGAACGAAGAAAGCAAGAGGAGGGATCACATTCCTTTCATCAGCTTTTCTGCAATTCTAAATTGACCCTACAATTATTTACTCACTTACACTTGAGTCACTCCCCACTTAGCTTGTTATCCTATAAATTCTAATCCTCTGTTAGTGTCTCCTTTTAATCTTTGAAATAATGAGAAATGAACTTGGTTAAAATATTTCTGACATTTTTACAACAAGAAAAAGCATCCAAAAGATCACTTGAGTCCATGTTTAGCCCAAAGGATTTGATTTTAGAAACTACTAAACCCCATTGAGCTTAATGTAAATATACTTGACAGCACTCTTGAATGAAATTGTTTGATAAAATGGATGCTTTGAAGTAGTTGAGATTATGCCACTTATTTTTCTAGTAATTAAAGTAAGATATTGCTTTACGTGTGTAATTACAACATTGTCGTACTCCATGGGGAACTATTAACTCCACTATCCAACGAACAATCTAAATGTGGGAAACCACTTTATTTCGGCTATTGAGTTATGTAAGCATCTGTAGATGCAATGCTATGATGGGTAAAATTTTAGTCTCCTCGTGGTTTCATGTTCCAAGTGAAGTTGTAGTACTCCTATGACCCACTATTACTCAATAGTTATCTATTGGCATGGTCACGAGTGCGCAACATATTCCCAGTTAACATGTTAAAAATAGTGGCATGATTTATCTATGAAAGAGCTGAAGTTTTTGAAAGACAAGGAAAGGAAAAAGGTTCTTTGCGAGTTTTTACATGGGAGTAGATGATTTGTTCTTTAATTGAATGTTTTTGGTGCCAAATTGAGTATTCTTAATTGATTAAAGAAACAAGAGAAAAATGTTTTCATCTCTCAACAAAGAGAGAAACCAAAAAAATTGATTCACTTTCCTAGCTAAACATTTGACACTTGCTCGGGCATATGATTTATTTGCTAGCATGATATACGTGGTTAGGAAGTGGACTCAGTGCAATCTTGTGAATACTTGTATGGTCATGTTTAAGATTGTAGGAATTGTGAAGAAAAGAATTTGACACCAATTCGAGCTTGTAAGTTCTTTTATTTCAGTTTTGAATCTCCGCTGTTCTTCCTTATTTTATTGTCACTCGAGGGAGAGCAACATCTAAGCCTCAGTAAGTTGATAGCTGTGAGATTCGATACACTTTTTGATGGTTTTCGTTTGGATTTGATGGTTTTCTAGCTTTACCTAACTCTAATACTTCGTTAGCAAAGAAAACTTGGTTTTTCATGTGTGTTTGAGGTTCTGAACATCAACAGAGGATTTTAACAGCAAAATCACAATATTCAGACGAAAACAAGCAAGTCTCTTTTTGGAAGCAATCGAGGGAGGCATACAGTAGCTTTAACGAGCAACTATACATGGGGAATATTTTCTTCGACCGTATAGTTCCCGCCGTATAGTTGCCACCAACTTTGTCTTATCAAAAGGGACAATTTTCATGAAGGGGTTGAGGGCGAAAACAGAACACATCAGCTGCCGTTCCATCCAGAAGGGAGAAAGAAGAGATCCGGAGAAGAAGAGGAAGACGTTCTTCATCTCGCTCGATGATCTTGGACCTCCTAGACACCACACCCTCATAACCATTACTTGTAATTGAGAGGGAGACATCTCCACCTTGAAAGATTAGGGTTTGAGATTGTTTTCTTCCCATCTTGAATTATGTTGGATTTGTTTCAATTATTATTGTGGATCTCCACGGTAATATCAACAAGAACTCCCTTTATTTAATTATATCGATGAAGCTTTCTTCTCTCATGTGTGAGTAAGTTCCCTTGGGTGTGGGAGGTGTAAGGGATTAGTGAGATGTGATTTTCCTATATAATTTCCATTAGTTTGTGATTGATTTTAATTACTATATTATGTGTGCTTGACTATCTATGGGATGTTTAATGCTTGTTGTCCAATTAAGGGCCTAGACAACATGACACCTTGTTCTACATAGATAAGATCTTGTTTGCTAGCAGACCGGCGACCCCCGAGTGACACGGGGATATCAATGGAAAACTAGTTGAGCTCGAGGAGCAAGAGGAGCCACTGTGCCTATTGCATTAGTCCGATCAAAGGAGGATCGACTTGAAGGATCTTAATCATCTAGTGACTGACCATGGTTTTGGTAACAGACTAGTAGGATTATTGAAGTTTGGATGAAATCTACCAAGATGAGTTCTGGCTAATTATGGTTTGCTCTCCTACTCATATACTTATAAGATTATAATTGTTACACTTATCACTCATCCATCTGGCACAGTCACTATCACCATGAACGGAATCTCCCCGCGCCTATTTTGTCATCTACAAAAAACAACAAACAAATCGTTCTTTACTTTTATGCTTTTTATTTCTGAAGTTTACATTTTAGTTTTATTTAAATACATAACTTTATACTTATTTCAAAACTTGCAGTTAATTAACTCGAAAACCTATGACAAGTTTGAGTATGACAAATATTTCAACCATGGTTCCTTGTGGGATCGATATCTTAACTTCAAAACTAGCTAAAAACGATCTGTGTGCTTACAGTCATCATCCTCCTTGACTCTTTCCCACTCAGCCTCGTTGAGATGGATATGCTGGCGAGCTGATTCACCGTTGTTGGTGGCCTAGAGATTTGTAGGGACGTTCCCGTTGGGATTCATAGGAGAGGCGCCATTGGCGTTGATGTTTGGAGGGTGCCCTTTGTTTGCAACATCAGGGTCCTGCTGATCAGTCCGATTGCCAATGTTGTCCTGGGTGTCATGGGAATTGACAATGACCACACACATGAAGCGATTGGGGAGGTCATTGATCCCGCAGCTTTCTTATCCGGATCTGTAGGCTCCTTCGTTGGATGGTGGTTCACATAGATCGGATATGCACATGTTGTTGCTATTCGAGTCATATGTCAGCTTGGGTGCACCGAGTACGTCGATCAGTTCTATCCACGAGGTATGTGCGATTGCCGGTGGCATCACATGCTTAGGAAGGCAGAGCATGCTGATCTGACCGACCTTGAAGCATAGGCTCCCAAGCTTCATGTCGACTCTGTATCCTACGGATTCAAAGTCCTGGCGAATTGCCGGCGAGTGGATGTTGAAATTAATGGTTCCAAAGAGGAGGTAGTTCTCCGTTGCAGACGAATCGAAGATCATAGTAGATGGGGTCATCACGACTTCAACATCAGCATCCCTAGTTCCCATAGATAACCCTAATTAACAAGAGTTTGACTCGTCAATGCCCATTGTTATGGGATTGGATTTTGGATAAGGAGAGGACGCTGGAGATTATGAAACGGCGAGCAAAAAAGAAACACGGGACATAAGATTTACCCAAGTTTGGTCCCCTAGATGGAAACCTTACTCCTACTTGTCTTCTCTTGATTGATGGCGAACCCGAAGGTTACAAGGGGTGCACAAATGAGATCTGGTGGTGTGTATGCTAGGTTTGTGGATTGTCCTCCTCGCCGTGCCCTCCTGGCCTTTATATGGGGATGTCAGGTATCGGGGGTAGGTAGAGTCATTTACATATTAGGATTTTTCCATTTGAATTTATATCTAAATCTAGACGTGTTCTTCAAGGACTCGCATCCTTGATGGTCTTGGGCCACGAGTCCCTCCTGGGCTTCATCATCATGAGAAGATAATTGTATGGGCTTCTATTGGGCCAAAGCAGATAGAATAACATTGGGAATGCATAGGGCATACCCATGTCAGTTTACCATGACAAGAATTTACCACCACTTACTTTAAGGTTAAAATTATAAACGGATGGTGGGAGTACATTTTATATCAAGGACCTAAAAAGGATAAAATTACATTGAGGACCGTACATTTAGCACATAGGACACTAAAATAATTATGCAAGGAAAGAAGTCGGGTTCGGTTCCTCCAGAGATCAGCTGATCAATCCATACTATTCATACTACTTCCTCTTTCGATTGTTTTCAAAACTTGGTTATATTTGACAACTAAGCGTAAATTAATTTAAATTTTACCATGTACTTTTAGTTTAAAATTTTAGATGGACGGTGGGAGTACATTTTACATCAAGGACCTAAAAAGGGAAACTTATATCAAGGTCCATTAATATCACATGAAGCACAATAAAATTAAGCAAGAAAAATAGTTGGGTCGACTTCTTATCGAGAAATCACCTCATCAAGCCATACTCTTCATACTACTTCACCTTCGATTGTTTTCAAAATATGGACAAATTTGGCGGCATGCAAATTCTTGGATATGGAATTACTAGGAATCCAGCTATAGATAGATGGATCTTCTGTGGCGCATATGTGTGACCATGCGCCATAGAAAAATTTCAGTGGCGCATTTCAAGCAATGTGCCATAGAAAACTTCACTATTCTATGGAGCATATAGGGGAACAATGCGCCACAAAAAATTTGTGGGACCCGACACTAGGCCTGGGCGAGCAAATTTATGTGGTGCATATGTCCATATGCACCACAGAAAGTGAAGAGGGTCCCCACCATATAATTTAGTTGACCAACATTCTGTGGCCCCACCACAGAATTCAGAAAACAACCCCGGTGACCTCCTCCTCTGGCTACATCCTCCTCTGACAAGCCCTTCCCCCTCTGGCGACGTCCTCAGCCCCCACCTCCGTCCTAGCAAAGCCCTCCTCCGGCGACACCCACCTTCGGCCTATCCTAGCCCTCCTCCAGTGACCCCCACCTTCGGCCAGATCTGGTTAGCTTTTTTTAGTAATTTGAAAAACATTGTGACGCATATTGGTAATATGCACCACTGAAATTTTAGATCTAACCCACAGTTTTTTAAATTAAAAAAAATCGGTGGCGCATATAGGAAATATGCGCCACAGAATTTTGAGACTTCTGTGGCACATATTGAAATGCACCACAAAATTATAGCTTAGTGGCATGATAACAGTGGCACCTCCGATGTGCGCCACAGAAGTCGAAAAATGTTCGCCACTAATATGCTTTTTCCTATTAGTGTGGGATCATCGTCGACATAAAGTATGATGTACATATGAGAATGACCTTGGTCGTTCTGCTTGAAATCCAAAAAAAAATCATACCCATGGACAACTAAGCTTAAATTCGTTTAAATTCTACCACTTACTTTTAGGTTAAAACTTTACACAGGCGATGGGAGTACATTTTACACCAAGGACCTAGAAAAGGGAAAAATACATGGAGGTCCATACATCTACCAAAAAGGGCACTAAAAGGTAAAATAACATCAAGGTCCATATACATCTAGCATGAAGCACCATAAAATTAACCAAGGAAAATAGTTGGGTCGGCTCCTTCTCAAGAAAGCACCTCATCATGCCATACTCTTTATACTACTTCCTCTATAATTGTTTTCAAAATATGGCCAAATTTTACACGAGCGGTGGGATTACATTTTACACTAAGGACCTAAAAAAGGGAAAATTAAATCGAGGTCCATACATTTACCACATAGGGCCCTAAAAAGGGAAAATTACATCAAGGTCCATATACATCTAGCACGGGTCAGCTCCTTCTCGAAAAAGCACCTCATCGATCTATGATCTTCATACTACTACCTCTTCGATTGCTTTCAAGGATCAATTTGCCGACATGAAATTCTTGGATATGGGATAATCATCAACATAAAGTATGATGTACATATATCCATGACCATGGTAGTTCGACTCAAAATCCAAAAAATGTCATACTTGTTGACAACTAAGATTAAATTTTTTGATTTTACCACTTACTTTTAGGTTAAAATTTTACATGGGCGACAGGAGTACATTTTAAATCATGGACCTAAAAAGGTAAAGTTGCATCAAGGTCCATACATTTAGCACAAAGGGAACTAAAATTAAGAATGGACAACAGTCGCTTTTGGCTCCTTCTCGAGAGAGAAACAGATCGAGTCGTACTCTTCTTACTACTTCCTAGTCGATTATTTTCAAAATATGGCCAAATATGGCACCATGCAAATTATTGGATATGGGATCATCATCTACATAAAGCGTGATGTCCATATGGCCTTGACCTTGGTCATTCGTCTTGAAATCCAAAAAAAATCATAGTCATTGACAACTAAGCTTAAATCCTTTTAGATTTTACCACTTACTTTTAGGTTCAAATTTTACATATACCGGTTTAGTATATTTTATATCACCAACCTAAGAATGGAAAATTACATCGAGGTCCATTCATCTAGAACGAATCACCATAAAATTAAGCAAGGAAAACAGACGGGTCAGCTACTTCTCGAGAAAGCACCCTCATCGAACCATACTCTTCATGCTACTTCTTCTTTGATTGTTTTCAAAATATTTCCAGATTTGTCGGCATGAAAATTCTTGCATATGGGATCATCATCGACAAAACGTATGATGTGTACATATGGACATGACCTTGGTCGTTCCGCTTCAAATCCAAAAATGTTCATAATCGTTGACAACTAAGCTTAAATTCGTTTAGATTTTACCACTTACTTTTAGGTTAAAATTTGACACGAGCGGTGGGAGTACATTTTTCAACATGGACCAAAATAAGGGAAAATTACATTGATGTCCATACATTTAGCACAAAGGTCCCCATAATTAAGGAAGGAAAGCTGTCAGGTTTGGCTCCTTCTCGAGAGAAGAGCAGATCAAACCGTAATCCTCATGCTACTTCCTCTTCGATTATTTTCAAAATATGGCCAAACTTGGTGCCTTGAAAATTCTTAGATATGGGATCATCATCGACATAAAGTATGATGTACATATGGCCATGACCTTGGTCGTTCGGCTCAAAATCCAAAAATAATCATACTCGTTGACAACTAAGCTTAAATTCTTTTAAATTTTACCATGTACTTTTACATTCAAATTTTACACGGACGATAGGAGCATATTTTACATCAATAACCTAAAAAGGAAAAATTACATCGAGGTGCATAAATTTAGCATGAGGCACCCTCAAATTAAGCAAGGAACAAAATCGGGTCTGGCTCCTTCTCGAGAAAATAATGGTTAATCGAGTCATACTCTTTATACAACTTCCTCTCATTGGCCACTTACTCGTACTTCAAATTTTACCACTTACTCCTAGTTCAAAATTTTCTTTTCATACTACATCAATCTTTCTACCATTTACTCATAGTTCAAATTTTACCTAATATTGACAAATCGACTTAAATTTGTGGATTGTGCAATTTGCATTGTCTAAAAAATGTAGTATACTAATAAAGTTTTGTGAAAAAGTACCATGGAGGGTAATACAAGGTATTGTACTATACCTACTACTATAATAATAGGTAATAATAAAGTTGTGTGATCTTGTGAATAGATGGTGCGAAGAACCCAAGATTTCCATTGGGAAGAGTGGCTTCTAGACCAGATGGAAGTTTGGCACCTATAGGGTACCAACTATTTTAGTTAGTTCAAAGAAATGAACTAGTTTGTCAAAAAGTGATGATATGTGATATGTAGTTCTTTTTTTGTAGTACAATACTACTACCTCCATCCCAAGGCTTAAGTCCTATACTTTTTGAAAAGTCAAACTATGTAATGTTTGACCAAGTTTGTAGAAAAATATATTAATAGTTATACTATGGAATACATATCCTTTGATACATCGTGAAACATATATTAACATGGTATCTATATAATATCATAGTTCTTAATGGTTTTTTCTAGAAATTTGGTCAAACTTTTCATAGCTTGACTTTTCAAAAATATATAGGCCTTAAGCCTTGGGATGGATGGAATACTACTAAAGGGGATAGAGGGTTACCCTCTCTTCCTACCATCCCCTATCTCTATCACATTCCCACACTCACCTCTCAACTTTGAGTCATTAACCCAAGTTGCTACGACGAAAACAATGCCGAGACCTTTGTTTGTGGTGGATCTCGGTCCTCATCAAGCTCTGCTTCAGAGCTGCAGGTGGCTTGTTCGATTCCGATGGCCGCATCACCTTTTCTAAAGCGTCCTTTTCCTTTTGCGTGTGTGTGTATCACACACAAGGTGAGGTGTCTGTTGCCCTTAGGTTTTTGCTCGGCCGCACCAGAACCCTCATTGCCCGCCGAGCGGTCGTCCAAGCATATGGCACCGGTTGCATTGGGCCCGAATTCTCGTGCAGAGGTAGACACATTCTTGCCGTCTGTAGGTTTGACACTCATTCCCATTGTGCCAAATTTAAGAGTGTACGCAGAGAAACACCTATTGGTGGCTCCCCCTTCATCCGAGATTGTTTGTGCTTCTTTAGTGTATGTGGCTAGTTCTTCATTAGTGACGCCATGTTCATCTGCTCAACCCATTGATCCCTGTGTAGCAAGTTCGTGCCCCCACTACAAAGAGGTTATGTTTGGAGGATTGGGTCTTTAACCCAAATCTGACGTGCATCTAGTTAGATTTTGGCAACGTCTACTGCAGGTCCCTTATTGAACTACTTAGTTATATGTCATATTCTTGATAATAGTCTTTTGTGATGTTCTTTATATGTCATATTATTGATAATTATCTCATGTATTGTTCTTCTTAGTGATGATATATTCTTTATGATGATGATGTAGGGTTCTGTTTTGGTACTTAGATGATGCTTTCTACTGTTTTGAGAATTTTTGATGACGCGTTGTGCTGTTTTTGTATTTTTATATGGTGCATTGTGTCTTGTCTCTTCATTGTGTCGTTTCGTCCATTTTGAGATGTGTTCTCCTGTTTACGATTAAATCATATGCCTTCTAACTGTTCAGATTATTTCAATGAACCATCAGTTCAGATTACCTTTTAGATTCTCTCCCATTATACAAAGGGAGTTGAAGCTGTCGAGCAGGAGAGTGGAGGCCTTGACAAGGGAGAGTGCTGCAAGGTCGTTCACTAGTTCTACCAAACCAAGAGGACAACCTAGGTTGGTCGGACAAAATACCACCATGCATCATCCTATGCGCTTCTACATCCATTTAGTCCAGCATGAATTGTATATGCTTATCATCCCGACTTACTTCAAGCCTTACGTGAAGGGATGCCCCTACCCGAAGCTAGTAGTGGTCCAAGCGTTCGAGGAATGTGAGTGGGTTGTCCATGCCAACCGCATCAAAGACCAGATCGTCTTGGACAAAGAGTGGGCTACCTTTGCTGCTTTCTATGAGTTGCAGCAGGTGACTGCCTTATGTTCAAGGTCACTTCAGACGGGTTCAAGATGAAAATCTATGACCGCATCACCTCCTGCCGGAAGGTGTTGATCTGTCCTGAGAACCTCATCTTAATTAAGGGTCTCTTTGGATTGAAGGAATTTTGGAGGAATTCAACCCATAGGATTTTTCCATAAGGAAGCCCTTTGGATGAAAGAAATCATACCTCCAAAATTCCTATGGATTGCAATCCTATAACCCAATTCCATAGGAATTTCTACATCCACTTTTTAAAACTCATTTGCATAGGTTTGAGGCACTTTTCTTGTGTGTTCCGTGTGTTTCAAGCTTGTAGATTTCGTCTGTTTTGTAATCCTCTATTTTTTACATGCGGCCCTGTTAAATTCCTGTGTTTTGAAATCATGTGATCTAAAGAAGCCTAAGTTCTTTTTAAATTTGTCGTTTGATCTTTTGGTGGCTGTTTGTGATGATTAGGCAACAAGCCCTAAGTATATTTAATGTGACTACTACTAGTATTGTACTACTACTAGTACTACTCTACATTTGATAATTCTACAGAGTACTAGTCCTACTAGTATATTTTGCATCTGGCGGTACGAGAAATTGCATACGCCTGATCGCAAAAAAAAAGATTGCAAAAGCCTCCGGGTTGAAGGAGTAAAAAATATTAGTACAAACCTTAGTATATACCTTTGGTGGTTCTTAAAAATATTTACAGCTACATTGGGAGACCTATGTTTTCCTTCCAACTGTGAAAGAGCCTTCATATTGCCCACAGGGTATTTGGATGGACTGACGAGATTGCTCAAAGGGCGGCAACGAGACCCCGAGATTGACATCTTGCTTCCACTATTCACTCTCTTCCTACTAGTACTACCTCTCTCTGCCTTCACAGAAACCATTTTCTTCCACTTCTCGTCCATTGCTTATTTACTTCTTCATCCAGCGATGTCACAAAATAACATGTCTCGTCGGAAGAACATCAAGATGGCAGTGGAGAAACCCATCGGTAGGGGGACCTGCAGACTCGGACTGATAAAGGGGACCAGCAATGGGGCGAGGGCTCCTCGTCACGCATGTATCCGACGAGCGGCTATCATCAGGACCAAGAGTCTGGGTAGGAGTTTGTACTTTCGTTCACTCCTGGGATGTCTGCTGCTACTATTGAACCGTCTTTCTACATCTTCTAGGGAAGGCGGCTTGAGCGTCGAATTTTCCACCCCACCGGTCGATAGCACGACGGATATCTCTGACTTGTATGATGACATCATGCACGCTCTATGCCAAATAAGATGAAATCAATAGCAATAACATCAAAATTCGGCAGAAAAACTTCGAGCTCAACCTGGAGTGTGATCGCATTGTTCAATTTTATATAAATCTATCCGTCGTCCTCCATCTCATTTAATCAACAAAAATAACGGGAGTTCCCCGTGGTGATACACTTTCTTGAATAAAACTCTTACCGGCTAACTCATCAATTTTCTCGTTAATCTCTTTCAGCTCTTTAGGAGCCATCTTGTATGGTTGTTGTGCGATAGGTGTTGTTCCTGGTATCAGATCAATAGTGAATTCTATTTCCCAATCAGGTGGCATTCCTTGTAATTCTACTGGGAATACATCCATAAACTCATCCACTACAAGAATATCTTCCAACCTTACCTCTCTCATGGAATTGAGTTGCAAATCCACCACTATATATATGTGTTTATCTACTTGGTAAACTATTCTTCCTCCACCTGGAGTCTTGATCGAGTCAGTATTGTCCTCACAATTAATTTTCCATGTTCAGTCATCCAATCCATTCCCAGAATTACTGCGATACCTTTCATTGGGATCACATAGAGGTCCACATAATATGGACAACCATAAATGGTAATCACCTATTTTTATAATATGGTTTACTATTACAGTACCCCTGCTATTATGACGGACATTGGGTTTTCTAAAGTTGCCTATCCAACCCAAACTTATCAAGAAATTGCTCAGATATGAATGAAGTAGTTACAACAGTATCAAATAATTTTTTGCTGAGTGGGTAAGTATGCCGAGCATACCAATCACCGCTTGATCCGAATTGTCCACCTCCTCCATGGTTGTGTAGTTTAGCTTTCCAGAAGGTCCGTTCCACTTGCCATTGTTGTTCTGTGCATAATTTCCACCTCTTGCCGGTGGACCACCAGTTCCTCCGGAACTACCCCCTTTCATGGGCCAACCTCCTGCTAGTTTCTTGGGACAATCAGGTTTCACGTGCCCCTGATGATCACATCCATAACATTTAATTACTAGCTTCCGACATTCACTTTTATCATGTCCAGGTAAACCACAATTGTGACAAATAATATCCTCCAAGATGATGGTGCTCCACGGTTGGGATTGTTGTTAGAAGGTCTAATTCTGGGTTTGAAATTCAAATTGCATGTATGATTACTTGCTTGGCCCTTCTTAGTCTCTTCCTTTGTTGTCTTCCTCCTATCCTCTCGGACACCTTTACAATAATCTTTGAAAGTAATGGATGCATGCAGCAATTGTTGGAATGTTTGCTTACTGGCAATCCTCAACCACATTTTCACCATTGGATTCAAGCCACGCATGAACCTCCTCTTCCTCTTTTCTTTAGTACTTGCCCCGTCAGTAGCGTAACGAGATAACTGACTGAACTCTCTAATATACTTTTTGACACTTGAAGTTCCTTGTTGTAACTCCTCGAACTCCCTTTGCTTCAACTCTAAAATGTTGTCTGACACATGGTACTCATGGAATCTCTGCTTGATCTCCTCCCAAGTGTACTCTATGTATGGAGGTTGCATTGCTAGAAGATTATCCCACCGGGATGCTACAGGTCCGGTTAAAACATATGAGGCATACCTTAGCTTTTCTTCATCGCTGCAACCTATGGTCTTCAACTTTCTCTCAGTGTCCATTAACCAATCTTTAGCATCCATGGGCTCTGGTGCAAAAGAAAAATATATTGGCCTTGCATTCTGAAAATCAGAGGGACTCACACCTTGGCCTTCAGGTTCCCTCGGGTTGCCATACCGTCCAAGTAATTCTTCCATAAAAAATTTTTGGGACTCTTGAATCATCTGCATGTATTGCAAGAAATTCTACTCCATGAATGGATTAAGTGATGGTGGTGGTAATGTTTCATGTGTTCCCTATTCCCTGGCATCTTCATCTGCCTTTTCTTTTGCCTCACGCTCCATGCGCTATTGTTTGGACTCGTGTTCTACTCTCGTATCCATGACCTCCCAGTCCTGTTACACACAGCGAATACTCATAATTACACCATGCTCGTGTTTTCTGAGCTCAACTTCATGCACAAAACTAGACACACAATGGAATTCAAAATCCAAATAAAAACCAAATATGCATCATATAATATACATTCCAAGCAACATAGTTGATACATTACCATTACAAGACCATATAATACATCTACTATGGATACATGTGAGCGCTACCTCACTTATTGTCGGGGGAATCACCCCCGGGTAGGCTAACCGGACAGGATACAAAGCGGCACAATCTGCTAGCCGGCTGGGGCAGCCAGACGTAAAAACTCAAAGAAAGATCAGAAAGAAGGCCAGACGAAGACCAAGCTAGCAAACCAGTCAGCCGGATAGAAATCATCCCTGAAGGCACCTAGACGGATAAGGCCAGACAAATCAAGAGCAAGCCGGCAGAACCATCAGCCGGATGAGATGAACAAAGGCAGAAGCGTCGTCGAATGGAGCCAACCACCAGATCAGAACGGATCATCCAGCCAGGGCAACCTAGTCGGCCACTCAAGACAGACAGGGTACAATATGACGTAGAGCATAGTGCGTAGTACACGCAGGACGATGGACAAGACAGAAAGGAGACTCGGACACTCGGCCCATACCGACGACTTTACCGATGACGGTTGTAATAGTGGACAGTAGGTGGTACTGTGCATAACTACCTGCGCGGCAGCCACTGTAGAGTGCGTGGCTCGGCATGGGCTTGACTGTGGGTACACGCCCTCCATGTTGGCCACTGCAGATGACCTAGCCGGCTGGGGACCGGCTGTGGGACACGCCAATCGGCCAGGCCATTGCCCACGCCGCCTAGGCCTATATAAGGGGTGGCTAGGGCAACATTGCAAGGGTTGGTCTCTCATTCTCTACTAGCTAGGACAGATACAGCTCGAGGAGCCCTTGTAGTTCATCATGTTCATCCAGATAGTCAGATCGGCAGGAGTAGGGGTGTTACCTCACCACGAGGGCCCCGAACCTGGGTACTTCTTGTGTCTTCGACGCTTGCTTGTGCCCAATCCCGCCTGCAGACACCGTCTCTCGCTTCCCTGCTCACTCCCGCACCACGATCTAGCCTTCTCAGGCACTGCCATTTCCATAGCAACGACAGTTGGCGCCCACCGTGGGGCCAAGATGGCGGCGACTGGAGTGACATTCCGCACGGGACCCCGCACTTTGTCAGGAGAGCATGTGGCTTCTGGCCTTGTTCTCACGCTGGGCAAATTTGACTGCGTCATCGACAACGCTCGCTGCTTCGCTGGCTCCAGCATTCCGGCAACCGGCTCCGTCCTGCTGTTCGGCGACCTGCCCGTCTACGTCGCCACTTTGCCCGAGGGTTTTCCTCGGGAGATCGTCTCCTTCGCCGAGCCGTTGCCCTCAGCCGGCAGCGTGCTCGTCGCGCCTCATAGCGCGGGGGTGATGATGGCCGGCGCCAATCATGGCCGCCATGTCCCTCTCGAGTGTGACGCCGTCACGGGCGGCCCGTCCACTCCGCTTCGCGAGAAAGGCGTAGTGGATGAGGTCATCGAGGAGCTCCTCGACCCGGTTCACCCCGGGGAAAACCCAGAAGCGGCAATGGCCAAGATCAAGGCGGCGCGAGAGCGTCTGCTTCAGCAAGTTCAGGGCTTGGCATCCACCAAGTACTGGATGGAGAGCAACATCCGCAAGTATCAGCGCGCCAATGGCCTCACCTCGGCTAATCAAGATCCTAGATGGCTAGGCTCCGTGCAGCGTCGCGGAGGGGAGCTGGGAGCCCGTTTCGACCAAGATACGGAGCTGGCCTCCCACACGTACTTCCTACCGCCCGTTTATGAAACCGCAGTCAAGAACTTTCGCGTGGCGTGAGCCGTCACAGAGGACCTACCTCACCTGGAGGGGGAGGAAATGTTGCGCCAGTTCCAGCGGGTACAGCACCTGCTGCGCGTGGCTGACTAGCAGGCCGAGACCGCTCAGATCGCGTTCGTGGCAGGAGCCGGCTCCAGAGGGAACCACCCGGGTGGAAACAGCCGGGGAGGACCTCGCCAGACCGTGTGCTCCATGTCTCCAGGCCAGAAACTCCCGTGCTTCAAGCGTCGCCAGTCTGGCAGCAGCCAACCTTGCGACGACCAAGGCGCCACGATGCGCGCAACCGTATTGACCTCCTCGCGGAGGAGGAAGATGCAACTGGCCCAGTATGCTTCGGGACGTGCATCCGGAAGGAGCTCTTCCCCGACAAGTTCTCCCTGCCGCGGGACACCCCCAAGTATGACAGCAGCATGAAGCCGGAGGATTGGCTGACGGACTACGTCACCGCAGTTGAAATCGCCCATGGCAACAAGCATGTGGTGGCTCGCTACATCCTCCTCATGCTGTCTGGCTCGGCAAGGACTTGGCTCAATAGCCTCGCACCCAATAGCATCAATGTCTGGCCCGATTTCGAGAAGGTCTTCATCCGGAACTTCAACGGCACCTACAAGTGTCCAGGCAGGCCCCACGATCTTTATCTGTGCATCCAGGGAGACCGCAAGTTGGATCGTGCGTACCTCGCCCGTTGGACCGAGCTGCACAACTCCTGCGAAGGGGTGGTGGAGAACCAGGAGATCGGCTTCTTCATCGAGGGATGCTGAGAAGGCACGATATTGCGCCACCGGCTGCTGTGCGATGAGCCCAAGAACATGGTGGAGCTCATGACCGTCGCCGACCAGTGTGCCACTGCGGACGCGGAAATGAAGAAGCCCCTCCGAGTATATGCAGAAGGACGGCCGGTTCCCACCGAGCCGGCTCGAGAGAAGCATGCCGTACAAGGTGGAGATGCCGGATCATCCAGACGGCATGGCAGCGACAACCGCTACCAGGGCAAGTGTTCGGTTGAACAACAAAGCCCGCGCTACCACCAGAGGCAGGTCAATGCGGTGCAAGGCACTTCGGCTGGAAATGACAAGAGGCAGAAGCACGCCTTCACCTTCGAGCAGATGTTTGATGGGCCGTGCAAGTACCATAGAAGTGCCTCCAAGCTGGCTATGCACACCACTCGGCAGTGCAGGTAGACCCGGCAGATCAAGGGGCAGGCTGGCTTCCCTCCTCTCCCCCCGCCTCCCAGCGGACCCCCACCACCGGCTAGGGAAACCAGCAACAACCGCGGGAACGGAGGCTACCCCCAGCAGCACCAGAACTACCACATCTTCGAGGCCAAGCCGATTGACAATCGCGGGCGGAAGCAGCGCACCGCGGAGGTAAACGCTGTCGTTCCCCCAGTCCCCCTGCGCCTCAATTGGTCCGAGACTCCCATCACCTGGAGTCCCTGCTTATCGCTGAAGAGAAGCGCGAGACGATGCGCAATGTTGCCATGCTGCAGCAAGAGGTGCCGGCTGGCTTAAAGCCTGCTGGGGACATGGCGTTCCAGCCGTCCAAGGACACCAGGCAGATCCCGCTCGACCTGGCTGACCCCTCCACGTGCGTCACCATTGGTGCCGGCTTGGACAACAAATAGGAAAGCACGCTGGTCGACTTCCTCCGTGAGAATCGGGACATCTTCGCATGGTCTCCCAAAGACATGTCAGGTTTGCTGAGGGAGTTCGCCGAGCACTCGCTTCATGTGCTTCCTAACGCCAAGACGGTCAAGCAGCCCCTCCATCGCTTCGCGGAGGACAAGAGGAAGATCATCGGTGACGAGATTGTCCGGCTACTTGCGGCAGGCTTCATCATGGAAGTGTACCACCCAGAATGGATGGCCAACCCAGTCCTGGTGTTGAAGAAGAACAAGACTTGGTGTATGGGTATCGACTACACGAGCTCGAACAAGGCCTGTCCGAAAGACCATTTCGCCCTGCCCCGTATTGATCAAGTGATTAACTCTACGGCCAGCGACGATCCGCTCTCCTTTCTTGATTGTTATTCCGGCTATAATCAGATCCGGCTGATCAATTGAAAACGACGTTTATCACCCCATGTGGGGCTTAATGCTATATAACCATGCCATTCGGCCTGAAGAATGTAGGTGCTACCTATCAGCGTTGCATGCAGAAATGTTTGCACTTGCAGATCGGCTGGAATGTGCACGCGTACGTGGACGACGTCGTCATCAAGATGAAGGAGAACCAGACCCTACTGGAGGACCTTTGCGAGACGTTCGCGAATCTTTGCCGGTACCAGATGAAGCTGAACCCGGAGAAGTGCGTGTTCGGCGTGCCAGCCGGATAGCTCCTTGGATTCCTCGTGTCGAGCCGAGGAATCGAGGCCAATCCGGAGAAGATCGCGGCCATCGAGAGGATGCAGCCGCCCAAGAGCCTGCTCGGTGTCCAGAAGGTCACCGGCTGCTTGGCTTCCCTCAGCCGATTCATGAGCCGACTTTGGGAGAAGGCCCTGCCACTATACCAGCTGATGAAGAAGACGGACAAGTTTAGCTAGACCGCACAGGTGGATTCCGCATTCCACGACCTCAAGAGCATGCTATCCATAGCACCGGTTCTCTCCACGCCGGCTGACAAGGAGCCGATGCTGTTCTACATAGCCGCCACCAATCGGGTCCTCAGCGTCGTCCTGTCGGTGGAGCGTCACGAGGAAGGCAAGGCCCAGCCGGTTCAGCGACCAGTCTACTAACTCAGTGAGGTGCTCTCCCTATCGAAGTAGAACTACCCCCACTACCAGAAGATGTGCTACGGCGCGTACCTGGCTTGCAAGAAGCTCAAGCACTACTTCTAGGAGCACCCGCTCACCGTGGTGTCCACTGCGCCATTGGGCGAAATCTTCGGCAACAAGGACGCCACGGGCTGGGTGGCCAAGTGGGCCATTGAGCAGGCCGCTTATTGCATTTTGTACGAGGCCCGGATCACCATCAAATCTCAGGAGATGGCAGACATCTTCGTCTACTAGGCGGAAAACCAGTACCTACCGCCGGTTCCAGATTCCTACTACGGGAAGCTGCATTTCGATGGCTCGAAGATGCATGGGGGCTTGGGAGCCGGCATCATGCTCACCTCGTACAAGGGAGACCGGCTGGAGTACATGTTGCAGATCCACTTCACTGCGTCGAATAATGTCGCTGAGTACGAGGATCTCGCGCATGGTATCCGGATCAAAAAAGACATCGGCATCCGTCGGATCCTTTGCTTCTGCGATTCGGATCTGGTGGTGCAGCAAGTATCCGGCGAGTGGGACGCTTGGGACGCCAACATGGCCCTTTACCGGTTACATGTATAGTTGCTCAGCTCTGGCTTCGAGGGATGCGAATTCCATCACATTCCTCGTGCGAACAACGAGGCGGCCGACACGCTCACGCGAGTCGGATCCACCAGAGCGGCCATCCCGCCCGGAGTATCCTTGGAGCACCTCCGAAAGCCCAGCATCACCCCCTCTCTGGAATCCGAGTCCATCATCTGGGTAGCAGACCCGGGGGCTGCCGGCTCGAAAGATCTAGGCCCCGCTGTTGTGCCCTCCGGCTCGAAAGACCCAGGAGCTACCTCCTCCTCAGGCAGGCTGTCATCGAGCAAGGCAAAAGGCCCAGGGGCCACCGACTCGGGTATCCCACCCGGCCGACCCCCGGAAGAGCTCCAGATCTTACCGGCTAGCACCTTCACCATCCGGGAAGTGTCATCCTGGTCCCAGCCCTTCATGAACAACCTCCTCAACGACGAGCTCCCAGATGACCAGGTGGAGGCAAGGCAAATTCGGCGCCGTGCGCACACGTACACCATCACCAACAAAGAACTGTACAAGCGCAGCGCCGCAGGCGTCTTCCAGCGGTGTGTCGATGCGGATGTCGGTTACCGGCTGCTGAAGGAAATCCATCATGGAGAATGCAGTCACCACGCCTCATCTCACATCCTGGTGTCGAAGGCGATGCGCCACGGATTCTACTGGCCCACCGCCTGGGAGGATACGCACCAGCTGGTTCACACGTGCAATGGTTGCCAGCGGTTCGGCCGTCTAAGGCACATGCCGAATTCCGCACTCAAGACCATACCGATCACGTGGCCCTTCGCGGTTTGGGGGTTTGACATGGTCGGCCCCTTCAAGCGAGCTCGACCCGGCATGGCCCACCTGCTGGTGGCGGTGGACAAGTTCACTAAGGGGATTTTGGCGAAGCCTATTCAGAAGCTGGATGGTGCCACCATCGTCACATTCTTCCGCGACATCATCATCTGGTTCGGCTACCCCCATAGCATCATCATCGACAACGGCACGAACTTCGCCAAGGGGGCCTTCGCCTGGTTCTGCCACAACAAGGGGATCCTGCTGGACCTCACGTCCGTTGCGCACCCACAGTGCAACGGGCAGGTGGAAAGAGCCAATGGCTTGGTGCTAGTCGGAATCAAGCCCCGGCTGATCAAGCCACTAGAACGATCACCCGGCAGCTGGATCGAGGAATTCCTGGTTGTGCTGTGGAGCCTCCGCACCACTCCAAATAGGTCAACCATCTTCACCCCGTTCTTCCTCACCTACGGCTCGAAAGCAGTCCTCGTGGCAGACATCGAATTTGACTCACCCTGCAAGCTCCTTTACACGGAGAAGGAGAACCAGGAGGCGATGGAGGATAGTGTATACCTCCTCGAAGAGGCCAGGGAGATGGCTTTGTCCAGGGCGGCCATCTACTAGCAAGGGATGCGACGGTATCACTCCAACCTCATCCGGCCCGTCACGTTCCGGGAGGGCGACCTGGTGCTCCGGATGATACAGGAGACGAAGGGCATGCACAAGTTGTCCCCCCCATGGGAGGGACCCTTCATCATTATTAAGGCGCTACACAACAACTCCTACTACCTCATCGACGCGCGGCAGCCGCGCAAGAACAAGATGGACAAGTCGGATGAGGAGACGGAGCGGCCGTGGAATGCACCTGCTCCGACCGTTTTACACTTAGTCGCAAAAATCAATGAATGTATCCAGAACCCTAAATGAATGAAAGATATGGAACCCCGACTGATGCTCGGGGGCTCCTTGTCAGACATTCCATTGTTATTTGTTTTCGATTAAACCATGCGACGTTTTTCCGGCTTCTGTCGACCCCCAACCATGGGGGCTCACCGGTTGGCCCGCCCTGCCAATTCTGTAAACCGACTGAGTACTGTGCGACAATGCCAGAGGCCCACTCTACGTCTCAGCTATAGACCGTAACCCGGCTATCCGGCTAGCAAGAGCTAAAGTCTGAGGGCATCCCACATGAAAAAGGTGAAAGATGCGCTAGATCGGACATTCCGGCCATGTGCCCAGTTGGTATTTTCCGGCTACTTAGCCTCTAGTACCATGCGGAAATGTATTGTCAGGACCCTTCGGTTCTGGCTCCAGACCGCAACCCGGCTTTCTGGCAAGGTGCAGCATAAACAACATTGCGCACGAGAAAGTGACTAAGTGTTTAGAAAAGCACGAGCTAGTTTTTGAAAAAGAGAAATTCTGGTCAGACAGTAAAGTTAGCGTATAACATGACAACATATTGATAAGAAATCATTTTTGTATGTTTATTTTTGCGCAAATCTCATCGAGCCGAAAATCAAAGACGGAAGATTTGAAGCACCTACCTGCGGTAGCCACTCCGAATATTAGGGGCTACACTCAGTGGGTGCGCTGGCGCGCCCCCACTGGAAGAGCGCGGCGTCCGGATCAAGGGTGCACCATCCGGAGAGAGAAATTCGGAGTCAGGTAGAAATCAAGGCAGCAAGACCCTTTATAGCAAAGGCAAAGACGGACAAGGAAAGAAACAAAGAGAGAAATATAGAAAGATGGAAAGAGAAAAGAAGGAGATATGGAAAGTAATAGAGAAAGGTCCAAAGCGCGGCCAGATATGTATAGCCGGCTAAGCAAGTGGAACACGGAAGGACAAGGTGAAAGGGCAAGGTGAACAAGTCGGCAGATCGTCGCCAGGTCAGAAGAAGTAGAGAACGCAAGTGAAGAGGCTCGCAAAAAAGCGCAAGACAAAAGAAAGATAATAGCGGCTGCAGCTGACAACTCGGATAAGTTAGTTAGACAAGGCATAAACATAATGGGTGCACGAAGGAAAAATCCAACCATACGGTTAATTAAACGATGGGGGATAAAGCCCCGGCAGATCCAAGTTTTCACGCAGAAGTACCAGAAACAAAAACTACCTACAATTACGCATAGCCGGCAATCGTGATAGTGGTGGAGCAGAGTCCGGGGTTGGCCTGGCGCATGACAGGAAGGTCCACGCTGGCCCGCAAGCCGTCCACTAGCTTGTCAAGCCGGGCGTCCTTGTACTAGGAGAGCATGAGGTCCAAAGCTATCTCGAAGCCGGTGCGAGCCGCCAGGTCGCGCAGCCGGTCGATGGCGTTTGGCGCGCCTCCCAGCTTGATGGCCAAGGCGCCCATGATCTCCGGCAGGAGATCCCCAGGGAAGATGAGGTCATGGACGGAGGCGCCGGCCTTGCAGAGATTGGCGGCATCCTGCCCAAGTTGCGCCACCAAGTCCCGGACGGCGGACTTCTCACCCGGCACCACATGTTGCACCTGTTCGTAGGCAAGGGCATCCACTTGGGGGTAGAAGCCTTGTGATCAGAGGGGGACAAGTCAAAAGAGTAATCCGGCAAAACGCAGTCGGACGGAATGGAATGGAAAAAGGGCAGAGAACTTACCCTTGCCAACGTGGTCGATATTCATCAGCTCGTCATCCAGGAACTCGAAGTGCTCCTTCAGCAAGGTGGCTTCCTTATCCAGAAGGTTGAACGCAGTGTCCCGGCTGGCGAGGGCGTCATCCCGCTCCTTGAGGGTGGCCTCTAGCTGGTTTACCCGAGAGTGCCATTCCTTGTTCTGCAGCCGAAGAGCGGAGTTGTCCCGGCTGAGGCGCCTGTTAGAGCACTTCATCCGGTCAATCTCGCGATGGCCGCAGATGAAAATGGCTGCGACAAAGAAGAAAAAAGAAGTGAGAATGTAGCGGAAGTAAAAAGCAGGTTAGAAAAAAGCAAGCTGTCCCCTCGGAGATGGGACACTTACTCCTCGCGGTCCCCCGCGCCGTTGCCAGCTGCGATGCGGCAGACTGGTTGGCGCTGGCCAGCGTCACTTGAATCTGCCAGCATTCCTTGAGTTCAGCCTCGAGGTTCACCTTGAGGGCTTGCAGCGAAGACCCTGCCTCGGCAGAAAGCGGTGCCAAGGGCCCGGCTAGGGCGGTAGGGGCATCGCGGCCGGACGCCTGCCACTGCACCGTTGCCTCCTCCTCGGAGCCGATGTCCTCCACCACCACCGTCTCTTTGCTGACGTGCGAGACTCCCCATCGGCTGATGAGCCCCCACCCGGGCTGGGAGCCGCGTCCGGCTGACTCACCGTGCACTCGGGCACGGTGGGAGTCGGCTAGACCGCGACCGCCGGCTCTGGAGGGGGCATGGTCTCAGTCATGGGGGGCGCCACAGCCGTCGAGGGAGCATCCGGCTGGGGCGGAGGGTCGCAAGGCGGGGAGGCGGAAGAAGCGCTGCGAGCCAGGGTCGCAGCGAAGGAAAGAAGGGAACTGCGAAAGGAAAATAAGGTCAATAAAAGAGCAAAAGCAGATGCGAGAAAAGGCAAGAGCAAGAAGGGGCAAATGCAAGAAAAACCTACCCTTGCACCACGGGTGCAGATCTCTTCCGGCCACCAGTGGTCCGTCCGGGGCATGGAGGAACCCCCCACCCGGCTACACTTCGCAACCGGATCTTCGGTGGCGGTGGTGCCGCTCGAGGGCCCCTCGCCGGCGCGCTTCCATGCTGGCTCAGGTGGCATGGTGTCGTCGCTCTCCTCTGGCGCGGGGCCGTGCGGGTCCTCCACCTCCTCATCAGTCCGGCTGGGGAAGAAGCCCTCCTTGCCATATTAGCCCTCGCTTCCGGTCCGGCGTGGGCACGTCTCAGAGAGGTCGGCGGTGAAGACCTGGAGGGGCTCCTCACCCTCTTCCCGGATGAAGCAAGGGAAAGTTTTCGAAAGAGGAAACGAGTAAGAGATGGATCAAGCGGTGATGCCGGGCAAAGCAAGAATGACAGAAAATCAAGAAAAGAGGGCAAGTCACACTTACCCGGGGGGCACGATTCTCGCACGTGTAAGGAGCCATACCAAAGCGCCAGTCGGCCTTGATCTTCTCCTTGTTAATCATCCACACCCATTCGTAAAGGTTAGCGAAGGAGGGATCGCGACGGGAGATCCGCGTCGGGTCGAGGCGCCCAGAGTAGTAGCACATCTTGTGTGCTCGCTGCTGGAGGGGCATCATCAGCCGGCTAGCCCAGCTCAGCGTCACGTCAACGCCGGTTAGGCCGGCTGTGACCAGCGACCTCATCCGCTGTAGTAGCGCGTCCGACTCTGGCTTCGAGCCGAAGATCTTCTCCTCCTAGTGCACCCATCTGGACTCCGTGTCTTGGAAGACAGGAAGGTTGAGGCGGTCGTCGGACCCAAAGTTCCATATGTAAAAGCACGTCTGCTGCCACAGTTTGACTGTGTCATGCCATTTGAACTTGGGGTAGCCGGTCTGGGAGCAGGAGTAGATGGAGGCGCCGCCACAGGTCACGAGCGGCCCCTTGGCATACTGGACTTGCGGCCGGATAAGGAAGAGCCAGCAGAAGAGCCCGAGATCCGGCTAGATTCCGAGGTAGCATTCGCAAAATGCTACGAAACGGGCCAGAATGCCGATTGCATTCGGGCTGAGATGGTGGAGGCGGAGATCAAAGTGGGCGAGGAAAGAAAGGAAAAAGGCTCTGGCCGAAAAGGCCAGGCCGCGCACCAGATGTGCAAGAAAAATGACGCGCTCGCCGGTCTGCGGAGCCAGTGAGACTTCGCCAGCCGGGGCGAGGCGCACCCCAACCTCGCCGGCGATCAGCAGGAGGCGCGACCGACGGTACTTTTGGACCTACGCCTCCATGAAAGAGGTGCCGCACCAGGCGCCACGGCTTTTAGCCATGCTGACGGTGGCGGCGCGCGGCGGAGAAGAGGGAAGAGGCGGAGAAGGCGAAGGGAGAGCGGTGGAGGAGTAACAGTGACCCATCACTTCGGCAGGAAACATGCAGGCGGCACAGGCGGAGCGAAGGCGACGCGAACTCGTCGGCGGCACCAAGATGGAGCAGCGGCAGGAAAACGGGTAGGCGAAGCGTCGACGACGAGCGAAGGGGTAAAATGACATGTGGGGGACGACGGGGGCGCCGCGGATGCTACTTAAAGGGGATGGGGAGGCAAACCGCCGACTCGCCACATGGCACGCCCCCACAGCCCCAGCCACGATCGAATCGATTTTGCCGGCGCGCAATGCGCAGAAGATCCCGAGCGCGGGAGGCGAGGTGCTGACAGCAGTTCCCGAGGCGACACGCGACGCGACCCTTCGACAGACATCTCCACGATCATCATGGCACCATGGCTGACGTTAGTGATGATGCAGCCGGGCAGTTAAACCACCAAATTTTAGTCGGGAAAAATTCAAATTAGCTTTTTGAGCCTGCGCACATTTCGCCTAAGTGTGGAATCTACGCGCGCTCGGGGGCTAGTGTTGGGGGGATCACCCCCGGGTAGGCTAACCGGACAAGATACAAATCGGCACAATCTGCTAGCCAGCTGGGGCAGCCGGACATAAAAACTCAAAGACAGATCAGAAAGAAGGCCAGAGAAAGACCAAGCTAGCAAACCAGTCAGCCAGATAGAAATCATCCCCAAAGGCACCTAGCCGGATAAGGCCAGACAGATCAAGAGCAAGCCGGCAGAACCATCAGCCAGATGAGATGACCGAAGGCAGAAGTGTATCCGGATGGAGCCAACCACCCGGTCAGGACGGATCAGCCGGCCAGGACAACCTAGCCGGACACTCAAGACATGTAGGGTACAAGATGACGTAGATCATAGTGCGCAGTACACGCAGGACGATGGACAAGACAGAAAGGAGACTTAGTCACTCGTCCCATACCGACGACTTTACCGATGACGGTTGTAACAGTGGACAGTAGGTGGTACTGTGCATAACTACCCGCACGGCAGCCACTGTAGACTGCGTGGCTCGGCATGGGCTTGACTATGGGTACACGCCCTCCATGTCGGCCATTGTAGATGACCTAGCTAGCTGGGGCCCGCCTATGGGACCCGCCAGTCGGCTAGGCCGTTGCCCATGCGGCCTCGGCCTATATAAGGGGCAGCTAGGGCAACATTTCAAGGGTTGGTCTCTCATTCTCTACTAGCTAGGACAGATACAGCTCGAGGAACCCTTGTACTTCATCGTGTTCATCCAGATACTCACATCGGCAGGAGTAGGGGTGTTACCTCACCACGAGGGACCTAAACCTGGGTACTTCTTGTGCCTCAGACGCATGCTTGTGCCCAATCCCTCCCGCGGATGCTGTCGCTCGCTTCCTTGCTCGCTCTCGCACCACGATCTAGCCTGCTCAGGCACTGTCGTTTCCATAACAACGACACTTATTTAAATACAACAACCTCTTAAGCACTACAATACGCAATACCAAGCTACTACTACCATAACCTCTTCCATCCCGAGTGATTAAGATCCTCAATATCCATGACACTCGGTGTACATGCCTAGGATGAAACCATGCTGACGTGAAGTTCGACACACAGTCTATGGAACAAATGGCCTCCTAGATGGGATGTACTCGGTGTCTAAAGTATCGGGACTTGATTCATCGCTTAGCCTAAGTGCATCTACTCCCTCCAGCTCATAATAAACATCCTCAAAAATAATCTCTTTGTTCACTTCCTCATGCGTCTCCCATGCCCAACCTCCAGAGTAGTCAACGGAAAACTCAGATTCTGACGCTCCCCGGGTACTCTGCTGGGTACGATAGTCATTAACCATCACAAGATAATGAACTCTGTTGGCTATGATAGTTCTCTAGGTAGTATAATGTATAGGTGACTCATACACCAAGTCCCCAGCTTCTTCTAGTTTTGACTCACCATCTACAATTATTGTGTCCCTCCTATAAGAAATATAGGACCTAACCCCATCCAGCTAGACTGCCCGGCATCCCTTTCGGAATCATCTATTAGCATAGGATTTCCACTAGATCAAACATGTGAGTCAAATCTCCACCCATCAGTGTTCTCAATGGGAATCTCTAAATTAGTCGATCCCCATGAACTCTGTGGTACTAGGTAAATTGTTCCTATGTCAGGATCATGGGTAGAATCTGGTGCGGGTGAATAAGGATCGGGTGTAAATGATGTTGGGTCTATGGGAATATCTTTTGTTGTTGAACTAGTTAAACAAACATGCTTCCTTTTCTAGTTGTGCTACCAACACCTCCCTCCTTTGAGGATCAATGAGGTCCTCTAGCATACTATCCACTAATTCAACATTATATTCGGCCAACTGATTTCGACTCTCTCAAAATGGCATGACTAGACTCAACCCAAGCTACTTGGGTAGGTGAAGACTAACATGGTACTTCGCTATCATGTGCCCATCATAATACGTAAAGCTCTTCACTGGGATATTGGTCTCACACCCGAAAACTGTCAAAAGCTATTGGAGTTGTTCAGTCAATGTCCCCTGATAATCATCGAGTCATTCCTCCTTCCCTATAGTCTGTTTAGGAAACTTCGGTGCCATCCTAGCTATATACAAAATAGTTATAATTAGTAATGATGCATCATAATAAATAATTATCGCACTATAAGATACAATGAAATATTCCCAAGTGAATATCCATCATAATTTTACAGAACTCTTTACTGTTTCTCCTATAGTCCTATAGGTATATCCCGTTACTAGGTTTCCAACCAAAGGTCAAAGCAATAGATTTGGTACCAGCTGCACTGACCCAGCATACCACTACATGTTCTAGTATGCAAGTCATTAACATAACAATCATGGAACACCGTTCCACAAATATCATGTCCCTCAGAGTGGTACAACAGACAAATTGCGGGTGCACATTACATACACACATATTATTACAATACCAAAACATCAGGTTTAATGATTTCCTCGAATTTAAATCCAAGGAACAACTTTCTCCAAGTGTTCCAACAGAAGTACGAAAAGATCCAAACTAATTAACATAATGTGATCTCAACAACTTATTATATAAAATTTTGTGTTGCTCGGCCAAATCAAGTACTAAGTACTACTATAGAAACTACTCTGACTCATTGCCTTCAGCTCCATTGCGGATCTTGTAATCCACTAATTCAACTCCTCCTAACAGGTCTGGCTCCTCATAGAACATGTCATCTTGGCACTCTATAGCATGCATCAGAGTATCTTCCTGGTCTTCAGATTCTAAGCAGGGGATCAATAGAATATGTGAGTAATAGTGTTACCCAGCAAGTTCAGTATATGAAAAGTGGAAAGTCTGATGCACTATCTACCACCTCAGACTATAAGTCTTTGGTTCTATGCCCACCTAAGATTCCTTTTCTTATCAAAACTATGCCCATCAACACTACTACGAAAAGGGCTATAGGTAATCCGCACATCCGTGGCTCACGTGGTTGGAGTGCCCCACTGGTAAAACAGATGTGGTGCACTCCAGGATGTGCCATACTGCTAACTAGAGCAACCGTGGCGCACATGGGGGCAGTGCGCCACGGATATGTGTGGGCCAAGGCCCTGCCGGCCACATGCCACATACCCGTAGCGCACATGGGGGAAGTGTGTTATGGTTTTGAGGGGTAGTCGTGGCGTAGATGTGGCCCATGAGCTACGCCTAACCGTAGGCCCCTCTGCTATCTAAATGGCCAAAGACATCCGTGGCGCACCACCTGCATGTGCGCCAGGTTGTGGTTAAGTTCTGTGGCGCACTAAGTCCATGTGCTCCACGGATGTTCTGTACACCTTTTGGCAGCCCCCTTTTTGCACATGTGAAGATCCACTACCACACCGCCACTTCACTTTCCCCTCCTTCCTCCTTGGATCTAGTCGTGATCCTCCTCCTTCCCACCACAATTTATCCACTCTTTCACCATTTTTAGCATGTAGAACTTACCTTGGATGCTATATAGATAATAGAGGAATCTCTCATTCCGGGCACGCCATCCTCTCGGTCTCGCACCTATCCTTCCATCTTCTTGATCGGTCTCTCATCTCTGTAAGTTGTCCATGTAAGGATGTGTTCATGTTAATATGGATGATATGCTCATATGTATGGAGAGGATCGATGCTCATGTGTGTATGAAGAGGATGATGTGTTCATGTGTATGGATCGGTCCCTCTCTCTTGTGTTTGTGTGTGAATGAGTTGCCATTGTTTTGCCAAAATGTTGATTCATTTCCGTTTTGTCAAGACTTTGTCATTTCTCAAAAGTCCTAATTTTAGGATAGGTCATGCCAAAATTTTCTATCAACCATTGCATGCATGCATTGATTATGTGGTTCTAATTAACTTCTAATTCTACTGTGTAAACCGCGCAGGCAACCATGGTATGCATAATGAGCAAAGGCATTGTGGCTAGATTTTTTAAATGCGTGACGACCGGCATGATATGAAATAACATGATGGAGATAAGACGTCCGTGCAGAATATGCAAACTCAACTGGTTGATCGACCCAGATTCTGGGCATCTGCAGGCGCACCTGCTCCGCCATGGTTTCATGGATGGATACACTCATTGGATAAGAAATGATGAAGACGATAGGGACGTAAATGGGGAGGCGGGAAATTTGGAAGGCAGGCAACATGATGATGATCACGGCGAGGATGGGAGAGATGAAGAAGAGTCTCCTGTAGATGGTGAAGGTGCGGAAGAAGACCAGGATGATTATGATCTAGATGCCGGAGGAGCAGACGACGATGGAACAACGTCAGGATGGGTACGAGACCCTTATGTGCTAGAACTGCTTCTCAAGCAGACGAGTAACACCAGGGCTGCCGCTATAGAGAAATCCAAGCTTGCTCAACTTGAGAAAGACACGGTTACTCCATTGTATGAAGGATGTAGGCCCGATGGTACCCGGTTGAATGTAACGCTCAAAGATATGGAGATGAAGGTAAAATACAAATTGACCAACGCAAGCTTCGATGATATGATGGCATTCTAGCATGATCGCCTCCCCAGGGGAACACGTTTCCAACTAGTATCAAGGACGCCAAGAAAATAATTTGTCCTCTCGATCTACCGCATGTTAGATACCATGTCTACATCAACGATTGCATCATTTATCGGAGCGAGGACGCGAAGAAAACCACATACCCGGTGTGCAGCGTGAGTTGATACAAGAAAGGGAAGAAAGCTCCTCGAAAAGTGGTTTGGTACTTTCCTATCACCCCACGTCTACAGCGCTATTTCGCGGACCCTAAGGAAGCAAAGCTCATGCGATGGCATGCGGAAAGGAAGAAGCCAGGAGATGACGATGACCCCGAAAAGCACGAGCTGCTGACACACCCTTCAGATGCTAGCCAGTGGAAAGCATTGGACCTCGAATTCCCAAAATTCGGTGGAGATTCGAGGAACATAAGGATTGATGCGAGCACCAATGGACTCAATTCGTTTGGTAGACAGAGCAGCAGGCACATCACTTGGACCGTGTTTGTATGTATGTACAACATCCCTCCATGGTTGTGCATGAAGAAGAAGTACAGACAAATGCATATGCTAATTCAAGGGTCGAAATAACCTGGTACTGACATCAATCTATATCTTGATCTATTGAAAGAGGAGCTAGCCACGTTATGGTAATCTAGAGCCAATATGTATGAAGCTATCGCACAAGACTATTTCACTATGAGAGCTACGTTGGTCACTACGGTGCAAGACTATCCAGGTTGCGCGTATATCTCGGGGCAGGTTCTCCAAAGATTTTCCTCATGCGTTAGGTGCATGGATAACACAAGCTATCTCTAACTAGAGAAATATCCAGGGTCTTCGAAAACCGTATTCATAGCACGTCGGACGTGGCTCGGCAAGAATAATCCATGGAGAAAACATGGAGATCTGTTTGATGGAAAATCTGAGACCCGAGGAATCCAAGTGCAGGGGAGCAGCAAAGAAGTGGAAGAATTGCTAAAAAACTGGAAAGAATGTAAGCCTGGAAAGAAGCGAAAGTGGAAGCAAGACAAGCCCATTGTTGAAGGTATGAAAAACAAGATCTGTTTTCTAGGAGTTGCCATACTGGACGTTTCTCCGCACGCCTCATAGCCTTGACATCATGCATATCACGAAGAACGTGTGTGAGAGTCTGGTCTCCACCCTAATCAACATGCCAGATAGGACAAAAGATGGTACGAAAGCAAGGCACGACCTAATATTCATGGGCATCCAGAAGGAGCTTCATGGAGGACACACTACTCCTGATGATCAGGAAGATGATGATGATCGTGAGTCGGAGGCGACACAAGTTCATCGGAAGGGTAAAAATGTCAAGAAGAATGAATATTACTGCCCTCCTTCTTGCTTCACTCTAAGCCAGGATGAGATCAAACAGTTTTTTAAGTGATTTCTAGGAGTCAAATTTCCTTACGACTATGCGGGCAAGATAAGTAGATATCTAGACGAGGCGAAGCAGAGGTTCTGTGGCATGAATTCTCGCGACTGTGCCATGCGAATGATGCAGGTAGTTCCGGTTGCACTAAGAGGGATAATGGACGAGCATGTCTGTGAAACTTTGTTTGGGATCTTCAAGTTTTTCGACGTCATCTCTCAAAAGTCGATTGGCGTGAATCAGCTCGGGAGGCTACAGGAGGATCTCGTGGTGATACTATGCGAGCTCGAGGTTTACTTCCCGCCTGCATTCTTTGACATTATGGTGCATCTGCTGGTCCATGTCATGTAGGACATCATCCAACTCGTGCCGATGTTCCTCCACAGTATGATGGCGTTCGAAAGGATGAACAGACACATCAAAGGATACGTTCGCGATAGGTCCCGTCCAGATGAAAGCATATCCAAGGGCTTTCTGGCCAAAGAGTGCATCTCTTTCTGCATGAATTATCTAGACATCGAGAACCCTATCGGTCTTCCCGTCAATAGGCACCTTGGCAATCTCGACAGATCTACCACTGCTAGCCCTTCATAGATGATATAGATACCAAACGCGGACCACTCAGGGGTTCCACCCATGTACTGAGTCCTCTCAAGGAATCTCAGTGTCACGATATCATTATCCGTTGACATACGAAAGGAAGAAGATCAAACAGACTTCTCTGTCCCATTTTATATCCCATGGTTAATGCATATTATACGGCACTAGAATAACTCATGTCATAGGTTATTAATCGCTATAGGATGTACTCAACTGCACAAATGGAACCCAAGATTCCATTGTTGGCAATAATAATTTAGCATCACTTAGGTGATAAACAACATTTATATTATTGTGAAAGTATTCTTTTCTGACTCCCTTTTGAACATATGTTATAACACAAAAATTTGCAAATACTTTGCGAAAACACATCAAAGTACATGAAGAAGTGATGAACGTGCCTTGTGACTGCAAGGTAGTGAAGTATGATGCTTCCACTTGACCCTGAGCTTTTGTTTCTACAAAAAACCATTATTGCCCAGTAAGGACAATTTTTACCAAAGCAATAATTAATTATTCGTAATAATGTCAAGCAATAATTTATTTAATTCCAAACCATTATTTAAATGTTTTATTTATAAAATTAATTGTCGCATACCGCCAATGCGGACATCGAGTATGCTAGGAACCCTCTATTTGTTCGGTAGTGGGAACGAAGGCGTTTCGACCTCAACGTACACGTAGGAACATGCTGATACGAGCACACAACACAGAGCACACATAGACATTTTTTACCTAGGTTTGAGCCGCCCTTTCGCTAACAATCCTACATCCTAATTTGGTCGATTATCTCGTGTAGATCATGGTACAAGATGATTATCTCTCTGGTGCCGGGGAGACGCTTTCTACTTAGCTTCTACACTTTACGGGCATCCTATTTCTTTATCCTCTCACTCTCTCTATCTCCTTTCTTCCTTCTCTCCGTCGTGGAGAAGGAAGTATCCTCTCACTATCGGTTCTACTCAAGCTCTCTTCTCCAAACTCTCTACTGGCCCAACGCTCTTCTACTAGCCAAAGAACCATTCCTACTGTCCAAAGAGCTTCCGACTGGCCGAAGATCTCCCTCCCTCCCAATGGCCAAGTGCCTCATTTTATACTCAAAGGGGTCACCACAAAGTCCAGCGTGGAGCACCTCCAAGGGCATTCCCGGGCGCAATCGCGGCATGCCACGCGATATTTAGGCAGGTGGTGAAGGGTTCACAACATAGAAAACAAAAAATTTCCTATGATGGGAACAACTAAGTACCAAGATCTATCTACTAGATACAAGGAACGGGTGGATATACATCCATAGAATACATACCCTCGAAGACCGAATAGCGTTAACAAGGTTGTACTCGCGGATGATGTAGTCGAGCGCTTGCCGATCTCAAGAACGTGTTGAAGTCCATCTGGTCCAGCCGGTCCAGCACCATCAAGTCCAGCACCGCCAAGCAGTGGTGCATACGTGATCACACACACGTCTGGGTACCCCGACAACCTCCATGCCCTCGCTCCAGCGAAGCAGAGGAAGCAACAAATCCTTCCAAAAAAAGCCACCGGAAACATGTATCTCGCTTATTTGAGCCCATGGGGAAATTCTAAAGGGGGAGAGAGATCCTTCACGAGGAGGTGTGTGATGAGAGGAGGGAGTGGGGTGCCTTTCATAGGGATAGGGGGGCATCCCACTCCCATGGTATGGCAGCCATGGAGGTTCCCCCACCTCTTCCACATTCATGTGGGTGGAGCTCCCACTCACATAAATAGCCACTCACTCAAAATTCCACTCACCTCCATTAAATTTCCACCAAATTTAATGCAATCTCTCATTAAATAAAATTATTTTATTTATTTATTCATAATTTTGTTAATTACTTGAATTAAAAAATATTCACATAAAACCCCTTACAACATTTCAATTTCACATGCAGAACAAGATTCAGCAATTTCAACCGAAACAATTTCGGTGTCTAGTGAAATAAATTCCCGTTCTTTCCTTTTTCTTTCTTTGGCATATCATTTGCTCTGAATGGTGTCGGTATCCCTTAAGTGTGTCACCCTACGGTTCGCGAATAATGTAGACATGATCGAGACCCCTCTCCGTGTAGGGGTTCGTAGCATGGAAAACAAAAATTTTCTATCGCATACAAACGAACAAGCCAAGATCTATCTACTAGATTGTAGCAATGAGTCGATGGAATAACTTACCCTCGAAGATTCCAAAGTGTTTAACGAGAGCGGATTCTCATGGATGATGTAGTCATACTCTCCCCGATCTCAAGATCGTGTAGACGATCCTTCCGGCGCTGCGTTCCGGCAGCGCTCCCGCAGTCGGTCACACGTTCGGTACTCGACGAAGACCTTCCTCTCCCTTGTTCCAGCAGGCAGCGGAGGTTGTAGCACTCTCCTCGCGATTCCGGCAGCACAACGGCGTGGTACCGGAAGTAGAGGGGAAATCCCGCAGGGCTTCGCCTTAAGCCGGAGCGAGTATGGTGGATTATGAGAGAGGGATATTAGTGGTCTAGAGATTAGCACACCAATTAGAAGGCTCTAAACCGCAGGCTAAAGCAATTAGAAGCTCTAGACCAAAACGGCTCTAAACCGGAGATTAGAGGTAGAAACTTGTGTGTCTCAAGGAGGAGGCCCTGCCCCTCCTTTTATGGGTGAAGAGGCTAGGCGCTCCAGGGAGGGAGGGGAGTCCCTCCCCAACTCGGCCTAGGGCTGGCCGCCGGCTTGGAGGAGAGGAACTCCTCCTCCAAGTTGGTTTCAACCTCCTCTTGCTTGTTTCCCACAGTTTCTTGTTTTAGCCGTTTGACTTTCAAACTGGACATTTGACTTTTCTGTTTTAGGATTCAATTTAATCCTTTATTTGGAACAGAAAGAACACTTGGTACATGATGCAATCATTCCAATAAGTAATGACACATTCATGTACCCCTCCCCCCCTACCGGAGTGCCGGACATTCCGGAACCTTCTAGAACATTCATCGGAATCATTTCCGAACTCCGAAATGGGACTTTCTTTATATGAATCTTATTCTCCGGACCATTCCGGATCACCTCGTGATATCCCGGATCCCATCCGAGACTCCGAACAACATTCGGTCTCTTTCTCATAATACCATAACTACTCAAGACAACGTCGAATCCTTAAGTGTGTCTCCCTACGGTTCGTGAATTATGCGGACATGATCGAGACACTTCTCCGAACAATAACCAATAGAGGAATCTGGAAATTCATATGGCTCCCACATATTTCTACGATTACTTTGCGATCGAATGAACCACTTACATACGATACAGATTTCCCTTTGTCTCACAATATGTTACTTATCCGAGGTTATGATCGTCGGTATCTCTGCATACCTAGTTCAACCTCGTTACTGATAAGTACTCTTTTCTCGTTCCCGTGATATGTGATCCCTTGTGATCCAGTCACATGCTTGCAAGCTAATTGGATGACATTTCACCGAGAGGGCCCAGAGAATATCTATCCGTCATATGGATGGACAAATCCCACTCTTGATCCATGTGTCTCAACCAATACTTTCCGAACACTCAATGCCACCTTTATAGCCACCCAGTTATGGTGTGGTGTTTGATGTCATCAAAGCATCCATCCGGTAAAGGTGATATGCATGATCTCATGGTCGAAGGAATTAGGTTACTATGTATTAGAAAGCATATAGCAATTGAACTATTGAAATGACTTGATCTTTATGCTACGCTTATCTATAGGAGTATGTCCACCATATCATTCTCCTAATGATATGATCTTGGTGTTGATAACATCTCAATGTTCATGATAGGGAAACCACAATCATTTATCAACCAACAAGCTAGTGAAATATAGAGGCTATACTAGGGACTTCAAATTAAGTTTACAAGTCACACAAGTATTAATGTTTCCTTGTTAATACTATTATAGCATGAATGTAAACATTTATCATAAACACAAAGATATAATAATAACTACATTTATTATTGCCTCTAGGGCATATCTCCAACAGTCTCCCACTTGCACTAGAGTCATCTAATCTAGATTACATGGTAATATACCGAACACCCATGGCAGTTTGGTGTTGGTCATGTTTTGCCCTCGGGAGAGGTTTAGTCAACGGATCCGCCACATTCAGATCTGTGTGTACTTTGCAAATCTTTATATCCCCATCCTGGATATGTTCTCGAATAGCGTGAAAACGTAGCTTGATATGCTTCAGCTTCTTGTGTGACCTTGGTTCTTGCGCATTGGCTATGGCGCCCATGTTATCACAGTAGATAGACATTGGGTCCAGCGCACTAGGAACCACACCCAGCTCTGTAATGAACTCTTGCATCCATATCGCTTCTTGAGAAGCCTCCGAAGCAGCCATGTATTCCGATTCAGTTGAAGATCTCGCCACAACGCTTTGCTTTGCACTCCTCCAGCTAACTGCTGCACCATTCAAAATAAATACGTATCCAGATTGTGATTTAGAATCATCCGGATCGGTGTTCCAACTAGCATCGGTGTAACCATTAACAACGAGCTGTTCATCACCTCCATAAGAAAGAACCATATCCTTAGTTCTTCTCAAGTACTTAAGGATGTTTTTGATCGCTGTCCAATGATCCACTCCTGGATCACTTTGATATCTGCTAGTTAGACTAACAGCATATGCAATGTCGGGTCTAGTACATAGCATGGAATACATTAGAGATCCTATGGCTGATGCATAGGGAGTCTTACTCATCCTTTCTCTATCTTCTGTCGATGTCGGACTTTGAGTTTTACTCAAGGTCGTATTGGGCAACATGGGCAAGAACCCTTTCTTGCTTTCTTCCATTCCAAACCTCTTTAGAACTTTGTCCAAATATGTACTCTGTGACAATGATATTTGGCGTTTCGATCTATCTCTATAAATCTTTATGCCTAATATGTAAGCTTCTTCGCCAAGATCCTTCATTGAAAAACTATTATTCAAATATTCTTTGACACTATTAAGAAGGTCTACATCATTCCCAATCAACAATATGTCATCCACATATAGTATTAAGAATGCTACAGAGCTCCCACTCACTTTCTTGTAAATACAAGCTTCTCCATAAGTTTGTATAAAACCAAAACTTTTGATTACCTTATCAAAACGTTGATTCCAACTTCGGGATGCTTGCTTCAATCCATAGATGGACCGTTGAAGTTTGCATACTTTGTTAGCATCTTTAGGATCGACAAAACCTTTGGGTTGCATCATATACAACTCTTCATCAATATCTCCATTGAGGAATGCTGTTTTGACATCCATCAGCCATATCTCATAATCATAATATGCAGCGATTGCTAACATAATCCTCACAGACTTTAGCTTCGCTACCGGTGAGAAAGTCTCATCGTAGTCAACTCCTTGAATTTGTCGAAACCCTTTTGCGACAAGTCGAGCTTTATAGACAGTAACATTACCATCAGCATCTGTTTTCTTCTTGAAAATCCATTTGTTCTCGACAGCCTTTCGGCCATCCGGTAAGTCCACCAAAGTCCATACTTGGTTTTCGTACATGGATCCAATCTCGGATTTCATGGCTTCTTGCCATTTATTGGAATATGGGCTCATCATCGCTTCCTCATACGTCTCGGGGTCATCGGTGTTGTCCACCAGCATGACACTCATAACGGGATCATACCAATCTGGAGTGGTACGAGTTCTCGTTGACCTCCGAGGCTCTGTAGCAACTTCAACCGAAGTTTCATGATCACCATCATTAGCTCCCTCTCTAATTGGTGCAGGCACCACAGGAACTTCTTCCGGTGCTGCGCTACTCGTAATTTTGAGAGAAGGTTCGACAACCTCGTCGAGTTCTACTTTCCTTCCAGTCACTTCTTTCGAGAGAAATTCCTTCTCTAGAAAGGATCCATTCACGAAGATTTTGCCTTCGGATCTATGATAGAAGGTATACCCAATAGTTTCCTTCGAGTATCCTATGAAGACGCATTTTTCCGCTTTGGGTTCAAGCTTGTCCGGCTATAACTTCTTTACATAGGCTTCGCACCCCCAAACTTTAAGGAACGACAATTTAGGTTTCTTCCCAAACCATAATTCATACGGTGTTGTTTCAACGGATTTAGATGGTGCCCTATTTAAAGTGAATGCGGCTGTTTCTAATGCATAACCCCAAAATTATACCGGTAAATCTGTAAGTGACATCATAGAACGAACCATATCTAAGAGAGTTCGATTACGATGTTCGGACACACCATTACGCTGTGGTGTTCCCGGCGGTGTCAATTGTGAAAGTATTCCGCATTTCTTCAAATGCTCGCCAAACTCGTAACTTAGATATTCACCTCCACGATCAGAACGTAGAAATTTAATCTTCTTGTTACGTTGATTCTCTACCTCACTTTGAAACTCCTTAAACTTCTCGAAAGTTTCGGACTTATGTTTCATGAAATAGATATACCCATATCTACTCAAGTCATCCGTGAAGGTAAGAACATAACGATAACCACCGCGCGATGCTACACTCATTGGACCACACACATCGATATGTATGATTTCCAATAAGTCCGTAGCTCGCTCCATCATACCAGAAAATGGAGTCTTAGTCATTTTTCCCATCAGACATGCTTCGCATCTTTCAAGTGATTCAAGAAGTCCATCGGAATGGAGTTTCTTCATACGCTTCACTCCAATGTGACCAAGACGACAGTGCCACATATAGGTCGAATTATCGCTTGATTTCAAACGTTTAGCCTCAATGTTGTTGATATGTGTATTTCCACTATCGAGATTCAATAAGAATAGACCATCTATCAAAGGTGCATGTGCGTAAAACATATTACTCATATAAATCGAACAACCATTATTCTCTGACTTAAACAAGTAACCGTCTCGCAATAAACAAGATCCTGATATAATGTTCATGCTCAACGCAGGCACCAAATAACAATTATTTAAGTAAAAAACTAATCCCGATGGTAGATGAAGGGGTAGCGCGCCGACCGCGATCACATCAACCTTTGATCCATTTCCCACGCGCATCGTCACCTCGTTCTTCGCTAGCTTCCGTTTATTCTGCAGCACCTGTTTCGAGTTACAAATATGAGCAACCGAACCAGTATCAAATACCCAGGCACTACTACGAGTACTAGTGAGATACACATCAATAACATGTATATCAGATATACCTTTCTTCTTGATGTTGCCATTCTTCAAATCCGCCAAGTACTTTGGGCAATTCCGCTTCCAGTGACCTTCTCCCTTGCAGTAAAAGCACTCAGTATCAGGCTTAGGTCCAGCCTTGGTCTTCTTCGCCGGCGTGGTAACTTTCTTACCACCCTTCTTGAAGTGTCCCTTTTGCTTAGACTTGCCTTTCTTGAATTTGGTGGTCTTATTGACCAACAACACTTGGTGCTCTTTCTTAATCTCCACTTCTGCAGATTTTAACATGGCAAAGAGTTCTGGCAACGTCTTGTTCATGTTCTGCATGTTGTAGTTCATCACAAAGTTCTTGTAACTTGGTGGTAGTGATTGGAGGACACGGTAAATCCCCAAAGCATTAGGAATCACAATACCCAAGCTTTGAAGTTTGTTTGCGTGCCCAGACATCTTAAGCACATGCTCACTGACGGAGCTGCCCTCTTCCATCTTGCAGTTAAAGAATTTTTCAGAAGCTTCATAACTTTCAATTGCCGCATGAGTCTCAAAAATCAATTTGAGATCCTCGACAATATCATATGGGTCTGAATCCTCAAACCTTTTCTGAAGCTCCGATTCCAAACCATACAAGATAGCACACTGAACTATGGAGTATTGATTCTTCCGAGCGAGGTAAACATTCTTTACTTCATCGGGAGCATCATCTGCAGGTGGGTCACCCAGCGGTGCATCCAGCACATAGGTCAAATTACCAGCTGTGAGGACAATCCTCAAATTGCGGAACCAATCCGCGAAGTTGCTTCCATTGTTTTTCAACTTTTCTTTCTCTAGGAACGCATTAAAATTGATGGTAGGGGCTGCCATTGATCTACAACATATTTGCAATAGTTTAGACTAAGTTTATGACAAATTGAGTTCAAATTAATAATAAAATTAAACTAGGTGAACTCCCACTCAAAACAATATCCCTCACATTGTTTTAGTGATCACACGAACCAAATCCACCATATCAACATCGATCATCACGAGAGTTGACATAGTTTCAATGGCGAACAATCGACATGTTCATCATATCTACTATATGATTCATCCTTTACCTTTCGGTGATCCGTGTTCCGAGACCATGTGTGTACATGCTAGGCTCATCAAGATCAAACCTTAGTTTCTGCATGAGCAAATCTGGCTTGCTCACGTTGTATACACTTGCAGAATCTAACACACCCGATCATCACGTGGTGCTTCGAAACAACAAGCTTTAGCAACGGTGCTAACTACGGATGAACACTTTATGACTTGAAATTGATGTGCATGAGGGATCATCTTATAATGCTACCGTCGTCTAACAAGCAATACAAGATGCATAAAGGATTAACATCACATGCAATTCAATAATATGTGATATGATATGGCCTTTCTTCTTTGTGCTTCTGATCTCCATCTTCAAGCACGAACATGATCTCCATCATCACCGGCATTGCATCAAGGTCAATGACGCTTCTCCATGGTTGTCGTCCACCGGCTTCAACTATTACAACTACTTTGAATAGACACGCGGGTCTTAACATAAATTAAAGACAACCATATGGCTCCTGCCGGTTGCCAACTTACAATAAGGAACATTGCATACATCAAATATAATCACAATCATGGCCATATCACATCACTGCACACCCCTGCAAAACAAAGTTAGACACCTCTACTTTCTTTGCATATTTTACGTGGTTTGGGGCTTTCAATAAGTGTCGTTCTAACTTACGAACAAGAACCACAACATTGATACTAGCATTGTTGATCACCCGTTGTAAATTGGATCTTAACTATGCTAGGAGAAACAGGCACCCCCAAAGCCACTTATGCAATACAAGTTGCATGTCAAGCGTGGAGCAAGTCTCATGAACGATGTCATGTAAGGTTAGCCCGGGCCGCTTCATCCCAACATACCGCAAGATGCAAAGTACACAAGAAGTAATCGACAATAAAAGCATCAACGCCCACAATGACCATTGTGTTCTACTCGTGCAACAGATCTACATATAGACACGGCTCTGATACCACTATAGGGGTTCGTAGCATGGAAAACAAAAATTTTCTATCGCATACAAACAAACAAGCCAAGATCTATCTACTAGATTGTAGCAACGAGTCGATGGAATAACTTACCCTCGAAGATTCCAAAGTGTTTAACGAGAGCGGATTCTCGTGGATGATGTAGTCGTACTCTCCCCGATCTCAAGATCGTGTAGACGATCCTTCCGGCGCTGCGTTCCGGCAGCGCTCCCGCAGTCGGTCACACATTCGGTACTCGACGAAGACCTTCCTCTCCCTTGTTCCAGCAGGAAGCGGAGGTTGTAGCACTCTCCTCGCGATTCCGGCAGCACAACGGCGTGGTACCGAAAGTAGAGGGGAAATCCCGCAGGGCTTCGCCTTAAGCCGGAGCGAGTATGGTGGATTATGAGAGAGGGCTATTAGTGGTCTAGAGATTAGACACACCAATTAGAAGGCTCTAAACCGCAGGCTAAAGCAATTAGAAGCTCTAAACCAAAATGGCTCTAAACCGGAGATTAGAGGTAGAAACTTGTGTGTCTCAAGGAGGAGGCCCTGCCCCTCCTTTTATGGGTGGAGGGGCTAGGCGCGCCAGGGAGGGAGGGGAGTCCCTCCCCAACTCGGCCTAGGGCTGGCCGCCGGCTTGGAGGAGAGGAACTCCTCCTCCAAGTTGGTTTCAACCTCCTCTTGCTTGTTTCCCACAGTTTCTTGTTTTAGCCGTTTGACTTTCAAACTGGACATTTGACTTTTCTGTTTTAGGATTCAATTTAATCCTTTATTTGGAACAGCGAGAACACTTGGTACATGATGCAATCATTCCAATAAGTAATGACACATTCATGTACCCCTCCCCCCCTCCCGGAGTGCCGGACATTCCGGAACCTTCTAGAACATTCACCGGAATCATTTCCGAACTCCGAAATGGGACTTTCTTTATATGAATCTTATTCTCCGGACCATTCCGGATCACCTCGTGATATCCCGGATCCCATCCGAGACTCCGAACAACATTCGGTCTCTTTCTCATAATACCATAACTACTCAAAACAACGTCGAATACTTAAGTGTGTCTCCCTACGGTTCGTGAATTATGCGGACATGATCGAGACACTTCTCCGAACAATAACCAATAGAGGAATCTGGAAATTCATATGGCTCCCACATATTTCTACGATTACTTTGCGATCGAACGAACCACTTACATACGATACCAATTTCCCTTTGTCTCACGATATGTTACTTATCCGAGGTTATGGTCGTCGGTATCTCTGCATACCTAGTTCAACCTCGTTACTGATAAGTACTCTTTTCTCATTCCCGTGATATGTGATCCCTTGTGATCCAGTCACATGCTTGCAAGCTAATTGGATGACATTTCACCGAGAGGGCCCAGAGAATATCTATCCGTCATATGGATGGACAAATCCCACTCTTGATCCATGTGTCTCAACCAATACTTTCCGAACACTCAATGCCACCTTTATAGCCACCCAGTTACGGTGTGGTGTTTGATGTCATCAAAGCATCCATCCGGTAAAGGTGATATGCATGATCTCATGGTCGAAGGAATTAGGTTACTATGTATCAGAAAGCATATAGCAATTGAACTATTGAAATGACTTGATCTTTATGCTACGCTTATCTATAGGAGTATGTCCACCATATCATTCTCCTAACGATATGATCTTGTTGTTGATAACATCTCAATGTTCATGATAGGGAAACCACAATCATTTATCAACCAACAAGCTAGTGAAGTATAGAGGCTATACTAGGGATTTCAAATTAAGTTTACAAGTCACACAAGTATTAATGTTTCCTTGTTAATACTATTATAGCATGAATGTAAACATTTATCATAAACACAAAGATATAATAACAACTACATTTATTATTGCCTCTAGGGCATATCTCCAACACTCCGATCAATAATCAGCAGCGGGACCTGGAGATCCGTACTGACTCCCACACATTCTACCATAACTTCTGTGATCGTGTGAACCTTATACGCATGTAAATCAATCCCTTTGTCTCGCGATATATTACATGTCCGAGATTCGATCATCGGTATATCCATACCTACTTTTATCTCGTTACCGACATGCACTCTTTCCTCGTTCTCGTGATATAACATTCTAGTGATCAAATCACTTGCTTGCAAGCTAACTAATGTGATATCACCGAGAGGTTCCAGAGTATATCTATCCATCATCGGGATGGACAAATTCCACTCTTGATCCATGGGCCTCAACATAACACCTTCGTAGCACTGACATCTTTATAGTCACCCTGTTACGGTATGACGTTTGATGTTATGAAGATACTCTTCTAGTGTTTGTGATTGACATGATCTCATGGTCTAAGGACTAAGATTACTTTGTATGATGTTATAGCAATATAAACGCAGTGACCTTGATCGCAATACTATACTTAGGATGAATGTTCATCACATCATTCCAACAATGTTGTGACCTCGTTATTAACAACATCCAATGTCCATGATCAGGAAACATTTCATCATCTTGTTAATCAACGAGCTAGTTTATAAGAGAGACATAACTAGGAACTTTATTTTTGTTTATTAAACACACATGTATTAACATTTCCGTATTAATACAATTATAGCATGCAAAATAAACATTTATCATAAATAAGGAATACGATAATAACCACTTTTATTATTGCCTCTCGGGCATATTCCCTTCAGTCTCCCACTTGCACTAGAGACAATAATCTAGTTTCAAAACTTTGCATATTGAACACCTATGGCTTTCTTGTGTTCCATATACGTGATTGCAAGTGGTTAACATAATCTACGGATTTAGGTCTGTGTGTATTTGCATGTCTTTGCGTCTTCACGCATCACTCATTCTCCAATGAGATGGCATTGTATAAATTTGGTATTTTGGTGAGACCGTTAGTGTTGAATAATAGAGCAATTCACTAAGCGAATTATCTATAATAAATGCTAGATAAATCATGATTAGAATAATAGGCAATATACTAATCATGTGAAAAAGCAAATACATATTAAGGCATATAACCAAACAAACTGCAAGGCATAAAACTTTGGATATGATCAGAACAAGATTGAGACAGAAGATATACACGACAGTAGCAGAAGTGGAACCGCCGGCGTTGGAACCGTCGTTGGCCATGTCGTCGAGGAAGAGGGTGCTGATGTCGGGGATGAAGTCCTCGTCGGGGAAGACGTCGCCGCAGTCTCTATCAGTGAGGGAGTCCGTGACGAAGCCAGTAGTCGCGTTGATAGCACTCCCCAAAACCTTATCGCCCTTCTCCCGTACAGGACTCGAAGCAGCGGGGTCTCGGAGGCCTACTGTCCCGGCTCGCGGTGCACGCCATAAGACGGGATGGGGAAGATCTAGGTAGCGCAGTGCTCTGGAACTGGAGGAGCAAAGGATGTGTGACAGTGTAACTGAGAGGAGGCGCGACCTCTCTCTCTTATAGGCACAGAGGGGAAGGTAGACATACTGCGCAGAAGATGAAACGAATGGACGGAAGATGAAGCGAACAGGCGGCAGCCCACCGAACAGCCTCCACTCAATTCGTATTCATTTAACTCGTATTAAAAGTCCATTCAAAGCAAACGTTTCAGCTATTGTACATCTGTTCATATACCATTCATGCGTGGCAAAATAAAGCTCGGCTCGGCGAGATTCCCTCAACCCGCGGCGCGCACGCGTCGTGACGAGGCGAGGCGTGGCGTGGCGTGGCGTGGCGAGGCGAGGCGAGCGAGGAGGAGGAGGAGCGCGCGTGTGGAACTCTCTCCTTCTCCTTCTCATCCTTTTACCAAGTGGTAGGAGAGCGCACCTTATAAGCTGGTCCAACTTCCACTCAACTAGCAATGTGGGACTAAACATTTGTCCTAGCTCTTGCCTTGCATGAATGGGCCACATGGGCCTCTAGGATTTTCAGGAATTATTGAAATGGAAAATGGGCTAAACTATTTGGGCCAAAATTCCAACAATCCCCTACCAGATCCCATAGGCACATGTAATTTGCCTTTGGTTCCAAAACACTGTTTATATACCGGTACTGTAGTGGAGACTGTTAAGTTGAACTTCCACCTATAATTCTATGCTACACTAGGTTGCGACTTGTACAACGGACTATGCCTTGAACTGCAAGTTTGCTGCAACCTAGCTTCACACGAAGCCTTGACCGATACTAGGATACCGTGGGACTTCCTCGCGGGTGGAGCTTATGCGTCATACTCCATGGCCTTTCATGAGTTTATTAGAGAGCACCCAACTCTCATAGACTGCGACGTTTTAACAGTCAGACTCATATAGGTGTGTTCTTCAAAAGATGTTCTGCAGGACAACATCTTTGCTTAGGATAAGCCACTTAGAACACATTAAGATAATAAATCAACCTGCCATGCAGAATAGGAAAGTATTGCATCTTTATGGAATGGTGTTAATTAAAGTAGGGATACTTTCCTCTCAGCTAACCAACAGCTTGTCTCCCAATTCTAATTCACGGGATCTCTGATCACATAGAGTGGTTTACCACTGTGGAAAACTCATAGTGTGGGTCTCATACCCATCTCCTTCGATGCATTTTCTATCACATTGCATGATAGTACCTTTGTGAAGGGATCTTCCAGGTTCTTAGATGTTTGGATATAATCCAATGCAATAACTCCGGAGTTTCTCATTTTCCTAACAGATTTTAGTCTCCTCTTCACATGTCTTGAGGACTTCATATTATCCTTAGAACTGTTCACCTTAATAATCAAAGTTTGATTATCACAGTTCATTGTAATTGCGAGTATAGGTTTTTCAACCACAGGTAAGTCCATCAAGAGTTCACGAAGCCACTCTGCTTCAACAGTGGCCGTGTCTAGTGTTGTGAGTTCTGCTTCCATAGTTGACCTCGTTAAGATGGTCTGGTTGCAAGACTTCCAAGAAACAGCGCCACCACCAAGTGTGAAAACATATCCACTTATGGCCTTTATCTCGTCAGCATCATATATCCAATTTGAATCACTATAACCCTCTAGTACCCTCGGGTACCCGGTATAGTGTATGCCATAGCTCGCAGTGCCTTTTAGATATCGCATAACTCTCTCAAGAGCATGCCAGTGATCATCTCCTGGATTTGAAACAAATCGACTGAGTTTGCTTACAGCAAAGGCGATGTCAGGCCTCGTGGAACTAGCTAAATACATAAGCGAGCCAATGATTTGAGAGTACCTTAGTTGGTCTCTAGCATTTCCTCGATTCTTTCGAAGAAACACACTAGGATCATACGGTGTAGGAGAAAAATTGACGTCGCTATACCCGAAACGACTCAAGATCTTTTCCACATAGTGGGACTGAAGCAGTGTAATCCCACCATCATCATCTCTCAATATCTTGATGTTCAGGATGACATCAGCTACTCCCAGATCCTTCATCTCAAAGGAACGAGATAAGAAATCTTTGACCTCCTTAATTGCATTAAGGTTGGTTCCGAAAATCAGTATGTCATCAACATACAAACAAAGGATGACTCCCTCACCCCCACCATGGCGATAGTATACACACTTGTCAGCTTCGTTTACAACAATGCCTGCAGCGGTTAAGGTTTTATCAAATTTTTCGTGCCACTACTTAGGTGCTTGTTTAAGACCATACAAAGACTTCAGTAGCTTGCACACTTTTCTTTCTTGACCATTTACTACAAAACCATTTGGTTGATCCATATAAATTTCCTCATCCAACTCTCCATTTAGGAAAGCCGTCTTAACGTCCATTTCATGAACGAGAAGACCGTGTGAGGCAGCCAGAGAAAGTAGTACTCAAATGGTGGTCAACCTTTCTACAGGTGAGTAAGTGTCAAAGAAGTATTCACCTTCCTTTTGGGTATAACCCTTGGCCACAAGCCTTGCCTTGTACTTCTCAATAGTACCATCAGGCCTTAGTTTCTTCTTGAACACCCATTTACATCCTACAGGTTTGCACCCATAAGGACGATCAGGGATCTCCCATGTTTCATTAGCTAAGATGGAATTCATCTCACTATGAACAACTTCCTTCCAGTAGTCAGCATCAGGAGATGCATAAGCTTCTGAAATGGAAGTGGGAGTGTCATCCACAAGGTACATAATGAAATCATCACCAAAAGAATTTGCAGTCCTTTGTCTCTTGCTCCTTTTAGGAATTTCATTATCATCCTCCTTAGGATTTTCAGAGTGTTCAATCGGAATGGTAGGTTCAGAGAATATAGCAAATTCCTGATTAGATTAAATAGGTATCTCCGAATTTGATGAGTTAGGTTTATCCTTCATTGGAAAGATATCCTCAAAGAATGTCGCATCAGTCGACTCCATGATTGTACCGACATGAATGTTAGGTACTTCAGATTTTACTATCAAGAATCTATATCCAATGCTATGAAAAGCATAGCCTAGAAAAACACAATCAATGGTTTTTGGTCCAAGCTTGCGCTTCTTGGGGATTGGTACATTAACCTTTGCCAAACAACCCCAAGTACGTAAGTAAGGGAGTTTTAATCTTTTCTTCTCCCATTCTTCGAATGGAGTAATTTCTTTATTCTTTGTGGGAACTCGGTTTAGGACATGACACGCGGTAAATAGTGCCTCCCCCCACCATTCCTTACAAAGACCCGATGTGTCTAACATGGCGTTAACCAAATCTGTTAGAGTACGGTTCTTTCTTTCGGCTACTCCATTTGACTGGGTGAGTAGGGAGGCGTTCTCTCATGAATTATGCCATATTCCGCACAAAAGGAATCAAACTCGTTGGAAAAATACTCTTCACCACGATCAGACCTAAGCCTCTTAATCTTTCGATCAAGTTGATTTTCTGCACTTTATAGATTTTGAAGAAACTCAGAGCCTCATCTTTTGATTTCAGAAGATACACATGACAATATCTCGTAGAGTCATCGATCAAAGTCATGAAATATTTCTTTCCACCTTTTGTCAACGCACCATTCATCTCACAAAGATCAGAATGTATGAGCTCTAGTGGTGTTAAATTTCACATTTCTGCAGTCGTATGTGACTTGCGAGGTTGTTTAGCTTGCACGCAGACATGGCACTTAGATCCATTAACAGTTGAGAAATCAGGGATTAAATTCACTTTGGCTAGCCGCGTCATACAACCAAAATTAATATGATAAAGACGAGAGTGCCAGACATTTGATTCAAAATTCGTGTAAATATGATTAACAACTTTATTACAAATGTCTGACAGAGATAAGCGGAACAAGCCTCCGCATTCATAGCCTTTACCAACAAAGGTTCCATACTTCGAAATTACAAATTTATTGGACTCGAATACAATCTTGTAGCCATCTCAACACAGAAGAGATCCGCTAACAATATTTTTATTTATTGAGGGAACATGATGCACATTCTTCAGGCGCACGGTCTTTCCCGAAGTGAACTTCAGATCGACCGTACCAACACCATGAACAGAAGCATGTGAGCCGTTCCCCATCAGCATGGTTTGAGTCCCTCTGACCTGATATGAAGAAAACATGGAAATATCAGAACAAACATGTACATTAGCGCCCGTGTCAATCCACCAATCAGGAGAATGACATAATGAAAGAACAGTAGGTAATATACCATACCCAACATCTTTCATCTCAACGTCGCTCATGACAACATTAGCAGTCTTGCTGCTCTTCCATGCTAGCGCTTGTCAAAGCAGTTGGGACAAGCAGGAGCCCAATGATTAGGATCACCGCACACATGACAAGCACCTTTCCTCTTATCAGTCTTCTTCTTGAAGCTGGTGGACTGTGAGACCTTGTTATTTCCATCGAACTTTCCTTTGTCATCAAACTTGCCTTTGTTCTTGAACTTGTGAGGCTGGAAGTTCCTTTTCTATACCAGGTTGGCATTAGAACCTCCCTCGATACCTCGAGGATGTGTGTCTTTTGCTCTCGCCTTCTCTTCCACATCAAGAGTCCCAATGAGATCCGTCACGGAGAACTCTTGTCTCTTGTGCTTCAGAGAAGTAGCAAAATTCCTCCATGACTGACGAAGTTTGGCAATGATGCCTCCGGTAACAAACTTGTCCGGTAACACACAAGTGAAGTTCTCAAGCTCCCTGGCAAGTGACTGTATCTCATGAGCCTTCTCCACAATGGAGCGGTCATCAATCATCTTATAGTCATAGAATTGTTCCACATACAGTTCACTGCCAGCATCGGAGACTCCAAATTTTATCTCGAGCGCATCCCACATATCTTTGCCATTGCTAAAGGACAGATATGAATCGATAATATTGTCGCCAAGGATGCTGATCAAGGTAGCCTTGAAAGTGGTATCTAGTTTTTGGAACGCCTCATCCTGAGCGGGATTAAGTTCCCCCTCATGTGCGCCATAGATGGCGTTATAGCAGCTCATGGTCTGAAACCAGAGCACTGCTCTCGCACGCCATCGTTTGTAATTCACACCTTCAACACAGGTGGCTTCATAGAAGCAACAAAGCCACTTGGGGCAAATTGCCTGAAATAAGGTTTTTGGATTGTTGAATAATAGAGCAATTTACCAAGCGAATTATCTATAATAAACGCTAGATAAATCATGATTAGAATAATAGGCAATATACAAATCATGTGAAAAAGCGAATACATATTAAGGCATATAACCAAACAAACTGCAAGGCATAAAACTTTGGATATCATCAGAACAAGATTGAGACAGAAGATATACACGACAGTAGCAGAAGTGGAACCGCCGGCGTTGGAACCGTCGTTGGCCATGTCGTCGAGGAAGAGGGTGCTGATGTCGGGGATGAAGTCCTCGTCGGGGAAGACGTCACCGCAGTCTCTATCAGTGAGGGAGTCTGTGACAAAGCCAGTAGTCGCGTTGATAGCACTCCCCCAAAACCTTATCGCCCTTCTCCCGTACAGGACTCGAAGCAGCGGGGTCTCGGAGGCCTACTGTCCCGGCTCGCGGTGCACGCCACAAGACGGGATAGGGAAGATCTAGGTAGCGCAGTGCTCTAGAACTGGAGGCGCAAAGGATGTGTGACAGTGTAACTGAGAGGAGGCGCGACCTCTCTCTCTTTTAGGCACAAAGGGGAAGGTAGACAGATGAAACGAATGGACGGAAGATGAAGCGCACAGGCGGAAGCCCACCGGACAGCCTCCACTCAATTCGTATTCATTTAACTCGTATTATAAGTCCATTCAAAGCAAATGTTTCAGCTTCTGTACATCTATTCATATACCATTCATGCGTGGCAAAATAAAGCCCGGCTCGGCGAGATTCCTGCAACCCGCGGCGCGCACGCGTCATGACGAGGCGAGGCGAGGCGTGGCATGGCGAGGCGAGCAAGGAGGAGGAGGAGCACGCGTGTGGAACTCTCTCCTTCTCCTTCTCATCCTTTTACCAAGTGGTAGGAGATCTCACCTTATAAGCTGGTCCAACTTCCACTCAACTAGCAATGTGGGACTAAACATTTGTTCCAGCTCTTGCCTTGCATGAATGGGCCACATGGGCCTCTAGGATTTTCAGTAATTATTGAAATGGAAAATGGGCTAAACTATTTTGGCCAAAATTCCAATAGTTAGTTCCTTAGGGTTAAATCATGTCGATACTATTGTTGTACAATATATCTTTAGTTTTAGCCCGTTGCTAACCACACCTTAGTTTCATAACAAACTACTTGACACAAATGCCCCCCCTTTGCTGCTACTGTAGCAGTCATATACTTAGCCTTTTGTTGTAGTATCCCTCACAATGTCTTAACTTTGGAATTCATCCAAATCCGTCATGGAAACTCCTGTCCATTTGATTGTGCCACCCATAGTTTAAATTGAGATAGACTTCATTTTGTATCTTGTGACAAAACTAGTATCAATGTAACTGTTTACAATGAACTATTTGTAATTGTTTGTCACCTCTACACAAATATATTCTAAGTTCTTCCAAAAGATCATAAGAATTTCCTTACTATCATCCAATGATCATCTTGTGATTCATTCTAGTATATGCTCATAACGTGCAAAGCATAGGACATATTTGGATGTGTACATATCATTGTATGATTAATCAAAACATTCTTGTGAGTGCACTCATCAAGTGTCAAAGCACTTGAATCTTGTTTCACTTACCAAGTGTCGATACACTTGAATCTTGATTTAATTCTTTTTCCATGCGACAAGATCCTTTTCTTATCGTTTTTATATTGAACCCCTTCAATATCTCATATATGTATGTTTAGCACAACCATATTAGCGTCACAGTCTATCCATGTAGACATTCATGCTAAATATTCCGGTTTTGCCTAAGTCTTTCATCGAAATGAAATTCTTAACCTTTGTCAATAAAATATACATAATTTCCAATAAACAAGATGTCCTCCACATAATGTATTAGAAATATGTCTCAGTGCTCCCACTTAATTTATTGCAAATGCAAGCATCTTCATCGTCTCCTGATGAAAAACTCCTTTAACAGTTTCATCACGGTGAAGATTCCAACTCCGCGATGCTTACTTCAACCATTGAAGTTCGCATGCCCTTTTTAGCATCCTTTGAATTTAACAAAACCCTTTAGACCGTGTCTTGTACACATCCTAGGTAAACATTCTATTAGAAGAACTTTGTTTTGTTTATTCAGCTACCATATACCAAAATTATATGTAGTGGTTGCTACATTAATCCGTCTAGACTAAATATCTCTATGAAAGATCAAATCTTGTCATATTCAACTCCTTGAACATTGTTGTAAAATACTTTACAACATGTCGACTATTTCATAGATGTGAAACATCCATGTCTATTTCTTTATAGATCAAAATACGACCGATAGGTTTTTACACCTGTCCGGAGGGTCTTCCAAGTTCAAAAAACTTGATTTCTCGTGTATGGAACTATCAGGGATTTTATGTCTTCAAGCCATTTGACGGAGTCAGGTCCCATCATCGCTTATTTGCATGTAGTCGGTTCAGCATTGTCAAACAACAACGATTTACTCTCAAATCTTAGCATTTGATTGTTTATCCGACCTACTTAGTTCAATAGGAACTTAGATCTTCGTGGCCGCAACCTTTGAGGCACGTGAGCCATGATCATTGTGGCTGCCTCCGGAACATTTTCCGGCAATGTGCAACTCAGCACATATAGCTAAGGTTCGTTAACATTATCAAAGTCTATTTTCCTCCCACTTAACTTTTGCAAAATATTCCTTTTTTCAAGAAACTTCATGTTTCAAGCGACAAACCCTTTTGTCCTCGGTGTTATGGAGGAATACCCAATGGTTATTCAAAATAACCTATAAAGACATGCTCATCCAACTTTGGTTGTAAACATCTTACTTATGCTTAGCGTACCAAAATATAAGAAAGGACAACTTGGGTTTTACCCCAAACCAAAACTTACGTGGTGTCATTTCAACGGATCAAGATGGCGCTCTTTTCAGTGTAAAAGCGGTAGTCTCTAAAGTTTTTAATCTTTTAAAACATAATGACAGTTTCATAAATAACACCTTTGATCCACCCATGTCAAACAAGGTTTCATTACAAATCTCAAACACTCCATATTCCTATGGTCTTTCGGGAGATGCAAATCTAGGTGTTTTGCTAAACTTGTAACTCAAATAAATCCCTTTATAATAAAATCATAAATTATTTATTTTCTTGTTACAATGATTTTCCACTTCATCTTGAAAGTCTTTGAATGTTTTCAAATATTTCATACTTCTTTCTCATTAAGTGAATATTCACTCAATTTTCTGGAGAAAGCATATGAAATTGACATCCATTGCTCACGACTACACATAATGGACTACATACATCGATATGTATAAATTCCAATATTTTAGTCGTTCGTTCTTCTTTGGCCTTTGAACGAAGTTTTAATTATCCCGTGGGAAGTCTCACAAGCGTCATTTGATCAAATCAAAGACTCCAAAAATCCATGAAAATGGAGTTTCTTCATGTTTTCTTTCCAATATAATTTAAACAGCGATGTCACTTCGTAAGTGATCTTCCAATCATTTGTCTTGCGATATTTTAGCATTAGTTTTATGGATGTGATTTCTCCAAATAGATTTGTAAATCATCCATCTTATATGTAATACGGTAATTATTTGAACAATCTTTGTTCTCATAATACCTGATTAAAACAAATCTTGAAGGTAGGCTTTGATGTCAATGAGGAATACAAACAACAGCTTGTTTGTTTTCGATGAACATCATCACATATTCTCTTGCTAGTTACTTAGGCCATTGTGGTTCATGAATTGCGTTGTTCTGTATGAAATTTCATACCAACCAATTCGGTATTCAATAACCAAGAACCACATTGTTTAACAAGCAAAGAATAGAACCATAACATGTATATCATCTATATACCTAAAATGGATATTTCCAATCTTTTCTTTTCTGCCAAATATATTTTATAGATTCTCTTTTAGAATTTCCTTTTTCCTTTTAAAAGAATCTACCAACATAGTCCAAAGCATGTATATTTAAATACTAATACATTTGGACTTGCACTTTGAAGTAGATCACCATCACCAAATGATTGGCGTTTTTTCAAAATCCATTCTTTAGTAATCTTTTAGTGTAGTACACACTTTACATACATCTTCTGTTCATCCTTATCATTTAGACTTTCATGATCAAGCTAATATAGCTTATAAAGACGAATCGTGAGTATAACATTACTTTCCAAAAACCTTTTGGATGATTAGGATGTCTAGCATCTCCAACCTTCGCAAATTCTAATCCAATATGAGAACATATATTATACTCTATCATATTGCAACAAAAACATTGTTTCAGATATCGTTATATCTGCCACACATTATGGTTTCTGAAACAATTCTTTCAGCTCCTAGATAATCTCGATATTTAAATCAAGAATCATGGAGGCAAACATGATACTTCAGATACTAACACTGGAATTGTTACTCTTGACTTAATACCAAATATTAAACTTCACAAAGTAAATAGAGTTTGCTGAAAGTTTACAATAGGACTTTAAACTTTAGATTGACACTCAATACAATACGATATCAGTTCATAAAGTAAATATCCAAAATTCTATAGTTCTATTATCTCAATTACAACTAAGCATAAGGTGGTGAACGAATGCCAATGACTACAACAAATTATGCCAATTCACTTTGATTTAATTTATGATAAATTGAGTTCTACTAATCCAAATTAGAAATGAACTCCCAGTCAAAAACGACATCCCTCGTGTCTTTTTGGTGATTACATGAACCAAATCCACTACACCAAGTCCGATCATCACGTGAGTCGGTGTAGCTTCAAAGGCGAGCATCCATATGGTCATCATATCAAAACATATGACTCAGGCTTAACCTTTCGGTCCATGTTCCGAGGCCATGTCTGCACATGGTAGGCTCGCCAAGTAAGAACCTTAGTATTCACATGTGTAAAACTGTCTCACACCCTAGATATGCTCGTGGATTCAAGTACACCCGATCATCACGTGATGTCTTGAAGCGGCGAATCATTGTCGGTGCATACTTAAGGAAGAACACATTTTTATCTTGATATCTAAATAAGGGATCATCTTATTATGATAATAAAACGTCAAACGAGCAATATAAGATGCAACAAACATCACATGTGAAAAGTGAAATGATATGGTCCTTGCACTTGATTTGTTATCATGTGCATCGTGGTATGATCTCCATCATTCCTTTATGTGTAAGGCCAAGGTCTATGGAACTTACACGTTATGTGTGTTGTAAGAGTATTGACTTATACTTTTACTTACAACATCACCATATCATGACACTAGCCCAGCAACAATCTAAACTAGACGCTTCTAATTTATCCATTGCAAGTTTTACGTGGTTTAGGGCTTTCGGAGTTAGAACCGTTCTTACCTATGAAATGGAACCACAACGATGATAATCAAATTATTGGCAACTCGTTGTAAATCAGATATTGATTATAGTAGGAGAGACAGACACCTGCTAGCCACTTATGCAAAACTAGTTGCACATGCGTGGAACAGGTCTCATGTGCGAGGACATGCAAAGTGTGTCCGGGCCGCTTCATCTCACTATGCCACCAATATACAAAGTACAAGGAAGAAGTAATAACATGACCATCAGCGCCCACATATTCATATGTGTACTACCCGTGCAAAGCATCTACGCATAGATCCGATTCTGATACCACTGAAGGGTGGGCAACATAGAAAAAAATTCCTATGATGGGAACAACTAAGTACCAAGATCTATATACTAGATACAAGCAATGGGTGGATATACATCCATAGAATACATACCCTCGAAGACCGTATAGCATTAACAAGGTTGTACTCATGGATGATGTAGGAGAACGCTTGCCGATCTCAAGATCATGATGAAGTCCATCTGGTCCAGCCGGTCCAGCACCATCAAGTCCAGGACCGCAAAGCAGTGGTGCATCCGTGATCGCACACACTTCCTGGTACCCCAAAAACCTCCATGCCCTCTCTCCAGCGAAGCAGCGGAAGCAAAAAATCCTTCCAGAAAAATCCACCGGGAACATGTATCTCACTGATCCGAGACCATGGGGAAATTCTAAAGGGGGAGAGAGATCCTTCACGAGGAGGTGTGTGATGAGAGGAGGGAGTGGTGTGCCTTTTATAGGGATAGGGGGCAGCCCACTCCCATGGCGTGGCAGCCATGGAGGTGCCCCACCTCTTCCACATTCATGTGGGTGGAGCACCCACTCACACAAATAGCCACCCACTCAAAATTACACTCACCTCCATCAAATTTCCAACAAATTTAATGCAATCTCTCATTAAATAAAACTCTTTTATTTATTTATTCAGAATTTTGTTAATTACTTGAATTAAAAAATATTCACATAAAACCCCTTGCAACATTTCAATTTCACATGCAGAACTAGATTCAGCAATTTCAACCGAAACCGTTACGGTGTCTAGTGAAATAAATTCCTACGCTTTCCTTTTTATTTCTTTGGCATATCATTTTCTCCAAATCGTGTTGGTATCCCTTAACTGTGTCATCCTACGGTTCGCGAATAATGTAGATATGATCGAGACCCCTCTTCGATCAATAATCAACATCGGGACCTGGAGATCCGTACTGACTCCCACACATTCAACGATGACTTCTGTGATCGTGTGAACCTTATACGCATGTAAATCAATCCAGTTGTCTCGCGATATATTACATGTCCGAGATTTGATCATCGGTATTTCCATACCTAGTTTGATCTTGTTACCGACATGCACTTTTTTCTTGTTCCCGTGATATAACATTCTAGTGATCAAATCACTTGCTTGCAAGCTAACTAATGTGATATCACCGAGAGGGCCCAGAGTATATCTATCCGTCATCGGGATGGACAAATTCCACTCATGATCCATGGGCCTCAACATAACACCTTCGTAGCACTGAACCTATCTTTATAGTCACCCTCTTATGGTGAGACGTTTGATGTTATCAAGATATTCTTCTGGTGCTAGTGATTGACATGATCTCATGGTCTAAGGACTAAGATTACTTCGTATGATATTATAGAAATATAAACAAAATGACCTTGATTGCAATGCTATACTTCGGATGAATGTGTATCACATCATTCCAACAATGTTGTGACCTCGTTATTAACAACATCTAATGTCCATGATCAGGAAACCTTTGATCATCTTGTTAATCAACGAGCTAGTTTATAAGAGAGGCATAACGAAGAACTTTCTTTTTGTTTATTAAACACACATGTATTAACGTTTACGTATTAATACAATTATAGCATGCAAAATAAAAATTTATCATAAATAACGAATACGATAATAACCACTTTTATTATTGCCTCTCGGGCATATTCCCTTCAGGTGTGCAGCGCATGTGGTCAGTGGATGGCCATGGGCGGTGCACAGGTGTACTTGATGGTTGAGTGACAGCTTAGACTCCGAGATGTCACTCTTGACGATGGCGCGCTGCAGCAGATTGTAGCGCCATGATGATGTCCAGCGATGCTGGTGTGTCACGAGTTCCCAACGCAGGGCCTGACATGTCCTGCCAGGCTCAGCTGACTCCGGTTCATGGGCCACGACGGCCCTGACATGTCCCGACAGGCTCAGCTGACTCCGGTTCCCAGGCCGCGCCTGTCCTAGGGATGCACACCCACGATCCTTCCGGCGCTCAGTCAAGGCCACTCCCTAGCCTCGTTGTCCTTAATCGGGACCTTACCCTCCTTCTAGGGCAGCCCCCGGAAGGAGGGATCGGTCCGCCTCGCGTGTGTCATTGTCTTTTCCTCCTTGTCCATGCCCGGCTGGCTAATCGAGGTTCGTTTCGTAGCGTTCATCTCATTCTAGGTACATGTACAATAGCTGACACTTAGTCTCCATAGGTTTATCATGTCAAAACCATGCCTGTGCGAAGCACAAGGTGCTCGCATCTTGGCGACGCCCTTGTTGGCCAGACCACGCATCTGCTAAGCCGCAGACCGGTGGGTCCTGGCCCACATTGTAGAGGTCCCAACCTTTAATAAGGTAGAGATCCCTGTGTTTACAATGCTAGTCCCTGGAACAATATCTAGCATCCACAGTTAAGATCTAGCATCAACAAACAAGGGTCATAATACAACTTTATAACCAGGAATAAAATAATTCATTACATCTTACATAGCTCATCTGGCTATCACATTACATTGCAGCAGAAAATCTATAAGCATGGGGTCCTTCATCTTCAAAATGCCACAGGCAACATGTTGGTTGTAGACTTGTAATCCTAATCAATAAACTTCACTAACACCAAACCAACCTGCAACATTACAAGTTACAGCCACAAGGGTCAATACATTTGAGTTGTATTGGCAAGTTTCACTACTATGTAGAATATGAGTGGATCCTATCATTACATGCATATTTGGCTAAGTAGGGTTTTAGGCTTATTTGCAGAAAGCAATATAGTTTTATCCTATCTTTTCAAAATAGTTTTGCTCTTTTGAAAATCTTTTGTCAAATCTTTCTGAACTCCTTGGAATCCACCAAGTGCTTCAAGTCTCATGTTGTCACTTTCAAGTTTTACTTTTAGAAATTGGAATGTCGAGATTTCCCATAGCTTCAGGCCTTAGTTGCTCAGTATTGTCCATAACCGGGGACACGGCTAAGTACTTAGATTTTTATCTTCTGCAGAAGTTGTACACTTTACCCACATGACACACTCTTATATTGTTGCCACCAGTGGCCGTTGGATAAGTACTCACCAAGATGGAGTACTGGCAGATTGAGAATGTGACGAAGTCTTTCCATAGGGTCCTCCCAATACACAATGCTAGCTTGTCTACCAGGCACCAATGTAGGGTTCCGAGTTCCCTCATTTAGTTAACCTGAAGAGGCCAATGCATGGGTCTTCCACTATGTAGTTGACTAAGCCAGTGCCCATTTAGCATGTGGCTGTACACGGAAGCCACTGTACGAGAAACATGTTCAATCTCTAAGTCCCTGGGTGGTTTTCTTCTAGTGCACAACAAAAAGAGATTGCCATATAAACATGGTTCCTCTTGCTGCCACCTTGTCCAAAACTTGAGTATCCTTGTCCACCCAGGTGGTTCATTGAGTACTTGTTTTATTATATAAAACATAAGTCTTTTCTCAACTTCATATAATCTCAACATGTATCTCTTCTCAAAATATATAGCATGGCTAAGCATTTTACAACTACATTGTTTTCACTAAGGAATATATAAGGGTATCCTATTAGGATTTAGCTTAGCAAAATATAGTAGTCCTTATCATGCATGTTTCAAAATCCACTAAGTGTAATGAAAATAGTAGGACTTGGATGATAGTGTCACTTGCCTTTTTGGTAGAGGATGTTGGTTCACTTCTTGATCTTGCTAATATCACACTCTTCTAACTTCACTACAAATCAATCAAGCAAACATAGATTCAACTAGCATTCCAACCATTATTCAAATAAATTAATCACACATAAAATAATAGAAACCAAGTCATGCATGCAATCATGCAAAGATAGTTTTATTGCAAAGATGGTTTCTACTAGGCTCTAACATTGTAAGGTTCAAAGTGGTCATTTTCTAAAGTGGAAAAGTCATTTGCAAAAGGGTTTTATCTATAAACCATCAAATCATTATTTTATGTGGTGGAAAATGCTTTTAGCAAAGCAACAATTTTATAATGTTCACCAAATAAGTTGTTAATTTACAAAAGTTGGTGTTTAGGGTCAGTAGGTTTGATTCAAATCATTTTCCAAAGATTTTGCTCAAAAATCATTTCCATATCAAAATCAATGTTTTTATTTGACTAGAAATGAGCTAATTCATTTATTCAATCCTAATCTTCACAAAATACATTTTAAAATCCATAAGTTGGTTCCTAAGGTCAGTAGGTTCACAAAAAACCATTTTGCAAAGATTTCAACCCCAAAATCATTTTGGAATAAATTTTATATCCTAAACAAGTATACACAAGTTTCTGCAAAAAACAAACATTTTACCAGAAGCTTCTTACTAAAAAAAGTGCATGGTTAGCTAGAGCTTGTTTTTCTAAATCCATTGATATAAAACTTGCAAATTTTGGACGTGTGAATCAAAAGTTATGGAATTTACAAGTTTGCAACTTAATCAGATTCAAAATTTTCTTTTAAATAAAAACCAGTCCACGTGGCTCAATCTCATTGGTCGGTACCGCTTCGGGTGGATCGGCCTCTGCGAGTCGTAGGATCTAACTAATATCGTGCGGTTCTGGTTCAACTCATACCCCTTTGCTTAGTTCTATTCTCCGCCATCGGATCAAGATCTAACGGACATGTCTGCTTGGTCAATAACGGGCGGCGCTGCGCGGCGGTGAGCGGCGGCGCGCGGTCAGACCGTGTGCTAGCTGGCAGTTACAGGAAGCAAGGAGAGAAGTGGAGGTGCTCACCATGCTAGCAGGGTTGCGGTGAAGCTCGAGGCGTGGTTGGTTCGTCGAGGGGCGCACAGGAGCGGAGCGGATTGCTCGCCGGAGTTGTGCTCACTGTTGGGTCCGTCTGGTTCTTGTCGGAGGCGAGGCTATAGGCCATGCCAGAGCAAAAGAAAGACACGGTTAGGTGCGCATGAAGATGCTGAAAACTTGGCTTACAAGCAGAGAGAAAGGGGCGTTCAGTTCTTACGGGGAGGGGTCGTCGGAGAGGTGGCAGATGCGGCGGCGCGTTTGTGCTTGTCCTTGTCGACGCTCTGGGGCGAGCGCGGTTGAACGAAAAGTACAGGGATAAGCGCCAGAGGCTGGGGATCACTCTCGCGTGAAGCAGAGCTTGCGGAGGTGAGAGTGCTGGCCAGAATTCGCTGGAGAAGCTCGCCGGAGCAGTGGCGGTGTGGGGGCGAATTGAGGCAGCCTAGAGGCAGAGAGGGGGAGCTATCTGGGGAAAATGAGAGAGGGGAGGGAGGCGTTTATGCACGCGTGGTCGCAGGGGGAGTTATGGCCGCTGTTAACGCGAATTGATCGCCGGAGTAAATGGCAGCAACGGCAGGGAGGAATTGCCGCGGGTTGAAGACGACGCTGAGGTGGCGTGGGGCCGCGCTGTCTGCGAGAGAGAGGAAGAGGGAGTGGGGCCGAGGGTTCAGTGACTCTGCGGGTTGGTTTTTCGGTGGAAAACATTTCGCAGAGAGGGAAAAGAAGTTGGGCTGGACTGGTGGGCTGATGGGCCTGCGAGTTGGGTCAGGTTTGATTCATTTTTTTGTTCTGAATGTCTTTTTCTTTTTCTATTTGGTTTTCTGTTTTGAAATTCAAACAACAAATCAAACACTCAAATGATTTCAAATCTTTGCCAAACTTTGCATTGATTTTAGTTCTGTTTAACAACACAAATCAAGGTCCAAAATAGAATAATATTTTTATTCTTTTTAGGATCTATTTAATAATTAAATAAAATAGTCCTTAGTTATTAATTCAAATAGGTTTTGATTTATTAAAATCTCCATTTGAAATCTAAATAATACCAAAATCAATTCAGTAGGTTTTATTTGAAAATATAAAACACTTATAAAACCTATTTAAAATAAATTAATAAGTTTTAGTGTTTATTTCAAAATGGAAAGTCTTTACTTAAATAAAATTTGGATAATAATATTATTTTATTTAAATAAACCTTTACTCTTTTAATCAAAACAAAATATTTTATTTTCAAAAGCTTGGCCAAGGTTTAATTTGGCTCTATAAAAATAGTCCTTATTTATATTTCTACCTTTTCATTTGAAAACTAAATCTTTTTATTAAAGATCCAAAAATAGTAATTCTACTTAATCAAAATTTTCTTTATTAATTGTTTATCTTTTCAAATCCCTTTAGGATTTGTTTGATCAAATAGGTTTGAAGGTTTCCAATTGGAATCAAAAAGTTTCTTCTCACCCTGAAAATCAACAAACTTTTATTTTATTCATTTATTTTTCACATAACCAGATTTGGAAAATCTTGGGATGTGACAACATGCTGCGACGCAATGCGAAGGGCCACCGATCCCACTACGCTAACATTAATCTTAAAAGATCTCTTTTAAGATGAGAAATTATATATGATTATTTCCTAATTAGAAAATAAGTATGAAGGATTTTATACATAATAACTAGATAAAAAAGGATTTATTACATTAGAAATCCTAAATAAAGTATGTAGTATTTATTTTTAAGTACTAACCTAATTTTTATAAAAATCCATAAAGGTATTATTGCTTTTAAATATTCAATTTAAGTTTACCATTTCAAAAGACAAGTTTGTATTTTTTTTAGGTAGCTTATATTTTTAGGATTTTTCATTGTTTTTATAGAGCCTAAATACTCCAAGGAGTATATTTGGAATTTTTACTTCTATTAAATATTTGTTATTTCGTTAATTAAATTGTGTGGACCCGTGGGCCAAACCTGGCCAACGAGCCATTCTTTAGCGTTACGGCACATGGGCCCACGAATAAAGCCCGACACATCCCGCGGCATGCTTGGCTCGTGCCGGCCTGTGAAACTCCAGGGTCGTGCGTGGGCTGTAGACTCGGGCACGCGTGCCGCCCTGGCACGGCCCATCAAGCATGTATATACAGAGTTTTAAAAATATAGAAGAAAAAATAAGTTCCGCTAGGAGTCGAACACAAGATCTCATGCGTTCCACAAGCAAACTAACCACTACACCGCCGAATCTAAGCTGGTAAGTTATAGTTTTGATAAATATTAAAGATTAATTTAGACAGGCCAGGAAAAATCAGCGATGGGCTGGTGTGCTTGATGTGACGTGGGCTGGCCAAGCCTCCGTGCTGGGCTCGGGCTGCGCAGCCGGCCACGGGTGTCGGCCGACATGACATGTGATCTAGGCGGGCTGTGCCTGGGCCGTACCGGACTGGGCCGTTGGCCATATTTGCCGTGGGCTAGCCCAATCCGGTCTAATTTTCCCATTCCGTCCTAGTCCGGTCCACTGGTTCGGTTAAACCCGACCCAGCTCTTGGGTCCGTGCATCCGCACGCCTCATACCTCACGTGTTCTCTCATGTCTCATTCCTTTCTTCTATCTAGCAATTCCGCGAAGCCGCCGTCGTTGCCCCTGGATCCCGGCTGGCTCCGGCCATTCTGGCTGCCGCCACTGTGCTTGTCCACTAACTAAACTCCCTTGCACTGATTGGTCCGCACCAATTTGACGTGCACCCCCTCGCTTGGAAGTGTTAACCCCTGAACTGGCTATTAGGAATTCACCCTCCTCGTTCTGTCGTGCTCTAGTGGTCTCTCAGCGATGTCTTGGTGTCCTGGTGGTGTGGTGGTTGCCAGCGCTGCCGTTTATGCGCCTATGTAGCCACATGCACGGTGCCAGTGGCTTCGGTGCCCCCCGTGCCATCTTGTCGTGGCTGCCCTCGACCTACCTCTGCTATTTATTAGGACAGCGCTACGCGTCCCCCGGGGGATATTTTCCCCCGATCCCCCGGGTCCGGAGCCGTTCGATCAAAACTTCTAAACCGTCTGATCGAACCGTCAAGTGGAACACCCGCCCGCTTTTGCTACGTCGCAGCAGAAACCGGTTCAGAGTAGCAAAACAGAGGCAAACTAGGAGTCACACGTGCGGGCGCCCGTGAGGACGATGGAGGAGACTGCGCCATCGATCTCCTTCGCCGGCCACCGGAGATGAGACATATTCAAGGGACCATACTCTACCCCCTCCTGGTCAGCCTCACCACCTTATACCGCCGCCAATCGTAGCTTCTAGTGGGGGATCAAATCCTCTCACCCGGCGGCGCTCCGATTCGGCGAACGCCGATGTCTCCAATCGAGCGCAGCAACCTAATCTAGCCAAGCACACAAATCCTCTAGTGTTTTTAATCAAAATCCTGAGGAAGAACCTCCAGCACCATCGGTAAGCTCTAGATTAGGTTTCCACCAGTGTTGTCCATGTTTGTGCTACATGGTAGCAGGAAATACTTACATATGTAGCAAAATAGGGTGTTGCTAGGCAGATGGCAGGAAAACAACATGCTTTGCTGCATTGATTAGGGTGCTACATTGTATCAACATGCTAGGCAGATGGTAGGAAAACCTCAAAATAGATTAGGGTGCTACATTGTAGCAAAAGAAAAATTACAACATGCTTTGCTGGACAATGTGCTATAGTGCATAAAAAGTTTGGGCACATGTGATGCTACATTGTAGAAATTAGGGTGATATAGCATATTAATGTAGCAAATTAGGGTAATACTACATGCAGCATATTTATGTAGCACATTATGCTTCGACCTAAACTTTTTTTCTTTTAAATTGTAGGGGTTTGTTGCTGACAGTATACTGGGAGGATTCGACCTCAACCAGCCTGCTGATGAATACGGTCCTGAAGGATATGCTGCTCCACCACAATCTTCTTACGATATTTCTCCACCACAATCTGCTGCAGGAACCTTTGGACAAAAATTTGCTACAAGAGCAGAAAGTGCAGCTAGTAGCAATGCTTCATTTGTTGATGAAGAAGGTGGTGAAGAGATTTGCTCGTAGCCTCTTGTACCATATGTTGGAATGACATTTGATGACCTTGAAGTTGTGAAGCAAGTATTCAATGACTATGCTTTCAAACTCGGGTTTGGTACACGGATTGGTAACACCAAGTATAGCACAGCAAGAGGTGCCCCAAAAGATGCAATTCTTAGTAGGGTTTTTGAGTGTGTCCATGCCGGAAAACCAGTAGACGAATCAAAAAATGCTACTAAGGATAGTTCTGGAGAAGGAGGTCCAATAGACATGAGCAATTTCAGTGCACAGAAATCACGTAGCAAACAAGCTGGACTCAAAATGGACGTAGTAGATTTGAGGCAGAAGAATAGGGTGCTGCGGCATGTTTGTAAAGATATAATGCTCGTTAGAAAGAGAAATGGAATATGGACTGTAACGGTATTTCAAGGAGAGCACACACACCAGTTGCTGAAGCAAATTGGGAGAAGACGGTACTACCGGTCTCATAGGAAGGTTACTGAGGAGGACTTTCAGTTTATCCAAACTTTACACAACCAAAACATTACCACAGCTCAGATAATGGGATGCCTCGGAAGTGTGCACGGAGGCGACCCGAGGTGTCTTGGTTTTGTGAAGCGTGATGTGTCCAACATAAGGACTATGCTAAGTGAGGAAGTTTCGCTGCGAGATATGTCAATGACTATTGAGTACTTTGAAAGGAGACAAGCAGAAAGCCCTACATTCTTGTTTGATAAGCAAGTGGATGAAAACAATGCAGTGAGAGCTCTCTTTTGGGTGGATGGCAGGACAAGGGCCTTGTACCCCAAGTACAAGGACTCGGTGTTTTTCGACACTACATTTTGTACCAACAAGTACAACATGCCTTTTGCTCCACTTGTGGGCATCAACAACCACACACAGACAATTGTGTTGGGCTGTGCTTTGCTACCTGATGAAACAACAAAAACATTCAGCTAGGTATTCAACAAAATTAAGGAAGCAATGAACGGTTTGGCGCTAGACCATACATGACAAACCAAGACCAAGCAATGGCTGCAGCAATTTCAAACATATATCCTGATTCGGTCCACAGATGTTGCATCTTCCATGTGCTACGATTAGCAAGAACAAAGCTTGGACCTAACTTGAGAGAAGGTAGCCCATTTGCTGCAGCATTCTACTCATGCATCTATAGCACGGACACTTAGTAGAATTTGAGATATGCTGGTAGCATATGTTGGAAACTTTTGCTATGGATGACAACACTCATTTGCAGAACATGTGGAAGAGCAGAAAAATGTGGGCACCTGTGTACTTCAGACAAAGTTTCTTTCCCTTCACAAGCACAACAGGAAGATCTGAAGGTCTCAAGTGGCTCAGTTTGGAACTTCGTGCAGCAATACGAGTTGTGCCCAAACTTGATGCTAGACAGAGAAGACAATGCAGCATTCACAATGGATACAACAATAGCACCACTATGGGGAAGGTGAGATTTTCTCTTTACAGACAGATTTTCCAGTAGCATTATTTTATATCTGTGGTAGCAGATTTTTTAAATTGTTGTAGCATAATGTAACACCTGATGTAGCACCAACCTCGCAGTCAGCAAAAAACAAACCTTATTTTGCAGCTACAACATTGAAAAGCAGGGGCTGGAGTTCTACACAAGGGAGATCTTCACAAGATTCCAAAACATGATTGAGAAATCTACCAGGTTTTATCCAATACAGGTTGAGGGTGAAGGCATGTTCTTTGATCTCATTCCAAACCCTGTTTATGGTGTCAAAACCTACCAGGTTCAAGTCAAGTTAGATGATGAGTGCTACAAGTGCGGATGCAACACATTTGAGATGTGTGGCCTTATATGCCCGCACATAGTGAGGGTGATGGTGCACTTGAATGTCCAGCAAATTCCAGAGAGATACATGCTACGAAGATGGTCTGCTGCAGCAACAATGCCTGCACCTAATCCCGGGACAAATACCATCAGATTTGGGATCCCAGGAACCAATACTCTCAAGTACAATGTATTGTGCAGAAAGAAGAATGAACTCGCTTCGGATGCTTGCTTCACTGATGAAACATATGTTGATGTTTCCAAGATGATTGATGATGCGAAGCGTCTTGTAGCAAATATGAGGAACACACAACATGCTACACAGTAGCAAGAAGTAGAGCAGCAAGGAGGAGGGCCAGAAATTTTGCTACAAGAGCAAAGTATTCGTCCACAGCATGGTGTAAACAATCAACGACAAGAAAAAGAACGTAATGATGCTCCGAGTAGCACGCTTAAGAACCCTGCGAGGGTAAAGCCAAAAGGAAGACCAACCGAGAAGTCGAAGCATAACAAACCATTGGTTGAGCTTCGTGATGAAGCAAATGCCAAGAGAAGGAAAAAATCTCAAGAGACAAAGAAGAAGCAAACTGATGGAACGCCGAAGAAGAAGAAGCCAAGAAAGAAAAAATGCCCATACTGCAATGAAGAAGGTCACACCGTGAAAAAATGTGTCTCCATGGAAGCACTGATTGCGGGGAATGCTGTGAAAATAGAGTTGAAACTACATGTACTACCAGAGAGTAGCATTTTTGTCATTACTATGTAGCATACATACAGTATAGATGTAGCATCATCTTGATGCAAGATATGAATTTTGTGATATGACAGAATATTGTTGGTACCAAAAGTATTTCCACTTTGGAGCATACAGCCTGCATTTTGTATATAAAATTGCAACCATAGACAAAACTTGTTCTTATGAATGAATGTCATAGGTATATTTGCTACATTAAACCTAGTAGCAAATCTTGTACACCTGGGTAGCACACCATTTCTATGCATGTAGAAATATGGCTACACAGATGTAGCAAATTAACACCTGGGGTGGCCAAAAAAAATTGACAGCATGTCTAGGTAAATACTCATATTTAGCATTTTTGCAGCATGTATGTAGCATGTACAGAACTTATCAAAGCAATCACACTATTTGAAGCTTCAGAAGACACTAATCAACATTCCAAACTTCAAAAGCTATATATAAAACCATTCCAAACATGTAGCACTTATCCATCCAACATAACCTATCCACAAAAGATAATCCAAGATGCTGTAGCAACGAACACATCCACGATTACATCAGTTTGAACCATTACAAAGTGCAAAATAATATCACAAGGACGACATCAGTTTCAACGATTACATTAGTTTCAACCTAACTATGCTTCTTCTGTTTTTCATCAGCTGTAGCAATGATCCTTTGTTTTTCCTTGCCTCAATCAGATCAGATGCAAGAAGTTTCCTTAGCAGTGATATAGCATTGTTGTCGAACTCCGCCATGACCTTGCCGATGAAGCTTTCCATGAAGAGCATGTTGAAGAATCCACAATCAAATCTGTCAAAAAACAAACAGATAGATTAGTAAAAAACAAGCAGAAACTGATGTAGCAAGTGTAGGAAGCTAAAGTACCAAGAGTTGTAAACTTAGGTAGCAATTAAAAAACAATAATGTAGCAAAAGTTGAAATTAGTGATCAGGACAAGGATTAAAAAAAGGTGAGCAAAATCTTACATGGTAGTTTGCTGCGGGTGATCTGGATTGGTTAGCAGGTAAGTGTCGAAGTTGATATTGTCTGCTAGTTTTGATTCCTTCACAAGAATTGCAAAGTTTGCGAACTGGAAAACAAAGCAAAAACATTGCATGGTTAGTGATATGCAGCAAATAAAAGGCCCAACTATAAATGTAGCAAACACAATGAACAAGTGTAGCTAGATTACTAACCAGATTGCGTAGACAAGCATCCATCACACTAGCATCTTTGGCCCCTTTCATTGAATCAAAAATATGCATCTGCTTTGCTACTAGGTTGATACAGGGAACTTCCCAATGGTTGAACTTCACAATAGGAAAGTATAGCTACATTCAAACATGAATTAATATTTAGCATCTTGTATAGAAAGCAAACATGAACAAGATAGGAAGCAAGGATGTTAACTCACAAGGTCACGCTTGAAAATCTTGAACTTTGCATTCTGCTCTTTCAACTCATCCATAAATGCTTTAGCATTGAATGATTTTGGATCAACAATAAGCTTCTCCTGTTTTGTGTTGAAGATAAAAAATAGTATGAGGCAGCAGCAAAAGCAAGTAAAATTTTCTACTATTTGTATTGGTTTAGCAAGCACACAAAAGGTAGCAAAATGCTAGCAGAGTACCTGTCATATGCATATTGAGCAAGTAAAAGATCAAGAAAAGTGCTAATTACCACAAAGTGCTGCGTGAAAGCGTACTTCCTCTTCTGCCGTGCACTTTTCTTGCAAACAGTGTCCGACTCATGGTTAAATTTCTCAATCCAAACATTCATCAACTGACTATATAGATTTTGGCGCGGCCGAAGCAATGTTTGGAAAGTTCTGTAGCAAGTATAATACCGCCCAATCTCCACAAAAACTGGCCTGCACAAAGGAATGCACATGTAGCAGATAGTTTTACATAAAGTAGCAAACAGTTCAGTGTAAAGTAGCAAAAACAATAAACTAAAGTAGAAAATAGTTCAATCTAAAGTAGCAAAAACTATGAACAAAAGTAGCGAACAGTTCAATGCAAAGTAGCAAAAACAATAAACTAAAGTAGCAAACAGTTCAATGTACAGTAGCAAAAACTATGAACTAAAGTAGCAAACAGTTCAATGTAAAGTAGCAAAATGAATGAACTAAGATAGCAGGTAGTTCAATCTAAAGTAGCAAAAACTATGAACTAAAGTAGCAAACATTTCAATGTAAAGTAGCAAAAAAATGAAATAAGGTAGCAGGTAGTTCAAGCTGTAGAAGATTAAATGGAAAACTATATCCTACAAGTGAAAAAAGTAAGTAGCAAAACACATTGACACATGTAGCAATCATCTAGATGCAAGGTAGCAAAAACATTACTTCAGAGTAGCAAAAAACATAACCTTACGGTGCCCTATCCTTCGGATGGCCCTTGAATTTCCGACCATTCATCACAAATGTGGAGTATGTTTGTTCTACATCTTCAGAGACCTTCATCTTTTTCAACTTTGGAGGTGTGAGCTCCTCCTTGGCAGCCCTCTTAAACCTTGTCTTCTTCTCATGTGTCAACAAACCCGAGCTACCATCTCCTTTAACACTTGACTCAATGTTAACAACAACTGCAAAAAGAGAAAACAAGTGTGTCTTAAGCAAACAAGCGGAAGCATATCTAAGAAGCAAACAAGCGGAAGCATATCTAAGAAACTACAAGGAAATGTTCATACCAGGTGCAATGGGAACAACAGGTGTCGCAGGCTCAGTAGAGCCGAAAGGTGCAAGATCGACCAAAGTGGAAGGTGATGCTGGAATACTCTCAGAGGCATCAGAGGCAGTGGTCACGGCAGCGGTTGGGGCATCACAGGAAGGTGGGAGAGACTGTGAAATGCAAAACTCTGCATACTCATCGGTGCCAGGCTCGAAAAGATCAAACGGGGGTTTTTCCGGAGCATTGGACCAAGCTTCATCAGAAATATCCTTCCTGGGGCTGTGAATTGGAGACCTGTCAGGGCTAACAACATCCGGCTGCTTAGTAGCATTAGCTCCCTTGCTCGTAGTATCAATGATTATTGCTGCTTGAGGAACATCGGCATGTTTTGTTGCTACAGGACCACCTTGCTCCACAGAAGCATCTGCAGCACCACCTTGCTCCACAACATCATCTGCATCACCATCAGTATCCTTAGAAGCTGCTGCAGCAACACCATGGTCCTCGGGCTCCGATGTAGCATAAAGCTTCTCATCATCCTTAGTTTCTGAACCATCATCATCCTGCAGCTGATCATCATCATCTGCTATACTTTTGGTTGGAAAAACAACACTTCGTCCAGCTTCTTCTTCTTTACTTGATGATTCAACATCAACCAAAAGGGCAGCCATGCGTTGAGCCTGCATGCGCTTCAATCCAGCAGAAAGGTTCTTCATTGTCACATCAACATCTGCTTCAAAAATAGCCTTGTGCTTCTCATACAATGTTTTGAAACGAGCGGGAACTTGTTAGCAAACATTAGAAGCAAGTTAGTAAACCAGAGACAAGATAAATGATGAAATTCTAAGCATAGCGGCTCGGATTCGTCACCCGTCGCCGCTATCGCGGCGTATAGGCGACGAATCCTCGAAAAATATGGTGTAATAAAATTCTATTAAGCTTCTTTTGCATACGGGTAGATAATTTGGGGTAACTTATCCACCACCCCCACCCTAAGTCGTGAACATACATAAAGCGTAAACTCTAGTCCAGCGGCTCGGTTTCGTCGCCCGTCGACGCTACCGCGTCATACGGGCGACGAAACCTCGAAGGGTGTTAGGGTACCGAGGCATCGTCGCCCGTCGTCGCTATCACGTCGACGGCGACTCCGCCTCGGTACCCTAACACCGAGGCTAACGCATAAGGAATAGCAAATTCATAAAGCTAATGTAGCAAAACCTATAAACTAAAGTAGCAAAACCTGTAAACTAAAGTAGCAAAACCTATAAACTAATGTAGCAAAACCTGTAAACTAAAGTAGCAAAACCTGTAAACTAAAGTAGCAAAACCTATACACTAAAGTAGCAAAACCTATACACTAAAGTAACAAAACCTGTAAACTAAAGTAGCAAAACCTGTAAACTAATGTAGCAAAACCTATACACTAAAGTAGAAAAACCTATAAACTAAAGTAGCAAAACCTATAAACTAATGTAGCAAAACCTATAAACTAAAGTAGAAAAACCTATACACTAAAGTAGAAAAACTTGTAAACTAAAGTAGCAAAACCTGTAAACTAAAGTAGCAAAACCTATACAGTAAAGTAGCAAAACCTGTAAACTGAAGTAGCAAAACCTGTAAACTAAAGTAGCAAAAACTATAAACTAATGTAGCAAAACCTATAATACATGTTCACTGATTTCAAAAAGAGGTAGCAGAGCAATGTAGCTAAGTAGCAAAATCAAATGCACTGAAGTAGCAAACAAATAACAGTACAGTAGCAATTTCATACCTGCAAATCCTGGCTGCTAGGGAAATTTAGCCATTCATTCAGTGAAGCAGAATGATTAACATCAACATCTTCCACTGGAGCAGGTTTGTTGAAATCATCATAACCAGGAGCAGTACCATAAGGTGTTGCAGACAATGGGAGGAACTACACACAATAAAAATTAATGTTAACATTAAGAGGATTAACGAAAGAATAGAATGTTTGTGGTGCTGGAAAGAACATTACATCTCGCCTGCCGAAAATAGTTTTGTTCGCTAAAATCTTCCTATCCGAGTCATTTTGTACAACAAAAGTGAAGTCACTGGTCTTGACAGAGCATACTCTAGGCAATGACTTGTCAAACGTGTGATCGCAGGGTGGGAAATCCAAATGATCCATATAAGCAATCTACAAAAAGAGGCCAAATAAAGTTAGTAGTAGCAAAAAAAACGCTGCAAACCGCTACAAACAAATATAAAAGATGGGAGATAACTTACACCAAGAAGAATGAATGGGCCAGTTATCCAAAACTCAAATTTGCTACAGTCCTTTGGAAGAACATGTTCTTGCTTCTTCTTCTTCTTCTGAATATTGCTCACAGTTTGCATCAACAAACCCAACAAATGCTCATCCCAACCATACTCATCTGTTTTGGTTGGGTCAGCCATGAGACCAACATATTCCAAGTTAACATGGTTCGAGCTTTTTGGAGCAACAACAGTGGCCAGGGAAACAAGATCCCAAGTGCGAATGATGGTTTCCTCATCTGTATCAGCACAATTATTCAAGATATTGATAGCAGTTGCTAACTCTGCCCTCTTCTTCCCACCATGGTAGAGGGCTCGAATATCATCAAGCTTTGCACATCCCGTAATAGAAAGATCAATAGGCTTGCTCCCGCAGCGGATTCCAAACACTTTCCTCACCATATCCGTGGTAAACACCATCTGGTTCTTCCGAAGATTGTACTCACGGAGACGAGCAGAAGTATGTGCAACAACAAAATCCGTAAGCTCATTAGGAATCCTAAACTATGCAACATTCAACAATGCTCAAAATGCACTCTTTGACTGAATAATCTGCTTCTTGGCTGGAGAAAGGTTATCCGCAAGGATACTCAAACGCTTGGCACTGAAATGGTCCTTCGACATCCAAATATCCTCCTTGACATTAATCGCTCCCTCGCCAACTTTCTTGCGGCTCACAACAACCTTTTTGCCCTTTTTGCTCTTATCAACAGCAGCAACCTGGAGCAAAAGGAAAATAGAAACATGTATGGTTATAGCAAAACTACTAAACATTGGCCTACTAATCATACTACTGGGATTACAAAAAATGCACAAGTAGCAAGTAGCAAAACTACTGGGATTACCAATCATACTACTGGGATAAAAATCATAATGCACAAGTAGCAAAACTACTGGAATAGCAAATCCTAGTACTAATCATAGTCCTAGCACTAATCCTAGTACTAATCATGCTACTGTAGTAGCAAATCCCAGTAGCAAATCCCACTACACTATATCATACTAGAGTAGCAACTACTAGGATATACACTATATCATACTAGAGTAGCAAATCCCAGTACACTATATCATACTAGAGTAGCAAAAAAATGAACTAAAGTAGCAAACATATACACTAGAGTAGCAACTACTGGGATCAATGCACAAGTAGCAAAACTACTGGACTAGCAAATCCTAGTACTAATCAACAAGTGTACTGATCAACACAGTAGCTTGCTAGGAAGGACTAGCAAATCTTCCTCCTGTCTAGGATTAGCAAATCATGCTACTTGCTAGGTCTCATGTCTCCTAGTACTAATCAAGAGTAGTACTAGGACATGAGACAACATAAGTACTAGGATTAGCAAATCTTCAACAGTAGCTTGCTAGGAAGGACTAGCAAAACTTCAAGGACATGAGACAACATAAGTACTAGGATTAGCAAATCTTCCTTACTGGGATCAAAAATCATACTCCTAGTACTAATCAACACAGTAGCTTGGCACAACACAGTAGCAAGTAGCAATGTGGAGTATGAATGAACTAATCATACTCCTAGTACTAATCATGCTACTGAGTAGCAAAACACAGTGTAGCAAGTAGCAAAATCCCCATAGCAAAATAGCAAGAAATGGAAGCGAGGACAGAACGGCGGCTACCGCCGGGTCATCACCTCAACGTTTGCGCGGCCGGAGGTGCTCCCTCCTGCCGCATCTCTCGATGGCGGCGGCGGTCCCATCACCTCCTGCCACCTAGGATTGCTGCGCAAAATCAGAGAGGAGAGGTTATAGAGGGGAGGTTAGAGAGGCACAAACCGAGGATGGGCGGCGGCGCTCGGCAGCGGTCGGCGGCGGGCGAGGATGAACCGGACGGCGGCGTTCGGAAATTACTCTGCGGGAAACAGAGCAGAGAGAGATTGGAGAGGAGAGAGGAGAGAGGGAGCAGAGCCAGGCGAGCACGAACTACGATCGACAGCGGTCGGCGCTCGACAGCGGTCCCGTGGCAGTCGACGATAAAGGCTTCGGCGGCAGCACGGCGTCGCACCTCAGTCGCCTCTCCGTCGCCTCTCGTCTGCGGTTTGAATCGTGCGAGGGAGGAAGGAACCGCCCGACCCGTATATCCCGGAGCGGTGTAGCAACCGCAAAAAAGAGGGCCACGTGGCGCAAAAATAACGGCCAGATCAGAACAGATCGAACGGTTCCGGACCCGGGGGACGCGACGACGGGATCCCCCGGGGGAATCATATCATTTTCCTTATTCTTTCTGAGCGAGGCTCTCTGATAAGTTCTACTTCTCCCTCCTTCTCTATGCCTCTCTCTGAATTCCTCACGGTACTGCGGTTCGTAACCCTGATTAGGGTTTTCTATGCTAGAGTTCCTCTTTTCTTCTTATAGTACTCCTATTTCTAGTACTACCTGCCTAGTGTACTGCTACTCTCATGATACCTTGATGAATTGGACTTTGTAGTTTTCTTAGCACTGATGGCCGTATTGTCCTGTTAATTGGTTTATGCTCATACCTCAATTATGATAGAAACTTGTCTAGTATACTGGATAAGTCCATGATACTCTGACGGATTTGGCTTGGAAATTAATGAGCTATAGTTTAGTGACATATATGTTAAACTGCCTAAGTGTTTACCTCAGTTAAATAGAGTGTTTAGCTGCAACATTGAGTGTTCCTTCTTGATTTCATTCTATTATTGCTACTGACATGATGTTGGCGATGCCTACAACAATTCATACATTGAGAAAATATACTGAGATACTGTTACCTTATCTTCCTGTATCATGTTCTGACTATGATGAAGAATGTGGATACTATCTAAATGACAGTGAAATGATGCTATACTTTTGCAATGGTATTACTGGAATTATTCACTTTATATATTAGATAAGCACTTGTTCCTTGTTTGCTGATATGTTTGACCTAGATCTTTTTGATGGTATACCTACTATTATAACGGTAAAGTAGTTTCATACTGATTCCTAGCTTAGAAGTTAGGAAAATTATGTTCTAATCCTCATATACCATTTCTTGAGTTGCAATGATAGAGCTTGGTTAGACAGTACTGACCCTAGTGGTTCTTGTGGTAATAGGCTGCTTTTGAGGTGATTCTGGTAATTGGATTGTGCCCATAAGTAACTAGTCTACAGGTTTTGACTGTTGTGCTTAATCTTCTATGACCTTTCTTGCCATAGATTAGGTCCATGATTCCAATACTGAGACCCTTCTCTCTAAGAGAAAAACATGTGCACAATTTCAAGTATGGTTCTAGGTTGAATCTATAGTGCAGAGCAGACAAGTGTTGTACAGATGTTGTTGCGGTGGCTGTGATACCCTTCCTTCTAGTTGTAATCTTGTCTAGCTCCTTCCTGTGATATGCTTGTCCTTCACCTGCTTGATCTACTCATAGTTTGGGCTTGACTTGGTTGCTCTAGCTCTAGCTTGGCCTTGCCTAACGGCTGACCCACCCCCTCCTTAGGAGACCATGTTGGCTTGATGACAATTAGATTTCTTTGGTGATTTAGTGGTTGATCTGGTGAGAAAACAGAGATGGTGCAGCTTTGTTCTCCCTGCTACGACTGTGTACTTATTTTTGCCTTGGATCACCCTTGTGCCAATAGCACACAGTCATGCATGTGTATGTGATCTATGTGATTGCTTGTTGTGATATTGTGTATCAGATCAAGTAAAAATTCCTGCCTTTACTCTTTCCATTTTAACCTCTCTGGTGAAACTTGCCCCTTCTCTCTTACGCCTATGATGTTGTACTAAGGCCAACTATTACTCCATTTGGTGAAATTTTCCTCTTATTTCATTTAGCTCAATGATGTAATCAAACAACGCATTTCACTATTTATCACTGAGAGCAAAAGTACTAACATAACCCTTTATTTCCTTTTTGTGTTCTTTGTTTTCTTACAGGTGCAAAATATTACAAGAGAGGTTGAGACTATGAAGGATTAGTTTACGAAAATACTATAGGGTTTTCTTTTATCCTTTTTTAATTTATTTTATTCATTTATAAAGACATTGTAATGTATATTTATTCCATAAAGCTTTTCTTTTCTTTGTTTGTAATTATTCCTTTTGTAGTACATTCTTATTTATTTGCATAATTGTATAACTTTTTAATATGTTGGATAATAGAAGAATAAAGATTTCTATCCTTTTACATTTATTTAAATTACTTTAATTACCTAAATTACTTCATTTGAAAATTCACTAAGTGATAACATTATTTTTTCATTTAGAATTATTATAATTTCTTTAATAAGATAACTCCTAAATATATATAACTTCAAAATTTATTTAAAAAGTCAAAATTAAAATGTCAATTTAAACTAACTTTCGAAAACATTCCAAAATATCTAGAGGTCATGTCAGAATTCCAAGCATTCACCTGAATGAGCTAAACCCTAAATCACCAAAGTGAAAGAAACCCTTATCACTAGTGTTTTAATTTATGAACAAATTTTCTCAATTTTATATATGAATGCATGCACATGCACATATTATTATATCTACCCTTTATTGGTCCCTAAAAGCTGCGATGTTATACTCGGGACGACCCTACCTATGCACCCCACGACGCGTACACGCATGCTGCTGGGCGTGATGAGAGCGTGCGGCGTCCTGGCATTAGGGGTGTCATGTCCTGACAATCAATGGGCCTATCGCCCGAGCGGTAGCGCTCTCTAGAGACTATGAGTCCTACGAATGTTGCCTCTAGAACCGACACCGGGGAGTAGTCCCCCATGAGGCTCATGCCTCGGCTTCAAACGGCTCGTCCTCAAGAGGCCACCCGTGAGAAGGAGTCTCGTGTGGGTCTTTGGATTTCCCTGGGGCTCGGATACCTTGGAGCGTGCCTTAGGGGAACGCCCGTAATCTCATAGCTAAGGTGGGAAGAACAACGCAACCCTACAAATGGCACCGTGACTTTATGGCCCACATGGACTACCTCGGTAAAGGTAAGTTGTTCCGGCCCCTTTTGTGCAAAAGCAACGCTCCCCTACCTTAGAAGGGATCGATACTTGTGATGTAAACTCTAGACATTCATCCACCATTGTATCCTCGCGAGAAACTACGAGAAATACAACAAAAGCAAGAGTAGGTGCTTTACCTCCTCACTAGGGTCCTGAACCTTGGTATAAAAACTAGTGTCCACTCTTTGTCGTGTGTGTGCTCCGCCATCGTCATTGCTGAGAAGCTTCAAGCACGTGATTCATCCCCTATCAAACTTAGGGTTAGTCGGACCCATCATTACTTCATGGGATGCGTTTTCCGACATTTGGGATGCCATGTAGGGGGCTGAGGCGCGTTTCCAAGATCTTCACCAAACTCGTCGGCATGGCAGATCGCAATGAGACTCGGCTGAGCGTGCCCTCCGCCGCGCGACAAGCAAGGCTCAGATGGATACCATCCCCCAACACACCACCACATAGAAAACCTCTTGGACTAAATACGAGCAGGTCTCCTCCTTCCGACCATCGAATGAACTCCATATCTCCTTGTGGGGTAACACGTTACTCTCCTGCACCGCGTTCTCCTATGAAAATGCTGATTGGCCAATGCCAAAAGCTTCCACGCACATGGTGGGGGAGCTGATGCACCACCCACCGGCGAAACTGGGCAAGGTAAGTGGTGCGAGAGCTTGGCCGAGCTCCTCGAAATCGCCGACCCACCCAGCCAGGGTAGGGGGCTCAGGACGAAGACATGGCGCGGGGGTTCACCCGGCTATGTGATCCGAAGATGCCCCTAAGCCCGACGACATCGCTCTGCCCCTCGGCAATAGCTGACAGATCACCTCACCTCCAGAGGCCACTCATGCAGTAACTTAGCCTTCTTGGGGACGAGGTCGAGGTGATTGATATGTCCATTTTGCATCACTATTATATATCATAATTTACTGATATTCATTGATATATTTCATATTAAGAGGCGATACTTATGTTGTTTCATCTATTTTTGCATGTTGGATGACTTTTGGAGGATGAACTGGCGGAGTCAGGATTCTGATGGAAAAGCGGCGTTTTGATGCAATATTCGCGAAGAACGGAAAATTCCAGAAAATACACGAAAAATCCTATTTTTCCAGAAGACGAAGGAAGCTAGAAGGGGAGGATGAGATGGGCCATAGGGGGCCCACACCCCCCCCCTCTGCGGGCCACCCTGGGTCGTGCCACCAGGGGGTGTGGCCACCCTGGACCACCTCCTGCTCTGCCCTTTCGCCTATATCTTCTCCTCGAAACCCTAATACACATGGAACAACGATAGAAAGATTTGGCTGCCTCTGCGGGTCAGAAACTACAGAGAGAGAAAGAGCTCTCTAGCAGACAGATTTCTGCCGGGGAAATTCCTTCCCGAAGAGGGGAGATCATCGCCATCAACACCGTCATCAAGCTAGACTTCATCAGGATCATCATAATCATCCTCACCACCATCTCCACCAGCACCATCATCACCACTCCATCCCGCTGTAACAATTGTGTTGAATCTTGCATAATTCTTACGGGAAACTTTCCCGGTGTTAATTACTTTTGTAGTTGATGCTTGTGAGTGGAACCATTGAATTATTGTTTATGTTTAGATTGTTATTCATCATCATATCATCTCTGATCATGATCCATATGATGTCTCGTGAGTAATTTGTTTAGTTCTTGAGGACATGGGAGAAGTCATGTTATTAGTAGTGGAATTGTGTTGAGGTATTATTCAATGGTTTGATATTTAAGTTGTGGTTTTATTCTTCTAGTGGTGTCATGTGAACGTCGACTACATGATACTTCACCATTTATGGGCCTAGGGGAATGCATTGTGTATTTGGATACTAATTGTGGGGTTGCCGGAGTGACAGAAACCTAAACCCCTGTTAGGAAACGTTTTCACAAGGGAGTGTAGGATCTCAGTGTTTAAGGCTATGGTTAGGTTTTTATCTCAATTACTTTGTTGTAGTTGCGGATGCTTGCAAGGGGTTTAATCACAAGTATGTATTAGTCCAAGTAAGGTTTGTACATTAGCACAGGTTCACCCACACAACACTTATCCAACCAAAGATGATTAATCAACTATATGAAGCGAAAGCACTTGACAGTATTCACATGTGTCCTCGAGAACGTTTGGTCCTCATAAGTAATACAACCGGCTTGTCCTTTGCTAAGAAAGGATTGGGCCACTTCCTGCAGTTATTTATTGTCTTTATTTACTTGCATTTTATTTTCTTGCAATATCAAAAACCTCTAAAATCTGTTTGCTAAGTATTTACAGAGAATTCCTGCTCCAAACCACTAGTCAACACCTTTTGATCCTCATTGAGATCGACACTCCTATTTATCGAAAGTACTACGATACACCCCCTATACTTGTGGGTCATCAGTGATAGTTGTGGCAGGCTAGTAGAACCGTGTGGCACTCGCCAACGGCAAGGAAGTACAGGGCAATGACTGCCTCGCGTTCACTAAGGACCTCCGTCGTGTGGTATGGCCACACAAGTTCCGCTCAGAGATACCAGCATGCTACGATGGAACATCCAACCCGTGCGAGTTCCTGCATCTCTACACCATGGGCATCGAGGCCGCGCGCGGGGGGGGGGGGGCGGACGACTGTGTCATAGCGAACTGGTTCCCCATGGGACTCAAGGATTCATCTCGCAACTAGATGATGAACCTCCTTGAGGAATCCATTGGCTCGTGGTCTACCCTCTGCTCAATCTTCTTCTCCAACTTCAAGGGGACTTACGAGCACCCGCTTGCCTACTACAACCTGTGCTAGGTACGCCAGCAGCCTGGCGAGACCCTCTTCAAGTTCTTGCAGCGGTTCGACCATGTCCGCAACAAGATTCCCAAGATCTCAGACTACAACATCATCACCTCCTTCTCCAAGGGAGTAAAGGGCGTCAGGATGAGGGAAAAGATCGGCATATGGGGTGAAAAACAAGGCGGATAAGTGCACCAAGGCCAAGGCGGACGCATGTTTGGCCTCGCCGAGGTGGAGACCATACCCAAATTCTCAAGTTCCTCCAAGAGAAAGAGCAAGGATCCAAAGCGGAAGCCCGCCGCCATCCTCGCCATGGAGCCTAATGTTGGAGATATGCCCTAGAGGCAATAATAAATGTAGTTATTATTATATCTTTGTGTTTATGATAAATGTTTACATTAATGCTATAACAGTATTAACCAGAAACATTAATACTTGTGTGATTTGTAAACTAAATTAGAGTCCCTGGTAAAGCCTCTTTATAATACTAGCTTGTTGATTAATAGATGATCATGGTTTCTTGATAATGAACATTTCAGATGTTGTTAATAACAAGGTCATATCATTAGGAGAATGGTATGATGGACATACTCCTATAGATAAGCGTAGCATAAAGATCAAGTCATTTTAATAGTTCAATTGCTATAAGATTTCTGATACATAGTAACCTAATTCCTTCGACCATGAGATCATGCTTATCACCATCACCGGAATGATGCTTTGATGACATCAAACACCACACCGTAACTGGGTGGCTATAAAGATGGCATTGAGTGTTCGGAAAGTATGGGTTGAGACACATGGATCAAGAGTGGGATTTGTCCATCCATATGATGGATAGATATACTTTGGGCCCTCTCAGTGGAATGTCATCCAATTAGCTTGCAAGCATGTGACTGGATCACAAGGGATCACATATCACGGGAACGAGAAAAGAGTACTTATCAGTAACAAGGTTGAACTAGGTATGCAGAGATACCGACGATCAAAACCTCGGATAAGTAAACTATCGTGAGACAAAGGGAAATTGGAATCGTATGTTAGTGTTTCATTAGATCGCAAAGTAATCGTTGAAATATGTGGGAGCCATATGAATTTCCAGATTCCTCTATTGTTTATTGATTGGAGAAGTGTCTCGATCATGTCCGCATAATTCACGAACCGTAGGGAGACACACTTAAGGATTCGATGTTGTTGAGTATTTATGGAATGATGAGAAAGAGACCGAATATTGTTCGGAGTCTCAAATGGGATCCGGGATATCCCGAGGAGATCCGGAATGGTCCGGAGAATAAGATTCATATAAGGAAAGTCCTGCTTCCGAGTTGGGGAATGATTCCGGTGTTTTCACCAGGAATGTTCTAGAAGGGTCCAGAAGGTCTGGCACTCCAGAGGGGAAGGGTACATGAATGTGTCATAACAATATGGAATGGTTGCATCATGTACTAGGTCACTTGGCTGGGCAAAATAAAGGGAGAAATAAAATCCTAGTTTGAAAGTCAAACGCCAATTTGAAAAAGTCAAACGGCGAGTTTGCTTGGTGGAGGGAGAGTAGGAGACCTACTTGGGGAGGAGTTCCCCTCCCTCCACCCGCCGGACAAGAAGGCCGAGTTGGGGGAGGACTCCCTCCTCCCAACTGTCCACCCTCCACCTATATAAGGAGGGGTAGGCACCCAAAAGCCCTAGCCTCCAAGTCGCCGACCACCTCCAAGCCGCCGCCTAGGGCCTCCTCTAACTCGGCGATTTAGGGTTTCCCCAAACCCTAGCCACCGACCAAGCCCTCCCCTTGGTTCCCTCTAAACCCTAGATCACCAAGGCCTCTCTCATAGTCCACCATACTCGCACCGGCTTAAGGCGAAGCCCTGCGGGATCTTCCCTCTACTTCCGACACCACGCCGTCGTGCTGCCGGAATCACGAGGAGACTCCTACAACCTCCGCTGCCTGCTGGAACAAGGGAGATGAAGGTCTTCATCGAGTACCGAACGTGTGACCGACTGCGGAAGCGCTGCCGGAACGCAGCGCCGGAAGGATCGTCTACGCGATCTTGAGATCGGCAAGAGTACGACTACATCACCCACGAGAATCTGCTCTCGTTAACCGCTTTGGAATCTTCGAGGGTGAGTTCCTCTATCGACTCGTTGCTACAATCTAGTAGATAGATCTTGGCTTGTTTGTTTGCATGCAGTAGAAAATTTTGTTTTCCATGCTACGAACCTCTACAGTGGTATCAGAGCCATTTCTATATGTAGATCTGTTGCACGAGTAGAACACAATGGTCATTGTGGGGGTGGTGCTTTTATTATCAATTGCTTTTTGTGTACTTTGCATCTTGCGGTATGATGGGATGAAGCTGCCCGGGCTAACCTTACATGACATCGTTCATGAGACTTGCTCGACGCTTAACATGCAACATGTATTGCATAAGTGGCTTTGCGGGTGTCTGTCTCTCCCATTATAGTATAGATCCAATTTACAACAGGCACTTGATAGTTCAAACATCAACGTTGTGGTTCTTGTTCGTAAGTTAGAGCGACACTTATTGAAAGCCCCAAACCACGTAAAATATGCAAAGAAATTAGAGGCGTCAACTTTGTTTTGCAGGGGTGTGCTGTGATGTGATATGGCCATGATTGTGATTATATTTGATGTATGCAATGTTCCTTATTATAAGTTGGCAACCGCAGGAGCCATATGGTTGTCTTTAAATTCTGTTAAGACCCGCGTGTCTATTCAAAGTAGTTGTAATAGTTGAAGTTGGTGGACAACAACCATGAAGCTGCGCCATTGACCTTGACGCCATACCGGTGATGATGGAGATCATGTTCGTGCTTGAAGATGGAGATCGGAAGCACAAGAAGAAAGGCCATATCATATCACATATAATGAATTGCATGTGATGTTAATCCTTTATGCATCTTGTATTGCTTAGTTAACAACGGTAGCATTATAAGATGATCCCTCAAGCACACAAATTTCAAAGTTTTAAAGTGTTCATCCATAGTAAGCACCTTTGCTAAAGCTTGTTGATTCGAAGCACCACGTGATGATCGGGTGTGTTAGATTCTACAAGTGTATACAACGTGACCAAGCCAGATTTTCTCATGCGGAAGCTAAGGTTTGATCTTGACGAGCCTAGCATGTACAGACATGGTCTCGGAACACGGATCACCGAAAGGTAAATCATGAGTCATATAGTAGATATGATGAACATGTTGATTGTTCGCCATTGAAGCTACATCAACTCTCGTGATGATCGGTTTTGATGTGGTGGATTTGGTTCGTGTGATCACTAAAACAATGTGAGGGATATTGTTTTGAGTGGGAGTTCACCTAGATTAATTTAACTATTAATTAGAACTCAATTTGTCATAAACTTAGTCTAAACTATTGCAAATATGTTGTAGATCAATGGCGGCCCCTACCATCAATTTTAATGCGTTCCTAGAGATAGAAAAGTTGAAAAACAATGGAAGCAACTTCGCGGATTGGTTCCGCAATTTGAGGATTGTCCTCAATGCTGGTAATTTGACCTATGTGTTGGATGCACCGCTGGGTGACCCGCCTGCAGCTGATGCTACCGATGAAGTAAAGAATGTTTACCTTACTCGTAAGAATCAGTACTCCACAGTTCAGTGTGCTATCTTGTATGGTTTGGAATCGGAGCTTCAAAAAAGGTTTTAGAACCATGACCCACATGATATTGTCCGTGAACTCAAAATGATATTTGAGGCTCACGCGGCAGTTGAAAGTTATGAGGCTTCTGAAAAGTTCTTTCACTGCAAGATGGAAGAGGTCAGCTCCGTCAGTGAGCATGTGCTTAAGATGTCTAGGCACACAAACAAACTCCAAAGTTTGGGTATAATGATTCCTAATGCTTTGGGGATTTACCGTGTCCTCCAATCACTACCACCAAGTTACAAGAACTTTGTGATGAACTACAATATGCAAAACATGAACAAGACGTTGCCAGAACTCTTCTCCATGTTGAAATCTGCACAAGTGGAGATCAAGAAATAGCACCAAGTGTTGTTGGTCAATAAGACCAGCAAATTCAAGAAAGGAAAGTCTAAGCAAAAGGGAAACTTCAAGAAGGTTGGTAAGAAAGTTGTCGCACCGACGAAGAAGACCAAGGCTGGGCCTAAGCCTGATACTAAATGCTCTTACTACAAGGGAGAAGGTCACTAGAAGTGGAATTGCCCAAAGTACATGGCGGATTTGAAGAACGGCAACATCAAGAATAAAGGTATATCCGATATACATGTTATTGATGTGTATCTCACTAGTACTCGTAGTAGTGCCTGTTGGAATTATGCCCTAGGCAATAATAAAGATGTTATTATTATAATTCTTGTTCATGATAAAGTTTATATTCCATGCTAGAATTGTATTAAGCGGAAACTTTAATACTTGTGTGGTTTGTGAATAACACCGTGTCCCTAGTACGCCTCTATGGACTAGCTCATTGATCAATGATGGTTAAGGTTTCCTAACCATAGACATGAGTTGTCAATTGATAATGAGATCATATCATTGGAGAATGATATGATGGACAGACCCAAACTAAGCGAAGCAATTAGATCGTATCATCGTGTTCATCTTTGCGAAGCTTTTCCTATGTCAAATATTGTATTCCTTAGACCATGAGATAATACAACTCCCTGGTACATCCTATGAGAGGGTGATCATAAAGGTGTCTCTCAGGTGATCGGAAAGTATCTGTTGGGTTGTATGTATCGAGATGGAATTTGTCCCTCCCAAGACGGAGAGATATACTTCGGGCCCACTCGGTAATCGATATCAACACCGCTTGCAAGCATGTGGTTAAGGAGTTAATCACAAAGTGATATCGGATTACGGAACGAGTAAAGTACTTGCTGTGAACGAGATTGAACTAGGTATGACGGTACCGACGATCGAATCTCGGGCAAGTAAAATATCGCGAGACGAAGGGAATATATATATGGGATTGATTGAATCCTGGCATCGTGGTTCATCCGATATGATCATCGATGAATGTGTGGGAGTCAATATGGGTGCCCAGACCCCGCTGTTGATTATTGATAAAAGATCATGTCTGCATATTCTCGAACCCGCAGAGTCACACACTTAACGTGTCTCGACGCTAGGATAGATTGGATAATTGGTTTATGAATTTTTGTTCGGAGTCTCGGATGGGATCCGGGACATCACGAGAGGTTCCGGAGTGGTCCGGAGAATAAGATTCATATAAGGCAGTGCAGTTTTTGGAGTTCGAAATTGTTCCGGGTTAATCGGTATTGTACCGGAAGCTTCTAGAACCTTCCGGAAGGGGACCAACGTGGACCCACCTTCCGGGAGGGGGCATGGGCCTATGAGGGAGTGTCCTGTCCGCATTGGGCCAGGGGCACAAGTCCCCATAGGGCCCAGCCGATCCTAGAGAGTTTAAATCGTTTAAACTAGAGATAGGGTTTCTAGAAGAGGGGAGAGTCCATGCCCCCCACTCCTTATCCTTTGGGCTTGGGGAGGGGATAGGGCTGCGCCCCCCCCTCTATATAAATAGGGGTGGGGGCGCACCAACCCCCTACACCTCTCCTCCAAACCCTAGCCGCCTTGCTAGCTTTCCTCTCTCCCTCCCGACTGTTTGTAGGCGAAGCCCTGCTGCAGAAATTCTCCACCATATACACCACGCCATCATGTTGTAGATCCAATCTATCTCTCCACCATACTTGCTGGTCCGAGGAAGGAGGATACGTCGAGGTGCTGCACGTGTGCATCTCGCGGAGGCACCGCCACTTGTGGTGCTAGATTGGATCGGATCGCGAGGAGGAGAAGCGAGTACGACTACATCACCCACGTTCCGACGAACGTTCCGCTGTGAGAATCTTCAAGGGTATGAAGATCTAATCCAATCTCTCTCATTGATTGCATCTCCTAGATTAGATCTTGGCTTTCCCTCTGTTCGCATCCATAGAAAATTTTGATTTACTATGCCGCGAAACCCTTCAGTGGTATCAGAGCTAGATCTATGCGTAGATGTGATTCACGAGTAGAACGCAACATGGTTGTTGCGGGCGTTGATGTTTTCTGTTGCAAGCCTCTTGTTTGTGTTCTTCTTATGATGCGGGATAGTGAGATTGAAACGGTCTAGGCCAACCTTACGCGACATCGTTCGCGATACCGGCTCCGCACTTGACGTGTGGCTTGTTCCACACATGCGGCTGGTGGATGTCAGTTTCTCTCACTATAGTTGTCATGGGATTAACACCGGAGTTTGGCAACCATAATATCACCGTTGTGGCTTTCCGTAGGTAAGAATCGTTCTTAGCATCTACTCCCATAAGCCACGTAAAACATGCAACAACAAAGTAGAGGCGTCTAACTTGTTTTTGAAGGGAGTGTTTTCTGTGATATGGTATGGCCCAAGATGTGATGTGTATATTGTATGCGATGATCATGTTTTGTAATGTTTCACGACTTGCATGTCGATGAGTACACAACCGGCAGGAGCCATATGGTTGTGTTTATAATTGTGTATGACCTGCGAGTCAACTTCTTATACGCCATGTAATAGCTTCACTTTATCGCTAAGTAGTTAGCAATAGTTGTAGTTGCTATTCGTGGTGGAGGCAATCATGGTGGAGTGATGGAGATCATGCCGGAACGCACAAGATGGAGATCATTGCGCGAAGATTGGCTAAACCATGTCACATAAAGTTATATGCATGTGATGTTTATCCTTTTATGTATCTTATTATGCTTAGATCGCGACGGTAGCATTATAAGATGATTCCTCACTTAAAGATCAAGATAAAAACTGTGTTCTCCCCAAGTATGCACCGTTGCGAAAGTTCGTCGTGTCCAAGCATCACGTGATGATCGGGTTCTATAGACTCTACGCTCACATACAACGGGTGCAAGCCAGTTTTGCACACACGAAAATACTTGGGTCTAACTTGACGAGCCTAGCATGTACAGACATGGCCTCGGAACACAAGAACCGAAAGGTTAAGCATGAGTCATATGAATGATATGATCGACACTTTGTTGTCCACCATTGAAACCACATCTCTTCTCGTGATGATCGGATTAGGTGTGGTGAATTTGGATCGTGTTCACTAAACAACTTGAGGGATGTTGAATTTAGTGGGAGTTCATCTAGTAATTTGATTAAGTTGAACTATTTATCATGAACATAGTCTAAATTGTACTTGCAAATACTGTAGATCACATGGCCAAATCCAACTTCAACTTCAACGTTTTTGCTGAGAAGGAAAAGCTTAGAAACAATGGGTCTAACTTCACCAATTGGTTCCGCAATCTAAGAATCATACTATCTGGCGGACAAAAGGACTATGTCCTTGGTAAAGCGTTAGGTGACCCCCCTGCTGCAACTGCGCCGGCTGATGAGAAAGTTGTCTATCAGTCGCGCAAAGATGATTATGGTGTGATTAAGAGCACCATGTTGTTTGCTATGGAACCGGAGCTTCAAAATCGTTTTGAAGAGTATCCCGGGCCCTTCGAGATTCTCGAGGAGCTGAAAACCATGTTTCAGACTCAGGCCCGTTCTGAGAGATATGAGATCTCCGAGAAGTTCTTTAACTGCAAGATGGAGGAAGGGAGTTCCGTTAGTGAGCACGCCATAAAGATGTCGGGCTACACTCAACTCCTTGAGCAACTGGAATGCACGATTCCAGAGGAGCTCAAGATTGACAGGGTTCTGCAATCACTCCCTCCCAGCTACAAAAGTTTTGTAGTGACTCATAATCAGATTGGCTCCACTGATACGATCACCGAGCTCTTCGCAAAGCTGAAGGCTGCGGAGGTGGACATCAAGAAGGATAATCATGTGTTGATGGTCAACAAGCCCTCCTTTAAGAAAGGTACGGGAGCAAAGAAGCCCTTCAAGAAGGGCGGCGGCAAGCGCAATGCTCCTGCTGAGAAGAGGCTCAAGTCTGGTCCTAAGCCGGACACTGAGTGCTTCTATTGCAAGGACAAGGGTCACTGGAAGCGCAACTGTCCGAAGTACTTAGCGGACAAGAAGGCTGGCACCATCAAAGGTATATTTGATATACATGTTATTGATGTTTTCCTTACTAGCCCTCGTTGTAGTGCCTGGGTATTTGATACCGGTTCAGTTGCTAATATTTGTAACTCGAAACAGGAGCTACGGAATAGACGGCGGCTTGCGAGGGATGAGGTGACGATGCGCGTTGGCAACGGATCAAGAGTTGATGTGATGGCCGTCGGCACGCTCTCCATAGTTTTACCTTCGGGATTAGTTTTAAACCTTAATAAGTGTTATTATGTGACTGCGTTGAGCATGAACATTATTTCTGGATCGTGTTTATTGCAAGACGGTTATTCATTTAAATCGGAGAATAATGGTTGTTCTATTTATATGAGTAACATCTTTTATGGTCATGCACCTCTTGTAAATGGTTTATTTCTTCTAAATCTCGAAAGGGATGAAACACACATCCATAACATTGAGGCTAAGAGATGCAAAGTAGATAGTGATAATACTACTTATTTGTGGCACTGTCGTCTAGGTCATATTGGTGTAAAGCGCATGAAGAAACTCCATTCTGATGGACTTTTGGAGTCTCTTGATTTTGAATCATTTGACACATGCGAACCATGCCTCATGGGCAAGATGATCAAAACCCCGTTCTCCGGTATGATGGAGCGAGCAACGGACTTGTTGGAAATCATACATACCGATGTATGCGGACCGATGAGTGTTTCGACGCGCGATGGATATCGCTATTTTCTCACTTTTACCGATGACTTAAGTAGATATGGGTATATCTATTTAATGAAACATAAATCTGAAACATTTGAAAAGTTCAAGGAATTTCAGAATGAAGTGGAGAACCATCGTAACAGAAAGATTAAGTTTCTACGATCCGATCGTGGAGGTGAATATTTGAGTTATGATTTTCTCACGCATATTAAAGCAAGTGGAATCGTTTCACAACTCACGCCACCCGGAACACCACAGCGCAATGGTGTGTCTGAACGCCGGAATCGAACCCTATTAGATATGGTCCGATCAATGATGTCTCTTACTGATTTGCCGTTATCATTTTGGGGTTATGCATTAGAAACCGCTGCATTCACTTTAAATAGGGCTCCATCTAAATCCGTTGAGACGACACCGTATGAACTGTGGTTTGGTGCTAAACCTAAGTTGTCGTTTCTTAAAGTTTGGGGATGTGAAGCTTACGTCAAGAAGTTGATGCCGGACAAGCTCGAACCCAAAGCGGAGAAATGCGTCTTCATAGGATACCCTAAGGAAACTATTGGGTATACCTTCTATCACAGAACCGAAGGCAAAGTGTTTGTCGCAAAGAACGGTTCCTTTCTTGAGAAGGAGTTTCTCTCGAAAGAAGTGAGTGGGAGGAAAGTAGAGCTTGACGAGGTTATTGAACCTTCTCTTGAATTGGAGAGTAGCGCAGCACCTGAAATTGTTCCAGTGCCGCCTGCACCAACAATAGAGGAAGCTAATGACAAGGATCATGAAGCTTCGGACGATGCTGCTACTGAACGTCGCAGGTCGACAAGGTCGCGTGCCCCTCCTGAGTGGTACGGCAACCCTGTCTTGACTGTCTTGTTGGTAGAAGACAGTGAACCTACGAACTATGAGGAAGCGATGATGAGCCCAGACTCTGAGAAATGGCTGGAAGCCATGAAATCCGAATTGGGATCCATGAGCGAAAACCAAGTATGGACCTTGGTGGACCCTCCTAGCGACCGAAAGTCCGTTGAGTGCAAATGGATCTTCAAGAAGAAAACGGACGCGGATGGTAATGTTACCGTCTATAAAGCACGGCTTGTCGCGAAAGGTTTTCGACAAGTTCAAGGTGTTGACTACGATGAGACTTTCTCTCCCGTAGCGATGTTTAAGTCCATTCGGATTTTATTAGCAATTGCTGCGTTTCATGATTATGAAATATGGCAGATGGATGTCAAGACTGCGTTCCTCAATGGCAACATTGATGAAGAGTTGTATATGATGCAACCCGAAGGTTTTGTCGATCCTAAGGATGCTAGTAAAGTATGCAAACTTCAGCGTTCCATTTATGGACTGAAGCAAGGATCTCGGAGTTGGAACCTACGTTTTGATCAAGTGATCAAGAGCTTTGGATTTGTTCCAAATTGCTACGAAGCTTGTATCTACAAGAAAGTGAGTGGGAGCTCGGTGACGTTTCTGGTACTGTATGTGGATGACATATTGATTATCGGAAATGACATCAACATGCTTAACGATGTGAAGAGTTATTTGAACAAGTGTTTTTCAATGAAAGACCAAGGTGAAGCTGCTTATATATTGGGCATCAAAATCTGTAGAGATAGACAAAGACGCCTGATAGCTTTAAGCCAGAGTACATACCTAGACAAAGTTCTGAAAAGGTTCAGAATGGATAAGGCAAAGAAAGGTTCAGTGCCTATGTTGTCAGGTAAGATATTGAGAAAGGCTCAGTGTCCAGCTACGGTAAATGATAGGGAAGCTATGAGCAAAGTGCCTTATGCCTCGGCCATAGGTTCCATCATGTATGCCATGTTGTGTACTAGACCGGATGTGTCCAATGCTCTTAGTTTGACGAGCAGATATCAAAGTGATCCAGGAGTGGAACACTGGACAGCCGTGAAGAACATCCTAAAGTACCTGAATAGGACTAAAGAAATGTTCTTAGTCTATGGGGGTGATGAACAGCTTGTCATAAAAGGTTACGTCGACGCTAGTTTTGACACCGACAAGGATGATTCCAAATCTCAGACAGGATACGTTTATATTTTGAATGGAGGAGCTGTGAGCTGGAGAAGCTGCAAGCAAAGCGTGATCGCGGGATCTATAGTGGAAGCGGAATACATGGCTGCTGCAGAAGCGTCAAGTGAAGGAGTTTGGATCAGAAACTTCATCACTGAGCTTGGCGTGGTTCCAAGTGCATTGGACCCACTGGAGATATTGTGTGACAACACTGGCGCCATAGCACTCACTAAGGAACCAAGATATCATCCAAAGACCAAGCATATCAACCGCAAGTTTCATATAATCCGAGATTATATTGCAGATGGAGATCTGAATATTAGCAAAGTACATACAGATCTGAATGTCGCTGATCCATTGACTAAACCTCTTCCACGTGTAAAACATGATCAACACCTCAGTGCCATGGGTGTGAGATTGTTGCCAGATGTAAACTAGATTAATGACTCTACTGCAAGTCGGAGACTGTTGGAATTATGCCCTAGAGGCAATAATAAAGATGTTATTATTATAATTCTTGTTCATGATAAAGTTTATATTCCATGCTAGAATTGTATTAAGCGGAAACTTTAATACTTGTGTGGTTTGTGAACAACACCGTGTCCCTAGTACGCCTCTATGGACTAGCTCATTGATCAATGATGGTTAAGGTTTCCTAACCATAGACATGAGTTGTCAATTGATAATGAGATCATATCATTGGAGAATGATATGATGGACAGACCCAAACTAAGCGAAGCAATTAGATCGTATCATCGTGTTCATCTTTGCGAAGCTTTTCCTATGTCAAATATTGTATTCCTTAGACCATGAGATAATACAACTCCCTGGTATCGGAAGAAAGCTTTGAGGTCATCAAACGTCATCCTATGAGAGGGTGATCATAAAGGTGTCTCTCAGGTGATCGGAAAGTATCTGTTGGGTTGTATGTATCGAGATGGAATTTGTCCCTCCCAAGTCGGAGAGATATACTTCGGGCCCACTCGGTAATCGATATCAACACCGCTTGCAAGCATGTGGTTAAGGAGTTAATCACAAAGTGATATCGGATTACGGAACGAGTAAAGTACTTGCTGTGAACGAGATTGAACTAGGTATGACGGTACCGACGATTGAATCTCGGGCAAGTAAAATATCGCGAGACGAAGGGAATATATATATGGGATTGATTGAATCCTGGCATCGTGGTTCATCCGATATGATCATCGCTGAATGTGTGGGAGTCAATATGGGTGCCCAGACCCCGCTGTTGATTATTGATAAAAGATCATGTCTGCATATTCTCGAACCCGCAGAGTCACACACTTAACGTGTCTCGACGCTAGGATAGATTGGATAATTTGTTTATGAATTTTTGTTCGGAGTCTCGGATGGGATCCGGGACATCACGAGAGGTTCCGGAGTGGTCCGGAGAATAAGATTCATATAAGGCAGTGCAGTTTTTGGAGTTCGGAATTGTTCCGGGTTAATCGGTATTGTACCAGAAGCTTCTAGAACCTTCCAGAAGGGGACCAACGTGGCCCCACCTTCCGGGAGGGGGCATGGGCCTATGAGGGAGTGTCCTGGCCGCATTGGGCCAGGGGCACAAGGCCCCATAGGGCCCAGCCGATCCTAGAGAGTTCAAATCGTTTAAACTAGAGATAGGGTTTCTAGAAGAGGGGAGAGTCCATGCCCCCCACTCCTTATCCTTTGGGCTTGGGGGAGGGGCTAGGGCTGCGCCCCCCCTCTATATAAAGAGGGGTGGGGGCGCACCAACCCCCTACACCTCTCCTCCAAACCCTAGCCGCCTTGCTAGCTTTCCTCTCTCCCTCCCGACTGTTTGTAGGCGAAGCCCTGCTGTAGAAATTCTCCACCATATACACCACGCCATCGTGTTGTAGATCCAATCTATCTCTCCACCATACTTGCTGGTCCGAGGAAGGAGGAGACGTCGAGGTGCTGCACGTGTGCATCTCACGGAGGCACCGCCACTTGTGGTGCTAGATCGGATCGGATCGCGAGGAGGAGAAGCGAGTACGACTACATCACCCACGTTCCGACGAACGTTCCGCTGTGCGAATCTTCAAGGGTATGAAGATCTAATCCAATCTCTCTCGTTGATTGCATCTCCTAGATTAGATCTTGACTTTCCCTCTGTTCGCATCCGTAGAAAATTTTGATTTACTATGCCGCGAAACCCTTCAGTGCCTGGGTATTTGATACTGGTTCGGTTGCTCATATTTGTAACTCGAAACAGGTGTTACAGAATAAACGAAAGCTAGCGAAGAATGAGGTGACGATGCGCGTTGGAAATGGATCAAAGGTTGATGTGATCGCGGTCGACACGCTACCTCTTCATCTACCATCGGGATTAGTTTTATACTTAAATAATTGTTATTTGGTGCCTGCGTTGAGCATGAACATTATATGTGGATCATGTTTGTTGCGAGACGGTTACTTGTTTAAGTCCAAGAATAATGGTTGTTCGATTTATATGAGTAATATGTTTTATGCACATGCACCTTTGATAGATGGTCTATTCTTATTGAATCTCGATAGTGGAAATACACATATTAATAACATTGAATCTAAACGTTTGAAATTGAGCGATAACTCGACCTATATGTGGCACTGTCGTCTTGGTCATATTGGAGTGAAGCGTATGAAGAAACTCCATTCCGATGGACTTCTTGAATCACTTGATTTCGAATCACTTGAAAGATGCGAAGCATGTCTGATGGGTAAAATGACTAAGACTCCATTTTCTGGGATGATGGAGCGAGCTATAGACTTATTGGAAATCATACATACCGATGTGTGTGGCCCAATGAGTGCAGCATCGCGCGGTGGTTATCGTTATGTTCTTACCTTCACGGATGACTTGAGTAGATATGGGTATATCAATTTCATGAAACATAAGTCCGAAACTTTCGAGAAGTTTAAGGAATTTCAAAGTGAGGTAGAGAATCAACGTAACAAGAAGATTAAGTTTCTACGATCTGATCGTGGAGGTGAGTATATAAGTTACGAGTTTGGCGAGCATTTGAAGAAATGCGGAATACTTTCACAATTGACACCGCCGGGAACACCATAATGTACTGGTGTGTCCGAACGTCGTAATCGAACTCTCTTAGATATGGTTCGTTCTATGATGTCACTTATAGATTTACCGCTATCGTTTTGGAGTTATGCATTAGAAACAGCCGCATTCACTTTAAATAGGGCACCATCTAAATCCGTTGAAACGACACCGTATAAATTATGGTTTGGGAAGAAACCTAAATTGCCGTTCCTTAAAGTTTGGGGTTGCGAAGCTTATGTAAAGAAGTTACAGCTGGACAAGCTTGAACCCAAAGCAGAAAAATGCGTCTTCATAGGATACCCAAAGGGAACTATTGGGTATACCTTCTATCATAGATCCGAGGGCAAAATCTTCGTTGCTAAGAATGGATCCTTTCTAGAGAAAGAATTTCTCTCGAAAGAAGTGACTGGAAGGAAAGTAGAACTCGACGCGGTTGTTGAACCTTCTCTCAAACTTGCAAGTAGCGCAGCACCGGAAGTGGTTCCTGTGGCGCCTACATCAATAAGAGAGGAAGCTAATGATGATGATCATGAAACTTCGGTTGAAGTTACTACAGAACCTCGCAGGTCAACGAGAACTCGTACCACTCCTGATTGGTATGATCCCGTTATGAGTGTCATGTTGGTGGACAACACCGATGACCCTGCGACATATGAGGAAGCGATGATGAACCCAGATTCCAATAAATGGCAAGATTCCATGAAATCCGAGATTGGATCCATGTACTAAAAACAAGTATGGACTTTGGTGGACCTACCGGATGGCCGGAAGGCTGTTGAGAACAAATGGATTTTCAAGAAGAAAACAGACGCTGATGGAAATGTTACTGTCTATAAAGCTCGAATTGTCGCAAAAGGGTTTCGACAAATTCAAGGAGTTGACTACGATGAGACTTTCTCACCAGTAGCGAAGCTAAAGTCTGTGAGGATTGTGTTAGCAATCGCTGCATATTACAATTATGAGATATGGCAGATGGATGTCAAAACGGCATTCCTTAATGGAGACATTGATGAAAAGTTCTATATGATGCAACCCAAAGGTTTTGTCGATCCTAAAGATGCTAAAAAGGTATACAAACTTCAACGGTCCATATATGGATTAAAGCAAGCATCCTGAAGTTGGAATCAACGTTTTGATAAGGCGATCAAAAGTTTTGGTTTTATACAAACTTATGGAGAAGCTTGTATTTACAAGAAAGTGAGTGGGAGATCTCTAGCATTCTTAATACTATATGTAGATGACATATTGTTGATTGGGAATGATGTAGACCTTCTTAATAGTGTCAAAGAATATTTGAATAATAGTTTTTCAATGAAAGATCTTGGCGAAGAAGCTTACATATTAGGCATAAAGATTTATAGAGATAGATCGAGGCGCCTAATATCATTGTCACAAAGTACATATTTGGACAAAGTTCTAAAGAGGTTTGGAATGGAAGATAGCAAGAAAGGGTTCTTTCCCATGTTTCCCAATACGACCTTGAGTAAAACTCAAAGTCCAGCAACGGCGGAAGATAGAGAAAGGATGAGTAAGACTCCCTATGCCTCAGCCATAGGATCTCTAATGTATGCCATGTTATGTACTAGACACGACAATGCATATGTTGTTAGTTTGACTAGCAGATATCAAAGTGATCCAGGAGTAGATCATTGGACAGCGGTCAAAAACATCCTTAAGTACTTGAGAAGAACTAAGAATATGGTTCTTTCTTATGGAGGTGATGAACAACTCGTTGTTAATGGTTACACCGATGCTAGTTGGAACGCCGATCCGGATGATTCTAAATCTCAATATTGATACGTATTTGGTTTGAATGGTGCAGCAGTTAGCTGGAGGAGTTCAAAGCAAAGCGTTGTGGCGAGATCTTCAACTGAATCGGAATACATAGCTGCTTTGGAGGCTTCACAAGAAGCGATATGGATGAAGGAGTTCATTACAGAGTTCGGTGTGGTTCCAAGTGCGTTGGACCCAATGTCTATCTACTGTGATAACATGGGCGCCATATCCAATGCGCAAGAACCAAGGTCACACAAGAAGCTAAAGCACATCAAGCTACGTTTTCACACTATTCGAGAACATGTACAAGATGGTGACATAAAGATTTGCAAAGTACACATAGATCTGAATGTGGCGGATCCGTTGACTAAACCTCTCCCAAGGGCAAACCATGAACAACACCAAACTGCCATGGGTGTTAGGTATAATACCATGTAATCTAGATTAGTTGACTCTAGTGCAAGCGGGAGACTGTTGGAGATATGCCCTAGAGGCAATAATAAATGTAGTTATTATTATATCTTTGTGTTTATCATAAATGTTTACATTCATGCTATAACAGTATTAACCAGAAACATTAATATTTGTGTGATTTGTAAACTAAATTAGAGTCCCTGGTAAAGCCTCTTTATAAAACTAGCTTGTTGATTAATAGATGATCATGGTTTCTTGATCATGAACATTTGAGATGTTGTTAATAACAAGGTCATATCATTAGGAGAATGGTATGATGGACATACTCCTATAGATAAGCATAGCATAAAGATCAAGTCATTTTAATAGTTCAATTGCTATAAGCTTTCTGATACATAGTAACCTAATTCCTTCGACCATGAGATCATGCTTATCACCATCACCGGAAGGATGCTTTGATGACATCAAACACCACACCGTAACTGGGTGGCTATAAAGATGGCATTGAGTGTTCGGAAAGTATGGGTTGAGACACATGGATCAAGAGTGGGATTTGTCTATCCATATGACGGATAGATATACTCTGGGCCCTCTCGGTGGAATGTCATCCAATTAGCTTGCAAGCATGTGACTATCGTGACAATGGATGTGGCGGGAACGAGAAAAGAGTACTTATCAGTAACGAGGTTGAACTAGGTATGCAGAGATACCGACGATCAAAACCTCGGATAAGTAAACTATCGTGAGACAAAGGGAAATTGGTATCGTATGTTAGTGGTTCATTCGATCACAAAGTAATCATTGAAATATGTGGGAGCCATATGAATTTCCAGATTCCTATATTGGTTATTGATCGGAGAAGTGTCTCGATCATGTCCGCATAATTCACGAACCGTAGGGAGACACACTTAAGGATTCGATGTTGTTGAGTAGTTATGGAATGATGAGAAAGAGAACGAATGTTGTTCGGAGTCTGGATGGGAACCGGGATATCACGAGGAGATCCGGAATGGTCCGGAGAATAAGATTCATATAAGGAAAGTCCTGTTTTGGAGTTGGGGAATGATTCCGGTGTTTTCACGAGGAATGTTCTAGAAGGGTCCGGAAGGTCCGGCACTCCGGAGGGGAAGGGTACATGAATGTGTCATAACAATATGGAATGGTTGAATCATGTACTAGGTCACTTGGCTGGGCAAAATAAAGGGAGAAATAAAATCCTAGTTTGAAAGTCAAACGCCAATTTGAAAAAGTCAAATGGCGAGTTTGCTTGGTGGAGGGAGAGTAGGAAACCTACTTGGGGAGGAGTTCCCCTCCCTCCACCCGCCGGCCAAGGAGGCCGAGTTGGGGGAGGAATCCCTCCTCCCAACCGTCCACCCTCCACCTATATAAGGAGGGGTAGGGCACCCCCTACCCCTCACACCCAAAAACCCTAGCCTTCAAGTCGCCGACCACCTCCAAGCCGCCGCCTAGGGCCTCCTCTAACTCGGCGAGTTAGGGTTTCCCCAAACCCTAGCCGCCGGCCAAGCCCTCCCCTTGGTGCCCTCTAAACCCTAGACCACCAAGGCCTCTCTCATAGTCCACCATACTCGCACCGGCTTAAGGCGAAGCCCTGCGGGATCTTTCCTCTACTTCCGACACCATGCCGTCGTGTTGCCGGAATCACGAGGAGAGTGCTACAACCTCCGCTGCCTGCTGGAACAAGGGAGAGGAAGTTCTTCATCGAGTACCGAACGTGTGACCGACTGCGCAAGCGCTGCCGGAACGCAGCGCCGGAAGGATCGTCTATGCGATCTTGAGATCGGCAAGAGTATGACTACATCACCCACGAGAATCTGATCTCGTTAACCGCTTTGGAATCTTCAAGGGTGAGTTCCTCGATCGACTCGTTGCTACAATCTAGTAGATAGATCTTGGCTTGTTTGTTTGCATGCGGTAGAAAATTTTGTTTTCCATGATACGAACCCCTACACCTATGAGAAAGATCTCTCGCGAGGGCGACGAAGAAGGGGAGCATGAAGACTGCTCATACTTCATCTTCCACAAGAAGCATGGGTATCCCACCGACAAATTCTATGAACTCAAGAGGCTCCACGATCGGCGCAACAGCCAAAGGAAAGGGAGACAAGGAGGCAAACGTGACAATGGATGTGGCGGCAACCAAGGAGGGGGGTGCTGGAACAATAACCATGGTGTCCATGGAAAATACCAACCAGGTCACCAGGCGAACGCCGTGCAGCAGCATCACCGCACCCTAGAAAAGGTTCCGGCTGAGGAGAACACACGGGGCTACCAGGAGCCGACGGGTGCCATATCTTGCATCCTCGGTGACTCCTAGGCCCCGACTTCCAACATGCACATCAAGAATATCAGTCACGAACTTGTCACTGCCTGGCCCAAAAATCCGTCCCCAAAGCTCAAGTGGTCGCAGTGCGCCGTCACCTTTGATGCCAGCGATCACCCTACCTCCACCAGGGCTATGGGAACTCCACCCATGATAAGGCCACCCCTAACTTCCATAGAATGAGTCGAATTGCATTGATCCACCGATTCATTATACAAAAGCGAATGATAAGAGTAGTGGTATGGTCGCGACTCCATCCCGCACTTGAAGCATTACTATGTACATGAATAGAAGAAATATGCGATCAACTCTCGAAATCAGACTGAAGATTTCGACAAACAATGTTCAAACACAAAGGAGTGATACAGGCTCTTCATCAGATATGATGTAGATGATGTCGTCGCAAAAGAGAACACCGGAAGATACAAAGAATTTTTTAGTGAATTTTCGGTCCACTGAAAGGTACAACAGAGGAAAATTTCCCAGATAGCACAAAGACCGGATGTAGAAGCACCGTTACAATGGGAAGGAAGTGAAACCCTGAAGGTACGATGGAAACCCAACCACAAGAATTCCTGGACTCGAAGAATAGGCAAGAGGGAAGATTCAAAACAAGCAGAGGTAAGAGGAGAATAGCAGAGGGGTAAGGAGTAAAAGCAGACCTAATTAGATCTATCGAACCAATTTTCCAAAATATTTTGACACTCTACAACGTCCTTTAGCTTGGTTATCCTACAGGATGGACCAGTGGAGTATCGTAACTGTTGAGATCTGATACCACTCTATAACACCCTCAGATCGACTCTATGCTAGTTTTAGCGATTCCCGCCAAACCCGTATAGAAATGATTGAAAGGTGCCCACCAGGCACTTGCCTGCGGGTGGAAAACGAAGTAATATCATTACACAATAGTCCAAGATTGAAACCATAGAACAGATATATATATGACAGCGACTCGACGAGTCAACGGTATAGATATACAATACACAGATCCAAATCACCTTGAAAACGATACAACACTCGAGTACGGACAACATAAATTTGGGCTAAGAGCCCTGCAGAATAACCAATGGCGTCCATAACCCTGCCCAGGCCAAGTCGGAAGGTTAACCCTGCTAGCAACGTCGATCTCAAAACCTGTCAAACACAAAGGGGTGTCGACAATGGACAAAAGAAAAAGGGAGCATCAGTACTGAGGCCAGTACACGGCTAGTCTTATAATTCAGTAGCTCTAGCCTACATAGGTATGGTGGACTGAAGCGGCAATGCAGCATGCACTAAACAACCTATAGAGACTCGAGGCAACTGTCGGCTATCAGAAAGAGATTATAAAGACCTTTTCGAAACCAACCTAATACTACCATCAATCATACCCATCTTGGTATTTCCACCTCGAGACCAAACGAGGAAGTCATGCCGAGGAAACTCACACAGTTGGCAATTTTATCCATTCATTCCATGGTGGCTATCCAACTTCCTAGTCATATCGGATAGAAGTAAAATTATAACAGTAAACTTTACTTATAGTTGTCCATGATCGAGAACTGTGTTCCAAGTGGTCCATAACCGTAGGCACCGCTTTTTGAAAATATTAAACCCTGCACGGGTGCACCAAAGTTTCCACACGCACCTACACCCTTGTTGTCAGATCAGGTAGGTACAAGATCATAAAACATACACCCAACGGTATGTCGACGGGGTTTCAGACATGGCGTTTCCCAGACCCAAAGCAAGCACATGGGGGCCACCCCACTAAGCTACCCGTAACAAAGTCGGTCGGCCTCCGATATGGACCCAGGGTTTGTGTCGATGGCTGTAAATGACTGGGAACCCGAAAGTGTGAATGGGCTTGTCGATACAGCGAAACCGTATCATGGGGTGTCTAAATAGTACAGGCCCTCCACGCGCAATAGTAAATAAAGAAGTAAAGCATAAAATAAGTACAAGATAGTAATAAATCACCAAACTAGTTTGTGTCCCCCAGTACAGTACTTTGAAATCAGGTACTAAATCGATGGGGGTGCCCACACACCACACCTGTGCTTAGCACGCTCGATCTCGGAACAGGTGTCAAGAACTCGGGTCCTAGGTGGACAGAAGTGGGCGGTTAAAAACCAAATATTGTCTATTACCCACCAGTTCCTCTGCATTATTTAACTACTTTCAATATTAGTTAGTAAACTGTAATTAAAGACAAGATCATCTCCACCATTAAGCATGTGCCAACCCCCCTACAACGTTGAACATCGATGACGAGAAGCAGCACCTGAGCAAGCAACTACGACTCGCAAGGCCGACTATCTACCAAACAACAGGTAATAGGAGGTGTACTTGGCAATATAGAGGCTGCAGGGAAGTATAAAGGGATACATAATCTATAGCATCACAACACAGATAGCAATAGATCAATAGGAGGAAATAAAGACTAGAAATGTAAAATAGGTAGAAAGGGGGAGACTACTCGCCTGATAAGCACTACCAAAGGTTCATTTGAAGAACGAGCGTCACTCACATCAACTCATCGGCCTAATCCGTGAAGAAGCAATGCACAAAAACAAACAAAGGATACACTATTTAATAATACGGCAGAAGATTGGACATGATGCATGTATGATGTATGGCATGGCAAAGATGCGATGCAATTAGACAATATTAAGCGGAACTGGGGTCTCGATATTTATTTAGATGGTTCATGTTTTTTAGCTAACGCGCAATTTAATTGTTGTCTTATCAAGGCAGAATATGGCACCGGTTCGCTACACAAATTTAAATGGAGCCAAAATAAGACTAGAAAAGTCCGCATATGGTCTCCATATTTAATTATTAGGTGAATCGGCATAATGCCCCCAAACCACACAATAGGTATGCGAGTATGAATGATTATATGCAACAAGTATATTTATATATTATCAAAATATAGGGGTCTCGGAAAGGGGTCACACATTGGTGCGACGATCTTGGGTCTCCGAACTCCGGGAAGGAGAAAGAAAGCACCGAGGTTCGGTCTTCGCACTTGGGGTCTTTAGTTTCCATGAGGAAGAACTTGCCGTCTTTGGGTGGTTCGGGACAGAGTCCATCGCGTTTCGTGTAGAAGATCTTGTTGTCTATTCACTGTCGTTGGCGTTGTGGTTCCGGTTTCATTCCTTGATGGTGGTCTTTGATTGGCACCGATCTAGTAAATGGATCCTTAGAATATCTTGCGTTGGTCCTTGTCGGATAAGCTCGCTTTGAGAGGCAAACGAGGATACACAGGAGAGAACGGCCCTGTGATGCTAGCACATAGAGACTGAACAAAAATAGAGATATGCACGGGCACATGCACCCTCTTACACACACGCACACAGTGGTTGCATAGTGGAGCCGGGCGCCAAAACGAGGCGGGAGAGGGCTCATGTCGCGGGTCAAGGTTCGGCGGTGAGGGCAGTCACTGCAGGAAAGCCGGGCTTGTGCGGCGCTACGATGGAGGCGATGGGGTGCCATGGCCATGTGGGCCTGAGGAACCACGGCGACCTGCAGGCGGTGCTGCCTCGCGGCGAGGGGTGCGGCGACCAGGATAATAGGCGACAAAGGTGAGGACGAGAAGGGCGACGCGGCATGGTTGCAGGCAGGGGCTTCTTCTGGTGCGCTTGGCAAGCAGAGGGAGAGACCGGCGGGAGGGCCCAGCGAGTTTTGCCATGCGTCAAGGAGGTGCAGGCCCTCATAGTCGATAGGGAGGAGCCGCTCATTGAAGACGGGGAAGCGGCAGCGCTGTGGCCCGGGAGGACGGGGCCGGAGTGGGGAGGAAGAGAGGCCGGTAGTGGGGAGCTTGTGGCCAGGGGCGACGACGCGACCAAGGAGAGGAGGGCACCCGAGGAGTTGGGGAGGCGCTTGGGCCCGGGGAAGGGTTGAGGCGCGGCGATGGAGGAGATCAAGCCCGGGGAAGCGTCGGGGAGCTCGGGGTCATGAGATGCGTAAGCAAGCGGGGAAGGCATGCAACGTGTGACATGGTCGGACCATGGGCGAATAGTAGGATGATGGGGAAAGTGGGTTCGCTGGGGATCGGGTCGACCACGAGTTGAGTGCGTGAGTGTACGACTTGTACGCGTGAGTGCGTGTGGGGTTTGGTGAACCGGGCGTGCGTGATTGTGTGGAAGTGGGTGGGGCAAGGGAGAGAGAGGGAAAACACGAGGGGAGTTGTTGAACGAGAGGAGTGTTGGCCGCGTGAGTTGCTGCTTGCGCGCGCGGGGAGAGAGTGTGGCGGCGGTAGGGGTTAGGTGAGGGATTGAGTGGGACTAGGGTTTGGGGTGGTTTGGGTTTGGAGATTTAGAGTTTGTATAGGGTTTGGAGGTGGCCGGCTGGGCTTTTGGGCCTGGTTGGCACCTCCCAAAATAATACAAATTTTGATTATTATCAGCAAGATTTGTGTGATTAGTTTTTAGAAAAATAAAATATCTAGGTAGACCCGGGTTTTCTAGTTTGAAATAAGAAGGGGCTAATGTAGAAAACAAAATTGGTTTTTTAGAAATAGTTTTAGACAGGCATATGCATGATAACATGGCGATGCTCAAACGCAATGTGGCACAAAACAAAACGCTAAGTGATTTTATAATAGTGGTTTTTTCCAGGGTGCAATTCAACACCACTAACAATGGATCTCGCCCTCGATATCCACCTCATGGTACTGGGAAGAAGGCCAACAAACTGAATCTTCTCGCTCCGTACAGATCCTCGTGACACCACTAACAAGGGTTCTTTCTCCATCTTGAAATTGGAAACACCACTAACAAAGGGTCGTTGCTCATATTCGTCTAGAGAACACTCCGGATAAACAAAGGACGAAGGTAGTGGTATCAAAACATAAGGCCAACACTAACTTCTGTAGAATGATTCAAATTGCATTGACCCACAGATTTATTATACAAAAGCGAATGATAAGAGTAGTGGTATGGTCGCGACTTCATCCCACACTAAAAGCAATATTCTCTACATGAATAGAAGAAATATGCGATCAACACTCGGAATCATACTGAAGATTTCAACAAACAGCGTTCAGAAACACAGGAGTGATACAGGCTCTTCATCGGATCGGATGTAGATGATTTCATCGTGAAAGAAAACATCGGAAGATAAAAAGAAATTTTGTAGTGAATTTTCGGTCCACTAAAAGGTAAAACAGAGGAAAATTCCCCGGATAGCATGAAGACCGGATGTAGAAGAACCGTTACAAAGGGAAGGAAGTGAAACCTGAAGGTACGACGGAAAACCAACCACGAGAATTCCTGGACTCGAAGAATAGGTAAGAGGGCAGATTCAAAACACGCAGAGGTAAGATGAGAATAGCATAGGGGTAAGAAGTAAAATAAGACCTAATTAGATCTATCAAACCGATTTTCCAAAATATTTTTGACACTCTACAACGTCTGTTAGCTAGGTTATCCTACATGATGGACCAGTGGGGTATTGTAACTGTTGAGATCTGATACCACTCTGTAACACCCTCAGATCGACCCTATGCAAGTTTTAGCGATTCCCGCCAAACCGCATAGAAATGATTCCAAGGTGCCCACTAGGAACTTGCGTGCGGTTGGAAAACGAAGTAATATCATTACACAATAGACCATGATGGAACCCACAAAACAGATATATACAACAGCGACTCGACGAGTCAAGAATGCAGATATACAATATATAGATCCAAATCACCTTGAAAACGATACCACGTCCGAGTACGTACAAGATGCAAATTGGGCTAAGAGCCCCGCAGAATAACCAATGGAGTCCATAACCCTTCCTAGGCCAAGTCAGGGGTAACCCTGCTAGCAACGTCGATCTCAAAACCTGTCAAACACAAAGGGGTGTCGACAATGGACAAAAGAAAAAGGGAGCATCAGTACTGAGGCCAGTACACGGCTAGTCTTATAATTCAGTAGCTCTAGCCTACATAGGTATGGTGGACTGAAGCGGCAATGCAGCATGCACTAAACAACCTATAGAGACTCGAGGCAACTGTCGGCTATCAGAAAGAGATTATAAAGACCTATTCGGAACCAACCTAATACTACCACTAATCATACCCATCTTGGTATTTCCCCCTCGAGACTAAACGAGGAAGTCATGCCGAGGAAACTCACACAGTTGGCAATTTTTATCCATTCATTCCATGGTGGTTATCCAACTTCCTAGTCATATCGGATAGAAGTCAAATTATAATAGTAAACTTTACTTATAGTTGTCCATGATCGAGAACTGTGTTCCAAGTCGTCCATAACCATAGACACGGCTTTTCAAAAATATTAAACCCTGCACGGGTGCACCAAAGTTTCCACACGCACCTACACCCTTGTTGTCAGATAAGGTAGGTACAAGATCATAAAACATACACCCAATGGTATGTTAACAGGGTTTCAGACATGATGTTTCCATACGCAAAGCAAGCACATGGGGGCTACCCCACTAAGCTACCTGTAACAAAGTCGGCCGGTCTCCGAGATGGACCCAGGGTTTGTGTCGATGGCTGTAAACGACTGGGAACCCGAAAGTGTGTCTGGGCTTGTCGATACAGCGAAAACGTATCACGGGGTTCCTAAATAGTACAGGCGCTCCACGCGCAATAGTAAATAAAGCAGTAAAGCATGACATAAGTACATGATAGTAATAAATCCCAAAAATAGTTTGTGGCCCCCATATAGTACTTTGAAATCAGGTACTAAATCGATGGGGTGCCCACTCACCCCACCTATGGTTAGCGCACTCGATCTCAGAATATGTGTCAAGAACTCGGGTCCTAGGTGGACACAAGTGGATGGTTAAAAACCAAATATTGTATATTATCCATCGGTGCCTCTGCATTATTTAGCTACTTTCAATATTAGTTATTAAACTGTAATTAAATCCATGATCATCTCCACCATTAAGCATGTGCCAACCATCCAACAATGGTGTAACATCAACAACGGGAAGCATCACCTAAGCAAGAGACTACGACTCACAAGGGTGACTATCTACCAAACAACAGGTAATAGGAGGTGTACTTGGCAATATAGAGGCTACAGGGAAGTATAAAGTGATACATAATCTATAGCATCACAACACATATAGCAATAGATCAACAGGAGGAAATAAAGACTAGAAATGTAAAATAGGTAGAAAGGGGGAGACTGCTCGCCTGAGAAACACTGCCAAAGGTTCATTCGAAGAACGGGCATCACTCGCTTCAACTCATCGACCTATCCATGAAGAAGCAATGCACTAAAATAAACACCGGATACACTATTTAATAATACGACAGAAGATAGGGCATGATGCATGTATGATGTATGGCATGAAAAAGATGCGATCCAATTAGGCAATATTAAGTGGAACCGGGGTCCCGACATTTATTTAGATGGTTCATGTTGTTTAGATACCCCTCAATTTAAATGTTGTGTTATCAAGGCAAAATATGGCACCGGTTCGCTACACAAATTTAAAGGATCCAGTATAAGAGTAGAAAAGCCCGCATATGGTCTCCATATTTAATTATTAGGTGAATCGGCATAATGTCCCCAAACCACACAATAGGTATGCAAGTATGGATGATTATATGCAACAAGTATATTCATATATTATAAAATATAGAGGTCTCAGAAAGGGGTCACACATTGGAGCGATGATCTTGGGGCTCCAGGGGTTCGAGGATCGGTCTTGGCTCTCTAAACTTCGGGAAGGAGAAAGAAAGCACCGAGGTTCGGTCTTTGCACTTGGGGTCTTCATTTTCTATGAGGAATAACTTGGCGTCTTCGGGTGGTTCAGGACGGAGACCTTCGCATTCCATGTAGAATATCTTGTTGTTTGTTCACTATCGTTGGCGTTGTGGTTCCGGTTCCATTCTTTGATGGTGGTCTTGGATTGGCACCGATCCAGTAAATGGATCCTCGGAATATCTTGCATTGGTCCTTGTTGGATAAGCTAGCTTCTGGAGGCAAACAAGGATAGACGGGAGCGAACGGCCCCGTTATGCTATCACATAGAGACTGGACAAAAATAGAGACATGCACGGACACACGCACCATCTTACACACACGCGCATAGGGGTTATAGAGAGGAGCCAGGCACAAAACCGAGGTGGGAGACGGTTCATGTTGCTGGACGAGGTTCGGCGGCGAGGGCGATCACTGCAGGATAGCCGGGCTCACACGGCGCAACGGTGGAGGTTACGGGGTGCCACGGCCATGTGGGACCGAGGAACCACGGCGACCTGCAGGCGGTGCTACCACGCCGGGAGGGGCGCGGCAACCAGGACAGGCGGTGAAGAAGGCGAGGACGAGAAGGGCGACGTGGAATGGTTGAACGTATGTGCGGCCACTGGCGCGCTTGGCGAGCAAAGGGAGAGTCCAGCGACAGGGACCTACGAGCTTAGCCGCGTGTCGAGGAGGAGCAGGCCCGCGCAATCGATAGGGCGGAGCCGCTCGTTGATGACGGGGAAGCAACAACACTGTAGCTTGGGAGGACGGGGCCAGTGTGGGGAGATAGAGAGGTCGGCAGCGGGGAGCTTGCGGCCAGGGATGACGATGTTACCAGGGAGAGGAGGGCGCCGGAGGAGGTGGGGAGGCGCTTGGGCCCAGGGTAGGGTTGAGGCGCAGCGACGGAGGAGATCAAGCCCGGGGGAGCGTCAGGGAGCTCATGGTTGTGACATGTGGATGCGAGTGGGGAAGGCATGCGACGCGTGAGGAGGTGTGACCCGCGGGGAACACGAGGATGGTGGGGAAAGTGGGTTCGTTGGGGATCGGGTCGGCCATGAGTTGAGTGCGGGAGAGTGCGATGTGTACGCATGAGTGCGCGTGGGGTTCGGTGGACCGAGTGCTGCGTGCTTGTGTGGAAGTGGGTGGGGCCAGGGGAGAGAGAGAGAGAGAGAGAGAGAGAGAGAGAGAGAGAAACCATGAGGGGAGTAGTTCAGCGGAAGGAGCATTGGACGCGTGAGTTGCTCTTGCGCGCCCAGGTAGAGAGGGTGGCGGCAGCGATAGGGGTTAGGTGAGGGATTGAGTGGGACTAGGGTTTGGGGTGGTTTTGGTTTGGAGATTTAGGGTTTGTCTAGGATTTGGAGGTTGGGATTTTGGGCCGGGCCTGGCTGGCTGACTCCCAAAATAATACAAATTTTGATTATTATCTGCAAGACTTGTGTAAATAGTTTTTAGAAAAATAAAACATGCAGGTAGACTCGGGTTTTCTAGTTGGAAATAAGAAGGGGCTAATGTAGAAAATAAAATAGGTTTTTTAGAAATAGTTTTAGACAGGCATATGCATGATAACATGGCGATGCTCAAATGCAATGTGGCATGATGATGCATAAAACAAGAAACACTAAGAAATTTTCTAATAGTGGTTTTTGCCGGGTGCTACAGATTCCTTCTTGAACTTTTCCCAGACATACTCATAGATGATAGGTGGCATAGGAAAATTGGAGGCAGTCTTCCTTCTAGACACCCTTTGAGGAATGAGAGCCCGCTCTGCCTTAGAAATTTCTTCATCCTCACTAGCACCATGCTTTCTAGGAGATGGACCCATCCTTCCTTTATTTTGGAGGAACACAGAAACATGTTCTTCAAGATTAGGAGGAAGGGCAAGAGGTCAACCATGAGGCTGAGTGTTGATGAGCCTGATTACAAGAGCTACATATGGAGGAATATGAAGTATGACATGATGAATCACCTATAAAATGAAGTCAATGACATCAATTGTGAATCCTTCAGTAGTAGGCCCAGCACAAACCAATTTTTGAGAATGATGTGGAAGGTTGACAAGTCCACACCGAATAGCAACATCATTTCCAGCACTAGGAACAATGGTGTGGCGGAAGATATTTAACAATAGATTGCAGTGAGTCTTGAGTCCCTTGGACCTCCCAACAATGGCATTGCTTCCATAGAGAGGTGTGATCTTGCCTTTATCATCGCAAAGAGCAGCATCATGCATGCGGTGGCCAACTGGAATAGACACACCACTGAAAGGCTGGTGAATGGATCTGGCAAAATCATAGAAGTTTGTAGTGCAGTGGAAGTTACGAGTCATCCATGTCATGGTCCTTGCCTCGTCATGATCAAATACAACGGTGGAATAAAATTGTTGGATAAGGGTAATGTTGTAGTCCTTATGGAGCCCCATAAGACCATGCAACCCAAGCTGCTCAGTAATCCAAAGAGCATCCGAGAAATAGTTATTTCCACGCATGAAGTCAAAGTCCATATACCTTCGTGGAAAATTGAGGACTTGGTGAATTTGGGATTTTTGCTCCCTCCTCCAATAGCAAGGGTCATCACTGGTTCTTGGCATGTCAAAGAACCTCATCTTGCGTAGCTCATGGTATTCTTTCTTGGACATGTTGGCTAAAGTCTGCAAGTTTTCATACTTTTCTCTCTTGGCACGGGCTTCATCCTCCATGCGCTCAGCTTCCCTTCGCATATAGGCAGTATTTCTAGCATGCTGCCTCCGGTTATAAGGCGCAACAACATACTGGCCAGCAGCCTCATCATATTGAGGCTCCCTCCTTTTGGACTTGGCCTTGGTGCGGGGTGCACGGCAAGATCCAGAGCCACCCTTGAATATAGAGTAAGGGGGAAAGAATGAAGATAAGCATATATGTCCCTGAGCCAAGAGAAAATCTTCAAACCCTTGCTAGATGTGCCAGAAGTACACCACACCAAAGTCTTCGGTCGTGTAACACCAGAACGTCCAGTCTGTGCAAGAGAACACCAGAGTCTTCGGACTGAGGGACCAGAAACTCCGGTACAGAGACCGGGTTACACGAAGGAGCCTGCGGGAGGAATTATTTTGATCAAATCGAGCAAGGAACTGAAGATAATGTGAGAGGAGTGCACACAAAAATGAATTTCTAGTGGAATAAGTTGGTATATTTCTCAAAATAATAAAAGGGGAAGAACCCTAGGTTCATGGTGAGAGAGGATGCACCAGATTCGTCCATTGGAGCAAATCAGTCGTGTCTCGCAAACACGTTCATCGGGGATGTTGGACATCCCATATTTGTTTTGTAGTGGTCGCAAGGCGTTCTGGCCTCAACTTTGTCATAGAAACCTGCTGATACGGGCACACAACACACACAAACCACACACAGACATATTTTACCCAGGTTCGGGCCGCCCTTTGGCTAACAACCCTACGTCCTGCTTTGGTGGATTATCTAGGGTGTATGGATATACAAGATGATGATCTCAACAATGCCGGGGAGCCGCTTTCTCTCTAGCTTCTACACTTCTCGGGCTTCCTCTTCCTCAATTCTCTCAAATCTTCCTCTCTTCCTTCTCTCCGGTGTGGAGATGAATCTCAGCTCTCTCTTTCTCTCTGCTACATATGAAGTATATGTATCTCTCCCTCTATTTGGTCGTTCAAACCCCACTACATGGCCTTATGTCTCCTTTTATACCTCAAGGGGTCACCAGAAGGGCTGGTGTGGGGCATTGCCCCAGGGCATTCCTAGGCTCAACCGCAGTGTGCCATGTGGTCTTCAGGCAGATGGGCACTGCCTGTGGCCAATGGATGGCCATGGGTGGTGCGCCGGTGCACTTGATGGTTGTGTGACAACTTAGGGTCTGAGCTGTCACGCCTGTCGGTGGCACGCTGTAGCGGTCTACCACGTCTTGATGATGTCCAACGGTGTTGTCACGTCTCTAGTTCCCAAGGTCGGGCCTAACACGTCTTGTCAGGTCCAGTTGACTCTGGTTCCCGGGTCGTGCCTAGCCGAGGAGGGGTGATCTTTTGGTCCTTCCGGAGTGAGGTCGAGGATTCTCCTTGTCTCCGCTATCCCCAATCTCGTCCTTACCCTACTTATGGGGAAGCACCCGGAAGGAGGGACCTGACCTCCTCGCACATGTTATTCATTTCCTTCTTGTCCATGCCTAGTTGGCGGATTGTGTCCCGTCTCGTAGTGTTTATCTCATCCATAGGTACCTACACCATATATGATGCTTAGTATCCATAGGCTTATCTCACCAAATCGATCCCTGCTTAGAGCACACGGTGCTTGTATCCTTGTGATGCTCCCGACGATCTAGCCTTGCCGATGCTGAGTTTCTGACTGGTGGATCCAGGGCCCGTGCACCAAGGCACAATGCGAGGGACCCCTGATCCCATTAAACCGACATAAGCCGCTAGGCGAGGGAGGGCGACTTGCTGATGATGCCTCTGGGTGAAGCTTGTTGTGACCTGAAAAAGAGGTCATCGCCGGACTTCATCCATCAATAGTGCAAGGGCCCCAGGAGACGCACGACACACCAAGTGACAGCCTACACTAGGCTGGCATGCGGGCACACGTAATCACACTTCCGTGAATTTGTGGCGCCGAGGTCTGACTTTGGCAGTCCCATACATTGATGGCATCGACCTTGATTCCTGCAAAATGTGAAAGTGAATGCGCAACCACCTTGGGTTGTTCTGCCAAGTGGAGTGCGCTGTAGTTAAAAAAAGGGGAGGGGGCGCCTCCCCTCCTATCTGCCTTATGTGATTCCTCACATGACGACAGGCGAACTCATCAACCCCTCTCATCAATCCTCACTCCTTCCTCCACATCCTCCTTTACCTTCAAATCCATGGCACCAAGACGAATACACCCGCTTTTGTGACAGTAGGCAAGAAGAGTTATGCTGCCCCTTCCGGAGGGAAGGGCGATCCGGCTCATTTCAACAAACAGGAGCAACAGGAGGCCAAATGGTGGTTGTCGGTCCCCTTCTTCCTAGAGGATCAGAGGGAGGAGGGCATCGGCAAGTTAGCCAGCATCGCTGCCTCCCCTTAGAACGAGCATGGGGGGACCTGTCTCTTGTACGCCAGATCTCCTAGTGGAAGTCGCCTTCCCTATGATGTGAAGATCTTCTCCTTCTTCTTAGCGGCGGGCATTAAGCCTCCGCTCTTGCTGTTTCTGAAGGCGGTTCTCATCTCTTACCGCCTGCAACTAGCTCAACTGCATCCCAATGACATTGTGGCGTTGGCCATCTTCCAATTCCTCTGCGAGGACTTCAGGGGCGTGATGCCCTCTATCCCCCTGTTTCACCACTATTTCTTCCCTCGCATCGAATTGGGGGACACCATCTCGGGGGGACTTACCTTCGTCCTCCGCGACAGTCTAACCGAAGCCTACATCTCGATGGAGAAGAAAACGTGGGACGAGTCGCGCGACTCTTGGTGCTTCGCCCACTTCCCCATCTGGGATGACGCTCTTGTCGATCCCTTGACTCCCCTCATGTCGCACGGGGTGGGGTGAACATGAGGGGGACAACAAGGACGTTGCGCCAGTATCTGCGCGGATCTCTAACCTATGAAAGGGCGGCCTCGCCAGTTGTCATGTCATTCAGGAGTATGTTTCCCAATGCATCGCTTCTCTTTAGGAGCGCTCTAACCCCTCCTGGGAGTATAGAGATCCCTTGGAACGCACTAGTTTCTTTGTCGGTCGCTCTTCCGAGGTTGAAACTTTAATGGTGAAGACGATGGTGAACTGGATGTTTGCGGGCAAGGTAGACCTAGTGCCCCTTACCTCTTTCGTGGTTGCCTCATCTAGCCTTCCGTTATGTTGCCCTCGGACAACAAAGAGGGCTCACCGGGCTGTTGGTGCCTGATCCCACCATCGTCCATTGACCGCCTACCGGGACCAGCTTCCTGGGGCTCCGCCTCTTCATCCAGTGGTGAGGACAATGTCTCTGCAGGAGGCACAGTTGCCCACCGCACCCTCTCTGCTAAACACCTACACTCAGTCCCACCCGACAAGGGACGCAGTCTTCTCCCAAAGGAGCTTCGCAGCACCTCATTGCCAGCCTACGAAGACTCCATGCTGCCGCTCCCTTTAGGCCCCTCAGTATGGTCTGCCAGGAGCGCAATCCTTAGCCGCAGCCGGACCTTCCACCACAATCGGGATGGGTAAGCCACTTAACTCTACGGTCCCCTTGTTGAGGTGATCTTCTTCTTGTTGCTTTATCTCAACCACCTTCTTGGCCCGTCTCCCAGGGCGCCGGGGAAGGCGGCCATAGGAAAACGAAGCGGGTGAAGACACGTCAACATGTCCCCCGCCTTCTGCCAAGAGAATAAGAGCTCTCCTCACTAAACTATCGGATGAGGCACCCACTCTACTAGAGGGGATGGTCGGGGGAAGGCCTCAATTCTTCAGCCCCCGGCTTCCTCGCCGGATGGGGCCAAGCATGCCGCTCCTGAATTAGAGTCCACTCCAACGCTGGATCCTCTGAATATCTGTAAGCCCTTATCGGCCTCGTCAACTCGGTCATACTTGCAGTTCCAAGCGGCTTTCGCCTCACATTTGACATTGCTCTTCAGGTACCAAGCACCTCGCCAAGGACACCTTGGTGGAGGACCGGTGATGGACGCTTTTGACTCAGAAGCTAATGACGGCGGAGCCCCATGGGACCCCGACTGCCCCTCGCCGGCGGGGACGGATTCCCATGTCAACCTCTGTCCTGACCGTTGGCCGAGTTGGTATTCAGTGGCACACCGAGCCCATGACGATATCCCTCAGAGGTCCGTCACGGATATGATGGCTCTCCCTCGTCTGGACATTATTTCTCATCGATATGCCCTCTCCCCAACGGGGCTGTCCCTCGACCCATCGGTCTTTGAAGAGGCACGCCAGGCTCTCGCCAGGCTATAATCCTAGCAATGCCTATTCGCGCTCCACACGGTGCGCATGGAGGAAAGGTAGAAAAGAACAGGGGAGATCCAAGCCCGACTACGCCGCGAGCTGGATGAGCTACATCAGGACATTGCACGCGACCGAGATCACCATAACGTGGAGGAAAACTCAGGCTCCCAAGCGATGTGTAATCTTGAACGCGTCCTTGTCGAGGTGTTGAAGCGTAGGAGAGAGATCCAAGCGGGCGCCACTCCTTACGTTCTATCATTTTAGGGGTGCATGGAAGAGAAAATGCGCTTTTACGAGCGCGAGATGATGCGCACCATGGAGGAGAGGAACTCCCACTAAGAGGAGCACTTATCTACTATGCGGGGCCTCTATTGACAGATTCGCGAATGTGAAGAAGCCTTGATCCTCGAAAGAGATGTCCTCATCTCAACTTCAAGAGATAAGGCGCCGCTAGACCAATGTAGCCATCAGTGGGGCGGAGTGGCAAGAGATTTTGCGCCAATAGTTCCTAGCCGCCCAGAAGCAAGCTGCCACCCGAGAGGTGGTTCTTCAGAAGCGTCTTGATGAGGCCCTTGAGTCTGCCAGGAACTCCGACAAGCGCATCATGTGGCAGGACCACCATATTGATCTCCTTCACAAGGCACGAGACGATGCTGAGGCGACACGCACCGACTGTGCCAGTGGGCTGGATGAGATCTCGATGCTTTGCCACGTCGAAGCCAGCGCACTGGTTGGTATTTCACGTGCCTCCCTGATCCCAATACACATGTTGAACATGCAGCCAACGGCCATTGATGGGATGGATGTCTAAACCCTTATTCCATTCTTCGATTGCCTGGTGATGGTGCTCCGGGCCCTGCGCCTGAGGGTGTATGAGGTGCTGCAGGCTAACAGCGGACGTTTTGTAGCGGCCACCACCAAGCTCATCCTCCCTCGCATGTATGCCTTGTCACCTAACTTGCCCTTATTAGCGTTGCTGGAGCCCTTTGACGACGGGCTGGCACAGTTTGGTGCGAAGAATGTTGTCGCCCCGTACATTGTTGCCTTGGTAGCCGGGATGAATCTTGACGTGTGATGATTGCCACACGCTTTCTCCCTTTGTTATTCTCATTCTCCTTAAATTCCATGAAACAGACACCCTAGTCGTGTCCCCAGTCTGTAATAATAAACTTCTTTATATTTTTACCTCTTATCATGCCAAGAGAGTTTCCTTTTTGTCCTTATTTCCTTCCTTCTTTTTCTTTAAAAAAGAGCACACCGCGCGGTTTACAGATGCATCTTGATACTCCGCACGATAACTCCCTCACTGGTAATAGAGAGGATGGAGTTGAGTGGGGGCACAACAAGCGAGGTGTATTGAGGCATCCCCGCACCCAGCCCCCTGCTTGCACTCAATTTCAATTAATCTCTACACCATTGTGAGTCTTTGATGATTGCAGAATCTTGTCATTAATATGGGCGAGGCATTGCCTCTTGGTTACAGTGGTTTACACTGGGTTGGCCAAACGCCGTAATGCCGTAATATCGCATTTGTCGGGAAACTTGTGTTGGGGTTCTTTGCAGAAAATAAAAAATTTACTATGTGGCAAACCGCGGAAGCCTAAGATCTATCTACTAGTGATACAGTAACGGGAGGGGATACAGTATTCATACCTTTGAAGAACGTGCACGGTTAACGTACCGTGAGGAACATGGATGAAGAAGATGCTCTGACGCTGCCCTCGAGGTCATGATGTCCTTGTGGCTCCATGACAACTCCTAGCACCAAAATAAAGGTGTCGCCAGAGGGAGCCACACACGTACGATGCTCGACGATGACTCCTTCTTCTCGCCAATCTAGCCGAGATTGTGGAAGTAGATATCCCGGCTCCGAATCCCGTAGCGTGACGGCGCTACATGGTGAAGAACTCCTTGCTTACATAGCCCTGACAAGGGGGCCATGGTCGCAACAGAGAGAGTGGAGAGAGGCAACACATGCCTTTTACTCATTTTCAGGTGGATATTGGTGTGTTTTAATCCTCCCATTGGCACCTCTTTATATAGGCAGAGGGAGGGGTCCCTCCACCTTTAGGTCCCAATGTGGGACTAATAAAATAAAGGAAAAAAGGGGGAAGAGATAATGCCGTTCGAGTGGGCAACCTTCCCACCCGCGCCCAGCCCAAGCTGGCTGAGGCGATGGAGGGAAAGAGGCCCCAGGTGGGTCGGCCAGGCGGCTACCCAGGGCGGCGTTGGCTACGACTTGTCCCGGGTGGGCTGGCCTGGCGTCCCACGTGGCAGCTAGCCGTGGCGGCGCCCAGGTGGGTCGACCTTGCAGCGGACCGCAAGCAGCAACGGCTTCTCCCGCGCGCGGCGCACAATACTGGCCACCCACGTGTGGCACGGTCTATCCACTGCCCACGTGGGCTGTTTCAAAAACTGTTTGTTTTGCCTTTTTTCTATCCGTTTCTTTTTTTAGGTAAAATTCGTTCGGGATTTTGCCTAACTTTTAGGAAGCCTTTCATAAATCTTTATTTAAATATTTATTTTAAAATATATTAATTCATAATTAATATATAATAAACATATTTAATATTTAATAAACATATACAATGGGAATTGAATGCCCATAATGACCACATGTGTACTCAACGATATTTGTCGTTGAACCGTAAACACTGTGTCTTATTCCTTTTGTCTCTCCGATACTGTATTGTCTCAGGTTTGATCAAGTGACATGCCCATGTCAGTGTTCAACATCATTACCGGTAATACCTTCTTTACTTGATCCGATAAGTGATATCCCCATGACCCAGTCACACGCTACAAAGCTTATGGATATAACTTATCCAAGTGGGCTCAAAGTATCTTCTGTCATGCGGATGGAAAATTCCTTCTATTGATGCAATATCCTCACCATGTTCCTCCAGATACCCAATGACACCTTTATGACCACCATTTAACTACGTGATGTTATGTTCCATCCAAGTAACCTTGGGTGATAGTGATTTGATATGGTCTCACGGTCTAAGAAAAGTGTCACTGTGTTTCCTAATCATTATAACCTGAACTTTGTGGCATGATCCAATCTTAAAGAAGATGTATAAGATCAACTCATTTATAATGCTGAGAGTTTCACTTTGGGAATTATAAAATTGCATAGCATTATTTATACATAATGGCATCTTGCTTCTTTAAACATTAGTCCTTACCGGACCAATGATGTTAATTTTAGATATTGGATCTTCTATTGTCTCGAACACTATGAGTGCATAATCTTTCAATCACAAAAGGAAAGTTCACACTTTCTCATGTCCTTTGATTATTTTCTATAAAATATTTTGCAAATCCAGTGTTGTCATCACCTGCATTTCAAAAAGAGTCAGAAAACACTATTTTCATAATATTATGATTATAGGTTATTTACCATGAGGTAATAACCTTCTATGAAAGTTCCGGTGGTAAAGGAACATATTATCTAGGACTTAACAACCAATGTATCTAGTGATTCTTGCGCCTTATATTACGCGTTAACCATGAGATTTGGAATGGGACAGAGAAGTCAGCTCGATCGGCTCCCTTTCGCATGCCAACGGATGACCGGGCCGTTGTTGCAACTCCTCTTGTAGAGGGTTAGAAGGTTATGTGTGGGATCCCTCAACGTCCCACGACTTCTGGTATCTATGAGGGTTGTACACCTTAGGCTGATAATGGAAACAAGTTTTATCCTAGGCGTGATGTGCAATCCATCGGGTATGCGGGGTCACGGAGAAGGACATTGATTGTCTTGGATCTTAGTCTGGGCCTCATACCAAGGAAGTACGAATGAGCCTGTAACTCGGATGCGCAACAAAGCTAAGATCTCTCATGGGTAAAGCAACGCACCTCTGTAGAGTGTAAGAACTGTAACTTGTTACTCCCTGTTCCGGGAAGGAGCTACGAACGCGGCAGGAAAGGAACTCCATGAAAGTTCTGGTAAACATGTGAAGGCTGACGGACATAGCTTTTCAGAATAAAAGAAACCTTTGAAGAAATGTTTTCAAAAACTTGTATTGCCTATGACCTATGGTCTGTGGCTGTAGATAGTGCATCAAACACTTCTCCTTAGTGAACTTGCTGAGTACGCTCGTACTCAACCATATCTTCTTAACCCTTGCTAGATCTCGGAGAAACCAATGGCGTTCCCAGGAAATAAGTTACTTGAAGAGTTGAAGACATCTTATGGAGATCAACGGAGTCGACGATCTTACCGGAAGTTATGGAAGTAAAGATGACGCATAGAGTATAAATAAAACTCCTAGAATCTAGAACCTACTTCTATAGAACAATACTATAGTAGTACTTTCAAGCCTTGTATAAATACTAATAGTAGTACTCCTAAAGTAAACTCTGAATGGATCTTTCTGGTTCTTTCTGTATAATATTACTCACTGTTCGAGGAAGTTCTCTAGATCTTTTGTAATATGTTATATGTAATCTAAAGTAATGTCTTAGACCCACGATGTTTCTGTTGTACCACTCTGATGGATATAATGCGAATGGAACGATGTTCCATTGGTGTTATGTCAACGACTATAGTGTACTACATCATGTAGTGGTATGCTGGGTCACCGCATCAACCCATTTTTTTATAAATACTAGAGGGAATTTAGTGGCCAATTCACAAATGGTCTTCAGATAGAACCTCTCGGCGTAACCCCCGCAATATAAAAAAGTTCCCGCCGGTCTAGCCATGGTCACTGAATGGTGGGACCAAGCGACACATCACCTAGCCGTGTTGGCTTGCCGGAGATAGGCCAGATGGTGGCCGGAGATGGTGAGGAAGGGAGCGCAGGGTTGCACAGCTATTTGCGTTCGAACTAGAACACCAATGCAAACCTAAAAGGGGAGGCTCCGCTATAGAGTGGTCGCTAGAGTGTTGTCTTCGATGATGCCTGGCGGTGGTGGATGGTGGTCTACGATGCGGGACCAAAACACAGAGGAAGGGAGCGAGTGGAGGGGTCCCTGAGCACCAGATGCTCATCGTGAGGATGATGTCAAGGTCGATTTGGCCCGAGGAGATCGAGGTCGCGGTAATGGCGATGGTAAGCGTCATCAGAGACAAGGTAGACAAGCTCGATGCGGTCGATTGAGGGTTTCCCAGCTCGATTCCTTCGACGAGTGAAAGTGATATTTCACGGCAAAGCTCTGGGCATGCCCGGTTTGGCGAGGGGAGGCTAGAGACCATGGTGCTACACAACGGCAAGAGATAGGGTTAGACCTAGAGAGCGAGAGGGACCAAGAGAAGAGGATAAGGAGAGAGAGGAGAGATGTGCAGTTCTCTGGCATAGTCATCCGGTCTAGGGGAGGCGGCGGTGATGTGGAATACGATGAACCCGGTGATGGCACGTAGCAAATTATCGTTGTCCTTCTGGCCGAGGAAGAAGAAAAGATAAAGGCGTCAAAGGGGTACCTGCCGGCTGAGCCACTGCTGGGCCGCGAGGCACTACGCGCGAGCGATAGGGAGAGAGGGAAGCGAGCTGGGCCGACTTGGTAGAGAGGTTTTCCTATTTTTTTCTAAAACATTTTTCCATTTTCTATTTTGTATTTCATTTCCAAATTTGTTTTCATACATTTCAAAATACCAGAACTTTATAAATATTCAAATACTGCAGGGACCCCTTATAACAATTTGGGTTCCTTGCATTTTGATTTTTTTCAAATATTTTCAAAACCACCCTTTTGAATAAGTTTCAAAGAGAGAGGGAAAACACTAGTGTTTAGGGTTCACATTTCTTTTCTTTCTTGCATGAATTTTTAAATATAATGTCATGAATGCACAAACAGACCCTAATTGATATTTAATTAAACTAGAGTGTTACAACACGATAGCTAGGCCCATAGAAGGTGTCCTGGTGGTCATATTATCCGCCGTACAAATCCCGTGAACATGAGTTCTCTCGGAAAAATCGGTGAATTACGTGCGCACGATAGCCAAACCCATAGAAGGTGTCCTGGTGGTCATATAAGCCGCCGTAGAAAGCCCGGGAACAGGGTTCGAGTTGAAGGGAATAAGCCCTAGAGTAAAATATAAGATGGAATATTTCATAAAGTTTATGATTAAGTTTTCTGTCATGCTATAACTGAATTGATAGGGAAACATCAATACATGTGTGATATACAAACAAACAGTAGTTCCTGGTGAAACTCTAGTAACTAGTTCATTGGTCAACGGATGATCAAAGGTTTATTGATCATGTTGGTGCCTCGACACGTAATTGACAATGAGGTCATTTCATTGGGGAATGACATGATGAACATACCCTATCTATAGCATCGTATCAGGATCATGTCAAATAATGCTATGCAATTTTATAATTCCCAAAGTGAAACTCTCAGCATTATAAATGATTTGATCTTAGATATCTTCTTTAAGGTTGGGTTTTCTTTAAGTTTATTTCATAAGCAATGGTATTTATAAGGAACTTAAGTGTTAACAATCCAAAATATACAAGTAAGGATAAAGTAATGTGATTATGATTAATTGTTATCTGGAAACTAGGATAAAAGTCCTTGGGTTGAGTTATTAAGAGTTGAAACAATTATTATAGACTTGTTGTTTGAAGTGGCAAAAAGAATAACATTTGAAGAAACTAGTGTTTAGTTAAGGTTAATTAGTCTGGAGGTTTATTAGGTTTTACATTAGAGTTTGAGATGGTTATGAATGACGTTGAGTTATCATATTTTAATTGATGGTACAAGTGACCAAAGTTAACTATAAAAATAGAAGTGAATCTTAAGATATAGTGAGTTTTAGAATATCATCTAGTTTTAGGGTTTTGACAAATATGATTAAGGATGATCCCTTTTAATTTAAGTGAAAGATGAATTTAATAACATGCAACTTATTAATGGGAGCATAATTAGATGATATTATAAATTTATTAGAGTTTAGAGTCATTTTAAGAGAGGTTAAGAGATGAAGATTATTCTCCATCTTATACATGAGTGATATATAATAGTTATTTAAAAGGAATTTAATTTGAATTTAAGATTTAAAAATATTTAAAGGTTAATAGTTATATTTAACTTTTATTATGGTTATGGATTTAGATTTAGTAATTAAACTTAAAGGATTTAGTTTTTTATAAGGAAATGTGATTATTTATTGCTTAAGAAATGATTTTAAGAATTAAGAAAGTGGTTATTTCATTTTAGTGAAATAAGTAAATGAATTTTCTTATCTAAGGTTATTAAAATATTTTTGAATAATATACATAGCATTTTTCTAGTAAATTATACTTATTTAAGATCTTAAAAATGAATTTTTATTATTTTTAAGTATTATCTTTATTTTTATAAAAATCTTCAAAGAATTAAGTGTCTTTAAATATTTGCTATATTTTTTATTTGTAAAACTCTAAGTTAGTATTTTTATAAAATAGTAGGATTATTTTTATACGCAATATTGATTTTTTATACACTTTTAGGGATCTTTCTCATTTTCCTAAAATTCCATAAAGTTATAAGTGTTTTTAAATATATATGTTATTTGATTAAAATTCAACTAATATTTTAATTTCAAAAAGTATTATATATATTTATATATTTACATGATTTTAAATTATTTTATGTCTTATCCCTATTTTTAGAAAATTCCTTAAAGGATTTCTTACACTAAAATATTTAATTTATTATGCTAAAATATAGATTAATATTTTTTATTGGATAGTCTTATATATAAATATATATAACAACTTTATATGTTATAAGTATTTTTAGGATTTAATATGAATTTCATATGCATTGGAAATATTTTTTTAGAGTTTATTTAATGGAAAATGATTTGATTGTGGCAAGTAGTTGGGTTGTGGCCCAATTGGGTGTAAATGGTTCTAGTCCAACGAAATGAGTTGGTTTGGCCCAACAGGCCGGCCTAGTTTGGCTTTGGTCAACACATCTCACCCCTGTCCCCTCTCTTCCTCCTCACACTTGGGCACCCACACGACCTTGACCTCGATTCGCCTCTCGTGACGGAGCGAGGCACCGCCACCTCCGGCTCGATTCTGGCGAGGCAGGCCGTTGCGGTTGCCTCCGTTGGTTGCCAGAGCTCTGCCACCTCCCGCCCGACTAGGCCATCCGATTATATTAGTCCACGGGGCTCTATGGACCTCGCCGCAAGCCTACTCTAGCGATGCAGCGCGGCGTCGCCATCGTCGGCCTGGTTCACTCCGGCCCTGGTCTACTGCTGTTGGCGGACACACGATCCCTCCAAGTTTCTCTCGTGTTTCTTGTTTGCCTCAACCATGGCCGTACATCCTTTGTGTGCTTCTGCTATGAACCCTAACCTCGATTTGTCTTACTGACGTGGATCCTCTGGCCCCCCATATCCCCGTATGCTGCTCGAGGAAGACCAGGATATCCCCTTCCTCATCCCCAACCTGTTGCTCCCACCCTTTTCATAGTGGTGTGGTACTGCAGTAGTTGCTGCGATCTACCCACCCCAGATGCCAGAGGGACGGTGTTGCGGCGCAACCCTGGCATCGTCCGGGACAATCATGACTACTCCATCCCTCCGCTCCAGGTGCTCGGCACCCCCGATGAGTTTTATTGTGACAGGCCTTCGAGCCGATGATTCTGCTCTATGGCTTGTAGTGTTGTTTGAGCTACTGCTGTTGTCGAACAAACCTGTTTGAGCTACTGTTGTTGTGGAACAAACCTGTTTGAGCTACTGTTGTTGTGGAACAAACCCGTTTAAGCTACTGCCATTGTGGGCTGCCTTGAATCAAAATGTGGAGGTGTGCAATGTGCACCTGAATCTTTGATTCAGTTACTTTTGTTCTAAAATATATAATGATTGTTGGATAATTTTGAATATCTAAGAAATTTATTTATTATCCTACTTAATGAAGAGCTGATGTTCTAGTTTAAAGACTAGATTAAGGATTTGGTATTCCATTGTTGCTTGCAGATAGAATGGTATATCATCTATGGGTGATCCATATGGCAGTGATTTTTTTAGAATTATTCCTAATGTTTATACTTAGGAAAATGATTTGAATGCTTAATAAGTGAGGAAGTGACCAAATATGTATACTATCAACATGATAGTCAGATAATTATAAATGATTCCTAGGATTTGGCTAGGAAGATGACTTTCTTTTATTTAGGCTGATGTGATTGTATCATTTAGCAAGGATTTTGCTTAATAGCTACCACTATGGTGCCTCCATTGGAGTGTGCATATTGGTATTGAATGAGCTATTGATGATCATATCATGCAAAGGCATGATCTTGGGCAATTATGAATTATAAGATTTAAAGTAGATTTCTTTATCTACTTTATTGCCTGATAACTAGATAATTTATTCCTAGATCAGATGATCTAGAAAAATGATTTATAGTATCCCCTAAGGTTTATAGATACTCTAGTGTTGTGCTTGGCCTGCTACACATCTGATCTATTGTAGCTTTTCTTAAGAAGCTGCTACTTGTGCCATTTAAAAATTAGTGGCTTCTACCTTTTGGAATATGCCACTATGGTGCCTCATTAGAGTGTGCACAGTGGTGATCCCATGATGGTATGATCTACTACCATTGCACTGCCAATGATGCAAAAGACTGAGCCTCTTTTATTATTTAGAACAGATTTCTGCACTTGATTCTTGGACTAACCTATGATGCAAAATCTGAGGCACTATTGGGTAATAAGACAAAATATTTATTTTGTCTTGCATTCTCTATGATGAACTTGCATAGCATGACTATGCAAACTGAGAGAAATCTCTCCTTCTAATCCTCCAAGATAATCTCTAGTTGCAGGTTAGCTAGATTTGGATGAATTTGTAGCAAAGCAATTCTTTTATTTGAACCTTATGGTGCAAACTATGAAAAGATAATGATTTCTGGATTTGGTTGGCTCACACCAATGGATTTGATCTGATGTCGATGACCTGATTCAATGGTTGCTTCATGTTCCTGACCTTCTCCACCTAGCTGCTATACTTCACTTGTCCTTCATCTACTCATGATGCAACTGTGGCCTAGCCTTCTTCTCCTGAGACTAATTTTGGATGGCTCCAAGTAGCAACCAGAGTTGGTTGATGGTTTGGTGGATGATCTTGTTTCTAGTTGATAAAGCTGGATAGATCAGTGATCATATGATTCTATAATGTGGTTGTTTATGTGTGGGGCTTGGGAGTTCTAGTGTTAATAAATGATCTGGGGTGGAAGGAGTAGCTAGCAGCAGTGACTGCCACGGCTGGTTCCTTCTTATCCTCCCCTGGTGTGCTCTTGTGTTGACAACAAATAACTGCATGTTGATGTGCAAGCTGCTTGCAAGTGGGACCTGCTGGTGTGGATGAGATCAAGTGAAAACTTGATATTTGTGGAATCTTTATCTTATGACTTTTACTAACATGGTGAAACTTGCCCCTCTCCAAGCCTGTGATGTTGTATTGAGGCCCTCACTAGATAAGAAAAGATGCTCAATTTGGTGAAACTTGGCCCTTACAGATTAGCTCAATGATGAAAGCTTAACAGTGCATTTCACTGTTCACTTCTGAGAGCAAAACTAACTATCCAACTAACATTCTTTTATTTTATTTTTATTTTGTTTTATTTTTCTTTTTGTTGTGTTTGCAGGAAGTGAGAAGAAGAAAGAAAATGCCAGATAATGAAGGGATAAGAGAATAGTAGCTTAGGAGTTTCTTTGTATTAAATATTGTAATTTATTTTTCTGTTTGAATATTGTAAAAACAATGTATTGTTGTATTTTATTCAATAAAGTTTACGTATTTCCTTTTTCTTTTACAATTCATTTGTAAAGACAATATCATATTTATTTTGTTGTAATAAAGAATTCTTTTATTTATTTTGGAATGTAATTCCTTTTTCTACTTATTTGTTTCCTGATACTTTACTTTTATTTATCTATTGTAAAAGATTAATATAATACTATACGTATATATATATATATTAATAAAGAATCCTTTTTATATCATTTTTGTAATCATTTCATTTCAAGTTATTAAATATTTCAAATTTCCATTTGTGAATTTTATAAATTCAATTGAATTCATATTTGAAATTGAAATACATGTTTGAACAACCCTTTCCCAAAACAAAGAATTCTACAAAGGTCATGTCGAAATCTATCGCACTTGCTCCGAAGTTTCCTTCAGTACAAGAGAGATCCCGATCCCTCTATAGCTCTTTTAGTTTTGCATGAAATTTTCCTGGATTTTCTTATGCATGAATGCAATGCAAAAACCTGTGTCCTCTCTATTTCTAGGTGCTAATCCTGGGATGTTATAGACTCTCCCCCTTAAAATAAACTTCGTCCTTGAAGTTCGCACCCTCTTACGTTTCGGAAGATAAAATTGACTTCTTCAGATCCTAGTGACTCTTTTAAATCCAGGATGAAGATAATTGTTGTATCTTCATTCAAGATTTTCCTTGGATCCTCTTCTGATTTGAAATGAGCCAACTACTAATCCCATTTGATATATAGACTACTTTTGAATCTAGCACTTCTGCCATGATCAGGTTCTTTTGAGAGTTTTCAGATTAGGACATCTATGCAAGAAGTGTCTATGTTTTTAGAAAGTCTCCTTAAGGTAAGATTCTGGTTTATACTTTGGCCAAATATAGCTTAACTCTAATATTAATCTATTTATGGTATACTTAATCCTCATAGTTTACTTTCTAAGGATGTTTTGACTTTCTCCTAAACCTTATTCCGGATATCAACTCTCGATGCTTCATTATTCACTCTCCCCCTTGAGATTTTCTAATGGTCTTATGCGGTATATATGGTACACCCACATACTTGGGAAATGGCGATGCAAATTCTCTAACTCCTTATGTGCACATATAAGATAACTTATATCATTAAATAATGCCTTGACTTACCACTTGATTTGTTGTGGTTGCCGCTGTTATTGACTTTATTTATAGTTTCATGCTTCCGTTTTCCTGAAGATGTACCTTCTTCACCTACACCCTCTTTTGATGGTAATTTGATGGATGTTGTGTCCCTCCCACTGGCGTTCCATAATCCTCCTGATGATCCGGACAACATGATTTCTTGTGTCCTAGGATTCCACACTTATTACATTTCCCCCGAAATGCTCCTACATTACTTTCTCCAATTGGATTAGGATGAATATTTTGAGTAGATGGTAACCCCAGTATTGGTTCTATTACTCCTGCTGTCAATCCACGAGTTAACTGTGGTTTTAAGCAGTTCTTTTTCATGTGTCCTGGTTCTCCACATTGGTAACATACTATCTTAGGTTTTGGACACTCCTTTAAAACGTGGCCCTGAATTCCACAATTGTGACATATTTTCTTGGTTTTGTATGTCATATGTGGATCCGGACAATTCTTTGTCATATGTCCTCGTACCTGACATGTTGTGGTCTGTTCTTGAATTCTCCTTTTCTTTCCTTCAGGTGCAACAATCTCATCATCTACTGATATATGTGTACTATCCAACAATTCCTGGAACTCCTTTGCACGCACAATCCTGAGCTGCATCTTCATAACTGCTTGTAGTCCTTTCATGAACTTCCTTTGTCGTCTCGCTTCACTGTTTACTTTATCACTAATGTACTTGGATAAACGGTTAAACTCTCGTACATGTTTCATGACTGGAAGATTCTTTTTCTCTAAGGCTTCATTATCCTTACTTTTCCCATTGTTCCGATGAAAAAATTATTCTCGAAACTTCTTTTGAACTTAGCCCAGGTATTGACACCTCCTTCCGGGATCACGAACTTGGACTTATCCCAACACGTGGTTGCGGTTCCTATCAATATATAAGTTGCATAGCGCACCTTTTCTTCATCCTTGCATCCCACACTTTTAAGCTTACGGGATGTATCCATTAACCAATTCTCCGCCTCCATAGGTTCTTCAACCATGGAAAAACTCCAAGGTTTGGTTTCTAAGAATTCCACCAGTTTAACCCTTGGATGTAATTCCTTGAATTGCTTGTCTTTCCTAACCTTTAATGTATCCTGGTAGAACTGGTTCTGCCTCTCTGTTTCAACCTTTCTTCCTTCTTCCATACTCCTCATATACTGAAGAACTTCTTCATTGGTGGTAAAATACGGCTTTTGGTTTGATCCTTCCTTCAGAATTGCCTGGTGAGCCTCCTTTTGTTGTATCACCAACATCTCATGAGCCTTCATCTTTCCAAAATTAAAGTGATAATTCGCTTCTCCCTCACGCGAACCCATTTTCCCTTCTAGACTTGTACATCAAGTAAGGACTCCATGTAACATCATGCATATTCCCATAAAGTTCAAACTTCATGCACAGACCTAGTCACACAATAAAATCCAATAAAATCCAACAAATCCAAATATTACCTCTAGCAAACATACATCCAAAGCCTGTAGAAACAGTACTTCGAGTAAAACATCTCTTGTACTTAGGCTTTGATGTTATACACTACAATTTTTGATACATATTAGTGTATGGACTTCTACCGTTATATACTTATTTGTATGGATCATAATGTTCTTTGCCGCTAGATTACACCATTTGCCCATTTGCAAAGGGATAACTTTTGGAAAAATTTGATCCGACTCTAGAGATAGTTGGTTAATTCACTCTATAACTGGTTATAACTTAATTATCCTTGGAGTTATACTAAACATCGTCCTCACATTTCTACCATTGGTTTATAATCTTAACTACTCTAAGCACATCTATTATAACAACGAATAATTCTCAAGTTTTAAGTAGTTTCATAACCTATATAGGTCTACTTGTACTCCAAGAATACTGCCTTTTTTCATGCTACTATGGATTTGGCATATTCCATGGGTTTAGATAAGCATAACCCTATTTGTTACTCTCTATGAGATTCTATTTTTCATGGAATAGCTTTGAGTTAAACCAAACATCAGTTACTTTCCCTACAATAACAGGTTGTTTAAGTTTTTGGGGCGTACTCCCCTGGTATTTACCACTAGCATAAAGATAATAACAACGTTTTATTTCATTTCATAGATTCTCTTAGTAAGATAACACCATGATTAACTACTCCCTTATGAGGTACTCTGACTTGGTGATATACTACTCTAGTCTAGTTATAGTATAGAATAGTCTAGTAGAAGATATATTTCCTACTTACGAAATACTTGGTAGGTACTTCCTAAATTAAATAGTAGATAAGTAGCCATTCTATAAGAAAAGAAGTAACCTAAAAAATCCAATAAGGTGTGACAAGGTTATTCTCAAGTGAATATCCATTACTCGTGCAAAGAATTATGGTGTAGATAAGATGGCTTCCTATAGTCACTATCTAACCTACAGGTTCTACCCATTTACTAGGTTTCCAACCTAAGGTCAAAGCATATGCTCTGATACCAGATGCGGTGACCCAGCATACCACTGCATGATGTAGTACACTATAGTCATTGACATAACACCAACGGAACATCGTTCCATTCACATTATATCCCTCAGAGTGGTACAACAGAAACATCGCGGGTCCAAGGCATTACTTTCTATTACATATAACATATTACAAAAGATCCAGAGAACTTCCTCGAACAGTGAGGAATATTATACAGAAAGAACCAGAAAGATCCACTCGGAGTTTACTTTAGGAGTACTACTATTAGTATCTATACAAGGCTTGGAAGTACAACTATAGTATTGTTCTACAGAAGTAGGTTCTAGATTCTCGGAGTTTTATTTATACTCTACGCTTCGGCTTGACTTTCATAACTTCCAGTAAGATCTTCGACTCCGTTGATCTCCATCAGATGTCCTCAACTCTTCAAGTAACTTATTTCCTGGGAACGCCATTGGTTTCTCCGAGATCTAGCAAGGGTTAAGAAGATACGGTTGAGTACGAGCATACTCAGCAAGTTCACTAAAGAGAAGTGTTTGATGCACTATCTATAGCCACAGACCATAGGTCATAGGCAATGCAAGTTTTCGAAAACATTTCTTCAAATGTTTCTTTTATTCTGAAAAGCTATGTTCGTCAGCCTTCACAGGTTTACCAGAACTTTCAAGGAGTTCATTTCCTGCCGCGTTCGTAGCTCCTTCCCGAAACAGGGAGTAACAAGTTATAGTTCTTACACTCTGCAGAGGTGCGTTGCTTTACCCATGAGACATCTTAGCTTTGTTACACATCCGAGTTATAGGCTCATTCACACTTCCTTGGTATGAGGCCCAGACTAAGATCCAAGCCAAACACTGTCCTTCTCCGTGACCCCGCATACCCGATGGATTGCACATCAGGCGTAGGATAAAACATGTTTCCATTATCAGCCTAAGGTGTACAACCATCATAGATACCAGAAGCCGTGGGACGTTGAGGGGTCCCACCCATAACCTGCTAACCCTCTATAAGAGGAGTTGCAACAACTTCCCGGTCATCTATTGGCATGCGAAAGAGAGCCGATCCAGCTGACTTCTCCGTCCCATTCCAAATCTCATGGTTAACGCGTAATATACGGCACAATAATCACTAGTGACATTGGTTGTTAAGTTCTCGATAATATGTTCCTTTACCACCGGAACTTTCATAGAAGGTTATTACCTCATAGTAAATAACCAATAATCATAATATTATGAAAATAGTGTTTTCTGACCCTTTTTGAAATGCAGGTGATGACAACACTGGATTTGCAAAACACTTTACAGAAAATAATCAAAGGACATGAGCAAGTGTGAACTTGCCTTTTGTGATTGCAAGATTATGCACTCACAGTCTTTGAGACAATAGAAGATCCAATATCTAAAATCAGCATCATTGGTTCGGTAAGGAATAATGTTTGAAGAAGCAAGATGTCGTTATGCATAAATAATACTATGAAATTTTATAATTCCCAAAGTGAAACTCTCAGCATTATAAATGAGTTGATCTTAGATATCTTCTTTAAGATTTTATTTCATAAGCAATGGTATTTATAAGGAACTTAAGTGTTAATAATCCAAAATATACAAGTAAGGATAAAGTAATGTGATTATGATTAATTCTTATCTGGTAACTAGGATAAAAGTCCTTCGGTTGAGTTGTTAAGAGTTGAAAAAATTATTATAGACTTGTTGTTTGAAGTGGCAAAAAGAATAACATTTGAATAACTAGTGTTTAGTTATGGTTAATCGGTCTGGAGGTTTATTAGGTTTTACATTAGACTTTGAGATGGTTACGAATGACGTTGAGTTATCATAGTTTAATTGATGGTACAAGTGACCAAAGTTAACTATAAAAATATAAGTGAATCTTAAGATATAGTGAGTTTTAGAATATCGTCTAGTTTTAGGGTTTTGACAAATATGATTAAGGATGATCCCTTTTAATTTAAGTGAAATATCAATTTAATAACATGCAACTTATTAATGGGAGCATAATTAGATGATATTATAAATTTATTAGAGTTTAGAGTCATTTTAAGAGTGGTTAAGAGATGAAAATTATTCTCCATCTTATACATGAGTGATATATAATATTTATTTAAAGGGAGTTTAATTTGAATTTAAGATTTAAAAATATTTAAAGGTTAATAGTTATATTTAAGCTTTATTATGGTTATGGATTTAGATTTAATAATTATACTTAAAGGATTTAGTGTTTTATAAGGAAATGTGATTATTTCTTACTTAAGAAATGATTTTAAGAATTAACAAAGTGGTTATTTCATTTTAGTGAAATAAGTAAATGAATTTTCATATCTAAGGTTATTAAAATGTTTTTGAATAATATACATAGCATTTTCTAGTAAAATATATTTATTTAAGATCTTAAAAATGAATTTTATGTATTTTTAAGTATTATCTTTATTTTTCTAAAAATATTCAAAGAACTAAGTGTCTTTAAATATTTGCTTTATGTTTTATTTATAAAACTCTAAGTTAGTATTTTTATAAAATAGTAGAGTTATTTTTATACACAAGATTGATTTTACACATTTTTAGGGCTCTTTCTCATTTTCATAAAACTCCATAAAGTTATAAGTGTTTTTAAATATATGTGTTATTAGATTAAAATTCAACTAATATTTTTCTTTCAAAAAGTATTATATATATATTTACATGATTTTAAATTATTTTATGTCTTATTCGTATTTTTAGAAAATTCCTTAAAGGATTTCTTGTACTAAAATATTTAATTTATTATGCTAAAATATAGATTAATATTTTTTATTTGATAGTCTTATATATAAATATATATAACAATTTTATATGCTATAAGTATTTTTAGGATTTAATATGAATTTCATATGCATTGGAAATATTTTTTTAGAGTTTATTTAATGGAAAATGATTTGATTGTGGCAAGTAGTTGGGCTGTGGCCCAATTGGGTGTAAATGGTTCTAGTCCAATGGACTGAGTTGGTTTGGCCCAACAGACCGGCCCAGTTCGGTTTTGGTCAACACATCTCACCCTTGGCCCCTCTCTTCCTCCTCGCACCTGGGCACCCAAGAGACCTTGACCTCAATTCACCTCTCGCGGCGCAGCGAGGCGCCGCCACCTCCGGCTCGATTCTGGCGAGGCAGGCCGTTGGGGTTGCCTCCGTTGGTTGCCGGAGCTCCGCCACCTCCTGTCCGACTAGGCCATCCGATTCAATTAGTCCACAGGGCTCTATGGATCTCTCCCCCAACTCTACTCTGGCGATGCAGTGCGGCGGCGCCATCGCCGGCCTGGTTGACTCCGACCCTGGTCTACTGCTGTTTGCGGACACACGATCCCTCCAAGTTTCTCTCGTGTTTCTTGTTTGCCTCAACCATGGCCGTACATCCTTTGTGTGCTTCTTCTATGAACCCTAACCTCGATTTGTCTTACTGACGTGGATCCTCTGGCCCCCCATATACCCGGTTGCTGCTCGAGGAAGACCAGGATATCCCCTTCCTCGACCCCAACCTGTTGCTCCCACCCTTTTCACAGTGGTGTGGTACTGCAGTAGCTGCTGGGAACTACCCACCCCCAGATGCCAGAGGGACGGCGCAACCCTGGCATCGGCTGGCACAATCGTGACTACGCCATCCCTGCTCTCCAGGTGCTCGGCACCCCCGGTGAGTTTTATTGTGACCGTCCTTCGAGCCGATGACTCTGCTATGTGGCTTGTAGTGTTGTTTGAGCTACTTCCATTGTGGAACAAACCTGTTTGAGCTACTGCTATTGTGGACCAAACCTGTTTGAGCTACTACTGTTGTGGAACTAACTTGTTTAAGCTACTGCTGTTGTGGGCTGCCTTGAATCAAAATGTGGAGGTGTGCAATGTGCACCTTAATCTTTGATCAAGTTACTTTTATTCTAAAATATAGAATGATTCTTGGATATTTTTGAATATCTAAGAAAGTGATTTATTATCCTACTTGATGAAGAGCTAAAGTTCTAGTTTAAAGACTATATTAAGGATTTGGTATTCCATTGTTGCTTGCAGATATAATGGTATATCATCTATGGGTAATCCATATGGCAGTGATTTTTTTAGAATGATTCCTAATGTCTATACTTAGGAAAATGATTTGAATGCTTAATAAGTGAGGAAGTGACCAAATATGTATACTATCAACATGATAGTCAAATAATTAGAAATGATTCCTAGGATTTGCCTAGGAAGATGATTTTCTTTTATTTGGGCTGATGTGATTGTCTCATTTAGCAAGAATTTTTCTTAATAGCTACCACTATGGTGCCTCCATTGGAGTGTGCATATTGGTTTCCTATTATGCATGATCTGCTATGCTTAGTGGTTTTGAATGAGCTATTGATGATCATATCATGCAAAGGCATGATCTTGGGAAATTATGAATTAGAAGATTTAAAGTAGATTTCTTTATCTACTTTTTTGCCTGATAACTAGATAATTGATTCCTAGATTAGATGATCTAGGAAAATGATTTTAGTATACCCTAAGGTTTATAGATACTCTAGTGTTGTGCTTGGCCTGCTACACATCTGATCTTTGTAGCTTTTCTTAAGAAGCTGCTACTTGTGCCATTTAAAAATTAGTGGCTTCTACCTTTTGGAATATGCCACTGTGGTGCCTCATTAGAGTGTGCAGAGTGGTGATCCCATGATGGTATGAACTGCTACCATTGCCCTCCAATGATGCAAAAGACTGAGGCCCTTTTCTTATTTAGAACATATTTTTGTACTTGATTCTTGGACTAACCTATGATGCAAAAGCTGAGGCACTATTGGGTAATTGTCAACACCCGGATTTTTAATCCCAGATTCCTGTTATGGCTTACATCGCAATCCCAGGATTACCATTTTTGTGAGACATAACAGAATTGGATACCACAGTACATCATCCATTACAAACCATACATAAGGTCTTACACAAATAAGGATCTCATGATCCAGTTCTTAATACAGCTCATGCAGCGGAATATGTAATAATAATGGTAGCGTAGGCGAAGCTCCATCTTCGGGGTCACAGGCAATGCTGACGATGGGAGATGATCCTAGTTGTCGTAACCTTCCTGTGGTCCATCCTCCAGGTACTCCTCTTCATAGTATGGCCACGGGAATAGCCAGGGACAAAGCCATGAGTACTCTTTAAGTACTCGCAAACTAATACTAACAAGTGAAGGGGTTTTTGTAATAGGATACTAAGCTCTAGGGTTGTTTTGCAAAAAGCCATATTTACATCTACTAAGTTTAGAAACGAAGAAAGCTAGTTGAAATTTTATAACACCTAAGTGGGAACTTGTTTTTCACATCACAACTCTGTTGTGGTCAAGTCAAAGTCTCAATTGATTTCATAAGTCATTTTGAAAACATCTGACGGGGGAACAGTATGGCCACTCCAACTGTCCATAACCGTGGACGCGGCTATTCAAATTGTTTGACACTCTACAGAGATTGTACACTTTCACCACAACATTCGATACATCCGTCAGGAACAAATCCTGAATTCACCATACTCAGTATGCGGATAATCAATCCTAACCTTTCAATTACACGCCCTAGTATAAGCACCTCTCCTGTGAGTTTGGCCTCCCAACCATGACCAACTATCATCTTGGGTACTGCACAGCTGGACAATCTTCACAAGGTAGCCTCAGCTCAGACCTTGGCCGTGAGGGAACTAATACTAAGGTATATAAGTTTCCAGTCAAGCCCTACCCAATTCTCGGGTATTGTGGTTGTACGGTAAAATTGGAATGGTATCACATCCAGACTACCATCAGTTTTATAAAGGGATAAGGCTCATGCCTCAACATTTTCATTACCATAAATCATCTGGTGTTCGGAAACACATGTCCAAAACATTTCAATAGAATGATCCATCATTCCAAGGTTTTCATAACCATTTTTCCACCAAGTATTCCCATCTAAGTTGATAAAGTTTTTATGCTTAGCACTAGCATCTACCAGTGGGGGTAAGTACTAATGAGGGGTGGTAAACTAGAGGAGTTTACTAAGTTCAATATCATGCCTTAGGATGACATACAGATTATCTAGCTTAGGCCAAATTTTATGCTCTTTATGCAACCTTGAATTATCTTTCTAGTATCTACAATTTACTTAAGTAAACTCTAAGTAATAGCTTTAATAAAGAAATAAAGTATAAAGCTTGTAAGTAAAAGAAGGATTGGTTTATCAAGTGGTTATGATCATATACGCTTAAGGCATATAGTTGGCATGGTAACAAGCAAGTATTTGCTTGCATAGGGATAGCATCTTGCAAGTGTTAGCTTGCACAAGTATCAGTATAAGCTTGCTAAGTTAATAGCTTGCAAGTATTGGCTTGCATAGGTCAACTTGATTAGTAAGGCTTGCCTTCTGCAGAGCAGTGGTTGAAGTTCTCCTCAGCTTCTTCTTCGTAGTATCCTCCTTCCTCCTTGTATCCTTGGTCGGTACTAGCGTCTATGAATACATACGAGGTACACAATCACCAAACAATACTTAACTACTTTCAATCATCACACAAAAGGATCCTATAGATGATCTAGCATCATCACTAACATTACAAGATTAAAGCTTGGTTTAATTTCTTTTATTTTTAGAAAAGTAATTTCTACTCATTGAAAAATTACTTAAGGTTTAATATTATCCAAACCAAACATGGGATCATGTTGACACATGTCATCACCACACATTTCAGTATATGGGAATTTGATTGAAAGTGGTGTCACAATTTAATAAGGTTTAACCTTTTATTTTAATTAAATAAAGTGACTAGAAATGCTTATATGGCATCCTTTTATTACTTGATCATTATTTCTGTAAGTATACCCAAATGTTTTTATATATTCTGAAAGGTATGATCAAATGTGATTTTTGAGAGTTAGAATCAACTCAAATACTATTATGGTTTAAATTTGAAAAATGTTTGAATGCAGAAAAGGTTCTACCTTGTTATTTTTACCAAGGTTGATCTATAGATTCAAATGATTTGAATCTAACGGGCTTGGATTAAGCATTTCAAAACCTTTCTAACAAAATTGGTTTCATTCAATTTGGTTCACTGAATCAAGCTGGGTTGATTTTTGAAACTAGGTACAGAACTGTGTTTGAATGAAAATGGAAAAATCAAAATTCAAACGAGTGGGCTGCGCGGGAACTGCTAATGGGCCGGCCCGGTGTCACTCTGCAGCGCAGGGCTCAACTGACAGGGGGGTTCCACCAGTTAGTGGCTCTTTAAACGCGAAGCGGCACAGGGCAATATCGGCCACACGATCTAAGTATAATCGGATGGCTGTTACTCATCGTCCACGTCGGGCAGACCCGGCGAGACAGAAACCTAACGCGGTAGGTGGGGGTCGTCGGGGGCTCAACGGGGCTCAGGCAATGGTCGGCGAGGCGGGCGAACGACGAAGTCGACGATGGCGAACCTCCTAGTACCGGCAGCTTCTCCTGGGGTGGACGAAATCGACGGCGCCCTTCTTCTCCAGAGGCGGCCTGCTCCGGCCAAATTCCGGTGATGCGCTGCTCGCCTTGCTCCGGGAACGGGGTGGAATGATCAGTGAGGAGTGGGGAGTGAGATGGTGTGAAGAGTTTGAGCGGGGGAGGCCTCTATTTATAGTCTCGACGACGAGACCGAACGGAATGGGCAGGCGACGGTGGCGACATGGCTACGGGCTGCTAGAGGCATGGCCGGCGGTGGCGATCGATCGGTGGTCTCCTGGCAATGCTCTATGGCTTTAATTCGCGTGTAGGGGCGGTGTCAAACGGTCGGGAACGCACGATGCTCTGCGAGGCAGAGGCGGCGAACTCGACGGCGAGCGATGGCTGTGAGGCATGGGGCGGCGAACGGTGATGTCTGGCGGTCTCCTAGGACGGTGGTGATTGCGTGTGCACGCGGCAAGGGCGGCGCGCGGTCTGTGGGCGTGTGCCGAGGGTGGCGCTCTGGCGCACGCTCGGCATGGTTGACAGAGGCACGGGCGCGGCGTTCCTGGGTGCTCTGGTCGATGTCTTCGAGGCAGGGCTGGTCGAGAGGAGGCGGTGAGGCATGGGTAACCTCCCAGACAAGGTTGGCACGGCTAGTTCCTCTCCTAGCTTGCTGTCTATACTGGGGTGGCATGGGTGGCTTCGGCTGTTCACCATTAATGACATTGCCAAGCTTACAGTGGGGCTAGAAGTTTACAATTGAGCTAGATGATCTACTAAAGCCTAGTTGCATCCAGAGAGGGAACAAGTTAGGCTCAAATCACTGCTCCAAATAGTGTTTGGATATTATTTGATTTGCATCTGCAAGGTGTTTGATGAAACGGCCGCATGAATTCAAGTTTTGAATTTTGAAAAGATTTTTGGTGGGTGTGCTAGGTAGGTGCTGGTGAGTCTGTAGATGCTTGGGTTTTGAAAGTTGAGCTTGTTAGAGTGGTTTTTGAAAAAGTGGGATCTTCCCATATGATATAGATTCAATTTTGAGCTGTCCTTTAAACTATGCATTTGAATGTTTCTGGATGATCACAAGGTGGGCCTTGATACTTTGTTATGAGTACTATCAAGGGGTGTAAAGATCCAAACAAGTTTCTGTTAAGTTGTGAAAGTTAGAGACAGCCAAAGTAGGCATGGGAGTTAAATTGGTCAAAATGACCATTCCCTTATTTTGTTTGTTTTGATTTATTTGTCTTTGGGAAAAGTGTGGGGATTGTTTAGATGATGTTTATTTCACCTAAGAATCCTTTTAAAATCAAAGAAACACATAAACAAGGCAATTCAAAAGAATTCAAAATGGGATGTAAACACACATGCATGCTTTCATATTTTTATTTAGAAAAGTTTTTGTTAACCCCAATTTTGAAGATTATAGTTTGATGAATCTAGTTTAATAATTTTGGGATGTTACAAACCTTCCCCCTTAAACAAAATCTCGTCCCGAGATTTTAAATAAGACGAAAAGATTACCTAGGATTTGAAGAGATCGGGAAACTCCGTCCTGATGTGATCTTTGCGCTCCCAGGTAGCTTCCTCTTCTGTGTGGTTGCTCCACTGAATCTTGAGAAACTTGATGCTTCGGGTTCGGGCAGTTCTGAAGGCTTCTTCCAACATACGGATGGGTACTTCAGGATAGGTCAGGTCATCGTTGATCTCTATGGTCCGGTGATCAATATTCTTGAATACTTCAGTCTTCTCCGGAACTTCGAGGCACTTGCGAAGTAATGAGATATGGACCACATTGTGCACGGCTGACATTTCTTCGGGTAGTTCCAATTGGTATGACACTTCTCCTCGACGGTTCAAAATTTTCAAAGGTCCGATATATCTGGGGGCTAACTTTACTTTGAGTTGGAAATGCTGCATTCCCATCAATGGCGACACTTTAAGATATACAAAATCTCCTATGTTGAAGGCGAGGTCTCGACGTCTCTTGTCGGCGTAACTCTTCTGTCTTGACTGGGCTGTCTTGAGGTGCTCACGAATCTTGTGAACCTTCTCTTCTGCTTCTCGTAGGATATCGGGTCCGAAAATCTGACTCTCTCCTACTTCCGACCAGTTCAAAGGGGTGCGACACTTCCTTCTGTACATGAATTCTAATGGGTCCATTTGCAAACTAGCTTGATAACTGTTGTTGTACGAAAATTTTGCAAACGTCAGACAGTCTTCCCACTTAGATCCATATTCTAACACACATGCTCTCAACATATCTTCGAGTATTTGATTTACTCGCTCCGTTTGTCCATCGGTCTGAGGGTGATACGTGGTACTGAAATCTAGGCGGGTTTCTAAACCTTCTTGAACTTTCTTCCAGAATCTCGAGGTAAACCGAGTTACTCGATCTGATACGATGTTCTTGGGGACTCCATGCAAACTGACGATTCTAGCGATGTATAACTCCGCTAGCTTCAAACTCTGATATGTGGTCTTGACGGGTAAGAAATGGGAGACTTTGGACAATCTGTCCACTATGACCCAGATAGAGTCATTTCCCCTACTAGAAGTAGGCAATCCGGTGATAAAGTCCATTCCAACGGAATCCCATTTCCATTCCGGAATCTGCAATGGTTGCAACAATCCATCGGGTCTTTGATGTCCAGCCTTGACTTGCTGACATATATCACACTTGGCGATATAGCTTCCGATTTCTCTCTTCATCTTATGCCACCAAAATTGCTCTTTCAAATCTTGATACATCTTAGTTCCTCCGGGGTGGATAGAATAAAGAGTATCATGAGCTTCTTTGAGAATCACTTCTTTCAACTCAGAATCTGCTAGTACACAAAGGCTTCCTTTGTACCACAGAACTCCTTCTTCGTCTTCGGTGAATTCGGGTAATTTGCCTGTACCGATACGACGCTTGATTCCGTCAATACTAGCATTTCCTTTCTGCGCCTTTTTGATCTGGCTGATCAAAGTGGGTTGAAGTTCTATGCTAGCCAAAAATCCTTCACTTACTAATTCCATTCGAAAATCTTCCATCTCTTTGTGCAAACTTGGTTGCTCCTTCAAAATCATGGACTTCAAGCGGCACGGCAATCTGCTAAGGGCATCTGCTACCACGTTGGCTTTACCGGGGTGATAGTGAATGTCCAGGTTGTAATCCTTGATTAACTCAATCCATCTTATCTGCCTCATATTCAACTCCTTCTAAGTGAATATATACTTCAGGATCTTGTGATCCGAATAAATTTCACAACGGTTTCCCATCAGGTAATGCCTCCATGTCTTCAGGGCTAGAACTTCGGGTGCGAATTCGAGGTCATGGGTTGGGTAATTTTGCTCATGTTGTTTCAGTTGTCGAGATAGATAAGATATAACTTTTCCTTCTTGCATTAGCACACATCCAAGACCGATCTTGGATGCGTCACAATACACATCGAAGGGCTTCGTGATATCCGGCATGATTAAGATTGGGGCTGAAATCAATCTCCTCTTGAGTTCTTGAAAACTCGCTTCACATTTGTCTGTCCATTCAAACTTATTGTCCTTCTTTAGCAATTGGGTCATGGGTCTGGCGATACTCGAAAATCCTTCTACGAACTTGCGGTAGTATCCCGCCAATCCGAGAAATGCACGAACTTGGGTTTGAGTGGTTGGGGCTTGCCAATCTTCGACATCTTTCACTTTTGCAGGGTCAACGGCAATTCCTCCGGCTGATACAATGTGGCCGAGTAATCCTACCTCCTCTATCCAGAATTCACATTTGCTAAACTTGGCATACAGCTGATGCTCTCTAATGGTTCCAAGAATGGTCCTTAGGTGTAGCTCATGTTCTTCTTCCGATTTGGAATAAATTAGAATGTCATCGATGAAAACAACGACAAACTTATCCAGGAAGTCCATAAAAATATTATTCATGAGATTCATGAAATAAGAGGGGGCATTGGTTAATCCAAAAGACATGACGGTATACTCGTATAATCCATATCTGGTGGTAAAGGCAGTCTTGGGAATATCCTCTGCCCGAATTTTGAGTTGATGATAGCCAGTCCTAAGATCAATCTTAGAGAACACTTTGGCATCGGTGAACTAATCAAAAAATCCTCTATCTTGGGCAAAGGGTACTTGTTCTTGATGGTGACGTCATTCAACTTTTGATAATCCGTACACAAACGGTTACCTCCATCCTTCTTGTCCACAAACCAAATAGGTGATCTCCATGGTGATGCACTTGGTTGAATCAATCCAATTTCCAGCATGGCATCCAGTTGCTTCTTCAGTTCTGCTAGTTCAGACGGGTTCATACTATATGGTCTCTGGGCTATGGGTCCTGTTTCGGGGAATAGTTCGATGATAAACTCGATATCCCGATCTGGGGGCATACCGGGCAAAACATCTGGAAATACATCGGGGTATTCACAGACTATCCGGACTTGGTCAATGGTAGGTTGGGCTATACTCTTGTTGCAATTGAATTGACGAGGTAAGGTTTCAGATATATGCTCGACTAATATTGCGGCTGTACTGGTCATGGTGATGGCTTTCTTGTCACAGTCAATCAATCATTTATATTTGGACATCCAATCCATTCCTAGTACTACTTCCAAACCTTTAGTTCCGAGTACTATCAGGTTAGCATAAAAATCTATGCCATGGATTCGGATAGGGTCGGCTTTGGAAATTTCCCTAGCCTTGGTGGTTGAACCGGGAATTTGAACAATCATAACATGCTTTAGTTTTGTTGGTTGAATCTTACTAGTGCAGGCAAATTCTTCGGTGACAAATGAATGCAATGCACCAGAATCAAACAACACTCTTGCAAGTACTGAATTAACAGAAAACATACCCAGCACGATGTCTGGCGCTTCCTGAGCTTCTTCAGCATGCATGAGAAAAAGATGGCCGTTGCGGTTGAGCGAGTTCCCTGGGGCAAACCTTCTTCCTGGTTGAACACGACGCTGCTGCTGAGCTGGGGCATTGGTATTGGGGGCTGCGGCATTCTTCTTGGTGGGGCACTCGTTGGAGTAGTGACCCTTATTTCCACAGTCATAACAAGTCACTTGCGACTTTTCCTTTGCTGCAACAGGCACAACATTGCTTCCAGTCCTTGGGGCAGTGTTGGTGTTGGTGGTAGCATTGTTGTTGTTGAACTTGGGTGGGGCACGGTTGAAATTGCTAGAGTTGCCGGGGTTGTTGTGATTTCCTCTGGGCCTAGGGTTTCCACGGTTGGGATAGGTCGAACGGTTCATTAGGGGTCTGTTGGTTCTCGGGGCAAATCCTAGAGATGGGTTGGGGCGGTACTTTGGGGTCTGATGGGTTCCTGGTTGATGCATCATGCGACGCTTGCGGTTCTCGTTGGCTTGGTTGATCTTTCCTTCCATCTGGATGGCAGAGTCGACCAGGGCTTCAATATCAGCAGAGGGGATATTGACTACCACCGTCGGCATCTCATCATGCAGACCATTCAGGAATCTTTCTTTCTTCTTGGCTTTAGTGTCGGTCTCATCCGTGGCATACCTAGCTAATGACAAAAATTTGTCACGGTATTCCACTGCGGTCATCCTTCCTTGCCCCAGTTCTCTGAATTCGTCTCTCATTCTCTTGATCAAACCTGGTGGCACATGGGTTCTGCTGAACTTGACTTTGAATTCCTCCCAGGTCATCATCTGTCCTCCGGTCATGGCACGAACACTGTTCCACCATGCTCTGGCATCTCCGTCTAGATAGTGGGTGGCGAACAAAACTTTCTCGTTGGCTTCCACTCCGGTGACTTCTAGGTTATTTTCTATGGTTTGCAGCCAATGGTCGGCATCTAGGGGCTCTTCCGACTTAGTGAAAATAGGTGGTTTGGTGTTCTAGAAATTCTTGATCTTAGATCCATGGTTGTCCTGATTTCCGTGGCCTTGATTGTTGTGGGCTAGCTGGGCTATCTATTGAAGGGTGGCTAAGTTGGCTTGACGTTTGACTCTTTCAGCTTCGCGGTCAGAAACCAACATTTGCAGGATCTGCAACATCGGGTCCGAGGATGAACCACTTCCTCCGCGTGGCATCTGAAGATTGAGATAGATCATGAGAAAAGAGGGAAATTTCTAAGTTTTTGGGACTTTGAAAAGTTTTTAAAGTTTGACTCAGATTTTCTAGGAGCTTGTTTTTCATTCATTCATTCATTCATAGAACACGATACAAACACACACCACAACCAGGTAAACAGATGGTTTTAGGAACCATTCTGGAAACTACGATACAGTGGGACCGAATACTACTCACTACGCTAGTGCTCAAGTGCTACTACTCCTTGGAGTCGGTGTAGTTGTCATCCTCATCATCATCGTCGTCATTGATGAAGGTGAAATCCTCCTCATCGGTGAAGAAGTCCATAGCCTGATCCTCCAGAAAGTCATCATGATCGCTGAGATAGGAGTAGGGGTCTCCACGAAGATCATCTCCGGCATTCTCCCTTTCTTCCAACTGCATGTCTCTCTCGTGGATGGTCTCCTCAAAAGACGAGATACGGTGGCGAAGATAAGCAATGATGCGCTCCTTCTTGTCGAGCTAACGACGACGATACTTGCGATCCTTCGCTAGCATGGCGATGGTCTTATCCTTGGTCTTGATGATGGCGGACTTGTGGTTGGAGTAGTCACGGCAATTATCCAATTCCTGCTGACGATCGTACATCATGAAGCTAAGGTGGTCCAATTGGGCCTTCAGCTCGTGGTGGTATGGGGCTTCCAGCGGCTGTCCATTAGCATCATGCCTTGGACAAAACTGTCAACACCTGGATTTTTCAATCCTAGATGCCTGTTATGCCATACATCGCAATCCCAGGATTACCATTTTTGCGAGACATAACAGAATTGGATACCATAGTACCTCATCCATTACAACTGTACATAAGTTCTTACACAAATAGGGATCTCATGATCCTGTTCTTAATACAACATCAAGCAGCGGAATATGTAATAATAACGGTAGTGTAGGCGAAGCTCCATCTTCGGGTTCACAGGCAATGCTGACGATGGGAGATGATACTAGTTGTCGTAACCTTCCTGGGGTCCATCCTCCAGATACTCCTCTTCATAGTCTGGCCATGGGAATAGCCAGGGACAAAGCCATGAGTACTCTTTAAGTACTCGCAAACTAATACTAACAGGTAAAAGGGGTTTTTGGATAATAGGACACTAGGCTCTAGGGTTGATTTGCAAAAGCCAGATTTATCTCTACTAGGTTCCAAAGCTAGTCAAAATTTTATAACTCCTAAGTGGGAACTTGTATTTCATATCACAACTCTGTTGTGGTCAAGTAAAAGTCTCAAATCCTTTCACAGGTCATTTTGAAAAGTCTGACGGGGGAACAGTATGGCCACTCCAACTGTCCATAACCGCGGACGCGGCTATTCGAATAGTTTGACACTCTGCAGAGATTATACACTTTCACCACAACATTCGATACATCCGTCAGGAACAAATCCTGAATTCACCATACTCAGTATGCGGATAATCAATCCTAACCTTTCAATTACATGCCCTAGTATAAGCACCTCTCCTGTGAGTTTGGCCTCCCAACCATGACCAACTGTCATCTTTGGTACTACACAGGTGGACAATCTTCACAAGGTAGCCTCAGCTCAGACCTTGGCCGTGAGGGAACTAATACTAAGGTATATAAGTTTCCAGTCAAGCCCTACCCAATCTTTGGGTATTGTGGTTGTACTATAAAATTGGAATGGTATCGCATCCAGACAACCATCAGTTTTATAAAGGGCTAACGTTCATGGCTCAACATTTTCATCATGAAAATCATCAGGTGTTCGGAAACACATGTCCAAAACATTTCAATAGAATGATCCATCATTCCAAGATTTTCATAACCATTTTTCCTCCAAGTATTCCCATATAAAGTTGATCAAGTTTTATGCTTAGCACTAGCATCTACAGGTGGGGGTGAGTACTAATGAGGGGTGGTAAACTAGGGAAGTTTTAACTAAGTTCCAATCTCATGCCTTAAGATGACATCAAGACTATCTAGCTTAGGCCAAATTTTATGCTCTTTATGCAACCTTCACATCTTTTTTCTAATACCTATAAATCACTTAAGTAAACTCTACGTAATAGTTTTGATAAAGAAATAAAGTATAAAGCTTGCAAGTAAAAACTAGGATTGGTCTATCAAGTGGGTATGATCACATATGCTTAAGGCATATAGTGGGCATAGTAACAAGTATTGGCTTGCATAGGTAAAGTGTCTTGCAAGTGTTAGATTGCATCAATATCAGTATAAGCTTGCTAAATTGCAAGTGTTAGCTTGCCTTGTGCAGAGCAGTGGTTGAAGTTCTCCTCGGCTTCTTCTTCATAGTATCCTCCTTCCTCCTCGTATCCTTGGTTGGTACTAGCGTCTATGAATAAATATGAGGTACACAATCACCAAACAATACTTAACTACATGCAATCATCACACACAAGGGTCCTATAGATGATCTAGCATCATCTCTAACATTACAAGATTAAGGCTTGGTTTAATTCCTTCTATTTTTAGAAAAGTAATTTCTACTCATTGAAAAACTACTTAAGATTTAATATTCTCCAAACCAAACATGGGATCATGTTGACACATGTCATCACCATATATTGTAGTCCAAGGGAATGTGATTTAAAGTGGTGTCACAATTTAATAAGGTTTTACCCTTTTATTTTAATTAATTAAAGTGGCTAGAAATGCCTATGTAGCATTCTTTTATTACTTGAACATTATTTCTGCAAGTAAACCTATATATTTTTATATATTCTGAAAGATATGGTTAAATGTGATTTTTGAGAGTTGGAATCAACTCAAAATCTATTATGGTTTAAATTTGAAAAATGTTTGAATGCAGAAAAGCTTCTGCCTTGTTATTTTTACCAAGGGTGAGCTATAGAAACAAATGACTTGAATCCAACGGGCTTGGATTCAGCATTCATAGTCCTTTCTAAAAAAACTGGTTTCATTCAATTTGATGCCCTGAATCAATCTGGGTTGATTTTTGAAGTTGAGTACAGAAGTGAGTTTGAAACAAAAATGAAAAAGGTTTAATTCAAATAACTGGGCTGCGCAGGAAAAGTTAATGGGCCGGCCTGCTAAGCGCAGTGCTCCGCGGGATGTTTAAGTGGGTGTCCCCACTCGTCAGTGAGACAGGGAGGGGCAAAGCGGTACGGGACAACGTGGCTCATTCGATCTGATTTTAATCCAACGGCTAGGAGTCATCGTGGACGCGAGGCAACGCCGGCGAGAAATAAACCTAGCGCGGCCAGTGAGGGGTGCTGGCGGCTCACCGAGGTGCAGGTGATGGTCGGCGAGGCGGGCGAACGACAAACTCGACGACGGCGAACTCAGGGGTGGTCGCGGCAGCTCCTGGGGTGGACGAAATCGATGGCTCCCTTCTTCTCTAGAGGCGGCGGGCTCCGGTGAAATTCCGGCGAGGTGGTGCTCGCCTTGTTCCGGGGAACGATGTGGCACGATCAGTGAGGAGAGGGGAGTGAGATGGTGTGAAGAAATCGACTGGGGTGGCCTCTATTTATAGTCGAGCGAGGGGACCGACGGGGCGCAAGGTGAGCTCGTCGGGGGCGATGATACAGACAGATATTGGCATGGGCGATGGTATGGGACGGTGCGGTGTTCTCTGGCGATGCTCAACAACATGGTTTTGAGGCGTGAGGCGGTGCAGCTTGGTCTGGAACATGCGACGCTCTGCGCGGCAGAGGTGGCGTCCTCGACGGCAAGCGGTGGCTGTGCGTCACGGGGCGGCGAACAAGGATGTCTGGCGGTCTCCTGGGTCGGTGGGGATTGTGTATGCACGCGGCGAGGGCGACACGCGGTCTGTGGGCTTCGGTCGAGGGAGCTCTAGCGCACGCGCGGCATGGTCACTGGCGAGGTTGGCATGGTTCGTGCGTGTGGTCCAGGGGTTGGCAAGGTTCGAGCGGTGGACAGGGAGTGGCGGTGGACGGTGGGCTGCCTCCCAGACATGCTGGTTGTGCTTACTACTGCTCCTAGCTGGTTGTCGACTATGGGGTGGCAAGGGTGTGCTCGGCTGTTCACCATTGATGACAATGGCAAGCTCACAGTGGTGCTAGTGTTTAGTTTAGTTAGCTAGATGATCTACTGAGATGGTTGTGAGCCAAAGAGGGGACAAGTTAGGCTCAAATCACTGCTCCAAATAGTGTTTAGATTTTGTATGATTTGTGTCTGCAACCTGTTTGATGAAATGGCCGCATGAAATCAAGTTTTGAATTTTGAAAAGATTTTTGGTGGGTTTGCTAGATTGGTGCTGGTGAGTCTGCAGATACTTGGGTTTTGAAAGTTGATCTTGTTTCATTGGATTTTGAAAAAGTGGGATCTTCCCATATGATAAAGATTCAATTTTGAATTGTCATTTAAACTATGTATTTGAAAGTTTCTGGATGATCACAAAGTGGGCCTTGATACTTTTTTATGAGTACATTCAAGGGGTGCAAAGATCCAGAAAAGTTTCTGTTAGGTTCTGAAGGTTTGAGGCAGCCAAAGTAGGCATGGGAGTTAAATTGGTCAAAATGACCATTCCTTTATTTTATTTGTCTTTAGGAAAAGTTTGGGAAATGTTTAGATGATTTTTATTTTACCTAAGAAACATTTTACAAGCAATGAAACAAACAAACAAGGTGGTTCAAAAGAATTTCAAATTAAATGCATACACATATGCATGCCTTCATAATTTTAATTAGAAAAGTTTTTGTTAACCCTAAATGTTGATGACTAGTGTTTGATGATCCAAGCTTAGTATTTTTGGGATGTTACAAAACTTCCCCCCTTAAACAAAATCTCGTCCCGAGATTTGAAAAAGGACGAGAAGATTACCTAGGATTTGAAGAGATCGGGAAACTCCGTCCTGATGTGATCTTCGCGCTCCCAGGTAGCTTCCTCTTCTGTGTGGTTGCTCCACTGAATCTTGAGAAACTTGATGCTTCGGGTTCGGGTAGTTCGAAAAGCTTCTTCCAAAATACGGATGGGTACTTCGGGATAGGTCAGGTCATCGTTGATCTCTATGGTCCGGTGATCAATATTCTTGAACACTTCGGTCTTCTCGGGGACTTCGAGACACTTGCGAAGTAACGAGATATGGAACACATTGTGCACGGCTGACATCTCTTCAGGTAGTTCCAATTGATACGACACTTCTCCTCGACGGTTCAGAATCTTGAAAGGTCCGATATATCTGGGGGCTAACTTTCCCTTGAGTTGGAAACGCTGCATTCCCTTCAATGGCGACACTTTCAGATAAACAAAATCTCCTATGTTGAAGGCGAGGTCTCTACGTCTCTTGTCGGCGTAACTCTTCTGTCGGGATTGGGCTGTCTTGAGGTGCTCACGAATCTTGTGAACCTTCTCTTCTGCTTCTCGTAGGATGTCAGGTCCGAAGATATGACTTTCTCCTACTTCCGACCAATTCAAAGGGGTGCGACACTTCCTTCCGTACATGAATTCAAATGGGGCCATTTGCAAACTGGCTTGATAACTGTTGTTGTATGAAAATTCTGCAAACGTCAGACAGTCTTCCCACTTGGATCCATATTCTAACACACATGCTCTTAGCATATCTTCGAGTATTTGATTTACTCGCTCCGTTTGTCCATCGGTCTGAGGGTGATACGCGGTACTGAAATCTAGGCGGGTTCCTAAACCTTCTTGGACTTTCTTCCAGAATCTCGAGGTAAAGTGAGTTCCTCGGTCCGATACGATGTTCCTGGGGACTCCGTGCAAACTAACGACTCTAGCTATGTACAACTCTGCCAGCTTCGAACTCTGATATGTGGTCTTGACGGGCAAGAAATGGGCGATTTTGGACAATCTGTCCACTATGACCCAGATAGAGTCATTTCCCCCACTAGAAGTATGTAGTCCAGTGATAAAGTCCATTCCTACAGAATCCCATTTCCATTCCGGAATCTGCAATGGTTGCAACAATCCAGTGGGTCTTTGATGTCCGGCCTTGACTCGCTGACAAATATCACACTTGGCGATATAGCTTCCGATTTCTCTCTTCATCTTATGCCACCAAAATTGCTCTTTCAAATCTTGATACATCTTAGTTCCTCTGGGATGGATAGAATAAAGAGTATCATGAGCCTCCTTCAAAATGACTTCTTTCAACTCAGAATCTGATGGTACACAAAGGCGTCCTTTGTACCACAAAACTCCTTCTTTGTCCTCGGTGAATCCGGGTACTTTGCTTGTACCGATACGACGCTTGATTCCGTCAATACTAGCATTTCCCTTCTGCGTCTCTTTAATCTTACTGATCAAAGTGGGCTGGAGTTCTATGCTAGCCAGAAATCCTTCACTTACTAATTCCATCCGAAAATCTTTTACCTCTTTGTGCAAACTTGGTTGCTCCTTCAAAATCATGGAGTTCAAGCGGCACGGAAATCTGCTAAGGGCGTCTTCTACCACATTGGCTTTACCAGGGTGATAGTGAATGTCCAGATCGTAATCCTTGATTAGCTCAATCCATCTTCTCTGCCTCATATTCAGCTCCTTCTGAGTGAATATATACTTTAGGCTCTTGTGATCCGAATAAATCTCACAACGATTTCCCATCAGATAATGTCTCCATGTTTTCAGGGCTAGAACTACGGCTGCGAGTTCGAGGTCATGGGTTGGGTAGTTTTGCTCATGTTGCTTCAATTGTCGCGATAGATAAGATATAACTTTGCCTTCTTGCATTAGCACACATCCGAGACCAATCTTGGATGCGTCACAATACACATCGAAGGGCTTCGTGATATCCGGCAAGATCAAGATTGGGGCTGAAATCAATCTCCTCTTGAGTTCTTGAAAACTCGTTTCACATTTGTCGGTCCATTCAAACTTCTTGTCCTTCTTCAGCAATTGGGTCATGGGTCTGGTGATACTAGAGAATCCTTCTACGAATTTGTGGTAATATCCCGCCAATCCGAGAAATGCACGAACTTGGGTTTGAGTGGTTGGGGCTTGCCAATCTTCTACATCTTTCACTTTGGCAGGGTCAACGGCAATTCCTCCGGCTGATACAATGTGACCGAGGAATCCTACCTCCTATAACCAGAATTCACATTTGCTAAATTTTGCATACAACTGATGCTCTCTAAGGGTTCCAAGAATGGTCCTTAGGTGTAGCTCATGTTCTTCTTCTGATTTGGAATAAATCATAATGTCATCGATGAAAACAACGACAAACTTATCCAGGAAGTCCATAAAAATCGTATTCATGAGATTCATGAAATAAGCGGGGGCATTGGTTAATCCAAAAGACATGATTGTATACTCGTACAATCCATATCTGGTGGTAAAGGCAGTCTTTGGAATATCCTCTGCATGAGAGATGATGATAGCCAGTTCTAAGATCAATCTTAGAAAACACTTTGGCACCGATCAACTGATCAAACAAATCTTCTATCTTGGGCAAGGGGTACTTATTCTTGATGGTGACATCATTCAATTTCCGATAATCCATACACAAACGGTTACCTCCATCCTTCTTGTCCACAAACAAGACAGGTGATCTCCAAGGTGACGCACTTGGTTGAATCAATCCAATTCCAACATGGAATCCAGTTGCTTCTTTATTTCTGCGAGCTCTGAAGGGTTCATACTATATGGTCTCTGGGCTATGGGTCCAGTTCCGGGGATTAGTTCGATGATGAACTCGATATCCCGATCTGGGGGCATACCGGGCAAAACATCTTCAAATACATCGGGGTATTCACAGACTATCCGGACTTGGTCAATGGTAGGTTGGGCTATACTCTTGTTACACTTGAATTGGCGGGGTAAGGTTTCAGATATATGCTCGACTTATATTCCGGCGGTACTAGTCATGGTTATGGCTTTCTTGGCACAGTCAATCAATCCTTTATGTTGGGACATCCAATCCATTCCTAGTACTACTTCCAATCATTTAGTTCCGAGTACTATCAGATTTGCATAAAAATCTATGCCATGGATTCGGATAGGGACGGCTTTGCAAATTTTCCTAGCCTTGGTGGTTGATCCGGGAATTTGAACAATCATAACATGCTTCAGTTTGGTTGGTTGAATTTTACAAGTGCATGAAAATTCTTCGGTGACAAATAAATGCGATGCACCAGAATCAAACAACACTCCTGCAAGTACTGAATTAACAGAAGACATACCCAGCACGACGCCTGGCGCTTCCTGAGCTTCTTCAGCATGCATGAGAAAAAGACGGCCGTTGCGGTTGAGCGAATTTCCTGGGGCAAACCTTCTTCCTGGCTGAACACGACGCTGCTGCTGAGCTGGGACATTGGCGTTGGAGGCTGCGGCATTCTTCTTGTTGGGGCACTCATTGGAGTAGTGACCCTTATTTCCACAGTCATAACAGGTCACTTGCGACTTGTCCTTGGCTGCGACAGGCACAGCATTGCTTCCAGTCCTCGGGGCAGTGTTGGTGTTGGCGGTAACATTGTTGTTGTTGAACTTGGGTGGGGCACGATTTAAATTGCTAGAGTTACCAGGGTTGTTGTGATTTCCTCCGGGTCTAGGGTTTCCACGGTTGGGATAGGTGGGACGGTTCATCGGGGGTCTGTTGGTCCTTGGGGCAAATCCTAGAGATGGGTTAGGGCGATACTTTGGGTTCTGATGGGTTCCTGGCAGATGCATCATACGACGCTTGCGGTTCTCATTGGCTTGGTTGATCTTTCCTTCCATCTGGATAGCAGAGTCGACAAGGGCTTCAATATCCGCAAAGGGGATATTGACTAACATTGTCTGCATCTCATCATGCAGACCATTCAGGAATCTTTCTTTCTTCTTGGCTTCAGTGTCTATTTCATCCGGGGCATACCTAGCTGATGACAAAAATTTGTCATGGTATTCCACTACAGTCATCCTTCCTTGCTTCAGTTCTTTGAACTCGTCTCTCATTCTCTTGATCAAACCCGGTGGCACATGGGTTCTGCTAAACTTGACCTTGAATTCCTCCCAGGTCATCATCTGGCCTCCAGTCATTGCGCGAACACTGTTCCACCATGCTCTGGCATCTCCGGCTAGATAGTGGGTGGCGAACAGGACTTTCTCGTTGGCTTCCACTCCAGCTACTTCTAGGTTATTTTCCATGGTTTGCAGCCAATCATCGGCGTCTAGGGGCTCTTCTGACTTAGTGCACACAGGTGGGTTGGTATTCTGGAAATTCTTGATCTTAGATCCATGGTTGTCCTGATTTCCGTGGCCTTGGTTGTTGTGGGAAAGTTGGGCTATCTGCTGAAGGGTGGCTAGGTTGGCTTGACGTTCTGCTCTTTCAGCTTCATGGTCACAAGTCGACATTTGCAGAATCTGCAACATCGGGTCCGGGGATGAACCACTTCCTCCACGTGGCATCTAAAGATTGAGATAGATCATGAGAAAGGAGGGAAATTTCTTAGGTTTTGGGTCTTTGAAAAGTTTTTAAACTTTGACTCAGATTTTTCTAGCATCTTTCTTTTTCATTCATTCATTCATGGCACACGGTACAACACACACCACAACAAAGGAAAACAGATGGTTTTAAGAACCATTTTGAAAACTATGATACAGTGGGACCCAATACTACTCACTACGCTAGTGCAAGTGCTACTACTCCTTGGAATATGTGGCCTCATCATCCTCATCATCATCGATGAAGGCAAAATCGTTCTCATCGGTGAAATAGTCCATAGCCTGATCCTCCAGAAAATCATCGTCATCGCTGAGATAGGAGTAAGGGTCTCCATGAAGATCTTCTCCGGCATTCTCCCTTTCCTCCAACTGCATGTCTCTCTCGTGGATGGTCTCCTCCAGAGATGAGATGCGGTGGCGAAGACGGGCAATGATGCACTCCTTCTTGTCGAGCTGACGGCGGCGAGACTTGCGATCCTTTGCTAGCATGGCAATGGTCTGGTCCTTCATCTTGATGATGGCAGACTTGTGGTTGTAGTAGTCACGGCAGTTGTCCAAATCTTGCTGACGATCGTACATCATGAAGCTAAGGTGGTCCAATTGGGTCTTCAACTCAGGGTGGTACGGGGCTTCCAGTGGTTGTCCATTAGCATCACGCCTTGGGCAAAACTCAAAGCGAGTACCCTTGATCTGATTGATGCTCTGCCCACACAGACGGGAAAGAGCTTCTTGCATGGCCCTGGCAAGTCCATCGAGCCAGTTGTTCTCTCCCAGGGTAAACTGAATTCCCTCCACAGTGGGAGGTTCAATCTTTCCTCAGAGACTTGCAACAATTAGCCACTACAGATCTTCTCCTTCTTGATCATTGAGCTGAGCTCCGAATAACTCGGGGTGCGGACGCTCCAGATGTTCCAAAAGCTGGTCCAAATCCCTCTCAAAGATAAGGTCTCCTCCATTCCCCAACTGATAAAACTTGCTGTACTTCACGTCCATCTATAAGAATAGAGGATGAGTAGGTTAGCAGAGTGATCAAGTGTGTCAAAATTTTATGTATTTTGCAAGAGTTTTTGAGGAATATAAATTTTCCTGAAAGAATCAAAGGGATAAGAATGAGAATAAGTTTTTGTAAATATTTGTTTTCTTTGATTTTGAAACTAAGTTTTTGGTTCAAACGTCCAGTCTAACTAGGGTCTCCTATGGTCAGGATGGCTCTGATACCAACTTGTCAACACCCGAATTTTTCAATCCTAGATGCCTGTTATGCCATACATCGCAATCCCAGGATTACCATTTTTGCGAGACATAACAGAATTGGATACCATAGTACCTCATCCATTACAACCGTACATAAGTTCTTACACAAATAGGGATCTCATGATCCAGTTATTAATACAACATCAAGCAGCGGAATACGTAATAATAACGGTAGCGTAGGCGAAGCTCCATCTTCGGGGTCACACGCAATGCTGACGATCGGAGATGATCCTAGTTGTCGTAAACTTCCTGGGGTCCATCCTCCAGATACTCCTCTTCATAGTCTGGCCATGGGAATGGCCAGGGACAAAGCCATGAGTACTCTTTAAGTACTCGCAAAGTAATACTAACAGGTAAAAGGGGTTTTTGGATAATAGGACACTAGGCTCTAGGGTTGTTTTGCAAAAGCCAGATTTATCTCTACTAGGTTCCAAAGCTAGTCAAAATTTTATAACTCCTAAGTGGGAACTTGTATTTCATATCACAACTCTGTTATGGTCAAGTCAAAGTCTCAAATCCTTTCACAAGTCATTTTGAAAAGTATGATGGGGGAACAGTATGGCCACTCCAACTGTCCATAACCGCGGACGCGTCTATTCGAATAGTTTGACACTCTGCAGAGATTGTACACTTTCACCACAACATTCGATACATCCGTCAGGAACAAATCCTGAATTCACCATACTCAGTATGCGGATAATCAATACTAACCTTTCAATTACACGCCCTAGTATAAGCACCTCTCCTGTGAGTTTGGCCTCCCAACCATGACCAACTGTCATCTTGGGTACTGCACAGGTGGACATCTTCACAAGGTAGCCTCAGCTCAGACCTTGGCCGTGAGGGAACTAATACTAAGGTATATAAGTTTCCAGTCAAGCCCTACCCAATCTTTGGGTATTATGGTTGTACGATAAAATTGGAATGGTATCGCATCCAGACAACCATCAGTTTTATAAAGGGCTAAGGCTCATGCCTCAACATTTTCATCACCAAAATCATCAGGTGTTCGGAAACACATGTCCAAAACATTTCAATAGAATGATCCATCATTCCAAGGTTTTCATAACCATTTTTCCTCCAAGTATTCCCATCTAAAGTTGATCAAGTTTTATGCTTAGCACTAGCATCTACAGGTGGGGGTGAGTACTAATGAGGGGTGGTAAACTAGGGAAGTTTTAACTAAGTTCCAATCTCATGCCTTAAGATGACATCAAGACTATCTAGCTTAGGCCAAATTTTATGCTCTTTATGCAACCTTCACATCTTTTTTCTAATACCTATAAATCACTTAACTAAACTCTAAGTAATAGTTTTGATAAAGAAATAAAGTATAAAGCTTTCAAGTAAAAACTAGGATTGGTCTATCAAGTGGGTATGATCACATATGCTTAAGGCATATAGTGGGCATAGTAACAAGTATTGGCTTGCATAGGTAAAGTGTCTTGCAAGTGTTAGATTGCATCAATATCAGTATAAGCTTGCTAAATTGCAAGTGTTAGCTTGCCTTGTGCAGAGCAGTGGTTGAAGTTCTCCTCGGCTTATTCTTCGTAGTTTCCTCCTTCCTCCTCGTATCCTTGGTCGGTACTAGCGTCTATGAATAAATACGAGGTACACAATCACCAAACAATACTTAACTACATGCAATCATCACACACAAGGGTCCTATACATGATCTAGCACCATCTCTAACATTACAAGATTAAGGCTTGGTTTAATTCCTTTTATTTTTAGAAAAGTAATTTCTACTCATTGAAAAACTACTTAAGATTTAATATTCTCCAAACCAAACATGGGATCATGTTGACACATGTCATCACCACATATTGTAGTCCAAGGGAATGTGATTTGAAGTGGTGTCACAATTTAATAAGGTTTTACCCTTTTATTTTAATTAATTAAAGTGGGTAGAAATGCCTATGTAGCATTCTTTTATTACTTGAACATTATTTCTGCAAGTAAACCTATATATTTTTAGATATTCTGAAATGTATGGTTAAATGTGACTTTTGAGAGTTGGAATCAACTCAAAAGCTATTATGGTTTAAATTTGAAAAATGTTTGAATGCAGAAAAGCTTCTGCCTTGTTATTTTTACCAAGGGTGATCTATATATACAAATGACTTGAATCCAACGGGCTTGGATTCAGCATTCACAGACCTTTCTAACAAAATTGGTTTCATTCAATTTGATGCTCTGAATCGATCTGGGTTGATTTTTGTAGTTGAGTACAGAAGTGAGTTTGAAACAAAAATGAAAAAGGTTTAATTCAAATAACTGGGCTACGCGGGAAAAGTTAACGGGCCGGCCTGCTAAGCGCAGTGCTCCCGCGGGCTGTTTAAGTGGGTGTCCCCACTCGTTAGTGAGACAGGGAGGAGCGAAGCGGTACGGGGCAACGTGGGTCGTTCGATCTGATTCTAATCCAACGGCTGGGAGTCATCATCGACGCGAGGCAACGCCGGTGAGAAAGAAACCTAGCGCGGCCAGTGAGGGGTGCTGGGGGCTCACCGGGGTGCAGGCGAGGGTCGGCGAGGCGGGCGAACGACGAAGTCGACGACGGCGAACTCAGGGGTGGTCGCGGCAGCTCCTGGGGTGTACGAAATTGATGGCGCCCTTCTTCTCCAGAGGCGGCGGGCTCCGGTGAAATTCCGGCGAGGTAGTGCTCGCCTTGCTCCGGGAACGGTGTGGCACGATCAGTGAGGAGAGGGGAGTGAGATGGTATGAAGAAATCGACTGGGGGTGGCCTATATTTATAGTCGAGCGAGGGGACCGACGGGGCGCACGGTGAGCTTGTCGGGGCGATGTTACAGGCGGCTATTGGCTTGGGCGACAGTAGGGGACGGTGCGGTGTTCCCTAGCGATGCTCAACGACATGTTTTTGAGGCGTGGGGCGGTGCGGCTTGGTCTGGAACATGCGACGCTCTACGCGGTAGCGGCGGCGTCTTCGACGGCGAGCGGTGGCTGTGCGTCACGGGGCGGCGAACAAGGCTGTCTGGCGGTCTCCTGGGTCGGTGGGGATTGTGTATGCACGCGGCAAGGGAGGCGCGCGGTCTGTGGGCTTCGGTCGACGGTGGCGCTCTGGCGCATGCTCGGCATGGTCGCTGGCGAGGTTGGCATGGTTCGTGCGTGTGGTCCAGGTGTTGGCAAGGTTCGAGCGGTGGACATGGAGTGGCGATGGACGGTGGGCTGCCTCCCAGACATGCTGGTTAGGCTTGCTGCTGGTCCTAGCTGGCTGTCGACTATGGGGTGGCAAGGGTGTGCTCGGCTGTTCACCATTGATGACAATGGCAAGCTCACAGTGGTGCTAGTGTTTAGTTTAGTTAGCTAGATGATCTACTGAGATGGTTGTGAGCCAAAGAGGGGACAAGTTAGGCTCAAATCACTGCTCCAAATAGTATTTAGATTTTGTATGATTTGTGTCTGCAACCTGTTTAATGAAATGGCCGCATGAAATCAACTTTTGAATTTTGAAAAGATTTTTGGTGGGTTTGCTAGATTGGTGCTGGTGAGTCTGCAGATGCCTGGGTTTTGAAAGTTGAGCTTGTTTGAGTGGTTTTTGAAGAAGTGGGATCTTCCCATATGATAAAGATTCAATTTTGAATTATCATTTAACCTATGTATTTGAAAGTTTCTGGATGATCACAAAGTGGGCCTTGATACTTTGTTATGAGTACATTCAAGGGGTGCAAAGATCCAGAAAAGTTTCTGTCAGGTTCTGAAGGTTTGAGGCAGCCAAAGTAGGCATGGGAGTTAAATTGGTCAAAATGACCATTCCTTTATTTTATTTGTTTTGACTTATTTTTCTTTAGGAAAAGTTTGGGAAATGTTTAGATGATGTTTATTTCACCTAAGAAACATTTTACAAGCAATGAAACAAATAAACAAGGTGGTTCAAAAGAATTTCAAATTAAATGCATACACATATGCATGCCTTACAAAAGTTTTTTGTTAACCCTAAGTGTTTGATGATCCAAGCTTAGTATTTTTGGGATGTTACAAAAACTCAAAGCGAGTACCCTTGATCTGGTTGATACTCTGCCCACACAGACGGGCAAGAGCTTCCTGCGTGGCCCTGGTAAGTCCATCGAGCCAGTTGTTCTCTCTTAAGGTGAATTGAATTCCCTCAGCAGTGGGAGGTTCAATCTTTCCTCGGAGACTTGCAACAATTAGCCACTACAGATCTGCTCCTCCTTGATCATTGAGCCGAGCTCCGAAGAACTCGGGGTGCGGACGCTCCAGAAGTTCCGAAAGCTGGTCCAAATCCCTCTCAAAGATAAGGGCTCCTCCATTTCCCAACTGGTAAAACTTTCTGTACTTCACGTCCATCTAAAAGAATATAAGATGAGTAAGTTAGTAGAGTAATCAAGTGTGTCAAATTTTATGTATTTTGCAAGAGTTTTTGAGGAACATGAATTTTTGTAAAAGAATCAAGGTGATATGAATGGGAATAAGTTTTTGTAAATATTTGCTTCCTTTGGTTTTGAAACTAAGTTTTTGATTCCAAACGTCCAGTCTAACTAGGGTCTCCTATGGTCAGGATGGCTCTGATACCAACTTGTCAACATCCGGATTTTTAATCCCAGATGCCTGTTATGCCATACATCGCAATCCCAGGATTACCATTTTTGCGAGACATAACAGAATTGGATACCACAGTACATCATCCATTACAAACCATACATAAGGTCTTACACAAATAAGGATCTCATGATCCAGTTCTTAATACAACTCAAGCAGCGGAATACGTAATTAACGGTAGCGTAGGCGAAGCTCCATCTTCGGGTTCACAGGCAATGCTGACGATGGGAGATGATCCTAGTTGTCGTAACCTTCCTGGGGTCCATCCTCCAGGTACTCCTCTTCATAGTTTGTCCACGGGAATAGCCAGGGACAAAGCCATGAGTACTCTTTAAGTACTCGCAAACTAATACTAACAAGTGAAGGGGTTTTTGTAATATGATACTAAGCTCTAGTGTTGTTTTGCAAAAAGCCAGATTTACATCTACTAAGTTTAGAAACGAAGAAAGCCAGTTGAAGTTTTATAACACCTAAGTGGGAACTTTTTTTTCATATCACAACTCTGTTGTGGTCAAGTCAAAGTCTCAATTCATATCATAAGTCATTTTGAAAACATCTGACGGGGGGAACAGTACGGCCACTCCAACTGTCCATAACCGCTGACGCGGCTATTCGAATAGTTTGACACTCTGCAGAGATTGTACACTTTCACCACAACATTCGATACATCCGTCAGGAACAAATCCTGAATTCACCATACTCAGTATGCGGATAATCAATCCTAACCTTTCAATTACACGCCCTAGTATAGGCACCTCTCCTGTGAGTTTGGCCTCCCAACCATGACCAACTGTCATCTTCGGTACTGCACAGGTGGACAATCTTCACAAGGTAGCCTCAGCTCAGACCTTGGCCGTGAGGGAACTAATACTAAGGTATATAAGTTTCCAGTCAAGCCCTACCCAATTCTCGTGTAATATGGTTGTACGGTAAAATTGGAATGGTATTGCATCCAGACAACCATCAGTTTTATAAAGGGCTAAGGCTCATGCCTCAACATTTTCATCACCATAAATCATCTGGTGTTCGGAAACACATGTCCAAAACATTTCAATAGAATGATCCATCATTCCAAGGTTTTCATAACCATTTTTCCACCAAGTATTCCCATCTAAGTTGATCAAGTTTTTATGTTTAGCACTAGCATCTACCAGTGGGGGTAAGTACTAATGAGGGGTGGTAAACTAGTGGAGTTTACTAAGTTCAATCTCATGCCTTAGGATGACATAAAGATTATCTAGCTTAGGCCAAATTTTATGCTCTTTATGCAACCTTCAATTATCTTTCTAGTATCTACAATTTACTTAAGTAAACTCTAAGTAATAGCTTTAATAAAGAAATAAAGTATAAAGCTTGTAAGTAAAACTAGGATTGGTTTATCAAGTGGTTATGATCATATACGCTTAAGCCATATAGTTGACATGGTAACAAGCAAGTATTTGCTTGCATAGGGATAGCATCTTGCAAGTGTTAGCTTGCACAAATATCAGTATAAGCTTGCTATGTTAATAGCTTGCAAGTATTGGCTTGCATAGGTCAACTTGATTAGTAAGGCTTGCCTTGTGTAGAGTAGTGGTTGAAGTTCTCCTCGGCTTCTTCTTCGTAGTATCCTCCTTCCTCCTCGTATCCTTGGTTGGTACTAGCGTCTATGAATACATACGAGGTACACAATCACCAAACAATACTTAACTACTTTCATTCATGACACAAAAGGGTCCTATAGATGATCTAGCATCATCACTAACATTACAAGATTAAAGCTTGGTTTAATTTCTTTTATTTTTAGAAAAGTAATTTCTACTCATTGAAAAATTACTTAAGTTTTAATATTCTCCAAACCAAACATGGGGTCATGTTGACACGTGTCATCACCACACATTTCAGTATATGGGAATTTTATTTAAAGTGGTGTCACAATTTAATAAGGTTTAACCTTTTATTTTAATTAAATAAAGTGACTAGAAATGCCTATGTGGCATCCTTTTATTACTTGAACATTATTTCTGTAAGTAAACCCAAATGATTTGATATATTTTGAAAGGTATGATCAAATGTGATTTTTGAGAGTTGGAATCAACTCAAAAGCTATTATCGTTTAAATTTGAAAAATGTTTGAATGCAGAAAAGGTTCTGCCTTGTTATTTTTACCAAGGTTGATCTATAGATTCAAATGATTTGAATCCAAAGGGCTTGGATTAAGAATTTCAAAAACTTCTAACAAAATTGGTTTCATTCAATTTGGTTCACTGAATCGAGCTGGGTTGATTTTTGAAACTAGGTACAGAACTGTGTTTGAATGAAAATGGAAAAATCCAAATTCAAACGAGTGGGCTGCGCGGGAACTGCTAATGGGCCGGCCTGTTCTCACTCCACGGCGTGGGGCTCAACTGACAGGGGGGTTCCACCAGTCAGTGGCTCTTTAAACGCGAAGCGGCACGGGGCAATATCGGCCACACGATCTAAGTCAAATCGGACGGCTACTACTCATCGTCCACATCGGGCGGCGCCGGTGAGACTGAAACCTAACGCGGGAGGTGGGGGTTGTCGGGGGCTCACCGGGGCTCAAGCGAGGATCGGCGAGGCGGGCGAACGACGAAGTCGATGACGGCGAACCTCCTGGTACCGGCAGATTCTCCTGGGGTGGACTAAATCGACGGCGCCCTTCTTCTCCAGAGGCGGCCTACCCCGGCCAAATTTTGGCGATGCACTGCTCGCCTTGCTCCAGGAACGGGGTGGAATGATCAGTGAGGAGAGGGGAGTGAGATGGTGTGAAGATTTTGAGTGGGGAGGCCTTTATTTATAGTCTCGACGACGAGACCGAACGGAATGGGCAGGCGACGGTGGCGACATGTCTATAGGCTGCTAGAGGCATGGCCGGTGGTGGCGTTCGATCGGTGGTCTCCTGGCGATGCTCTATGGCTTTAATGCGCGTGTAGGGGCGGTGGCAAACGGTCGGGAACGCATGATGCTCTGCGAGGCAGAGGCGGTGAACTCGACGGCGAGTGGTGGCTGTGAGGCATGGGGCGGCGAACAGGGATGTCTGGCGGTCTCCTGGGACGGTGGTGATTGCGTATGCACGCGGCAAGGGCGGCGCGCGGTCTGTGGGCGTGTGTCGAGGGTGGCGCTCTGGCGCATGCTCGACATGGTTGATAGAGGCACGGGCGCGGCGTTCCTGGGTGCTCTGGTCGATGTCTTCGAGGAAGGGCTGGTCGAGAGGGGGCGGTGAGGCATGGGTAACCTCCCAAACAAGGTTGGCACGGCTAGTTCCTCTCCTAGCTTGTTGTCTACACTGGGGTGGCATGGGTGGCTTCGGGTGTTCACCATTGATGGCATTGCCAAGCTTACAGTGGGGCTAGACGTTTACAATTGAGCTAGATGATCTACTAAAGCCTAGTTGCATCCAGAGAGGGAACAAGTTAGGCTCAAATCACTGATCCAAATAGTGTTTGGATTTTATTTGATTTGCATCTGCAAGGTGTTTGATGAAATGGCCGCATGAATTCAAGTTTTTAATTTTGAAAAGATTTTTGGTGGGTGTGCTAGGTAGGTGCTGGTGAGTCTGTAGATGCTTGGGTTTTGAAAGTTGAGCTTGTTAGAGTGGTTTTTGAAAAAGTGGGATCTTCCCATATGATATAGATTCAATTTTGAACTATCCTTTAAACTATGCATTTGAATGTTTCTGGATGATCACAAGGTGGGACTTGATACTTTGTTATGAGTACTATCAAGGGGTGTAAAGATCCAAAAAAGTTTATGTTAAGTTCTGAAAGTTAGAGATAGCCAAAGTAGGCATGGGAGTTAAATTTGTCAAAATGACCATTCCCTTATTTTGTTTGTTTTGATTTATTTTTCTTTGGGAAAAGTCTGGGGATTGTTTAGATGATACTTATTTCACCTAAGAATCCTTTTACAACAAAAGAAACACATAAACAAGGCAATTCAAAAGAATTCAAAATGGGATGCAAACACACATGCATGCTTTCATATTTTTATTTAGAAAAGTTTTTGTTAACCCTAATTTTGAAGATTAGAGTTTGATGAATCTAGTTTAATATTTTTGGGATGTTACAGTAATAAGACAAAATATTTATTTTGGTGGCTTGCATTCTCTACGATGAACTTGCATAGCATCACTATGCAAACTGAGAGAAATCTCTCCTTCTAATCCTCCTAGATAATCTCTAGTTGCAGGTTAGCTGGATTTGGATGAATTTGTAACAAAGCCATTATTTTATTTGAACTTGATGGTGCAAACTATGAAAACATATGCTACATGATCTGGTGGTACTTTTATTTACCTTACTGCCTGATGTAGATAATGATTTCTGGATTTGGTTGGCTCACACCAATGGATTTGATCTGATGTTGATGACCTGATTCAATGGTTGCTTCATGTTCCTGACTTTCTCCACCTAGCTGCTATACTTCACTTGTCCTTGATCTACTCCTGATGCAACTGTGGCCTGGCCTTCTTCTCCTAAGACTAATTCTTGGATAGCTCCAAGTAGCAACCAGAGTTGGTTGATGGTTTGGTGGATGATCTAGTTTCTGGTTGATAAAGCTGGATAGATCAGTCATCTGATTCTATAATGTGGTTGTTTATGTGTGGGGCTTGGGAGTTCTAGTGCTAAGAAATGATCTGGGGTGGAAGGAGTAGCTAGCAGCAGTGACTGCCACGGCTGGTTCCTTCTTATCCTCCCCTGGTGTGCTCCTGTGTTGACAACTGATAACTGCATGTTGATGTGCAAGCTGCTTGCAAGTGGGACCTGCTGGTGTGGATGAGATCAAGTGAAAACTTGATATTTGTGGAATCTTTATCTTATTATTTTTACTGACATGGTGAAACTTACCCCTCTCCAAGCCTGTGATGTTATACTGGGTCCCTCACTAGATAAGAAAAGATGCTCAATTTGGTGAAACTTGCCCCTTACAGATTAGCTCAATGATGAAAGCTTAACAGTGCACTTCACTATTCACTTATAAGACCAAAACTAACTATCCAACTAACATTCTTTTATTTTATTTTTATTTTGTTTTCTTTTTCTTTTTGTTGTGTTTGCAGGAAGTGAGAAGAAGAAAGAAAATGCCAGATAATGAAGGGATAAGAGAATAGTAGCTTAGGAGTTTCCTTGTATTAAATATTGTAATTTATTTTTCTGTTTAAATATTGTAAAAACATTGTATTGTTGTATTTTATTCAATAAAGTTTACTTATTTCCTTCTTGTTTTACAATTCATTTGTAAAGATAATATCATATTTATTTTATGTAATAAAGAATTTGTTTATTTATTTCAGTAATGTAATTCCTTTTTCTACTTATTTGTTTCCTGACACTTTAATTTTATTTAACTTTTGTAAAAGATCAGTATAATACTATATGTATATATATATATATATTAATAAAGAATCCTTTTTATATCTTTTTGTAATCATTTCATTTCAAGTTATTAAATATTTCAAATTTCCATTTGTGAATTTTATAAATTCATTTGAATTCATATTTGAAATTCAAATACATGTTTGAACAACTTTTCCCCTAGTTCTTTCAAGTTACATGTTTAGACTCGTCCATGCAACGCCCGTCCATCCATCCCTATGCCTACCGCACTCGAATCCTACTGTTACCGTTACTGTTACTATTGGTACTATTCCACTGTTGCTGTTACTGCTACTATTGCTTTGTTGTTGCTACTACAAACTGTTTCTACTGATAAACTTCTGGGAGCAAGAACGATTTCCAGGTGCAGCTAAACTGACAACTTAGTTGTTAAGTCTTCCAAGTATTCTTTGGCTCCCCTTGTGTCGAATCAATAAATTGGGTAATACTACCCGCGAAGACTGTTGCGATCCCCTACACTTGTGGGTCATCAATCCTCGAAGGCGGTAGGTGATTTCTGTTAAAAAAAATTTAGAATAATCCCCATATGCCATGTATGATATTTTTTCCTTCAAGTAGGCTACATACAATAACAATGTGCAGGGGTTTCACATTTTTTATTTTTATTTTATTTTTTAGGCCGGTTTCCAAATTAATTTGGCCACGATCCGCTGCACAATTATGCTAGGGTTCCTGTCTATATGCCTGGTATTGCTAATTTGTTGTTGGATCTCTAAAGAAATTCCATGTTTTGTACCTGGAAATGATTTTGGAAAATTCCTAAGATAGCTATGAGGTAGCTCCAGGCTAAATTTTAGCCCCTCCAGCTAGACCGGTGGAAACTTGTTTATATCGCGGGTCGCACCAAGAGGTTCTCGTTGAACCCAATTTGTGAATTGGACACTAAATTCCCTCTAGTATTTATAAAAAATGGGGTGATGCCTTTTCACATCACACCCTTGCTGGTTGCTTCATAAAGTAAGCCCTTTTCGGCACCGGGAAAATTGAAATGGATTTTCCGTGCATTGTTTTCCAAAAATTCATGAAGCAACATTGTTTGCCATCACAAGATACACGTGTGTGCGGAATATGGGTGCATTAAAGCAAACTATTCAATGGTTGTGGTCATGACCAAGCTCGTTTACCTTGAAAGCCATGAATCCTCGAAGGCGATTGGTGATTTCTGTGAACAATTTTTTAGAATAATCCTCATATGCCATGTCGGTTATTTTTCCTTCAAGTAGGAAGCATAATATGAAAATGTGTGGAGGTTTCACATTTTTTAATTTTTTTTAATTTTTAGGCCGGTTTTGAAATTCTGTAGAAGATCCGCTATGCAGTTATGCTAGGATTGTTATCTATGTGCTTGATCTTGCTAATATCTTGTTGGATCTCTGATGAAATGTCATATTTTGTACCTGGAAATGATTTTTTGGAAAATTCCCGAGATAGCTACGAGGTAGCCCTAGGCTAAATTTTAGCCCCTCTAGCTAGACTAGCGGAAACTTGTTTATATCACAGGGGTTGTGCCGAGAGGTTCCAGCTGAAGTCAATTTTTGAATTGGCACTAAATGACCTATAGTATTTATTAAAAATGGGGTGATGCATTTTCACATCACACCCTTGGTGGATGCTTAACAAATTAATCCTTTTTCGGCACCGGGAAAATGGTGTTTTTGTGCATTGTTTTCCAAAACTTTATGAAGAAACATTGTTTGCCATCACAAGATACACGCGTGTGCGGAATATGGGCTCATTAAAGAAAAATATTCAATGGTTGTGGTCATGAGCTCATTTTCCTTGAATGCCATGAATCCTCGAAAATGGCAGGTGATTTCTGTGAACACTTTTATAGAATAATCCTCGTATGACATGTCAGTTATTTTTTCCTTCAAGTAGGCAACATAAATCTAAATGTGCAGAGGTTTCACAATTTTTGAATTTTTCTTGAATTTCTCAGGCTGGTTTCAAAATTCTGCCGAGATCTGCTGCGTAGTTATGCTAGGGTTCGTGTTTATGTGCCTGGTCTTGCTAATCTCTTGTTGGGTCTCTGGGGAAATGCCAAGAGGTTCTAGTTGAACCCAATTTGTGAATTGGCCACTAAGTGCCCTCTAGTATTTGTGTCTGAATCCGCCCTGTAAGTCCACTGAAGCCGTGACCGTAGGACGCGTAATTTCCCTGTATAGCTCCTCGAGGAGGTAACCCCAGGTTCCGCACATCGCTTGAGGGGTAGTCTCAAGGGTCGCCACACTGGCTTCTCAAGGAGAAGGTCGCTTAGGCTTATACCTATCCCATAAGCCCCTCTAGGAGGTGACCGTAGGATCTGTATGTTCAATTCCGTCCATTGAGTCACATGAAGAGGCGACCGTAGGATGCGTACTTTCCTTGTATAGTCTCTCGGAGAGGAAACCGCAGGTTCCGCACGACACTTGAGGGGTAGTCTCAAGGGTCGCCTTGCTTGTTCCTTCAGGAATGGTCGCTTAGACTTGTAGCTATCCCGTAAGACCCTCGAGGAGGTGACCATAGACTCTATACTTTAAATTCCGTCTCGTGAGTCCCCTAAAGTGGCAACCGTAGGATGCCTACTTTCCCTGTATAGTCCCTCAGAGAGGCAACCGTAAGTTCTGCATGATGTATGCTCTGTGCCGTGTGAAGATTACGAAGCACCAAGAACCATGGGTGAGGTGACTTATCGCTGGAGCTAGTCCGCAAGATCAGATACCAACACCATTGGCGCCGATGTTCACCGAGAGTGACTCCGGCGATAAACACCATGCCTAGCCCCCGCTCATTCGGTGTACGAAGGGAAGAAACACCACTGAAGAATCGAAGATGCAAATGAGGAAATCGTTAGAAAACAACAGAAAATGAGAAATTGTTCTTGAGTCTCCACATTTGCCGCTGCCGCCGTGTGTGGAGCTCACGGGTAGAACTTGTGAAGGTGTTGAATGTTGCAGGCGCGTGTGGAGCTCACAGGTAGAACTTGTGAAGGTGCTGAATGTTGCAGGCGTTGGGGATTGGCACTCCTTCCTCCTTATCCAGTCGGACTGCACCTGGCCTCGCGACATGCACCACCCAGAAGGGGCCATCCCACATCACGGAAAGCTTGTGGAGACCCTTGCGAGAGAGGACCCAGATAAGGACGAGCTCCCTGACCTCCATGGTACATGCTCGTATGTTGGGACAGTGGTACCAATGCAGTTCCTGCCGGTACCTGGCCGCCCGCATGTTGACCTTGTTTTAGGCTTCTTCAATGAGGAGGATGTCATCATGATGTAGTTCTTCTTGAGCTGCTTCGCTGAAGATGAGCACCCGCGGGGAACCGTGCTTGAGTTCAACGGGGATGACTGCCTCAGCGCCATAGACGAGGAAGAATGGAGTCTCACTGGTAGGCTTAGTTGCAGTGGTGAGGATGCACGACAACACTTGGGAGAGCATCAATCCATCCATGCCCACACTCCTTGACCTTGGGCAGAAGCTCTTGGTATTGAGCCCCCTCAAGACATCTACGTTTGCATGTTCTGCATGTCTGTTGCTGCGAGGATGGGCCACTGATGCATTGTAGATCTTGGTGATGATTCCCTCGCAGTAAGATTTGAATGTACCTCTGGTGAATTGGCTGCCGTTGTCGGTGATGATGCGACTGGGCAAACTGAAGTGGCACACCAAGCCTTGGATGAACTTTACCGCCGACCGTGCTGGATGGTCCTGATAGGTTCCTCCTCTGCCTGTTTGGTGAACTTGTTGATAGCGACGTAGAGGTACCGGTAGCCCCCGGGTTCTTGCAAGAAAGGCCCCAAGATATCCAGCCCCCAGACCGCAAAGGGCCATGAGAGCGGGATGGTACGGAGTTGCTGTGCCGGTTGGTGTATTCACTTGTCTTGGAATTGGCAAGCCTTTCATAACTTCACCATCTCCATTGCGTCATTGAGTGCCATGAGCCAGTAGAAGCCGCTGCGTAAAGCTTTCCCGGCGAGGGTACGTGCCGAAGCGTGATGGCTGCATTCCCCGGCGTGGATGTCGACCAGCATCTCGCGCCCCTCATCGTCGGAAATTCCCCGAAGGGCCACACCATTTGGGCGGCGGAAATAGAGGTCCCTGTCCACCATGTAATACTTCTTTGCACGATGGATGAGGCTCTCTGACATGTTGTCATTGTCGGGGAGGATGCCGTGCTGGAGGTATCTCTTGAGCCTTATGATTGAATCTGACTCTAGGGCGGTGTCCACCAGGACCAGCCTGTTACTGGAGGGTGGATCACTATCGTGGGCACCTGATGAGGGTGGGGGCGGGACCTCCTTGAGATAGGATTTTTCCATTGGTAGCGTGTTGGCACTTTGTTGACGTCGGAGTTTCTTCTTCTTTGTTCCCCGGCCATGGCGCTAGAAAAGTTGTTGATGGCGCCTAGAAGCGCTTCGTCAGGAAACCCCAAGAGCAAGGTGTGATGCAGCACAGCAGGAAGTCTTCCCTCAGTAAAAAACCGAGGTTATCGAACCAGTAGGAGGAAGGAAACGTCTCAAAGGTGTTGCAAGCAACGTGGAAACCTGCACAACACAAACTCAAGACTTTGCCCCAACTAACAGTGAGGTTGTCAATCTCACGGGTTGCTGTAGCAAATGATTAACTGTATGGTATGGAAGGTGATGATGGTTTGCAGCAAGTAAACAGTAACAGTGGAAGATGTATCAATGGTAAATATTGGACCAGGGTCCATAGTTCACTAGAGGTGTTCTCCTTAGATAAACAAACATGGCATGCTGGGTAAACAAATTACAGCAGGGCAATTGACCGGACTGAGCAAGGCATAACAATGCAATACTAGACAAAAAGATCCTATGAGATTTGATTGGGAAAAACAACAATATACATAGACCGCCATCCAACGGCATCTGTGACTAGAAGTCCACCTTTGGGTTATCATCCGAACCCCCTCCAGTATTAATTTGGAAGCAACAGACAACTGCTTTGAGCAAAGTGTGTAAGGTAAACAATCCACTTGTTCCATGAACAAGAGACCGTTGGTTTCCCCCTAGTGGCAATAGCACATCTACAACCGTAGAGATTTCTATCACTTCCCTTGATTAAGTAGAGGCATGAACCCACTATCGAGCATAAATACCCCCACTTGGAGTCACTAGCAACTACTTGGACAAAACCATTAATCAATCTGACATAGTAATCTCAATATCCGTCGGATCTCCGCAAACACAACATGCATGATTACAAATATATTAGATCTTGATCATGAATGGAGCTCACAAGATCTAGACATGAAATCACGAGGAGATACAACCATATAGCTACTACATGGACCCGTAGTCCAAGGTGGAACTACTCACGCTGGTATGATGAATAAGAAGGCCTCCAGGATGGTCCTCCCCTCCGGCAGGGTGCCGGGAAGAGCTTCAGATCCCCCGAACTAGGGATGATGGTGGCGGCGGCTACAGACGGTTTAGTGGAATGTTGATTGGGTGCTTAGGGTTTAGGCATCGGGGGCTTCTTATAGGCGAAGAGGCGAGGCTGGGAGGCGGCCAGGGGGCCCACACCCTGCCGAGGCTCAGGCCCACCCTAGGCCGCGCCTGGGGGGGTGTGGCCACCCTGTGGCGCCCCTCCGTCTCTCCTTTGGACTCCGTGTTCTCCTTTGTGAAATATTGAATTTGTCTTGTCCCGTCCAATTCCGAGAATATTTCCTTACTAGCTTTACTGGAACCAAAAACATCAGAAAACAAGCAACTGGCACTGTGGCAACTTGTTAATAGGTTAGTACCAGAAAACATATGAAAGACCAAAAAGTGTGGACAAAGAAAAGCAAAGTAGATACTAAACAAGTATGGAACAACAAAAATTATAGATACGTTTCCGACGTATCATAGCGGGGCGATAGAGGGATCTAAAAGCCTCTCCTCAAGGACCCCTGGCCGTTGCGACTCTTTCCTGGACGTGCGCTTGGCGATATCATCTGCCTCGTGGTTGTCCCCCCAGGGATGTGGAGCAGGTCCATAAATAATTCTCGAGGCTCCGCACCTCCTCAATGTACGTCGCCATGTGCTCGTCCTTGGGGCTATAGCTTTTGTTGAAAAGTTAACCATGATGCACTTGATGCCGAGGGCGATGGCTGCCTTGAGGCCGGCAATCAGGCCTTCGTACTCGGCGATGATGTTGGAGCGGTTGACTTCATCTTTGAAGCATAGTTGAGCAACGTAGTAGATCTTGTCACATGTTGGGGATGTAAGCACGGCTGCTACTCCTACCCATCGTTGTTGAACGCCTCGTCGAGTTTCACACTCCAGCGCTTAGGATCCAGCTTCCCAGTGAGCTGGGTCATCTCCTCCTAAGGCACGTTCCTACCTGGGTCAGTCCGTTCTTCCGCAAACTCTGCCAGAGCCCTCCCACGGCCAGTGGGCATGGTCTCGAAATTCATCTCGTAGGGCTATAATTCGATGGCCCACTCAGCCATGCGGCCCGTAGCATTGGAGTTGTGGAGGATTGTCTCCAGGGGGAACTTGGTGACCACTTTGATGGGGTGGTCCTAGAAGTAGCGGCGCATCTTGCGCATCGCCACGAGGAGCGCATAGAGGAAATTCTGTTGCATGGGTTACCTCTCCCGAACGTCTCGGAGAACCATGATGACGAAGTAGAACGGCCGCTACATGAGCTCCATGGTTTTGGTCAGGGAATCACCCGTGCCCTCCCCGTTGTGCTCATCCAATGGGCCCCTTCTTTCCGCTCCAGCCGCCGATCCCCCTGGGGGGATTTGTGCCTTACGCTTCATTCTCTTCTCCACCACCTCCTCATGCTCGGCTACCAGGACGACACTCACTGTTTGCAGCGTGGCCGCCTGGTATAGCATTAGTGCCTCGCGGAATTTGGGATCCACCATGACAGGAGGGCTAGTGAGGTACCTCTTGAGGGCATCAAATTCCTCGTCGGCATCCGGAGTCCCCTTGAACTTCCCGATGCGCTTCATAATCTTGAAGGGTTTAGGGTTTCACTCCCAGCTTTGAGATGAACCTCCCTAGCGCCGCCATGCACCCCGCCAGGCGCTGCATCTCCTTGAGACACGTATGCGAGAGCATCTCTTTGATGGCCTAGACCTTGTCGGGGTTAGCATTGATTCCTCGGTGCGATACCAGGAAGTCGAGGAGCATGCCTGACGGAAATCCAAAAACGCACTTGGAGGGGTTGATCTTGATGTTTACCTGGTGCAAGTTGGTGAAGGTTTCTATCAGGTCTGCCACCAGGGTGTCCTTCTCCCGGGTCTTGACCACGATGTCGTCGACGTTGGCTTCCGCATTCCTTCCCATCTGCTCACCCAACATGATGAGCATGAGACTCTTGTAGGTAGCACCAGCATTCTTGAGGCCGAACGGCATGCAGGTGTAGCAGTACTCTCCACAGGGGGTGGTGAAGGCCGTATTTTCTTCAACCTCCTTGCCATATTAATTTGGTGGTACCCTGAGAAGGCATCCAGGAAGCATAGAAGGTCGCAGCCCATCGTAGAGTCCACAATCTGGTTTATCCACAGGAGCGGGAAGGGGTATATAGGGTAGGCCTTATTGAGGTCAATGAAGTCAACATAGAGCCGCCCGCCATTGGTGGCCTTTGGGACCACCATGGGGTTCGCCGACCATTCGGTGTCCAAGACCTCCTTGACAAGGTCCGCCTTGACCAGCTTCTCCATCTCGGCAACAATGAATTGTTTCTTTTCCGCGGCATATTCTGGGCCTTCTGCTTCACCGGCCGCACCGTTGGGAACACCGCTAGGTGGTGCTCAATCACCTCCCGAGGCACCCCTGTCATGTCTGATGGGGTCCAAGCGAACATGTCCATATTGGCCTAAAGGAAGGATATGATCGCCTCCTCTTTCTCAGGAGAGAGATGAGCATCGATGGTGATGGTAGCCCTTGGAACCTTTGGATTGAGGGGGATCTTCTTGGTTTCCACCCGCTTCTGGGAGAAGGAGGCTTCTTTCTTCCCATGAGGCCATCGCCAAGGGGAGTTGTCGGCTCCTCCCCGCCAGCCCCCAGACCACACCAGCCTGAGGTAGTGTAGCACCCCGGGTAAAACCAATACTATAAAATCTCCTGCCTTTACCTCTCTGCATCAACATGCATATTCTGACCCCATAACTATTTTCATTAAATAATATTTTGATTTCTAAATATTTCCCTCCTTTAATTCCAAATTAAACCTTAGATCTTTTAGATCTTTTTTTCTAAAACTATCTACTAAAATGGTTTTTTCTTTTAAAATAAAAATAAAACTATTTTTAGGGGTGCTCGCCAGCCGCCAGGCCCAAAGCCCAGCAGCCAGCTTCCTACCACCCCAACCTAATCAAACCCTAATCCCACTCCACACCCCAAACTCTAGCTACACGCAAACCAGCCCCACCTACCTATCCCACACTCTCTTGATCCACCCCAGACCTACCTACCTCTTCCTCCACACATGCCAACCCTAAACCCATGAAACACCACACGCACGCCACAAAACGGACAACTCACGCACGTTGCGCCCTCCCCTACCCCGATCCTGGCCCACCAACCCTACCTTCCTCATGTATCTCCACATCCCTCCTCCCATCGCGAGCCGGCCCCACCACCTTGTCCTCCCCGTATTTTCCTTCCCTGATCCCCGCGATTGACACCTTCCTCTCCTTTCTCCTTCCTTCCTAGGCCCCGACGCAAACCACCCCCGCCAGCAATCTCCTGAGTCGTACCCCGCAAAACCCGCTCGGTGCCGCTCGCCTCCATCGGCGCCTCTTCGCGCTTGCTGCCTGGCCCTCGTCGACCGCAGGCTGCACAAGCCCATCCCCTTCCGCTTTGGGCCCCGCCGCGGCAATCTCTCCCGCCGGCCGCGTCCGTCTACTCTCTCTGTTCTGTGCACTGCATGCCACCGCTGCCCCTACGTCCCCTCTCGTCGGCACCCCTGCTTCCTCCTCCGGCCGCGTAGCCACGCACGCGTCCGAGATCTTCGCCGTCGCCTCAACATCCTAGAGCCATGTGTTGCCTCACATTGTTGTGCACTGCACCCCCTCTACCACCGTTCTTCTAGCAGTTTGCCGCCTTGACCTCGTATTGCCGCTGCTGCAGGGTTCCTCCCCGAGCCGCCCTGGGCATCGCCTTCGTGGCCCTCCTCAGCCCGACTGTTCTCGCCACCTGCGCCAGGTCTCGTGACGGCCACCATCTTGTCAGCGACCGTCTCCGAGCGCCTCCTGCAAGCTCCCCACGGCCTGCCTCTTCTTCTGTCTCTGGCTGCACACTGGCATAGCCCGCATCTGCCCTCTGTCGCCAAGGCGCTACCCTCTCATGTTCTATGCTTTGACCTGGTGCAGGCCTTCTCTGGCAACCCCCACCGCCAGGAATACAAGACCTTATCCTTGCCACGGATCCCAAGGTGTACAAAGTTAGTCTTATCGTCCAACACAAGATCATTGTTAACCTTGGTGCTGATGCACATGTGGTTCTAAATTGACAAACACAATTTGTAGATGGTGTCATCTGGATGTACTATTGATGTGGTGACTTCGACTCGGCATAGTGGTGGCGCAATGATAACGATGGAACTACTCCGGCACCATCAAGACCGTCGACACAGATATGATGGCCGAGTCCCCAGATGCAAGATCTACATCATGGACCCGAAGGCCCTTGATCCATGGATCCGAAACCCTGAACCGAACCACATCGAACCAAGATCTATGAGTCCACCATGTGTGACCCCTATCCGAGACCCCATATTTTTTATAATATATAACATACGATTGTCGCATATAAATCATTAATGTTTGCATCTCATAATGTGGTCTGGGATATTATGTCTATTCACCTCATAAGTAAATATGGAGACCATATGCGGGCTTTTCTAGTCTTATATTGGCTCCATTTAAATTTATGTAGAGAACCGATGCTACAATTTGCCTTGTTAAGACAACATTTAAATTGTGGGGTATCTAAACAACATGAACCTAAGAATTAAATGTCGAGACCCCGGTTCCGCTTAATATTGCCTAATTGCATCGCACCTTTGCCATGTCATGCATCATGCCTAATCTTGTGCCGTAGTATTAAATAGTTCATCTAGTGTTCTTCTAGTGCTTTTCTTCTTCACAAATGAGGCCAATGAGTTAATGCGAGTGTCGACTAAATCTTTGGATGAAACTTCGGTAGTGTTTCCCTAGGAAGCATTCTCCCCTTTCTACCTATCTTAATTTTATAGTATTTCTTTCCTTCTGTTGATCTATTTCTATCTATGTTGGACACCTCCATGCAGCCTCTATATTGAGTTGGACACCTCCCATTAAATGTTGTCTGGTAGATAGTGAGCCTTGTGTGTCGTAGTCGCTTGCACAGATGTTGCTTTGTATCGTTAAGCACCACAGTTGTTCGAAGGTTGCCATATGCTTTATGTTGGAGATGATCATGAGTTTATTTACAACTTGATATTAAAATGCTGGGAATAGTGATAACTAATGTAGAGGAACTAGTGGGAAATAGATGTGATTTGTTTTTTTATGACTCACAAGTATAGGGGGTGTATCCTAGTACTTTCGATAAATAGGAGTGTCGATCCCAACGTGGAGCAGAAGGTGCTGAACAGTGGTATGGAGCAGGAAATCCCTGCGAATACTTAGCAAGCGGATTTTTAGTGGTTTTCTGGCAAGGCAACAAAACAAAGAGCAAGTAACAGAAATAACAAACAAATACTTATAAGGACCAAACGTTCTCGAGGACACATGGGAATTCTGTCAAGTGCTTTCGCTTCAAATAGCTGAGTACTCTTCTTTGGTGTTTGTAAGTGTTATGTGGGTGAACCTGTGCTAACATACCGCCCTTCCTAGGACTAATAAATACTTGTGATTAAACCCCCTGCAAACATCCGTAACTATAGGAAAGTAATTAAGATATAAATCTAACCACAGCCTTAAACTCTGAGATCCTACACTCCCTTGTGCATGGGTGTCCTAACGGGGGTTCAGGTTTCTGTCACTCCGGCAACCCCATGATTAGTAGCCAAATACACAATGCATTCCCCTAGGCCCATAAATGGTGAAGTGTCATGTAGTCGACGTTCACATGACACCACTAGAAGAATAGCACCACAACTTAAATACTAAACCATTGAATAATAACTCATCACAGATTCACTACTAACAACATGACTTCTCCCATGTCCTCAAGAACTAAACGAACTACTCACAATACATCATATGTATCAATATCAAAGATCATATGAGAATGGATAACAATCTAAACATAAACAATAATCCAATGGTTCCACTCACAAGCATCAACTACAATAGTAATTAACACCGGGAAAGTTTCCCCTAATGAACTAAGCAATATCCAACACAATTGTTACAGCGGGACGGAGTGGTGATGATGGTGCTGGTGGAGATGATGGTGTGGATGATGATGATGATGATCCCAATGAAGCCTAGCTTGATGATGGTGTTGATGGCGATGGTCTCCCGTCTCCGGGAAGGAATTCCCCCGACAGAAATCTGTCTGCCGGAGAGATCTTTCTCTCTCGGTGTTTTCTGCCTCCCAGAGGCGGCGGAAATCTATCTGTGGTCGCTCCCCTGGTGTTAGGGTTCCGTAGGGAAGATATAGGCGAAGGGGCGGAGTGGGAGGCCGAGCAGGTGGGCCAAACCCACCCTAGGCGTGGGGTCAGGTGGGCCCGCGCCTAGGGGGTATGGGCCCCCTGAGGCCCCCCTTCACTCCTCCTTCTAGCTTCCTTCGTCTTCTGGTAAAATAATATGTTTCCATATTTTTCTGGTATTTTTCTGATCTTCGTGAAATTGCACCGAAACGCCGTCTTTTCCATCAGAATCCAGACTCCGGCAGTACATCCTCCAGGAATCATCCAACATGCATAAACAGATGAAAAGCCATAAGTAATACCTCATAATAAGACAAATATTAATGAGTAGAGGTAAATTATGATATAGAATGGTGATGAAAATTGGGCGTATCATTTTTTAACCGCTCACTGGTGTCCCGTAGGACCCTGAGTACTTGATACATGTTCCTTGATTATAGCACTATCCTCATGTGGGACCGTGAATCCCCTTAGCCAGAGCTTGAATCATATCTTATTTCTTGGGGCCACAAAGTTGTTTGGGGCTTTATTACTATCCTATAATTATGCCATGATTTACTTCTTTATTTACTACTGTTGCTCATGGAGAACGTTTACTACTGTGCTATTTTGGAACCCCATGCCACATTTTCGTGGTATTGACAAGGCTAGTCAGACTTTCGGGTCCCCAGTCGTTTATCGCCATCGTCACAAACCTCTGGGTCCGTCTCGGAGCCGGCCAACTTCGTCACTGGTAGCTTAGTGGGGTCGCCCTCTAAAATATTATATGAATCTTGTGATTGCTTTGTCGTGATGCCTCGTTGGGTTTTCATTTGGTTTTTCCGAGGTTGATCGTGCGTGTGTTGCTGTTTATGCCCCCTGCACGGTATATATTTCTAAAAGCCGTGTCCACGGTTATGGACGACTTGGAACTAAAGTAGTGCTATAAATTTGACTTGACATGTCCAGTAATCACTTCACTACAATGGAATGGCTAAATTGAAGTACCAAAAACTGCTCGATTTGGGATGTCTCATGCTATTTGTATATGACTAGTAAGTATTGCAACTACAATGGAATGGTTAACTAAAACTGCCAACTGCTTATGATATCAGGATGACTCATGAAATCTATATCTGACTAGTAATTGACGCAACTATAATGGAATCAATAAAATTGCCAATTGTGTGAGTTTCCTTAGTCTGACTTCCTCGTTTGGTCTGGAGTGGGAATACTAGGAAGGGTATGTTTGGTGTTAGCATTAGGTTGGTTCTGAATAGGTCTTTCTTATCCCTCTCTAATAGCCGACAGTTATACCGAGTTTCTAAAGTTTGTTTAGTGCTTGTTGTGCTGCCGCTTTAGTCCACCATGCATATGTAGGCACGAGCCGCCGAATTCTAAGTCTCGCCGTGTACTGGCCTCAGTACTAACCGTTCTCTTTTTCCTTTGCCCTTTGTCAGCGCCCCTTTTGTTTAGGAGGGTTGAGATCATTTTTGTTAGTATGGTTACCCCTCCAGCTTGGTCTGGACAGGGTTATGGACGCCATTGGTTATTCTTCAGGGCTCTTCTCCCAATTTGCTTCTTATCAGTAATCATATGTTATAGCATTTTGAGGGTAATTTGGATCTTTGTACTATATATCTGTATTCTTTAGTTTTGGATTCGTTGTTTTATATATATTTTTTGTAGGTTCCATCATGAACTATTGTGTAATGATATTACTTAGTTTTCCATCCGCACGCAAGTGCCTGACGGGAACCTTTGAATCGTCTCTACGTGGGTTTGGCCGAAATCAGTAAAACTTGCATATGGCCGATACAAGTGTGTTGTAAAGTGGTATCAGAGCTTAGTAGTTGCGATACCCCACTGGTCCTGTAGTATAACCTAGTTAACGGACATTATAGAGTGGTAGAACTATTTTGAAAATTCGGTTGGATAGATATGATTAGGTCTGCTTTTTATTTCTTACATCTGTTTTATTCTCTTCTTACCTCTACATGTTTGTAATATATTCTCTTATATTTTATTCGAGTTCAGGATTTCTCATGGTTGGGTTTCCGTCATACCTTCGGGGTTTTGCTTCCTTCCCATTGTAACGGTGCTTCTACATCTAGTCTTCATGCTATATGACGAATCTTCCTCTGTTGTACCTTTCAGTGGACCAAAAATTCACTAAACTTTTTCTTTGTATCTCGCGGTGTTTTACAATGCGACGACATCTTCTACACTAGATCCAATGAAGAACCGGCATCGCTCTTTTGTTTCCAAACATTGCTTGTCGAGATCTTGAGTCTGAATTCCAAGAATTGATTGCATAATTCTCCTATTCTTGTGCAGATTAATGATTTAGGTGCACAATGGACTGATCACCATCCGACTACCCTTATCATTTCGTTGTTGTACATTGAATCGGTGAATCGTGCAATTTTACTCCTTACACAGAAGTTATAGGTGGCCTTTATTTTGATACCCTTACCTTCGTCATTTGTTATCCGGAGTGTTCTCGCTACAAACATGAGCAACACCCCTCGTTGGTGGTGTCTCCGATTTCAAGATGAAGAAAGAACACTTGTTAGTGGTGTCGCAAGGGTCTACACGAAGAGAGAAGATTCAGATTGTCGACCTCTTCCCCGGACCATGAGGTGGATCTCGAGGACGAGATCCATTGTTAGTGGTGTCGAATTGTAGCACCCCCGGGTAAAACCACTACTAGAAAATCAGCTTCCTTTACCTTTGTGCATCATCATGAGTATTCTGACCCTAAAACTATTTTCATCAAAAGCCTATTTTGATTTCTAAATAGTTCCCTCTTTCAATTCAAATTAAACCTCAGATCTTCTTGATCTTTTTGTTTGTCTAAAACTATCTACTAAAATGATTTTTGTTTTGAAAATAATAAAATTATTTTTAGGGAAGGCCGCCAGGCCCAAAGCCCAGTAGCAGCCTACCACCCCAATCTAATCAAACCATAATCCCACTCCACACCCCAAACCCTAGATACACCCAAACCAGCCCCACGTACCTATCCCACACTAACCTGATCCATCCTAGACCTACCTATCGCCGCCGCCACACATGCCAACCCACCCACAAAACACCACACACACGCAACACAGCGGACAACTCACGCACATACTGCCCTCCCCTTCCCCAATCGTGCCCCACCAAACCCACCCTCCTCCTGTATCGCCACACCCGCCTGACCCCTCCTCCCATCGTGAGCCGGCCCCACCACCCTCTCTTCCCTGTGTTTTCCATCCCCGATCCCCACGATCGACAACTTCCTCTCCTCGCTCCTTCCTTCACGGGCCCCGACGCCAACAACCCCCGCCTGATCCGCCCCCGTGAATCCCTCTCGGCGCCGCTCGCCTCCATCAGCGCCTCTCTCTGCTCGCTTCCTGGCCATCGTCGCCCGTTGGCCGCCCGAGCCCGTCCCCTTCCGGTTTGGGCCCCGCCGCGTCAAGATCTACCGCCGGTCGCATCCGCCTCATGTCTCGATGCCGGAAGCCCCGCATCACCGCTGCCCCTGCGTCACCTCTCGCCGGCACCCCTGCCTCACCTCTCGCCGGCACCCCTGCCTCCTCATCCGGCCGCGTAGACGTTCACGCGCCCTGAGCTCGTCGTCGTCGCCTTAATGCCCCCTCGAGCCACGTGCTGACGTCCTTGTGTCGCTGTGCACTTCACCCCCTCCGTAGCCGTTCTGCTAGCATTCGACCGCCTTGACCTTGTTTTGCCGCCTCTACAGAGTTCCTCCCCGAGCCGCATTGGGCGTGCCTGTGCAGCCTCCTCCGCCCAACTGTTCTCGCCACCGCCGCCAAGTCTCGCGCCGACCACCGTCTTGCTAGCGACCAACTGTTCTCACCCCTGTCTCCAGCTGCGCATCGGCAGAGCCCGCATCTTTCCTCCATTGTCAAGGCCCTGCCCTCTACTGTTCTCTGCTTTGACCCGGTGCAGGCCTTCTCCGACAACACCCACCATCAGGAATACAAGACATGCTTGTCCTCGCCACGGAGCCCAAGGTGTACAGAGTTGGTATTTTTATACAACACAAGATCATTGGTAACCTCGGTGCTGATGTACATGTGGTGTTGAATAAACAAGCACAATTTGTAGATGGTGTCGTCCGGATGTACTATTTATGTGGTGACTTGTACTCGGCATAGTGGTGGGGCGATGATAATGATGTAACTATTCCGGCACCATCAAGACTGTCGACACGAATATGATGTCCGAGACCCCAGATGCAAGATCTACCTCATGGGCCCAAAGACCCTCGGTTCACGGATCCGAAGCCCCGAACCGAACCACATCGAACCATGATGGCCGATTAATCCATGTGTGACCCCTATACGAGACCCCATATTTTTATAATATATAGCATACGATATGTCGCATATAAATTATTTATGTTTATATCTCATCATGTTGTCTGGGGTATTATGTCAATTCACCTCATTATAAGTAAATATGGAGATCATATCCGGACTTTTCTAGTCTTATATTGGATCTATTTAAAATTGTGTAGCGAACCGATGCTATAATTGTCTTGTTAAGACAAAATTTAAATTGCAGGGTATCGAAAACATAATGAACCTAATAATTAAATGTTGGGACCCAGGTTCCTCTTAATATTTCTAATTGAGTCGTACCTTTGCCATGCCATGCATCATGCCCGATATTGTGTCGTATTATTAAATAGTGCATCTAGTGTTCTTCTAGTGTTTTGCTTCTTCATGGATTAGGTCGATGAGTTAATACGAGTGTCAACCCAATCTTTGGATGAACCTTTGGAACTGTTTCCCAGACGAGCATTCTCCCCCTTTCTACCTATCTTACTTTTATAGTCTTTATTTCCTCTTATTAATCTATTGATATATGTGTTGCGATGCTTTAGCTTTCGTACCCATGATATTCCTTTTAGTCTCTATATTGCCTTAGACACATCCCATTAGTTTTGTTTAGTAGATAGTCGGTCTTGCGTGTTGTAGTCACTTGCGCATATGTTGCTTCGTATCGTCAAGTACCACTGTTTTTGGAAGGTTTCCATATGCTTTATATTGGAGATGATCATCGTCAAGTACCACTTTTTTTGGAAGGTTTCCATATGCTTTATGTTGGAGATGATCATGACATTACTTACAACTTGATATTAAAATGCTAGGAATAGTGTTAACTAATGCGAAGGCACTGGTGGGCAATAGATGTGATTTGGTTTTTAACCGTTCACTGGTGTATCGTAGGACCCCGAGTACTTGATATATGTTCCTTGACTATAGCACTATCCGCATGTGGGACCATCAATTCCTTCAGCCAGATCTTGAATCATATCTTATTTCTTGGGGCCACAAAGTAGTTTGGGGCTTTATTACTATCCTATACTTATGCCATGCTTTACTTCTTTATTTACTACTGATGCTCATGGAGAGTGTTTACTATTGTACTATTTTGGAACCCCGTGCCATGATTTCGCGGTATTGACAAGCCCAGTCACACTTTCAGGTTCCCAGTCGTTTAGAGCCGTCATCACAAACCCTTCGGTCTATCTTGGAGTCGGCCAACTTCATCACGGGTAGCTTATTGGGGTGCCCCCTGAAATATTAAATGAATTTTGTGCTTGCTTTGTCCTGATGCCTCATTGGGTTTTCATTTTGTTTTTCTGAGGTTGATCGTGCGTGTATTGCTGTTTGTGTCCCCATGCAGGGTAAATCACTCTGAAAGCTGTATTCGGGGTTATGGACAACTTGGACCACTGTATATCGATCATAAACAACCATAACTAAAGTAGTTCTATAAATTTGACTTGACATGTCTAGTAATCAGCTTCACTACAATGGAATGGCTAAATATAAGTACCAAGAACTACTGAATTTTGGATGTCTCATGCTCTTTGTATCTGACTAGTAAGTATTTCAACTACAATGGAATGGTTAACTAAAACTTCCCACTCCTTATGATATCAGGATGACTCATGCAATCTATATCTCACTAGTAATTGTTGCAAATATAATGGAATGAATAAAATTGCCAACTATGTGAGTTTCCTCATTTGTTCTCGAGGGGGAAAACCAGGAAGGGTATGTTTGGTGTTAGCATCAGGTTGGTTCCGAACAGGTCTTTCTTATCCATATCTAGTAGCCGACTGTTATACAGAGTTTCTATAGGTTGTTTAGTTCTTGTTGTGCTGCCGCTTTAGTCCACCGTACCTATTTAGGAGAGAGACGCCTAATTCTAAGTCTTGCCATGTACTGGACTCAGTACTGGCCACTCTCTTTTTTCCTTTGCCCTTTGTCGTTTCCCCTTTTGTTTAGGAGGGTTGAGATCATCATCGTTAGCAGAGTTACCCTTCCGTCTTTGACTAGGCAGGTTATGGAGGCCATTGGTTATTCTTCAGGGATCTTAGCCCAATTTTGTTCTTATCTGTACTCGAATGTTGTAGAGTTTTAAAGGTGATTTGGATCTTTGTACTATATATCTATATTCTTGACTCTTGGAGTCGTTGTTATGTATATATATATCTATTCTGTGGGTTCCATCATTGACTATTGTGTAATGATATTACTTCTTTTTCCACCCTCACGCAAGCGCCTAGTGGGCACCATTGAATCGTTTCTACGCGGGTTTGGCAGGAATCGCTAAAACTTGCATAGGGCCGATCCTAGGGTGTTACAGGTAGGCTGCCATCGGCAGGCACATCCACGACCTCTTGGACTTTGTTCGCCGCCTCCTTGAAGGCCTGCTTGAGGGAGCGCACGGCTTTGACCTTGTCACAACGCACCGTGATGGAGGTCCCGGCGCTACCCAACATCTTGACCAGGTTCTAAGCATTGTGGGTGACCACCATGAATTTGGCAAACGCCAGATAGCCCGGGATGGTGTTGTAGGGCAGGTTAATCTGGGTGACATCAAAGTTGATGAGCTCCGTGCGATAGTTGTCGCCCGTCCTGAAGGTGACAAGGAGATGGAGCCAGTTGAGGGGGACGGTGGTTCCCTCCATAGCCCTAACAAATGGTAGGGCGGGGAGAAGGCGCACTACAGGCACCCGTAGCTGCCTGAATGCTCTTTCTAAGAGCATGTTCAGCCTAACCCCGCCATCGTTGAGGGTCTTGTGCACGGCGACCACACCAATGGTGGGAGTACAAACCATGGGTACTATTGGAGATATGCCCAATAGGCAAAAATAAAGTGGTTGTTATCATATCTTCATGCTTATGATAAATGTTTGCATCCCATGCTATAATTGTATTAACCGGAAACATTAATACTTGTGTGGTTTGTAAACATAAAAGAGTCCCTAGTAAAATACTTATTGAATGCCCCAAACCACGTAAAATATGCAAAGAAAATTAGAGGCGTCTAACTTTGTTTTACAGGGGTGTGTTGTGATGTGATATGGCCATGATTGTGATAATGTATGATGTATGCAATGATCCTTATTGTAAGTCGGCAACCGGTAGAAGACTTATCGTTGTCTTTAAATTTCGTTAAGACCTGCGCGTCTATTATTCAAAGTAGTTGTAATAGTTGATGCTGGTGGACGACAACCATGGAGCGGTGCCATTGACCTTGACGCCACGCCGGTGATGATGGAGATCATGTTCGTGTTTGAATATGGAGATCGGAAGCACAAGAAGAAAGTCCATGTCATATCACATATTTTGAATTTCATGTGATGTTAATCGTTTTATGCATCTTGTATTGCTTAAATCGCGATGGTAGCATTAAAAGATGACCCCTCTCACAAAATATTAAGTTATAAAGTGTTTGTCCTTAGTAGGCACCATTGCCAAGACTCGTTGTTTCGAAGCACCACGTGATGATCGGGTGTGTTAGATTCTGCGAGTGTATACAACGGGATCAAGCCAGATTTTCTCATGCGGAAACTAAGGTTACATCTTCACGTGCCTAGCATGTACAGACATGGTCTCGGAATGCGGAATACCAAAAGGTAAAGCATGAGTCATATAGATGATATGATGAACATGATGATTGTTCACCTTTGAAAATACATCATGTCACGTGATGATCAGACTTGTTGTAGTGGATTTGGTTCGTGTGATCACTAAAACAATGTGAGGGATATTGTTTTGAGTTGGAGTTCAACAGTAATATGATTACAAGTTGAACACTATTTATCATAAATTAAATCGAAGTGAATTTGCATAGTTATTGTAGACATTGGCATCCGTTTACCACCTTGCACTTAGTTATAATTGAGATAATAGAGAAATATAGAATTCTGGTTAGTTACTTTACAAACTGGTATCGTATTGTTTTGAAGTGTTAATCTAAAGTTTAAAAGTCCTATTGCAAACTTTCAGTAAGTTCCAGTTAATCCGTGAAGTTTAATAATTGGTATTAAATCAAGAGTAACAATTCCAGTGTTAGTGTATAACTATCATGTTTATCTCCATGATTCTTGATATTCAAAAGATTGTTTTAATATCAAGGTTATCTAGGATCTGAAAGTATTGTTTCAGAAACCATCATGTGTGGAAGATATTGCGATATCTAAAACGATGTTTTGGTTACAACATGATAGAGTATAATATGGCAAAGTTTATGTTCTCATATTTGATGAAAATTTGCAAAAGGTTGGAGATGCTGGTCGTCCTAATCCTCCAAAAGATTTTGGTAAGCAACATTATACTCGCAATTCACCGTTATAAGCTAAAGTATATTGATAATGAATATTTCCATGATAAGGATGGATATTTGATGTCGATAAAATGTTTACTACACTAAAAGATTACTAAAGAATGGAATTTGAAAGAACACCAAGAATTTGATGATGGTGATCTACTTCAAACTGCAAGTCCAAAGACACTGATATTTAACTATACACGCTTTGGACTATGTATCATGAGTATGGCGCCACAGTTGATGTTGATAGATTCTTTTGAAAGGATAAAGAAATACTGAAAGAGAAATCTAAGAAATATTTGGCAGAAGAGAAAAGACTATAATTGTTTAGCTTATGTATATGAAGATATACATGTTATTGTTGTATTCTTTGCTTGTTAAAACAATATAGTTGTTAAGTATTGGATACTAAATTTGTTGGTGTGAATCGTCATACGAAACAACATAATTCATTAACTACAATGGCCTAAGTAACTAGCAAAAGAATATGTGACAATGTTCATCGAGAACAAATAAAGGGTTGTTGTGTTGCTTGTTAATATCAAAGCTTGCCTTCAAGATTTGTTTTATCAGGTTTTATGAGAATAAAAGGGTTGTTCGAATAATTTCCATATTCCATGAAAGATGGTTGATATACAAGTGTAGTTGGAGAAATCATATCCATAAAGATAATGCTAAAAATTTCGAAAGAAAATCGATTTAAAGATCACTTAAGAAGTGACATCATCGTTTAAATTATAGTGGAATGAAAACATGAAGAAACCCCATACTTGATGGAATTTTGGAGTTTTTTGATTTTTGATCAAATGATGCTTGTGAAACTTTCCTAGAGATAATTAAAACTCCGTTCATAGGCTAAAAGGGAATGAATGACTAGCTTATTGGAATTTGTACATATTTGATGTATGAAGTCCATTACGTGTAGTCAAGAGCGATGGATTTCAACTTCATATGCTTTCTCCAAAAATTTGAGTGAATATATGAATATTTACTTAATGAGGATGAAGTGTGAAACATTTGAAAAGTTTGAAGACTTTCAAGATGAAGTAAACAAATCAATGTAATAAGAAAATAAAGAATTTATGATTGGATCATAAAGGAAGATATTTGACTTACAAGTTTAGCATAACACCTAAGATTTGAGGGATTGTTTCGTGGATTTGCGTTTCCCGAAAAACCATATGAGAATGGAATAATCTAGATATGCAATGAAACCTTGTTTGACATGGTAAGATCAAAGGTGTAATTCATAAAACAACCATTATATTTTAAATATTAAAAGCTTTAGAGACTATCGCTTTTTCACTAAAAAGAGCTCCATCATGATCCATTGAAATGACACCATATAAAGTTGTGGTTTGAGGTAAAACCCAAGTTGGCCTTTCTTAAACATTGGTATGCTATGAATAAGTAAGATGTTTGCAACCAAAGTCGGATAAACATGTCTTTGAATGTTATTTCAAATAACTATTGAGTATTCCTCCATAACACCGGAAACAAAAAGTGTTTGTCACTTAGTACGACATGTTTCTTTGAGAAGAAATTCTTCGTGAAAAGTTAAGTGGGAGGAAAATAGAACTTTGATAAGGTTAAAAGAACCTTAGCTATATGATCAAAGTTGTGCAGCGTCGGAAAATGTTCCGGAGGAAGCAACAATGCTCATGGCTCACGTGCCTCAAAGGTTGTGGTCACGGAGGTCTATGTTCCTATTGAACCAAGTAGGTCAAGTAAAATAATCAAATAATAGGATTTTAAAGTAGATCATTGTTATTTTACAATGATGAACCAACTTTATGCAAAGAAGCGATGATGGGCCCTGACTCCGTCAGATGGCTTTAAGCCATAGAATCCGTGATAGTTCCATACACGAGAAATCAAGCTTTGAAATTGAAAAACCCTCTTGAATGGTGTAATACCTTACAGTCGTGTTTGGATCAATAAACAAATAGACATGGATATTTCACATCTATGAAATAGTGACATGTTGGTAAAGAGTTCACAACAATGTTCAAAGGTTGACAATGACAAGATTTGATCTTTCATAGCGATATTTAGTCTAGACGGATTAATGTAGAAACCACTACATATATTGGTATATGATAGTTGAACAAACAAAACAAAGTTCTTATAACAGAATTGTTACCTAGGACGTGTGCATACCATAGTCCAAATGGTTTTGTTAATTCAAGTGATGCTAAAAGTGTATGCAAACCTCAATGGTTGAAGTAAGCATCGAGGAGTTGGAATCTTCACCATGATGAAACTGTTAAAAGAGTTTAAATTCATCGGAGATGATGAAGATGCTTGCACTTGCAAGAAATTAAGTGGGAGCGCTAAGACATATTTCTAATACATTATGTGGAAGACATATTGTTGATTGGAAATGATGTATCTTTTATTAACAAAAGTTAAGAGAAGACTTAGGCAAAACGCGAATATTTGGTATCAATATCTATATGCATAGATTGAGACGCTAATATGGTTGTGCCAAATGTACATATATGAGATATTTAAAGAGTTCAATATGGAAATGAAAAGAAAGGTTCTTGCCACACAAAAAGGATTAAATCGAAATTCAAGTGTATCGACACTTGGTATGTGAAACAAAGATTCAAATATTGATTGATACTTGATGAATAAAATCACAAAGTGTATTTTTCAATCATACTGTGATATGTACAAATCCAGATATGTCCTATGCTGTAAATGTTATGAGCATATACCAGAATGATTCATAAGATGATCATTGGACGATAGTAAGGATATTATTATGATCATTTGGAAGAACTAAGAATATATTATTTTGTAGAAGCGACAAATAGATGGTTAGTTCATTGTAAAAGTACTACATTGATACTAGTTTTGTCACAAAGTACAAATTAAGTTTATCTCAATCTAAACTAAGGGGGGCACAATATGATGTAAAGTAAGTTCCAAAATGGATTTGGATGAGTTCCAATCTTAAGACATTGTGACAGATACTACAACAAAGGGCTAAAGTATATGATAACTATTATAGCAGCAAAAGTGGGCATTTGTGTGAAGTAGTTTGTTATCAAACTAGGTGTGGTTCACAACGGGATAGTACTATGAAGATATATTGTACGGCAATATTATCAACATGTTTTAACCCCAAGGAACTAAAGGTCTCACCATAGGACCAAATTTATACAAAGCCATCTCATTAGAGAATGAGTTATGCGTAGAGACGCAAAGACATGCAATTACACACGGACCTGAAAGTGTTGGATCCGAAGATCAGTTGACCACTTGCAGTCGTGTACATAAAACACCGGAAAGCCATAGGGTGTTGAATACACAAAGGTTTGAAACTAGATTATTGACTCTAGTGCAAGTTGGAGACTGTTGGAGATATGCCCAAGAGGGAATAATAAAGTGGTTGTTATCATATCTTCATGATTATGATAAATGTTTGCCTCCCATGCTATAATTGAATTAACCAAAAACATTTACTTGTGTGGTTTGTAAACATAAAAGAGTGTAGAGGTTCCAATCTTTAATAAGATAGAGCCCCCTGTGTTTACAATGCTAGTCCCTGGATCAATAGCTAGCATCCACAGTTTAGATGTAATATCAAGAAACAAAGGTCATAATATAACTTTATAACCAGGAATAACATAATTTTATTACATCATACATAGCTCATTTGGCTATTACATTACATTGCATTGCAGCGGAATAACTATAGTCATGGGTCCTTCATCTTCAAAGTGCCACAGGCAGATGTTGGTTGTAGACTTTGTAATCCTAATCAATCAATCTTCATTAAAATCAATCAAACCTGCAACATACAAGTTACAGCCACAAAGGGTCAATACATTGGAATTGTATTGGCAAGTGATACTATGGTGGTATAGTGGAATCTATCATCTATATGCATTTGGCTAAGTGGAGTTGAGGCTTGCATTGCTCAAAATAGATTTTTCCTTAACATTTGAAAATACTAAGTTTTGTTTTGACAAAATTTTTTTCCAAAGCTTCTCTCAATCAAAGATTGAAGATTTCAATCAACCCTTGTTCAAACCACAAGTTTTAACTTAGAAATTTGAATGATGAGATTCTTGATTGCTTCCATGTCTTGATGCTCAAATTGTCCTTTACCAGGGACATGGCTAAGTACTTAGATTTTACACTCTGCAGAGGTGGTGCACTTTCCCCACAAGACTTGGTTTCCCAAGACAAGATCTTTCAGAAGCCTTCCCTTAGACCAAAATGGACGCGTTCCAACCTATCAAACACTACCACCCTCTGTCCATATGGCTAAGTTCTTGCAACCTATATGATCATGGCAGAGCCCATATTGCCAAGTGGTTGCACTTGAAGCTTCTCAACATTTGACATCTCAAATCTCTTTGTTCCTGGGTGGCCATCCACAAGTGAGATACACAAGGTAAACCATAAACATGGGCCTTGTGAACCACTCAACCAAAAACCACCAAGCAAGTCCCATTCCACCCAGGTGATTCATTAACTTAGTTGTTTTATTAAACAAAACACAAGTCCTCAGACTTAGAATATTTTCCATAGTGTGAATATATATTCCACCCATGTTTTCTATTAGCTAGGCTAAGCTTGATAGTAATAGGAATCTTAACTTAGGAAGATTTCCACTAAGGTTTCATCTACTAGGTTTTCCTATAGTGTGGCATCCCGCAAAACCACTACTAGAAAATCGCGTTGAATTTGTGCATTGCATCGTCATCATCATGCATTGTCTGCCAAAACTATTTTCGCAAACCCCGATTTGTTTTCCAAACGCCCCATCTTAATTCAAACGCAAAGCCCGGTCCCCGGATTATTTTTGTTTGAGTGCTATCGGTTTGCAAACGGTGTTAACAAAACAAATAAAAATTATATTATTTTTAGTAGGGGCAGTCGAACGGGCCAGATCGACCCGAACGACCACCCCCAGGTTTTTACAAACGGTCCACCTCTAATCCTATTCCTACCAACTAACCTACCCACACCCTCTCTCCACCTCACCCCAACCAATAGGCTGCTGCCACCTCTTTTTCCTCTCTCCCTCACCCTATCCTACACAGCCACCTCACCCTCCTTCTCTCCTCACCTACCCTCCACACACAACCCACCAACCCCCAGCTAGCCCCACCCCACACGACGCACACATGCACGCACGCCAGACCCACCCGACCGCACGCCAGCACGCCCCGCTCCCGACAAGCCCCCTCGGGATCCCTCCCTTGCCCGCGCCCTGGGACCCACCCCTCCGTCTCCTCCCTCTCTCTTCTCTCTCTGGCCGCTCGCGCTCACCCCGCGCCGCCCGCAGGCCCCAGCAGCCTCCTCCCCTTCTCTCCCTCCTCGCCCGCCATCGCAGCACCCTCGCCGGCGAGCCGCGTCGAGCTCGCCCGCGAGCCCCTCTCCCCGTGGGCCTCCTCTCTCCCCCGGCCCCCGCGTTCTCCGGCCGTGGCCGCGCCGCTGCAGGGCCCCCACCGCCGCGCCTCGCCGTCCCTTCGATCTCCGGCGCCCCCGCCTGCACCGAGCCCCGCCCCGCCTTCCGCCGGCATCCCCCCCGTTCGCCCTCGCCCGCGCCAGGCCGCCGCGTCGCCCTCCTCTGGAAGCCGCCTCCGTCGCGCGCCGGCCCGGAATCTGCACCTCGCGCTAGCCCCGGCCCCGGCACGCGCCGTCCCAGCGCCTCCCCGTCACCGGCGTCTGCCCCGCCGGTCCGCCTCCGCACGCCTCGACCCCAGCAGCGCCCGTCGGCGCCGGCGAGCTCCACTCCGCCGCCCAGACCTCCCCATGCCCGCGAGCAGCCCCTGCCCTCCTCTGCCTCGCGTCCGACGCACGCGTCGGCCCTCCTTTGCAGCTTCGTCGTGGGCGTCGCCGTTCATGCGCCCTCGTGGCAGCCTTCCTCCTCCAGCCATGCACCGCCCCTGATGCTTCTAACCTGCTTGTGTTTTGGTGCTGAGGTAACGGGTGCAGAGATGCAACGATGGAGGGACATGTGAAGTTGGAACCTAGACGCCCTACTTCGGCTCCAGTGCTGCAAGAGGGTGGCGATGTGAGAAAAACCAAGACTGTACCAAACCCAGTAGCAAGAACTAACCCTCAAGATCGCCTTCACGGGTTTTCCGATGCCTTCGACACAGGGCATTGAGGATGTCGTCATGGACCCGGAAGAATCCCCGGACCTCAAGACCGACATCGTCACCGAGAACTCCACCCTGAACGCCAAGATCGCCTCAAGGTTCCGTAGGACCCCCGGTATCGAGCCCGAGTTCGCCAACGACACTGAAGACGGAGCGCTAAGACCGTGCCCGGATCCGGAGTCCGAACTCGATACCGCCAAGGCCACCGACGCGGAGACGCCGAGTACTTCATCCCGGACATCGAGACCCCGGTGCGACAAGTGCTTCATCCCGAACAACAAGATCGACCCCAGTAATCCAAGAACGCTTCCGTCGAGAACGTTTCCGTCGAACCCTGGACCCGGAGACCGACCCCGAACCCCGGAACACCAAGACCGTCGAGACCCTATGTGTGAACCCCTTATCCGAGAACCCTATTTTTATAAATGGTCAACTATATGAATTGTTGCATATTTAATTGCCATCTCGCATGCATATCTGTGGTTTGGGGGCCTTTTGTCGATTCACCTGATAATTAAATATGGGGCCCATATGCGGGCAAATCTAGCCTTATATTGGCCTCATTTAAATTTGTGTAGCGAACCCGGTGCTATCTTTTGCCATGTTAAAACAACATTTAAAAATGCAGGGTAGCTAAACAACTCGAACCACTTGAATAGTTGTCGGGACCCCGGTTCCACTTAATATGACCTAATTGCACCGCATCTTTGCCATGTCATACATCATACATGCATCATGCCGATCTTTTGCCGTATATTGAATATCGCATCCGGTGTTTCTTCTAGTGTTTTGCTTCTTCGCGGATAAGTCCGTTGAGTTGATGTGAGCTTCGCCCGATCTTCGGTTGAACCTTCGGCAATGTTTTCAGGCGAGCATCTCCCCCTTTCTACCTATCTTACTTTTATAGTATTTACTCCCTCCTGTTGATCTATTGCTATCTGTGTTGCGATGCTTTAGTTTCCGTACCTGTGATATACCGTGCAGCCCTATATTGCCTTGGACACATCCTATTACCATTGTTTGGTAGATAGTTGGACTTGCGCGTCGTAGCCGCTTGCTCAAGTGCTGTCGCGTGCCGTCACTTGCCACGGTTGTTGGAGTATTGCCACCTGTTTGATGTTGGAGATGATCTCGGCTTTACTTTTCGTTCACTTTAATTCCTGTTTAACAACTAAAATTGAAGTAAGTAAGCAGAGGCATCGGTGGGTGATAGATAACATTTGGTTTCCGAACGCCCACTTGTGTCCCGTAGGACCCCGAGTACTTGATACCTGTTCCTTGATTTATCGCGCTATCCACATATGGGGAGTATGGGCCCCCCTTAGCCAGAGCTTGATTCCGTCTTATTTCTTGGGGCCACAACTAGTTTGAGGTTTTATTTACTATCCTGTACCTATGCCATGCTTTACTGCTTTATTTACGATTGTGCGAGGAGCACACTGTACTGTTTAGGTATGCGGAGTGATTACGCGGTATCGACAAGCCCAGCCACACTTTCGGGTTCCCAGTCGCTTACAGCCATTGGCGCAACCTTGAGTCCGTCTCGGAGCTTGCTTACTCCGTTGCGGGATCTACTCAAAGGGGTGGCCCCCTGAAATATTTCTGAATCTTGTGATTGCTCTGTCGTGAAGACCTCGTTGGGTTTTGATTTGGTTTTTCCGAGGTTGATCGTGTGTGTGTTGCTATTTGTGCACCCCGGCCGGGTTAAAACTTTCTGAAAGCCGTGTCCGCGGTTATGGACGACTTGGAGCACAGTATCTCGACCATAGACAAGCATAACTAAAGTTTATTGCTATAAATTTGACTTTATAATGACTAGTAATCAGCTTCACTATAATGGAATGGCTAAATAAAACTGCCCACAATTGCTTGGTTGGATTGTCGCTTGCGACCATTGTACCTGACTAGTAAGTATTACAACTACAACGGAATGGCTGAATAAAAGTACCAACAACTGCTGGGTTTTGGGTTATCTCATGCTATCTATATCTGATTAGTAAGTGTTGTAACTATAACGGAATGGTTAACTAAAAGTGCCCACTGCTTATTTTATCAGGACGACTATCTTTAACCTGACTAGTAATTGCTGCAACGATAACCGAATAAATAAAACTGCCAACTGTGTTAGTTCCTCGGTTGACTTCCTCGATCGGTGTCGAGGGGGAAACACCAGGATGGGTTTTGTTTGGTGTTAGCTTCAGGTTGGATCCGGATAGGTCACTCTTACCCCTCTCTGAGTACCGCCAGTTGTACCGAGTCTCTATAGGTTGTTTAGTGCATGCTGCCGCTGCCGCTTCAGTCCACCATACCTTTGTAGGCGCGGACCGCCGAATTATAGTCTCGCCGTGTACTGGCCTCAGTACTGACGCTCCTTCTTTTTCCTTTGCCCTTTGTCGGCACCCCTTTTGTTTAAGCAGGTTTTGAGATCGACGTCGTTAGCAGGGTTACCCTTCCGGCTTGGCCTCGGCAGGGTTATGGACGCCATTGGTTATTCTTCAGGGCTCTTAGCCCCATTTGCCTCTTGTCCGTAGTCGGACGCTCTATCGTTTTCAAGGTGATTTGGATCTTGTATATTATATCTGTATTCTTGACTCATGGAGTCGCTGTTATATATATCTGTTCTGTGGGTCCCATCGAGGACTGTTGTGTAATGTTATTACTTCGTTTTCCACCCGCACGAAAGTGCCTGGTGGGCACCTTTGAATCGTTTCTATGCGGGTTTGGCGGGTTTCGCTAAAACTTGCATAGGTCCGATTCTGAGGGTGTTACAGAGTGGTATCAGAGCTCAGCAGTTGCGATACCCCACAAGTCCAGCCTGTAGGATAACCTAGCTAACGGCCGAAGTAGAGTGTCAAAACTATTTTTGCAAAATCGGTTGGATAGATCTGGTTAGGTCTGATTTTACTCCTTACCCTCTGCTATTCTCCTCTTACCTCTACGTGTTTTGAATCCGCTCTCTTCTCCCTCTTCGAGTCCAGGATTTCTCGTGGTTGGGTTTCCGTCGTACCTTCAGGGTTTCGCTTCCTCCTCTGATAACGGTGTTGCTGCATCTGGTGTTCAAGCTATCCGAGGAATCCTTCGTCTGTGGTATCATTCTTTGTTCCTTGTTTGTGCTATCCGGTGTTTTCCGACACGACGCCATCGTCTACGCCAGATCCGATGCAGATCCTGCATCACTCCTTTGTTCCGAACCTCGCTTGTCGAAATCTTCAGTCTGTTCCGAGAATGGTTGCACTCTTTTCTACTGATTGTGCAGAGTAATAGTTTGGGTGCGTGATGGATTGGCCCCCATGCCGACTACCCTTTCTATTCGCTCTCGTACATTGAAGTGGGATAGGCCGCATCTTTTCTCACCTTCTATCGAAGTTAGAGGTGGCTTTATTTGTTGATACCTCTACCTTCGACCTTTTGTTCCCGGAGTGTTCTCTCGACGATCACGGACAACGACCTCTTGTTAGTGGTGTCGCGAGGATTTACACGAAGCGAGAAGACGCAGATCGCCGACCTTCCTTCCGGTACCATGAGGCGGATCTCGAGGGCGAGATCCCTTGTTAGTGGTGTCGAATTGTGGCATCCCGCAAAACCACTACTAGAAAATCGCGTTGAATTTGTGCATTGCATCGTCATCATCATGCATTGTCTGCCAAAACTATTTTCGCAAACCCCGATTTGTTTTCCAAACGCCCCATCTTAATTCAAACGCAAAGCCCGGTCCCCGGATTATTTTTGTTTGAGTGCTATCGGTTTGCAAACGGTGTTAACAAAACAAATAAAAATTATATTATTTTTAGTAGGGGCAGTCGAACGGGCCAGATCGACCCGAACGACCACCCCCAGGTTTTTACAAACGGTCCACCTCTAATCCTATTCCTACCAACTAACCTACCCACACCCTCCCTCTACCTCACCCCAACCAATAGGCTGCTGCCACCTCTTTTTCCTCTCTCCCTCACCCTATCCTACACAGCCACCTCACCCTCCTTCTCTCCTCACCTACCCTCCACACACAACCCACCAACCCCCAGCTGGCCCCACCCCACACGACGCACACATGCACGCACGCCAGACCCACCCGACCGCACGCCAGCACGCCCCGCTCCCGACAAGCCCCCTCGGGATCCCTCCCTTGCCCGCGCCCTGGGACCCACCCCTCCGTCTCCTCCCTCTCTCTTCTCTCTCTGGCCGCTCGCGCTCACCCCGCGCCGCCCGCAGGCCCCAGCAGCCTCCTCCCCTTCTCTCCCTCCTCGCCCGCCATCGCAGCACCCTCGCCGGCGAGCCGCGTCGAGCTCGCCCGCGAGCCCCTCTCCCCGTGGGCCTCCTCTCTCCCCCGGCCCCCGCGTGCTCCGGCCGTGGCCGCGCCGCCGCAGGGCCCCCACCGCCGCGCCTCGCCGTCCCTTCGACCTCTGGCGCCCCCGCCTGCACCGAGCCCCGCCCCGCCTTCCGCCGGCATCCCCCCGTTCGCCCTCGCCCGCGCCAGGCCGCCGTGTCGCCCTCCTCTGGAAGCCGCCTCCGTCGCGCGCCGGCCCGGCCTCTGCACCTCGCGCTAGCCCCGGCCCCGGCACGCGCTGTCCCAGCGCCTCCCCGTCGCCGGCGTCTGCCCCGCCGGTCCGCCTCCGCACGCCTCGACCCCAGCAGCGCCCGCCGGCGCCGGCGAGCTCCACTCCGCCGCCCAGACCTCCCCATGCCCGCGAGCAGCCCCTGCCCTCCTCTGCCTCGCGTCCGACGCGCGCGTCGGCCCTCCTCTGCAGCTTCGTCGCGGGCGTCGCCGTTCATGCGCCCTCGTGGCAGCCTTCCTCCTCCTGCCGTGCACCGGTCCTGATGCTTCTAACCTGCTTGTGTTTTGGTGCTGAGGTAACGGGTGCAGAGATGCAACGATGGAGGGACATGTGAAGTTGGAACCTAGACGCCCTACTTCGGCTCCAGTGCTGCAAGAGGGTGGCGATGTGAGAAAAACCAAGACCGTACCGAACCCAGTAGCAAGAACTAACCCTCAAGATCGCCTTCACGGGTTTTCCGATGCCTTCGACACAGGGCATTGAGGATGTCGTCATGGACCCGGAAGAATCCCCGGACCTCAAGACCGACATCGTCACCGAGATCTCCACCCTGAACGCCAAGATCGCCTCAAGGTTCCGTAGGACCCCCGGTATCGAGCCCGAGTTCGCCAACGACACTGAAGACGGAGCGCTAAGACCGTGCCCGGATCCGGAGTCCGAACCCGATACCGCCAAGGCCACCGACGCGGAGACGCCGAGTACTTCATCCCGGACATCGAGACCCCGGTGCGACAAGTGCTTCATCCCGAACAACAAGATCGACCCCAGTAATCCAAGAACGCTTCCGTCGAGAACGTTTCCGTCGAACCCTGGACCCGGAGACCGACCCCGAACCCCGGAACACCAAGACCGTCGAGACCCTATGTGTGAACCCCTTATCCGAGAACCCTATTTTTATAAATGGTCAACTATATGAATTGTTGCATATTTAATTGCCATCTCGCATGCATATCTGTGGTTTGGGGGCCTTTTGTCGATTCACCTGATAATTAAATATGGGGCCCATATGCGGGCACATCTAGCCTTATATTGGCCTCATTTAAATTTGTGTAGCGAACCCGGTGCTATCTTTTGCCATGTTAAAACAACATTTAAAAATGCAGGGTAGCTAAACAACTCGAACCACTTGAATAGTTGTCGGGACCCCGGTTCCACTTAATATGACCTAATTGCACCGCATCTTTGCCATGTCATACATCATACATGCATCATGCCGATCTTTTGCCGTATATTGAATATCGCATCCGGTGTTTCTTCTAGTGTTTTGCTTCTTCGCGGATAAGGCCGTTGAGTTGATGTGAGCTTCGCCCGATCTTCGGTTGAACCTTCGGCAATGTTTTCAGGCGAGCATCTCCCCCTTTCTACCTATCTTACTTTTATAGTATTTACTCCCTCCTGTTGATCTATTGCTATCTGTGTTGCGATGCTTTAGTTTCCGTACCTGTGATATACCGTGCAGCCCTATATTGCCTTGGACACATCCTATTACCATTGTTTGGTAGATAGTTGGACTTGCGCGTCGTAGCCGCTTGCTCAAGTGCTGTCACGTGCCGTCACTTGCCACGGTTGTTGGAGTATTGCCACCTGTTTGATGTTGGAGATGATCTCGGCTTTACTTTTCGTTCACTTTAATTCCTGTTTAACAACTAAAATTGAAGTAAGTAAGCAGAGGCATCGGTGGGTGATAGATAACATTTGGTTTCCGAACGCCCACTTGTGTCCCGTAGGACCCCGAGTACTTGATACCTGTTCCTTGATTTATCGCGCTATCCACATATGGGGAGTATGGGCCCCCCTTAGCCAGAGCTTGATTCCGTCTTATTTCTTGGGGCCACAACTAGTTTGAGGTTTTATTTACTATCCTGTACCTATGCCATGCTTTACTGCTTTATTTACGATTGTGCGAGGAGCACACTGTACTGTTTAGGTATGCGGAGTGATTACGCGGTATCGACAAGCCCAGCCACACTTTCGGGTTCCCAGTCGCTTACAGCCATTGGCGCAACCTTGAGTCCGTCTCGGAGCTTGCTTACTCCGTTGCGGGATCTACTCAAAGGGGTGGCCCCCTGAAATATTTCTGAATCTTGTGATTGCTCTGTCGTGAAGACCTCGTTGGGTTTTGATTTGGTTTTTCCGAGGTTGATCGTGTGTGTGTTGCTATTTGTGCACCCCGGCCGGGTTAAAACTTTCTGAAAGCCGTGTCCGCGGTTATGGACGACTTGGAGCACAGTATCTCGACCATAGACAAGCATAACTAAAGTTTATTGCTATAAATTTGACTTTATAATGACTAGTAATCAGCTTCACTATAATGGAATGGCTAAATAAAACTGCCCACAATTGCTTGGTTGGATTGTCGCTTGCGACCATTGTACCTGACTAGTAAGTATTGCAACTACAACGGAATGGCTGAATAAAAGTACCAACAACTGCTGGGTTTTGGGTTATCTCATGCTATCTATATCTGATTAGTAAGTGTTGTAACTATAACGGAATGGTTAACTAAAAGTGCCCACTGCTTATTTTATCAGGACGACTATCTTTAACCTGACTAGTAATTGCTGCAACGATAACCGAATAAATAAAACTGCCAACTGTGTGAGTTCCTCGGTTGACTTCCTCGATCGGTGTCGAGGGGGAAACACCAGGATGGGTTTTGTTTGGTGTTAGCTTCAGGTTGGATCCGGATAGGTCACTCTTACCCCTCTCTGAGTACCGCCAGTTGTACCGAGTCTCTATAGGTTGTTTAGTGCATGCTGCCGCTGCCGCTTCAGTCCACCATACCTTTGTAGGCGCGGACCGCCGAATTATAGTCTCGCCGTGTACTGGCCTCAGTACTGACGCTCCTTCTTTTTCCTTTGCCCTTTGTCGGCACCCCTTTTGTTTAAGCAGGTTTTGAGATCGACGTCGTTAGCAGGGTTACCCTTCCGGCTTGGCCTGGGCAGGGTTATGGACGCCATTGGTTATTCTTCAGGGCTCTTAGCCCCATTTGCCTCTTGTCCGTAGTCGGACGCTCTATCGTTTTCAAGGTGATTTGGATCTTGTATATTATATCTGTATTCTTGACTCATGGAGTCGCTGTTATATATATCTGTTCTGTGGGTCCCATCGAGGACTGTTGTGTAATGTTATTACTTCGTTTTCCACCCGCACGAAAGTGCCTGGTGGGCACCTTTGAATCGTTTCTATGCGGGTTTGGCGGGTTTCGCTAAAACTTGCATAGGTCCGATTCTGAGGGTGTTACAGAGTGGTATCAGAGCTCAGCAGTTGCGATACCCCACAAGTCCAGCCTGTAGGATAACCTAGCTAACGGCCGAAGTAGAGTGTCAAAACTATTTTTGCAAAATCGGTTGGATAGATCTGGTTAGGTCTGATTTTACTCCTTACCCTCTGCTATTCTCCTCTTACCTCTACGTGTTTTGAATCCTCTCTCTTCTCCCTCTTCGAGTCCAGGATTTCTCGTGGTTGGGTTTCCGTCGTACCTTCAGGGTTTCGCTTCCTCCTCTGATAACGGTGTTGCTGCATCTGGTGTTCAAGCTATCCGAGGAATCCTTCGTCTGTGGTATCATTCTTTGTTCCTTGTTTGTGCTATCCGGTGTTTTCCGACGCGACGCCATCGTCTACGCCAGATCCGATGCAGATCCTGCATCACTCCTTTGTTCCGAACCTCGCTTGTCGAAATCTTCAGTCTGTTCCGAGAATGGTTGCACTCTTTTCTACTGATTGTGCAGAGTAATAGTTTGGGTGCGTGATGGATTGGCCCCCATGCCGACTACCCTTTCTATTCGCTCTCGTACATTGAAGTGGGATAGGCCGCATCTTTTCTCACCTTCTATCGAAGTTAGAGGTGGCTTTATTTGTTGATACTTCTACCTTCGACCTTTTGTTCCCGGAGTGTTCTCTCGACGATCACGGACAACGACCTCTTGTTAGTGGTGTCGCGAGGATTTACACGAAGCAAGAAGACGCAGATCGCCGACCTTCCTTCCGGTACCATGAGGCGGATCTCGAGGGCGAGATCCCTTGTTAGTGGTGTCGAATTGTGGCATCCCGCAAAACCACTACTAGAAAATCGCGTTGAATTTGTGCATTGCATCGTCATCATCATGCATTGTCTGCCAAAACTATTTTCGCAAACACCGATTTGTTTTCCAAACGCCCCATCTTAATTCAAACGCAAAGCCCGGTCCCCGGATTATTTTTGTTTGAGTGCTATCGGTTTGCAAACGGTGTTAACAAAACAAATAAAAATTATATTATTTTTAGTAGGGGCAGTCGAACGGGCCAGATCGACCCGAACGACCACCCCCAGGTTTTTACAAACGGTCCACCTCTAATCCTATTCCTACCAACTAACCTACCCACACCCTCCCTCCACCTCACCCCAACCAATAGGCTGCTGCCACCTCTTTTTCCTCTCTCCCTCACCCTATCCTACACAGCCACCTCACCCTCCTTCTCTCCTCACCTACCCTCCACACACAACCCACCAACCCCCAGCTGGCCCCACCCCACACGACGCACACATGCACGCACGCCAGACCCACCCGACCGCACGCCAGCACGCCCCGCTCCCGACAAGCCCCCTCGGGATCCCTCCCTTGCCCGCGCCCTGGGACCCACCCCTCCGTCTCCTCCCTCTCTCTTCTCTCTCTGGCCGCTCGCGCTCACCCCGCGCCGCCCGCAGGCCCCAGCAGCCTCCTCCCCTTCTCTCCCTCCTCGCCCGCCATCGCAGCACCCTCGCCGGCGAGCCGCGTCGAGCTCGCCCGCGAGCCCCTCTCCCCGTGGGCCTCCTCTCTCCCCCGGCCCCTGCGTGCTCCGGCCGTGGCCGCGCCGCCGCAGGGCCCCCACCGCCGCGCCTCGCCGTCCCTTCGATCTCCGGCGCCCCCGCCTGCACCGAGCCCCGCCCCGCCTTCCGCCGGCATCCCCCCCGTTCGCCCTCGCCCGCGCCAGGCCGCCGCGTCGCCCTCCTCTGGAAGCCGCCTCCGTCGCGCGCCGGCCCGGCCTCTGCACCTCGCGCTAGCCCCGGCCCCGGCACGCGCTGTCCCAGCGCCTCCCCGTCGCCGGCGTCTGCCCCGCCGGTCCGCCTCCGCACGCCTCGACCCCAGCAGCGCCCGCCGGCGCCGGCGAGCTCCACTCCGCCGTCCAGACCTCCCCATGCCCGCGAGCAGCCCCTGCCCTCCTCTGCCTCGCGTCCGACGCGCGCGTCGGCCCTCCTCTGCAGCTTCGTCGTGGGCGTCGCCGTTCATGCGCCCTCGTGGCAGCCTTCCTCCTCCTGCCGTGCACCGGTCCTGATGCTTCTAACCTGCTTGTGTTTTGGTGCTGAGGTAACGGGTGCAGAGATGCAACGATGGAGGGACATGTGAAGTTGGAACCTAGACGCCCTACTTCGGCTCCAGTGCTGCAAGAGGGTGGCGATGTGAGAAAAACCAAGACCGTACCGAACCCAGTAGCAAGAACTAACCCTCAAGATCGCCTTCACGGGTTTTCCGATGCCTTCGACACAGGGCATTGAGGATGTCGTCATGGACCCGGAAGAATCCCCGGACCTCAAGACCGACATCGTCACCGAGAACTCCACCCTGAACGCCAAGATCGCCTCAAGATTCCGTAGGACCCCCGGTATCGAGCCTGAGTTCGCCAACGACACTGAAGACGGAGCGCTAAGACCGTGCCCGGATCCGGAGTCCGAACCCGATACCGCCAAGGCCACCGACGCGGAGACGCCGAGTACTTCATCCCGGACATCGAGACCCCGGTGCGACAAGTGCTTCATCCCGAACAACAAGATCGACCCCAGTAATCCAAGAACGCTTCCGTCGAGAACGTTTCCGTCGAACCCTGGACCCGGAGACCGACCCCGAACCCCGGAACACCAAGACCGTCGAGACCCTATGTGTGAACCCCTTATCCGAGAACCCTATTTTTATAAATGGTCAACTATATGAATTGTTGCATATTTAATTGCCATCTCGCATGCATATCTGTGGTTTGGGGGCCTTTTGTCGATTCACCTGATAATTAAATATGGGGCCCATATGCGGGCAAATCTAGCCTTATATTGGCCTCATTTAAATTTGTGTAGCGAACCCGGTGCTATCTTTTGCCATGTTAAAACAACATTTAAAAATGCAGGGTAGCTAAACAACTCGAACCACTTGAATAGTTGTCGGGACCCCGGTTCCACTTAATATGACCTAATTGCACCGCATCTTTGCCATGTCATACATCATACATGCATCATGCCGATCTTTTGCCGTATATTGAATATCGCATCCGGTGTTTCTTCTAGTGTTTTGCTTCTTCGCGGATAAGGCCGTTGAGTTGATGTGAGCTTCGCCCGATCTTCGGTTGAACCTTCGGCAATGTTTTCAGGCGAGCATCTCCCCCTTTCTACCTATCTTACTTTTATAGTATTTACTCCCTCCTGTTGATCTATTCCTATCTGTGTTGCGATGCTTTAGTTTCCGTACCTGTGATATACCGTGCAGCCCTATATTGCCTTGGACACATCCTATTACCATTGTTTGGTAGATAGTTGGACTTGCGCGTCGTAGCCGCTTGCTCAAGTGCTGTCGCGTGCCGTCACTTGCCACGGTTGTTGGAGTATTGCCACCTGTTTGATGTTGGAGATGATCTCGGCTTTACTTTTCGTTCACTTTAATTCCTGTTTAACAACTAAAATTTAAGTAAGTAAGTAGAGGCATCGGTGGGTGATAGATAACATTTGGTTTCCGAACGCCCACTTGTGTCCCGTAGGACCCCGAGTACTTGATACCTGTTCCTTGATTTATCGCGCTATCCACATATGGGGAGTATGGGCCCCCCTTAGCCAGAGCTTGATTCCGTCTTATTTCTTGGGGCCACAACTAGTTTGAGGTTTTATTTACTATCCTGTACCTATGCCATGCTTTACTGCTTTATTTACGATTGTGCGAGGAGCACACTGTACTGTTTAGGTATGCGGAGTGATTACGCGGTATCGACAAGCCCAGCCACACTTTCGGGTTCCCAGTCGCTTACAGCCATTGGCGCAACCTTGAGTCCGTCTCGGAGCTTGCTTACTCCGTTGCGGGATCTACTCAAAGGGGTGGCCCCCTGAAATATTTCTGAATCTTGTGATTGCTCTGTCGTGAAGACCTCGTTGGGTTTTGATTTGGTTTTTCCGAGGTTGATCGTGTGTGTGTTGCTATTTGTGCACCCCGGCCGGGTTAAAACTTTCTGAAAGCCGTGTCCGCGGTTATGGACGACTTGGAGCACAGTATCTCGACCATAGACAAGCATAACTAAAGTTTATTGCTATAAATTTGACTTTATAATGACTAGTAATCAGCTTCACTATAATGGAATGGCTAAATAAAACTGCCCACAATTGCTTGGTTGGATTGTCGCTTGCGACCATTGTACCTGACTAGTAAGTATTGCAACTACAACGGAATGGCTGAATAAAAGTACCAACAACTGCTGGGTTTTGGGTTATCTCATGCTATCTATATCTGATTAGTAAGTGTTGTAACTATAACGGAATGGTTAACTAAAAGTGCCCACTGCTTATTTTATCAGGACGACTATCTTTAACCTGACTAGTAATTGCTGCAACGATAACCGAATAAATAAAACTGCCAACTGTGTGAGTTCCTCGGTTGACTTCCTCGATCGGTGTCGAGGGGGAAACACCAGGATGGGTTTTGTTTGGTGTTAGCTTCAGGTTGGATCCGGATAGGTCACTCTTACCCCTCTCTGAGTACCGCCAGTTGTACCGAGTCTCTATAGGTTGTTTAGTGCATGCTGCCGCTGCCGCTTCAGTCCACCATACCTTTGTAGGCGCGGACCGCCGAATTATAGTCTCGCCGTGTACTGGCCTCAGTACTGACGCTCCTTCTTTTTCCTTTGCCCTTTGTCGGCACCCCTTTTGTTTAAGCAGGTTTTGAGATCGACGTTGTTAGCAGGGTTACCCTTCCGGCTTGGCCTGGGCAGGGTTATGGACGCCATTGGTTATTCTTCAGGGCTCTTAGCCCCATTTGCCTCTTGTCCGTAGTCGGACGCTCTATCGTTTTCAAGGTGATTTGGATCTTGTATATTATATCTGTATTCTTGACTCATGGAGTCGCTGTTATATATATCTGTTCTGTGGGTCCCATCGAGGACTGTTGTGTAATGTTATTACTTCGTTTTCCACCCGCACGAAAGTGCCTGGTGGGCACCTTTGAATCGTTTCTATGCGGGTTTGGCGGGTTTCGCTAAAACTTGCATAGGTCCGATTCTGAGGGTGTTACATATAGCAAGGTTTATACTTAGCAAAATCCATGCAAGTTTTACTTAGCAAAAATCACTAATGCATAGTGAAAGTAATGGGACAAAAAGTATGAAGCATCACTTGCCTTTTTGGTAGGGTATGGGTTCACTCCTTGTCCTTGCAACAATCACACTCTTCAAGTCACTACAAATCAACCAAGCAAGGCACATACTCAATCTACCAATCAAGCAAATCAACACATAAAATCATAGAACTAAGATAATGCATGCAAGCATGCCAAACTTTGTTTTGTTTGAAAAAGTGGTTCCTAATGGGTCATGAACATTTGAAAACACCTAATGGTCATTTTGTAAAGTGTCAAAGTCATTTGCAAAAGGTTTCATTTCATAAACCATTTTCAAAACAAAGTATCATTTTATGTGGTGTAGAAATATTTTTACCAAGGCATTAATCTCCAAGGTTCACCAAATATGTTTTCAAACCATAAAACTTGTTTTTAGGGTCAGAGAGTTTAAAACAAAACATTTTCCAAAGGTTTTCTTCCAAAACCATTTTTAATAAATAAACCACATTTCTATTTGACTAGAAATGGTTTTAATTCAGAGAATCATTCTTTTGTTTCACAAAATACATTTTTGAAACCACAAAGTGTTTCCTATGGTCAGTAGGTTCAAAACACAACATTTGCCAAATTTTATCCCCAAATTCATTTTTAAATAATTTTTACATCCTTAACAAGCATACAAATGTTTCTGCAAAAACCAACAAGCTAACAGATACTATTTGCTAAAACAAGGGCATGGTTGGCTAGGGTTTGTTCCACTGATTCCAATGATATAAAATTTGCAATTTTTGGACGTGTGGATCAAAAGTTGTGAAATTTACAAAATTGGAACTCTAATAGATCAATTCTGTCTTTTTAAATCAAACATAGGCCACGTGGCTGTTTCCTATTCGTCTATACCGTTTCGCTCGGATCGACAGACACATGCCGCAGGATCTAACTTGATCGCACGGCACAGATCGTTCGATACCCCTTCGCTCACTTTCTTTCCTAGCCGCTGGATGACGATCTAACGGTTCCTATCAACTAGCCAGGAACTGGCGGCGAAATGTTAACGGCGAGCGGCGGAGTGGCCAGATGGCGGCGGCGCTGGCGAGGCAGGAAGCGAAACAGAGAGGGAGTAAGCTCACCGTGTTCATGGCGTCGTGCTGATTCTCAACGTGTGGCTCGTCCGTCGAGGGGCGCTCGGGGGCAGCTGCGATTGCTCACCGGAGATGAGCTGGGTCTCGGCGGTACTGGAGGTCGTCGAGGGTGAGGATAAGGGGCACCCTAGGACAAACGAATAGCACCATTAGGTCCACGAGAGCATGGCGGTCATCATCGTATCCACGGGGAAGAGAGGGGTGGTCGGATTTTACCGGGGAGATGTCGTCGGAGAACGGCAGAAGACGGCGACGCTCGGTCGTGTTCCTTGTCGGCGTTCTAGAGCACGCGCGGACGAGGGGTTGGTTCTGGGAGATGCGTAGGGAGATGGGGATCACGCTCGGGTGGTCGAGGGGCAGTGGGGCGATTCGTGCTCGCCGGAATCGGTCGAGAACCTCGTCAGAGACGGCGGCGGTGCAGAAGGAATTTGCGACCGCCTGGTGGCTCTCGAGGCGTGGTGTTTGGGGGGAATGGAAGAGGAGTAAGGGGGGTTTTATCACGCGTGATCACTGCGGGTTTTAATCGCGGCATCAAGGCGAATTAAGCCCGAGGAATCAATGGCAGGAGCTGGGAAGAACGGTCGCTGCGGTGAGAACGATGAAAAGAGGGGTGGGTCCTGGCTGTCTGTGAGAGAGAGAGCGCGAGTGTGGGGTCCACTTGTCATCGTCTGTATGGGTGCGGGTGTGAGTGGAAAAGAACGGTTCGCTGGGGAAGAGAGGTGGGCTATTGCTGGGTTAGTTGGGCCGGCTGGGCTGGGTCGACTTGTTCTTATATTTTTTTCTGTCTGATTGTTTTATCCTTTTCTATTTTCTATTTACTGATTTGAAATTTAAACAAACAATTCAATCAACCAAATCAAATTCAAACAAATACCACACTTCACAACTTTGAACTTGGTTCTGTTCAGTAACATAAACCAAATTTCAAAATCAAAATAATAATTTTATTTATAGGGTCCATTATTAATTAAATAAATAGACTAAGGTTTATTAATCAAATAGGGTTTTGTTTTATTTAAAAACCTCTTTTGAAATCTAAATATTTTTAAAACCAAATCAGTAGGTTTTATTTGAAAATAAAAGATATTTGGAAATCTTGTTTAAAACAAAATAACATTTTTATTTTAGGTTCGATTAATAATTAAATAGAATGGACCTTAGTTATTTAAATCAAATAGGATTTGTTTTAATAAAATCCTTATTTCGGAAAATAAAATAAAACCAAAAACACTTCAGTAGGTTTTGGGAATATAAAATACTTGGAAAACTTATTTAAAATAAATAAATAAGTTTTAGTGTTTTATTTAAAATGGGAAAAGCCTTTACTTTAATAAAATTTGGATATTAAATCCTTATTATTTTATTTAAATAAACCTTTGCTATTTTTATTCAAAACAAGATGTTTTTAATTCAAAAGCTTGGCCTAGGTTTCATTTGGCTTTATAAAATAACCTCTATTTATAAATCCACCTTTTCTTTTGAAAACCAAATCCTTTTATTTAAAAGATCCAAATAGTAATACTAAAATATTTTTATTTTCCTTTATTTAAATGTTGATCCTTTTAAATCCCTTTAGGATTTTATTTGATCCAAATTGGTTTGAAGTTCCAATTGAATTCAAAAATTTTCTTCTGGCCCTGAAAATGATCAAAGTTTTATTTTATTCATTTATTTTTCACATTACAAGATTTGGAAAATCTTGGGATGTGACAAAGAGTCCCTAGTAAAGCCTCTTGTTAAACTAGCTTGTTGGTTAATATATGATCATGGTTTCCTGATCATGAACATTGAGATGTTATTAACAACAATGTCATATCATTAGGAGAATGATGTGATGGACATACTCCTATAGTTAAGCGTAGCATAAGATCAAGTCATTTAAATAGTTCACTTGCTATAAGCTTTCAAATACAAAATAACCTAAAACCTTTGACCATGAGATCATGTTAATCATCATCACCGGATGGATGGTTTGATGATATCAAACACCACTTCCTAACTGGGTGTTTATAAAGGTGGCATTGAGTGTTCGGAAAGTATCTGTTGAGGCACATGGATCAAGAGTGGGATTTGTCCATCCATATGACAGATAGATATACTCTGGGCCCTCTCGGTGGAATGTCATCCAATTGGCTTGCAAGCATGTGACTGGATCACAAGGTATCACATATCACGGGAACGAGAAAAGAGTACTTATCAGTAACGAGGTGGAACTAGGTATGCAGAGATACCGACGATCAAACCTTGGATAAGTAAAGTATCGTGAGACAAAGGGAAATTGGTATCGTATGTAAATGGTTCATTCGATCACGAAGTAATCATAGAAATATGTGGGAGCCATATGAATTTCCAGATTCCTCTATTGGTTATTGATCGAAGAAGAGTCTCGGTCATGTCTGCATAATTCATGAACCATAGGGATACACACTTAAGGATTCGATGTTGTTTAGTAGATGTGGAAAGTCAGTAAATATACTTAATGTTGTTTGGAGCCTTGGATGGGATACGAGATATCACGAGGAGATCCGGAATGGTCCAGAGAATAAGATTCATATAAGGAAAGTCCAATTCCGGAGTTCAAGAATGATTCTGGTGTTTTCACCGGAATGATCTAGAAGGGTCTAGAAGGTTCACCGAACCGGGAGGGAAAGGGTAGATGAATGTGTCATGACTAAATGGAATGATTGCATAATGTCCTAGGTCACTTGGCTGGGTGTTTAAAAGAAAGAAATTAAACTCGAAAATATAAAGTCAAAAGGTAAGTTTGAAAAGTCAAACTGGGACAATGTTTCCTGGTGGAGGAAGGAGAAAATCCTTCCCTTCGTCCACCACGTGCCTAGAAGGAGAGGGAGTTGGGAAAGGATTCAAACTCCCCTCTCCCAAGCTGCCCCTCCCTCTCATAAATAGAGGGGAGGGGTGCCCCCCAAGACCACAACAAGCCCCTCCCCACACCACCACCGCGCTGCCAGCCGCTAGCCGCCGCCTCCGCCGCCGCCTTGCGTCGCCGCCGCACCAAGTCACTACCGCCGAACACCTCCTCCTCTCCAGCCTCTAAACCCGAGATCGCCAGGAACCCTACTACTCCACCATAACCCGCTCCAGCTTAGGCGAAGCCCTCTGGGATCTCCCCTCTACTTTCGACACCACGCCGTCGTGCTGTCGGAATCGCAAGGCGAGTGTCAACACCCAGATTTTTAATCCCAGGATTGCCATTTTTGCGAGACATAATAGATTGGTACCATAGTTCATCATCCATTACAAACCATAATAGTCTTACAAATAGTTGATCTCATGATCTAGTCTGATTCAATCAAAGCAGTGGAATATATATAATAAAGGGTCCTAGTTATCATAAGCGTCTTGATGTCCATCTTCCTCGTAGTCTCCTTCATAATCTGGCCATGGGAATAGCCAGGGACAAAGCCATGAGTACTTTGAAGTACTCACAAACTTTCACTAAAGCACCAAGGACATTCTAATAGGAATCCTAAGCTCTAGGTTTGGTTGCCATAAGACAATTTTATTTCAACCAGTACCTAGTAATAAAAGTCTAACATTAGTTGTCTAAGTTACTTACGTGGGAACCTAACTTCATCTCCACAACTTGTGGGGTCAAGTCAAGGTCATCTTTCAAGTCACAGGTCATTTTGGAAAATATCTGACAACGGAACAGTATGGCCATCCAACTGTCCATAACCGTGGACGCGGCCATTCGAATAGTTTGACACTCTGCAGAGGTTGTACACTTTCACCACAACATTCGATACATCCTTCATAAATAATCCTGAATCATTATACTTAGTATGCGGATAATCAATCCGAACGTTTCAATTACACAACCTAGTATAGTCACCCCCCTATGAGTTTGGCCTCCCAACCATGAGCATCTGTCATCTTGGGCACTGCATAGGTGGACAGTCATATTCACAAGGTAGCCTCAGCTCACCTTGTTCCGTAAGGGAACCCATACTAAGACATATAAACTTCCAGTCAAGATCTATCCAAATTCGGGTATTGTGGTTGTACGATAAACGTTGGAATGGTATCGCATCCGAACCCAACCATCAGTTTTTATCAAGGTCAAGTCACATACTTTCTACACCATTGTCTTCAAGTCATTGTGTACATAACACATGTCGAAACATTTCAATAGAATGACTCATCATTTCAAGGTTTTCATAATCATTTGTTCCCATCTAGTGATCAGGTTTAATTTAGCACTAGCATCTACCAAATGGGGGTACGTGTCAATAGTTGTAGGGTACTAAGCTGGTGTATCTAACTTCATTAGGTTCCAACCTCTTGAGGACACTTTCCTCATTTTCCACTAATCATCCAATTAATTAGCTACAGAACAACTTTGCGAAAAGTAAAGCTTGCAAGTAAAACTAGGATTTGGTATAATAAAATGGGTATCACAAAGGCTTGTAAGTGGGGCTTGCATAGAATAGCATGCATAATGTAGCTTACTTGGTATAGCTTGCCTTGGTTGGTAAGGTGGTCGAAGTTCTCTTCCTCGTCTTCGTATAATTCCTCCTCGTCATAGCCCGGATTGATACTAGCGTCTATAAATAAATACGAGGCAAACAATCACCAAACAATACTTAACTACTTCTATTTATCACACAAGGGTCACACCAGATGATCTAGCATCATATCTATCATTACAAGAAAGGGTGATAAGATTTCATTTATCTTATTTTTAGGAAAGTAATTTCTACTCATTGAAAAGTTACTTAAGATTTAATATTCTCCAAATTAACAATATGGGATCATATTGACACATGTCATCACCACATACTCTAATACTTGGGAATGTGATTTAAATTGGTTGTCCTAATTTATAAAGTTTAACACTATTATTTATTAATATTTAAGTGGGTAAAAATGACTAGAAAGTCATTCTTTATGTTTTGGTCTAGGACTACTATATGTATGTATGTAGATTTTTACATATTCAGAAAGGTATTGTCAAATGTGATTTTTGAGAGTTGGAATCAACTCAGAATCACTTATGGCTGATTTTAGAAAAATGTTTGAATTTGCAAAAGCTACTGGCTTGTTCTTTTTACCTAGGGTGATCCATAGTTTCAAACTGAATCCAACGGGAGTGATTAGAGATTTTCATCTACTTTCAAACAAAATTGGATTCATTCAATTTGGTGCAGTGAATATATTTGAATGGATTTTTAAAGTTCACTACAGAAAATGATTTTGAATAAAAATAAAACGACTAGATTTGAATTACTGGGCTCGCGTGGGAAACACTACTGGGTTGGCCCAACTGTAAAGCGCGCGTGCAGCAGGGTCACTCAGGCTGGTCCCAAGCGTCAGCGGGTTCTTCTAAACGAATCGATATCGACCACTATTGGCCCTACGATTACAACACGATCTACGGTCGAGGTTCATCGTCTATGTTGCGAGGCTCCGGTGAGATTTTAACCTAGCTAGGGTTGGCGATGTGGGCGAATGAGCTTGTCGACGATGGCGAGTCAAATGGCCATCACGGCAGATCCTGTCGTGGCTCCAATCGATGGCGCCTTTCCCTCACGGAAGCGGCGGACTCCGATCAAATTCTGGCGATAGAGTGCCCATCTTGCTCTGGGACAGGTCAGGGGTGTTTCTGAGTGAGAGAGGAGTGGAATGGTGTGGAGATTGAGGCTGGGGAAGGGGTCTATTTATACCCTCACGGGTGAGGCAGTTTTGAATGGCAAGGGCTCGTCGGTGACGTTGCTACAGGTCGAGCTAGGCATGGTGGAGGGCATGGGTCGACGCTACTGGGTGTGGAAATCGTCATAATAGTGGTGGTGCGACAAGGGGCGATCTCAGTCGGTCGGGTGACGTCGGCGCTCTATGCGGGTACCGTGGTGTTCGTCAGCGAGTACGGTGGTCAAGGGGGCACGCGATGACCAATGGGCATGTCTGGGCGGTGGCTGGTGATGCCACGGGTGCGTGTACGAGAGGATAGGTCGAGTCGCGGTGTGTCTGCACGAGGCAGCTGCGGCGCTCAATCGTGATCTTGGCATGTCTGTGTCTTAAATGGGCATGGCCGTTCCAGTGTCTCCGCGTCTCGCCGTTGGTCGAGGGGTGGACAGAGAGGGGCGGTGAGGTCACGGCTATCAGCTAGACATCATGGGCGAGTGAGGGGTGGCATATGGCATCGTGTCCATGTCCAAGTGACATGGTGAGCTCGGGTACCACTTGCATTGATCAAGATAGTGAACAAGAGTGGCTCAATTGCATGGCTACATACTGGGGGGTGATCATGGGTGAGACATGGTAAAGAATTGGAGTACAATTTCTGAGCAACTGATTGATCACAAACAGTATATAGTTGGTAGTTGTGCTGTGATCATGAAGTGTTTGATCAAATGGCAACATGCACTAGATCATCACCAAATTCAATGATTTTTGGTGAGTGATCTGATACTAATCTTGGTAGTCTCTGGGTGCAATGGTTTGCGAAGTGGTGAAGGTTTGAGTGGTTTTCCAAAAATGGCTATCTTGATACATAAGATAGATTCGAATTTGAATTGCCTCTCGAAAGAGTTTGAAAATGTTTCTGCAAGTTTGGAAAGATTCATTGGGTTGACTGTCACTAGGTCTAGCAAGCGGAGAAAAGAAATGGGAAAGTTTCTGTTTGAGATTAGTTGCTAGAGATTCTCAAATTGAGCTAGTGGTTATCTTGGGAAGAAATGACCATTAGGTCTTATGCTTCAAATTTTCATTTTATTTTTTTTTGATTTGATTTGATAGAAACCTAGATGATATGCTTTTGATCTTAAAACCATTTCTCATCATTTACAACAATCATAAATGGCATGGAAATCATTCATACACACAAGCATTAAGATTTGAATTTAATTAATAAAAGCTTTTGTTAACCCTAATCTTGATTAATTAGGGAATGATCCTCATTAATATTTTTGGGGTGTTACAAACCTTGCCCCCTTAAAACTAGGAACTAAAGATATTGGGAAAATCCTTCCACATGTAATCCTCGCACTCCCAAGTGGATTCTTCTTCAGTATGGTTGCTCCATTGGATCTTTAGAAACTTGATACTCCTGGTACGGGTGGTCCGGAAAGCTTCTTCCAAGATAAGGATAGGTTCTTCACGATAGGTCAAGTCTAGGCTGATCTCCACATCTATGTGATCGATGTTCTTGAAAACTTCCATCGTTTCTGGAACTTCTAAACACTTCCGAAGTAACGAGACATGAAACACATCATGCACGACTGACATCTCTTCTGGTAGTTCTATCTGATAAGATACCTCTCCTCGGTGACTTAGAATCTTGAAGGGTCCAATGTATCTGGGGGCAAGCTTTCCTTTGAGTTGGAAACGCTACATTCCTTTCAAGGGTGATACTTTGAGATAAAAAAAATCTCTGACATTGAAGGCTAGATCTCGACGTCTCTTGTCGGCATAACTCTTCTGTCTAGATTGGGCGGTCTTGAGGTGCTCACGGATCTTGTGAAATTTCTCTTCTACTTGCCTTAGGATGTCGGGTACGAAAATATGACTCTCTCTTACTTCCAACCAATTCAGTGGGGTACGACATTTCCTTACATACATAAACTCAAATGGGGCCATTTGCAAACTGGCTTGGTAACTGTTGTATGATAATTCTGTGAAAGGCAGACAGTCCTCCCATTTAGATCCATATTCCAACACACAAGCTCTCAACATATCTTCAAGTATTTGGTTTACTCTCTCCGTTTGTCCATCGGTCTGAGGGTGATCAGTTGTGCTAAAATTCAGTTTGGTTCCTAATCCTTCTTGTTCTTTCTTCCAAAATCTTGAGGTAAACTGGGTTCCTCGATCCGACACAATGTTCTTGGGGATCCCATGCAAACTGACTATCCTAGCAATGTACAACTATGCTAGCTTCGAGCTCTGATAAGTGGTCTTAACAAGTAAGAAATGAGCTACTTTGGAAAGTCTATCCACTATGACCCAAATAGAGTAATTTCCCCTACTAGATATAGGCAAACCGGTGATGAAATCCATTCCAATGGAATCCCATTTCCATTCTGGGATCTGGAAAGGTTGCAAAAGTCATGCTGGTTGTTGGTGTTCTGCTTTGACTATCTAACAGATATCACATTTGGCTATGTAGCTTCTGACTTCTCGCTTAATATTATGCCACCAAAATTGCTCCTTCAAATCCTGATACATCTTGGTTCCTCCCGGGTGGATGGAGTAAAGAGTATCATGGGCTTCTTGCAAAATAGCTTCTTTCAAATCTGAATCTGCGGGCACACATTCGTCCTTTATACCATAGAACTCCTTCTTCATCTTCCGTAAATCCGGGTAGTTTCCCTGTACCGATACGATGTTTAATTCCGTCAATATTGGCATTTCCTTTCCGAGTTTCCTTTATCTGATCTATCAAGGTGGGTTGAAGTTCGATACTAGCTAGGAATCCTTCGCTAACTAGCTCCATTCTGAAATCTTCCAACTACTTATGCAAACTTGGTTTCTCCTTCATAACCATGGTGTTTAATCTAGACGACAGTCTACTAAGAGCATCCGCTACCACATTGGCCTTGCCGGGGTGGTAGTGAATGTCAAGGTCATAATCGTTGATTAAGTCTATCCATCTCCTTTGCCTCATATTCAACTCATTCTTAGTAAAAATACACTTCAGGATCTTGTGACCTTAGTAAATCTCATAGCGATTACCCATAAGATAATGACACCATGTCTTCAAGGCTAAAACAACGACTGCTAAAACTAAGTCATGGGTGGGGTAATTATTCTCATGTTGCTTCAGTTGTCGGGACATATATGATATCACTTTGATTCTTGCATCAACACACATCCGAGACTAATCTTGGATGCATCACAATACACATCAAAGGGCTTCGTGATATCCGGCATGATCAAAATTGGGGCTGAAATCAATCTCTTCTTGAGTTCTTGAAAAATTTCTTCACATTTGTTCGTCCATTCAAACTTCTGATCTTTCTTGAGTAACTGAGTCATCGGCCCAGCGATGCTTGAAAATACTTCAACAAACTTGCGGTAATATCACGGTAATCCAAGAAATGCACAAACTTTAGTTTGAGTGGTTGGTGCTCTCCATTCCTCAACATCCTTAATCTTGGCGGGGTCGACAGCAAATCCTCTGGCTGACAAGATATGTCCTAGGAATCCTACTTCCTTTAACCAAAACTCACACTTGCTGAACTTGGCATACAACTGATGCTCTCTCAAGGTTCCAAGGATGGTTCTTAGACGCTGTTCATGTTCTTCCTCCGATTTGGAGTAGATTAGAATGTCATCGATGAAAACAATGACAAACTTATCTAAGAAGTTCATGAAAATTTTATTCATGAGATTCATGAAGTAAGCGGGGGCATTGGTTAATCCAAAAGACATGAACTTGTACTCATACAATCCATATCGGGTCATGAAGGAAGTCTTTGGAATATTAGTTTCACGAATTTTTAGTTTATGATAACTAGTTCTAAGATCAATATTAGAGAATACTCTGGCACCAGTCAACTGGTCAAACAAATCTTCTATCTTTGGCAAAGGTACTTGTTCTTGATGGTGAAGTAATTCAACTTCCGATAATCCGTACATAAACGGGTGGCACCATCCTTCTTATCCACAAACATAACAGGTGATCTCCATGGCGATGCACTTGGTTGAATCAGATCTTTGCTAATCATGTCATCCAGTTGCTTCTTGTGCTCCACTAACTAAGATAGGTTAATACTATAGGGTCTCTACGCTATGGGTCCAGTTCCAGGGATTAGTTCAATGATAAACTCGATATCCCGATCTGGGGGCATACCGGGAAATTCATCTGGGAACACATCGGGGTATTCACAGACTACTCTGATTTGGTCAAGGGTTGGTTGGGATAAACTCTTTTTGCACTTGAATTTACGGGGTAAGGTATCAGACACATGCTCAACTGATACTCCGGTGCTATTGGTCATGGTTATGGCTTTCTTGGCACAATCTATGAGTCCTTGATGTTTTGACTTCCAATACATTCCTAGTACTAATTCCAAACTTTTTCTCCGAGTACTATTAGATTGGCATAGCAATCTATTCCATGAATTCTGATAGAGACGGTCTTGCAAATTTTTCTAGCTTTTGTAGTTGAACCAGGTATTTGAACTATCATAAAATGATTCAAATTTGTTGGTTGAATCTTACTAGTGCATGCAAATTCTTCCGTAACAAATGAGTGCGATGCTCTAAAATCAAACAACAGTCTTGCAAGTACTGAATTAACAGAAAACTTACCCATCACGTCATCTGGCGCTTCCTGGGCTTCTTCAGCATTCATGTGAAACAGACGGCTAGCACGGTTGTTCGAGTTTCCTGGGGCGAACCTCTTTCAAGGTTGGACACGACGCTGCTGCTGGGTAGGTGCAGTGATAATGGATGTGACATCAATCTTCTTGGGGCACTCATTGGAATAGTGACCCGTCACTCCACACTCAAAGTAGGTGATTGTTGACTTGTCCTTTATGGCAACAGGTACGACATTACTTCCAGTCCTTGGGGCAGTATTATTATTGGGATTGGTGGGCCTTGGTGGTGCACGGTGAAGTTATTGGGGTTGCCATGGTTGTAGTGGTTGTTGAATCCAGGTCTGGGGTTTCCTCCACTACGGTTGGGAAAGTTCGGGCGGGACATAGGTGGCCTATTATTCCTTGGTGCAAATCCAGCAGACGAATTGGGGCGATAATTTGGGGTATGGTAGGGTCCTGGTTGGTGCATCATACGCAGCTTACGATTTTTAGTAGGTTGGTTGATCTTTCCTTCCATATGGATTGCTAAATCCACTAAAGCTTTTAGATCAGCAAACGGGATATTGACTAACACCGTCTACATCTCATCATGCAAACCATTCAGAAATCTCTCCTTTTTATTGACTTGAGTTCCAATCTCATCAGGGGCATACCTAGACTGAGACAGAAATCTGTTGTGGTACCCTACCATAGTCATCCTTCCCTGCTTCAGCTCCTTGAATTCATCCTTCATCCGCAGAATCAAACCCGGTGGAACATGGGTTCGACTAAACTTGAGTTTGAATTCATCCTTAGTCATCATCTATCCACCATTCATGGTGCAGGTTCTACTCCACCATGCTCTTGCAGAACCAGCCAGATAGTGGGTGGCTGTCACATCCCAAGATTTTCCAAATCTTGTTATGTGAAAAATAAATGAATAAAATAAAACTTTGTTGATTTTCAGGGTGAGAAGAAACTTTTTGATTCCAATTGGAAACCTTCAAACCTATTTGATCAAACAAATCCTAAAGGGATTTGAAAAGATAAACAAAAAATTTTGAATAAGTAAAATTACTATTTTTGGGTCTTTTAATAAAAAGATTTGGTTTTCAAATGAAAAGGTAGAAATATAAATAAGGATTATTTTATAGAGCCAAATTAAACCTTGGCCAAGCTTTTGAAATAAAATGTTTTGCTTTGATTAAAAGAGTAAAGGTTTATTTAAATAAAATAATGAGAGTTTATTAATAAACCAATTTTATTAAAATAAAGGGTTTTACCATTTTAATTAAACATCAAAACTAGTTAAACAAGTTTTCCAAGTATTTTATATCCTCAAATAAAACCTACTGAAGTGTTTTTGGTTTTATTTTTAGATTTCAAAATAAAGATTTTAATAAAACAAATCCTATTTGAATTAAATGATTAAGGTCTATTCATTTAATTATTAATGGACCCTAAAATAAAAATATTATTTTATTTTTGGACTTGAAATATTGTTGATAAACAGAACTAAAACTCAATACAAAGTGTGGTGAAAGTTTGTTTTGATTTGAGTGTTTGAATTGTTGTTTGAAATTCAAAACAGAAAACCAAATAGAAAAAGGAAAGTATTACTGAATAAAAAAATGGAATCAGACTCGACCCAACTAAGCAGGCCCAGCAGCCCAGCTCCAGCCCAACTAAACCCCCTCGTGCGAATCGTTTTCCCACCGAAAGACCCACCCGCGCAGTCACTGACCGGTGGACCTCACTTCCTCTTCCTCTCTCTCGCAGACAGCGCGGCCCCACGCCAGCTCAGCGTCGTCTTCCCCGCGTTGAACTCGCCGGCCGTTTCCTGCAGTTGATGCCGCGATCGAATTCGCTTCAATGCCGCGCTTAATCCTTGCCGTGACCCTGCGGTATTAATCGCCACGCTCTACTCTTATTTTCCCCTCAGATCCCACTCGACCAGAGCCACTAGGCTGCCCAAATTGCAACCTCGACTGCCACTGTCCCCGACAAACTCCGGCGACGATTCCGGCCGAACCCTGCCGCCCCTTGCCTCCTCGAGCACACAGCCGTGATCTCCCCTCCAGGCGCACCTGCCCGTGTACTCCAATCGCACGCGCGTGCTCAGAATAGTCGGCAACGACAACAACCTGAGCGCCACCGTCTGTTTGCTACTCCGGCGACTCTTCTGGTAAGCACCTGACCGCACCTCTCCTTCCCGATGACGCTCCTGCACTCGCCACACTCGGCCGCATCTAACTGTGCCCTTGTTTTTCCTCGGGGTGAACCGCAACGTCGCCCTCGACTACCTCCAGAGCCGCCGACGCCGCCACCTACTCCGGCGAGGAATCCCCGTCGCGTCTGAGCGCCCCTTGCCAAGCTGACCACGCGTTGAGCATCACCTCGACCTCGCGAGCACGGTGAGCACCCCCGTTTCTTCCCTTGCTTCCTGTTGCCGCCGCAACGCCACCGCCTAACCGTGCGCCGCCGCCAGCCACCGTCGGCGCCGCTCGTGTTTGGTCAAGTCGATTCGCACCGTTAGATTTCCATCTGGCAGCTTAGATAGATTCATTAAATGAAGAGGTACGGGTGCCTCTTCGCCACTCGATCTTAGTTAGATCCAACGATCCAGCGAGCTCGATCCGCTCGAAGCGGTATCAACCAGAAATAACACGCCGCGTGGCACCAGTTTGATTTAAAACAAATTTTGGAATCAGATTGATATGCAAATTTGTAAACCTCATAACTTTTGATCCACACGTCCAAAATTTGCAAATTTTATATCAATGGATTCAGAAAAACAAGCCCTAGCCAACCATGCACTTTGTTTAGTAAAAAGTTTCTGTTAAATTGTTTGTTTTTGCAGAAACTTGTGTATGCTTGTTTAGGATATAAAATTTATACCAAAATGATTTTTGGGTTGAAATCTTTGAAAAATGGTTTGTTGTGAACCTACTGACCCTAGGAAACAACTCATGGATTTAAAAATGTATTTTGTGAAGATTAGGATTGAATAATTGAATTAGATCATTTGTAGTCAAATAAAAATATTGATTTTGTTATGGAAATGATTTTTGAGAAAAACCTTTGGCAAATGTGTTGATTCAAACCTACTGACCCTAAACACCAAGTTTTGTGAACTAACAACTTATTTGGTGAACAATATAAAATTGTTGCTTTGCTAAAAACATTTTCCACCACATGAAATAATGATTTGATTTAAGAAATGGTCTATAGATAAAACCCTTTTGCAAATGGTTTTGACACTTTATAAAATGACCACCTTGAATCTTATAATGTTTAGAGCCTAGTAGAAACCACCTTTGCAAATAAAACTAACTTTTGCATGCTTGCATGCATGACCTTGTTTCTATTATTTTATGTGTGATTAATTTGTTTGATTATCGTTTGGAATGCTAGTTGAATCTATGTTTGCTTGATTGATTTGTAGTGAAGTTAGAAGAGTGTGATATTAGCAAGATCAAGAAGTGAACCAACATTCTCTACCAAAAAGGCAAGTGCCACTATCATCCATGTCCTACTATTTTCATTACACTTAGTGAATTTTGAAACATGCATGATAAGGACTACTATATTTTGCTATGCTAAGACCTAATAGGATACCCTTATACATTCCTTAGTGAAAACAATGTAGTTGTAATAAGCTTAGCCCTGCTATATATATTAAGATGAGATACATGTTGAAATTATGAGAAAGTTGGGAAAAGACTTGTGTTTTATATAATAAAACAAGTACTCAATGAACCACCTTGGTGGACAAGGATACACAAGTTTTGGACAAGGTGGCAACAAAAGGAACCATGTTTATATGGCAATCTCTTTTTGTGTGTGCACCAAATGAAAACCACCCAGGGACTTAGAGATTGAACATGTTTCTCGTACAGTGGCTTCCGTGTACAGCCACATGCTAAATGGGCACTGGCTTAGTCAATTACATTGTGGAAGACCCATGCATTGGCCTCTTCAGGTTAACTAAATGAGGGAACTCGGAACCCTACATTGGTGCCTGGTAGACAAGCTAGCATCGTGTATTGGGAGGACCCTATGGAAAGACTTCGTCACATTCTCAATCTGCCAGTACTCCATCTTGGTGAGTACTTATCCAGCGGCCACTGGTGGCAACAAGATGAGAGTGTGTCATGTGGGTAAAGTGTACAACTTCTGTAGAAGATAAAAATCTAAGTACTTAGCCGTGTCCCCGGTTATGGACAATACTGAGTAACTACGGCCTGAAGCTATGGGAAATCTCGACATTCCAATTTCTAAAAGAAAAATTTGAAAGTGACAACAAGAGACTTGAAGCACTTGGTGGATTCCAAGGAGTTCAGAAAGATTTGACAAAGGATTTTCAAAAAGAGCAAAACTATTTTGGAAAGATAGGACAAAACTATATTGCTTTCTAGAAATGAGCCTAAACCCTACTTAGCCAAATATGCATGTAATGATAGGATCCACTTATTTCTACATTGTAGTGAAACTTGCCAATACAATTCAAATGTATTGACCCTTGTGGCTGTAACTTATTATGTTGCAGGTTTGTTTGGTGTTAGTGAAGTTTATTGATTAGGATTACAAGTCTACAACCAACATGTTTGCCTGTGGCACTTTGAAGATGAAGGACCCCATGCTTATAGATATTCTGCTGCAATGTAATGTAATAGCCAAATGAGCTATGTAAGATGTAATAAAATTATGTTATTCCTGGTTATAAAGTTGTATTATGACCTTTGTTTCTTGATATTACATCTTAACTGTGGATTCTAGCTATTGATCCAGGGACTAGCATTGTAAACACAGGGATCTCTACCTTATTAAAGGTTGGGACCTCTACAGATGGTATCAGAGCATTGTGTTGCCTGTAGGATTGTAAACCTAGGATTGGACAAAAACCCTTAGAAAAATAGAAGTTGTATTTGTTCCCAAAACTTATTTACAAACAATCTTGTAAAACTCTTTCCTCAACCATTTTGGTTTTGATTCTACATCTCTTCTATTTCAACTTGATGGAAAAACCTACCCCATGGCCAAAGGCTTCACCATGTGCAAAGGACATCTTCAACTCTAATGACTTCAACATCTTCAACTCTAATGACTTCAACATCTTCAGCATTTTCACCAAGGACTTCAACCTTGGATATCACTAAGGACTACAAGTGAGACAAGAAATCTTGCTCAAGATTGGAGACTAAGGAAATACAATTTAGAAGGAACCATGATCACCTTTGAAGTTTTGTGACCAAGAGTTTTTCCCAAGGAAACCATGATCCCATGAAAGATGAAACAACCAAAAGTAAAGATGGCAAGATCTCAAGAGAACCATATAGATGGACCACCATATTTAGTTAAGTCAAACACACCAACTTATGTGGTATAACAAAAATAGTTTTGGTTGCCTAAAAATATGCTTGAACTTGTTGTTTGAGTAGAATGTTTGTTTGTGATTGCTTGCATATTGTTTGTGTGAATTGTGAAGTGTGTGATTAGAATTATTTCCTTAGAGAAGTTTTGCCTATTCTAATCTCAATTCAACCCAAACAGATGAGTACTCCAAGAGACCCCAACATCAAGGTTGATGATAACAGCAACAACCAAGAGGACAACATGAGAGAACTCATAGCAACCCAAAACCAGTTGAACCAAACGACAGCTCAATTCATAGCCAACACCAGTGGTGAAGATCCAACCCTGCAAAAGTTTTTGGAAAACCAAGCCCAATTGCTGCATAAGGTGACAGATCAAATGCTCAACATGGAAAGCAACTTTTCCAAAGGAGTTTGTGACAACAAAGATGTTATTCTAGAAGGAACCAAAGCTTGCAATATTTGTGGAGACAAGGATCACACTTCCAAGGAGCATGGAGATCAATGCCCCAACTGTGAGGAGAAACATCCAGTTGGCCAATGTCCCACCTCTCAAGCTACTTGTTACCTATGTGAAGGAAATAATCATGTCCCTATCCAATGCCCCATCTATTCCATAGTTGAACAAAGGAAACAAGGTGGAGTGCAACAACTGATTGCAAACTATCAAGAGGGAGCTAAGACTACCAAGAAGGATGAGGACAAAGGAAAATCTCCACTTGTACCTCCATGCAATACAACCCAATTTAAAGGACCAAATAAGAGGCATATGAAATATCCAAGGTGCAATAGAAGGTCCAAGAAACCAGTAGACATTCCTACCTATGAGATAACATATGAAGAACATGAACTAGAAGCACTCCTAGCTTTGGAGAAACCGAAGAAAAAGAAGGACAAAAGCCATGTGCAATGTAATCATTGTAAAGAAATGGGACACTATTCCAGTGAATGTCCAGAGAAACATAAGTATAAGGAGATTGGCCAAGTATGGTGCAACAACTGCAAAGATCTAGGCCATTATGCAGCAACCTGTCCATAAGAGATACGTGAAGAACTCAAACTTATCACATGTTACAATTGTGGTAACCAAGGACATTATGCAAGCAACTGTCCAGAAAAGATGAAGCACAAGATAAACAAGCCTATGAAGGATCTCAGCCTTGTCACATGTTTCAAGTGTGGAAACAAAGGACACTATGCAGATGTTTGCCCAGAGAAGTTACCCCAAGATCCCAAGCAAGCCAATATGTAATTTAGTTGGAAAATTTTTAAGGGTGGTAGTACCCTAGATGCTTTGAGCCTACTTGTAACCCTAGCCTTCCCAAATCTCGGGACGAGATTTATTTTAAGGGTGGTAGCCTGTCACATCCCAAGATTTTCCAAATCTTGTTATGTGAAAAATAAATGAATAAAATAAAACTTTGTTGATTTTCAGGGTGAGAAGAAACTTTTTGATTCCAATTGGAAACCTTCAAACCTATTTGATCAAACAAATCCTAAAGGGATTTGAAAAGATAAACAATTAATAAAGAAAATTTTGAATAAGTAGAATTACTATTTTTGGGTCTTTTAATAAAAAGATTTGGTTTTCAAATGAAAAGGTAGAAATATAAATAAGGATTATTTTATAGAGCCAAATTAAACCTTGGCCAAGCTTTTGAAATAAAATGTTTTGCTTTGATTAAAAGAGTAAAGGTTTATTTAAATAAAATAATGAGAGTTTATTAATAAACCAATTTTATTAAAATAAAGGGTTTTACCATTTTAATTAAACATCAAAACTAATTAAACAAGTTTTCCAAGTATTTTATATCCTCAAATAAAACCTACTGAAATGTTTTTGGTTTTATTTTTAGATTTCAAAATAAAGATTTTAATAAAACAAATCCTATTTGAATTAAATTATTAAGGTCTATTCATTTAATTATTAATGGACCCTAAAATAAAAATATTATTTTATTTTTGGACTTGGAATATTGTTGATAAACAGAACTAAAACTCAATACAAAGTGTGGTGAAAGTTTGTTTTGATTTGAGTGTTTGAATTGTTGTTTGAAATTCAAAACAGAAAACCAAATAGAAAAAGGAAAGGATTACTGAATAAAAAAATGGAATCAGACTCGACCCAACTAAGCAGGCCCAACAGCCCAGCTCCAGCCCAACTAAACCCCCTCGTGCGAATTGTTTTCCCACCGAAAGACCCACCCGCGCAGTCACTGACCGGTGGACCTCACTTCCTCTTCCTCTCTCTCGCAGACAGCGCGGCCCCACTTCCCCGCGTTGAACTCGCCGGCCGTTTCCTGCCGTTGATGCCGCGATTGAATTTGCTTCAATGCCGCGCTTAATCCTCGCCGTGACCCTGCGGTATTTATCGCCACACTCTCCTCTTCTTTTCCCCTCAGATCCCACTCAACCAGAGCCACTAGGCTGCCCAAATTGCAACCTCGACTGCCACTGTCCCCGACAAACTCCGGCGACGATTCCGGCCGAACCCTGCCGCCCCTTGCCTCCTCGAGCACACAGTCGTGATCTCCCCTCCAGGCGCACCTGCCCGTGTACTCCAATCGCACGCGCGCGCTCAGAATAGTTGGCAACGACAACAACCTGAGCGCCACCGTCTGTTTGCTACTCCGGCGACTCTTCTGGTAAGCACCTGACGGCACCTCTCCTTTCCGATGACGCTCCTGCACTCGCCACACTCGGCCGCATCTAACCGTGCCCTTGTTTTTCCTCGGGGTGAACCGCAGCGTCGCCCTCGACTACCTCCAGAGCCACCGACGCCGCCACCTACTCCGGCGAGGAATCCCCGTCGCGTCTGAGCGCCCCTTGCCAAGCTGACCACGCGTTGAGCATCACCTCGACCTCGCGAGCACGGTGAGCACCCCCGTTTCTTCCCTCTCTTCCTATAGCCGCCGCAACGCCACCGCCTGACCGCGCGCCGCCGCCAGCCACCGTTGGCGCCGCTCGTGTTTGGTCAAGTCGATTCGCACCGTTAGATTTCCATCTGGCGGCTTAGATAGATTCATTAAACGAAGAGGTACGGGTGCCTCTGCGCCACTCGATATTAGTTAGATCCAACGATCCAGCGAGCTCGATCCGCCCAAAGCGGTATCAACCAGTAATAACACGCCGCGTGGCACCAGTTTGATTTAAATCAAATTTTGGTGGATTCAGAAAAACAAGCCCTAGCCAACCATGCACTTTGTTTAGTAAAAAGTTTCTGTTAAATTGTTTGTTTTTTGCAGAAACTTGTGTATGCTTGTTTAGGATATAAAATTTATACCAAAATGATTTTTGGGTTGAAATCTTTGCAAAATGGTTTTTTGTGAACCTACTGACCCTAGGAAACAACTCATGGATTTAAAAATGTATTTTGTGAAGATTAGGATTGAATAATTGAATTAGATCATTTCTAGTCAAATAAAAATATTGATTTTGTTATGGAAATGATTTTTGAGAAAAACCTTTGGCAAATGTGTTGATTCAAACCTACTAACCCTAAACACCAAGTTTTGTGAACTAACAACTTATTTGGTGAACAATATAAAATTGTTGCTTTGCTAAAAACATTTTCCACCACATGAAATAATGATTTGATTTAAGAAATGGTCTATAGATAAAACCCTTTTGCAAATGGTTTTGACACTTTATAAAATGACCACCTTGAACCTTATAATGTTTAGAGCCTAGTAGAAACCACCTTTGCAAATAAAACTAACTTTTGCATGCTTGCATGCATGACCTTGTTTCTATTATTTTATGTGTGATTAATTTGTTTGATTATCGTTTGGAATGCTAGTTGAATCTATGTTTGCTTGATTGATTTGTAGTGAAGTTAGAAGAGTGTGATATTAGCAAGATCAAGAAGTGAACCAACATTCTCTACCAAAAAGGCAAGTGCCACTATCATCCATGTCCTACTATTTTCATTACACTTAGTGAATTTTGAAACATGCATGATAAGGACTACTATATTTTGCTATGCTAAGACCTAATAGGATACCCTTATACATTCCTTAGTGAAAACAATGTAGTTGTAATAAGCTTAGCCCTGCTATATATATTAAGATGAGATACATGTTGAGATTATGAGAAAGTTGGGAAAAGACTTGTGTTTTATATAATAAAACAAGTACTCAATGAACCACCTGGGTGGAAAAGGATACACAAGTTTTGGACAAGGTGGCAACAAAAGGAACCATGTTTATATGGCAATCTCTTTTTGTGTGTGCACCAAATGAAAACCACCCAGGGACTTAGAGATTGAACATGTTTCTCGTACAGTGGCTTCCGTGTACAGCCACATGCTAAATGGGCACTGGCTTAGTCAATTACATTGTGGAAGACCAATGCATTGGCCTCTTCAGGTTAACTAAATGAGGGAACTCGGAACCCTACATTGGTGCCTGGTAGACAAGCTAGCATTGTGTATTGGGAGGACCCTATGGAAAGACTTCGTCACATTCTCAATCTGCCAGTACTCCATCTTGGTGAGTACTTATCCAGCGGCCACTGGTGGCAACAAGATGAGAGTGTGTCAAGTGGGTAAAGTGTACAACTTCTGTAGAAGATAAAAATCTAAGTACTTAGCCGTGTCCCCGGTTATGGACAATACTGAGCAACTACTGCCTGAAGCTATGGGAAATATCGACATTCCAATTTCTAAAAGAAAAATTTGAAAGTGACAACAAGAGACTTGAAGCACTTGGTGGATTCCAAGGAGTTCAGAAAGATTTGACAAAGGATTTTCAAAAAGAGCAAAACTATTTTGGAAAGATAGGACAAAACTATATTGCTTTCTGCAAATGAGCCTAAACCCTACTTAGCCAAATATGCATGTAATGATAGGATCCAATTATTTGTACATTGTAGTGAAACTTGCCAATACAATTCAAATGTATTGACCCTTGTGGCTGTAACTTGTTATGTTGCAGGTTTGTTTGGTGTTAGTGAAGTTTATTGATTAGGATTACAAGTCTACAACCAACATGTTTGCCTGTGGCACTTTGAAGATGAAGGACCCCATGCTTATAGATATTCTGCTGCAATGTAATGTAATAGCCAAATGAGCTATGTAAGATGTAATAAAATTATGTTATTCCTGGTTATAAAGTTGTATTATGACCTTTGTTTCTTGATATTACATCTTAACTGTGGATGCTAGCTATTGATCCAGGGACTAGCATTGTAAACACAGGGATCTCTACCTTATTAAAGGTTGGGACCTCTATAGATGGTATCAGAGCATTGTGTTGCCTGTAGGATTGTAAACCTAGGATTGGACAAAAACCCTTAGAAAAATAGAAGTTGTATTTGTTCCCAAAACTTATTTACAAACAATCTTGTAAAACTCTTTCCTCAACCATTTTTGTTTTTGATTCTACATCTCTTCTATTTCAACTTGATGGAAAAACCTACCCCATGGCCAAAGACATCACCATGTGCAAAGGACATCTTCAACTCTAATGACTTCAACATCTTCAACTCTAATGACTTCAACATCTTCAACATTTTCACCAAGGACTTCAACCTTGGATATCACTAAGGACTACAAGTGAGACAAGAAATCTTGCTCAAGATTGGAGACTAAGGAAATACAATTTAGAAGGAACCATGATCACCTTTGAAGTTTTGTGACCAAGAGTTTTTCCCAAGGAAACCATGATCCCATGAAAGATGAAACAACCAAAAGGAAAGATGGAAAGATATCAAGAGAACCATATAGATGGACCACCATATTTAGTTAAGTCAAACACACCAACTTATGTGGTATAACAAAAATAGTTTTGGTTGCCTAAAAATATGCTTGAACTTGTTGTTTGAGTAGAATGTTTGTTTGTGATTGCTTGCATATTGTTTGTGTGAATTGTGAAGTGTGTGATTAGAATTATTTCCTTAGAGAAGTTTTGCCTATTCTAATCTCAATTCAACCCAAACAGATGAGTACTCCAAGAGACCCCAACATCAAGGTTGATGATAACAGCAACAACCAAGAGGACAACATGAGAGAACTCATAGCAACCCAAAACCAGTTGAACCAAATGACAGCTCAATTCATAGCCAACACCAGTGGTGAAGATCCAACCCTGCAAAAGTTTTTGGAAAACCAAGCCCAATTGCTGCATAAGATCAAATGCTCAACATGGAAAGCAACTTTTCCAAAGGAGTTTGTGACAACAAAGATGTTATTCTAGAAGGAACCAAAGCTTGCAATATTTGTGGAGACAAGGATCACACTTCCAAGGAGCATGGAGATCAATGCCCCAACTGTGAGGAGAAACATCCAGTTGGCCAATGTCCCACCTCTCAAGCTACTTGTTACCTATGTGAAGGAAATAATCATGTCCCTATCCAATGCCCCATCTATTCCATTGTTGAACAAAGGAAACAAGGTGGAGTGCAACAACTGATTGCAAACTATCAAGAGGGAGCTAAGTCTACCAAGAAGGATGAGGACAAAGGAAAATCTCCACTTGTACCTCCATGCAATACAACCCAATTTAAAGGACCAAATAAGAGGCATATGAAATATCCAAGGATCAATAGAAGGTCCAAGAAACCAGTAGACATTCCTACCTATGAGATAACATATGAAGAGCATGAACTAGAAGCACTCCTAGCTTTGGAGAAACCCAAGAAAAAGAAGGACAAAAGCCATGTGCAATGTAATCATTGTAAAGAAATGGGACACTATTCCAGTGAATGTCTAGAGAAACAGAAGTATAAGGAGATTGGCCAAGTATGGTGCAACAACTGCAAAGATCTAGGCCATTATGCAGCAACCTGTCCACAAGAGATACGTGAAGAACTCAAACTTATCACATGTTACAATTGTGGTAACCAAGGACATTATGCAAGCAACTGTCCAGAAAAGATGAAGCACAAGATAAACAAGCCTATGAAGGATCTCAGCGTTGTCACATGTTTCAAGTGTGGAAACAAAAGACACTATGCAGATGTTTGCCCAGAGAAGTTACCCCAAGATCCCAAGCAAGCCAATATGTAATTTAGTTGGAAAATTTTTAAGGGTGGTAGTACCCTAGATGCTTTGAGCCTACTTGTAACCCTAGCCTTCCCAAATCTCGGGACGAGATTTATTTTAAGGGTGGTAGCCTGTCACATCCCAATATTTTCCAAATATTGTTATGTGAAAAATAAATGAATAAAATAAAACTTTGTTGATTTTCAGGGTGAGAAGAAACTTTTTGATTCCAATTGGAAACCTTCAAACCTATTTGATCAAACAAATCCTAAAGGGATTTGAAAAGATAAACAATTAATAAAGAAAATTTTGAATAAGTAGAATTACTATTTTTGGGTCTTTTAATAAAAAGATTTGGTTTTCAAATGAAAAGGTAGAAATATAAATAAGGATTTTATAGAGCCAAATTAAACCTTGGCCAAGCTTTTGTAATAAAATGTTTTGCTTTGATTAAAAGAGTAAAGGTTTTTCAAAAATATGCATGTAATGATAGGATCCACTTATTTCTACATTGTAGTGAAACTTGCCAATACAATTCAAATGTATTGACCCTTGTGGCTGTAACTTATTATGTTGCAGGTTTGTTTGGTGATATTGAAGTTTATTGATTAGGATTACAAGTCTACAACCAACATGTTTGCCTGTGGCACTTTGAAGATGAAGGACCCCATGCTTATAGATATTCTGCTGCAATGTAATGTAATAGCCAAATGAGCTATGTAAGATGTAATAAAATTATGTTATTCCTGGTTATAAAGTTGTATTATGACCTTTGTTTCTTGATATTACATCTTAATTGTGGATGCTAGCTATTGATCCAGGGACTAGCATTGTAAACACAGGGATCTCTACCTTATTAAAGGTTGGGACCTCTACAGTGGCGAACAGTACTCTCTCTACCTCCTCTACTTCGGCTACTTCCAAGTTGTTCTCCATAGTCTATAGCCAGTCATCGACATCTAAGGGCTCTTCTGATTTACTAAAGATAAGTGGATTGGTATTCTGGAAGTTCTTATGTTTGGATCCATGATAATCCTGATTTCCAGGGTCTTGGTTGTCATTTGCTAGTTGAGAGATCTATTGAAGAGTGGCTAGATTGGCTTGACTCTCGGTCCTACCATCTTCTCTGTCAGCTATAAACATTTGCAAGATTTGTACCATCGAGTCTTGAGATGAGTTGCTCCCTCCGCGGGGCATCTAAAGATTGAGATATATCATGAGACAAGAGGAAATTTTTTCTAAGGTTTCTGGGTTTGGTTTAAAAGCTTTTAAACTTTTGAGTAAGGCTAAGGTTTGAAAGCCAACAACTCATTCTCATTCATTTCAAAGTCACACTATTATATCCCACCATTTAAGGTAAAGGCCCCTGTGATTGCAATGCTAGTCCCTGGATCAAAATGCTAGCATCCACAGTTTAAAATGAATTACACAAAAAGAAAGGTCATTATTACATCGTCATTCCAGAGATAACATAGTCTTTACAACTAATTAGCCCAAGGATAACACATAGAGTTCATAACATAAGTAAATAAATAGAAGTCTTAATCTTAATGTGCCACAGGAAAACATGTTGAGGGTAGACTCATAACCCTAGTCTCCATCAGAGTAACCTACAACATCATAAGTGACAGCCACAGTGGGTCAATACAATTGGAATTGTATTGGCAAGCAATACCATAGTAGTATAGTAACATCTAATAACTATATGAATTTTGCTAAGTGTAGTTCAGGCTGGCTTTGATCGAAATGAGGTTTTTCTTATTAGTTGAAAATACTAAGTTTTTGTTTGACAAAAACACCCAAGGAACCACCAATAGACATTGGTGAACCTTTACCCTTGTTCAACCAAAAGTTTTAACTTAGATAAATTGGGATGAGGAGATCCTTGATCATCTCAATGTCTTTGAGGCTCAAAATGTCCGTTATCGGGGACACGGCTAAGTACTTAAGTTTTACCCTCTCGAGAGGTGGTGCACTTTCCCCACAAGACTCGAAATGCATCAAGACGAGACTTTTTAGAAGCATTCCCTTAGACCACCATGGACGCGTTCCATCCTATCAACGGTACCACCAACTGTACATCTGGCTAAGTTCGTGCAACCTAGTTGGTCAAGGAAGAGCCCATATGCCATGTGGTTACACTAGAAGCTTCTCAACACTAAACATCTCAATTCTCTTTGTTCCTGGGTGGCCATCCACAAGTGTGATACACAAGGTAAACCATAGACATGGGCCTTCTGTAACCACTCAACACAAACCAATCTTCCCATTCCACCCAGGTGATTCATTCACATAGTTGTTTTATTAATCAAAAACATAATCATATACTTTGCATAATATCATAGCATGAATAATCCACCCTTGTGTTCTACTAGCTAGGATAAGCATGCTAATATAACAAGTCTCTTAACTTAGGGAAAATTTTACTAAGACAATATCTATAGGAATTCCCAAGCATAACATATACCTAGAAAATAACCATATAAAACCTACTCAAAATATCACTAGTGCATAGATAAAAATAGTAGGACAAAAATATGAAGCATCACTTTCCTTGGTATCTTGGGGAATATGAACAATCCTCACAATCACAATCACCACAATCACCAAAATCTACATATAACATCATACAACAAAATTCACATTCAATATACAAACAAAAAAATATATATGAATGCATGCAAATGCAATGGAATGATTTTCCACACTAACAAGTCAAAACCAAACAGTAATGAACACAAATAAAACTTTCTGAAGTCTAAATAAACCAAAATTTACTCTAAAACAATTTTCTAAACAATTTTTATAACCAAAATAGGCCTACAAATGCTTCTGCAATAAATCCTAATTCTTCATAAGAAAATGAACAAATCATGGCCATATATGTGTAATTCTCAATTTTCTGAATCCATTGATATAAAATTTGTAATTTTTGGACAAACAGATCAAAAGTTATTGAATTTACAAGTTTGAATATCTAATAGATCAAAATTCAGATTTTAAATCGAAAAGAGTGACACGCGGCAGCTTCTGATTCTCACCTACCGGTTCGCGCGGATAATGCATGCGTGCCGTTAGATTTAAGTTGCATCCTGCGGTCTAGATCTAGCCATACCAATTCGCTTCTAGCTTCTAATATAGGCCACTAGATCTAGATCAAGTGGACCATATCTACTCGACCAAAAGGCAGCGTCCCAAATGGCTACTGCGGCAGTGATGGCACTGGTGGTGACGCACCAGCGAGGCCAGGGGAAGGAGAGGGGGTGCTTGGGCTTACCAAGGTCATAGCGTCGAGGTGAGGCTCAACATGGTCGTGGTTGGGGCAGGGGCGCACGGACACGAATGGAATCACTTGCCGGAGTTCATCCCGTCGTTGGGTGCTCATAGTTGAAGACAAAGGCGACGACCTAGGGTACAAGGGAACAAGATGCAGGCATCAAGAGGTGTGCAAGAACATATCAAACACAGAGGCTAAGGGGAGCACGGTACTCACTGCGATAGCTCGCCGGAGCTTGTCGGTACTGCGGCGGTGCGACGCAAAATCTGGGGAGCCTCTCTAGTGATGCTAGGTGGGGGGAAATGATGCGGAGAGGGACGGGGTTAAGTAGCTAGGGAAAGGGATGAGAATCACACATGAATCAATCGGCAATTAAGTGCATTGGAGTCGGCTTTGAAATGGGGAGGAAATGGCTGCGGCGTGCTGGTCTCCTGCGTGAGATTGACGACGCTGAGCTTTCGCTGCAGTGGGGTCCGCAAGTCAGCGAGTGGGTGCGCGCGCGGGGAGAGAAAGAGAGAGGGAGAGGGGAAAACCCGGATGGGCTTAGTGGGCCACAAGGGGGTTGGGCTAGATAGGTGGCGCCCTATTTTTTTTCCTTTTCTCTTTTTCCTTTTTTGTTTTGATTTTCTAGGATAGATTTGAATGGCCATTTCAAATCTGTTCGAATTCAAATTTTCACCAGACTTTTGTACTATGAACCTAGTGTCCAAAAGTGTCAAACACATACAAACACTCAAAAACCTTTTTGGGTTTGGAAATAAAATAAAACCATGCCCCACATATATATACATTAAAAAGGGGTTTAAATATGGTTCCATTAGGGTTTTTGTTTTGAATTTTTTTGTGCAAGATCAATATTCCATAATGATATGAATGCAATAATATGATTTTGTATTTGATGAAATTTGGGATGTTACAAATCTAATCCCCTTAAGATGAATCTCGCCCTCGAGATTCGGATTGGTTAGCAAATAGGTGAGGGTGATCTTTTTGAAGGTCATCTTTTCTTTCCCAAGTTGCTTCTTCTTCGGTATGATGATTCCATTGTACTTTGTAGAATTTGATGGTCTTAGTACGAGTGACTCTTTCTGCTGTCTCAAGTATCTTGATAGGTTTCTCTTCATAAGTGAGATCACTCTCCAACTGAAACTCTTCCAATGGTATAGTGTCCTTCAATGAAGTTTCTTCCATCTCCGAATGACACTTCTTCAAGACTCACATGAAATACATTGTGAACTGCAGACAGTGATTCAGGAAATTCCATCTCATAAGCCACTTCTCCATTGCGGCTCAAAATCTTGAATGGCCCTACATATCTAGGTGCCAATTTTCCTTTGACTCCAAATCTATTCACACCATGAAGTGGTGAGACTCTAAGATAAGCTCTATCACCTACTTCATAGGTGACTTCCCTATGCTTTGGATCTGCATAACTTTTCTGCCGGGACTGGGCTATCTTCAATCTGTCCTTTACCATTCTGACTTTCTCTTTAGCTTCCTTGATCAGTTCTGATCCGAACAAATTTCTTTCTCGTATTCCACTCCATAGTAATGGTGTGGTACACTTCCTTCCATAAAGGAATTCAAACTAGATCTCTATGTTCAATTGATAGCTGTTATTGTAAGAGAATTCTGGATATGGCAGACTTTCATCCCAACTAGATACATAATCTAGCGCACAAGCTCTCAACATATCTTCCAAAATCTGATTGGTCCTTTCTGTCTATCCATCAGTCTGAGGATGAAAAGTTGTGCTAAATTCTAGTCTTGTTCCCAATGATTCATCTAGTTGTAGCCAAAAATGCAAAGTGAACTGAGTTCCTCTATCAAACACAATACTATTAGGTACTCCATGCAGACATACAATCATGTTCATATAGATCTTAGAAAATTTAGCACTGGTATAGGTAGTCTTCACAGGTATGAAATGAGCCACTTTACTTAGGTGATCCAAAACAACCCATATAGAATCGTATCCATACCTAGTCCTTGGCAATCCGGTGATAAAATCCATACCAATCTTATCCCACTTCCAATGAGGTATAGGTAGTGGTTACAATAACCCTGCCAGTTTCTGATGATCCGCCTTCACTATACTACACAAGTCACACAAAGCAATGTGTTCCGCGATATCTTTCTTGAGATTGTTCCACCAAAATCTTTCCTTCACATCCATCTACATTTTGGTGTTACCCAGATGAATAGAATATGGTGAATTATGTGCTTCTTGCAGAATTAATTTCCGTACCTCCGGATCTTGTGGAATGTAGATATGCTTTACATACCATAAAGTTCCTTGTTCATCTTCATGGAATCCTTTTGCCTTTCCTATGAACACCCGAATTTTTAATCCCAGATGCCTGTTATGCCATACATCGCAATCCCAGGATTACCATTTTTGTGAGACATATCAGATTGGATATCACAGTACATCATCCATTACAAAACATACATAAGGTCTTACACAAATAAGGATCTCATGATCCAGTCTTAATATAATTCAAGCAGCGGAATAACGTAATAATAACGATAGCGTAGGTGAAGCTCCATCTTCATGGTCACAGGCAATGCTCACGATGGGAGATGATCCTAGTTGTCGTAACCTTCCTGCTGTCTATCTTCCTGATACTCCTCTTCATAGTCTGGCCACGAGAATAGTCAGGGACAAAGCCATGAGTACTCTTTAAGTACTCGCAAACTAATACTAACAAGTGAAGTGGTTTTTGGATAAGATATACTAAGCTTTATGGTTGTTTTGCAAAAAGCCAGATTTACCTCTACTGAGTTCAGAAGCAAAGAAAGATAGTTGAAAGTTTTATAACACCTAAGTGGGAACTTGAATTTAATATCACAACTCTGTTGTGGTCAAGTCAAAGTCATAAATCATTTCACAAGTCGTTTTGAAAACAGCTGACGACGGAACATTATGGCCACTCCAACTGTCCATAACCACGGACGCGGCTATTCGAATAGTTTGACACTCTGCAGAGATTATACACTTTCACCACAATATTCAATACATCCGTCAGGAACAAATCCTGAATTCAGCATACTCAGTATGCGGATAATCAATCCTAACCTTTCAATTACACGCCCTAGTATAGGCACCTCTCCTATGAGTTTGGCCTCCCAACCAAGGCCAACTGTCATCTTGGGTACTACACAGGTGGACAATCTTCACAAGGTAGCCTTAGCTGAAACCTTGGCTGCAAGGGAACCCATACTAAGGTATATAAATTTCCAGTCAAGCCCTACCCAAATTTCGGGTACTATGGTTGTACGGTAAAATTGGAATGGTATCGCATCCAGACAACCATAATTTTTATAAAGGGCTAAGGCTCATGCCTTAATATTTTCATCATCAAAGTCATCTGGTGTTCAAGAACACATGTCAAAACATTTCAGCAGAATGACTCATCATTCTATGGTTTTCATAACCATTTTCACCAAGTATTCCCATCTAAAGTTGATCAAGTTTTATGCTTAGCACTAGCATCTACAAGTGGGGGTAAACACAAATAAGGGGTGGTAATCAGGTCTAAATGATCTAAGTTCAATCTCAAGCCTCAGGATGACATCAAGATTATCTAACTTAGGCCAAGTTTTATGCTCTTTATGCTACCTTCAAATATCTTTCTAGAATATATAAGTCACTAAGTAAACTCTAAGAGAAAGCTTTGATAAAGAAATAAAGTACTAAACTCGCAAGTAAAACTAGGATTGTGTGTCATCAAGGGGTATAAGCTTGCAAGTATTGGCTTGCATAGGTCAACTTGTGTAGTAAGGCTTGCATGGGTAACAAAGAAAGTAGTAGCTTGCTTGTGCAGAGCAGTGGTTGAAGTTCCCCTCGGCTTCTTCCTCGTAGTATCCTCCTTCCTCCTCGTATCCTTGGTCGGTACTATCGTCTATAAATAAACTAAGAGGTACACAATCACCACACAATTCTTAACTACTATATTTAGCACACAAAGGTTCACACTAGATGATCTAGCATCATCACTATTATCACAGAGAATAAACCAATTGTCTTTTTATTTCATTTTAGAAAAGTAATTTCTACTCATTGAAAAACAACTTAAGATTTAATATTCTCCAACTCAAACATGGGATCATGTTGACACATGTCATCATCACACATTTCAGTACATGGGAATGTGATTTAAAGTGATGTCACAATTTAATAAGGTTTAACCTTTTTATTTTTAATTAAATAAAATGACTAGAATGTCCTATGAGGCATTCTTTTATTACTTGATCATTATTTCTGCAAGTAGACCTATATATTTTTATATATTCTGAAAGGTCTAGTTAAATGTGATTTCTGAGAGTTGGAATCAACTCAAAAGCTTTCATGGTTGAATTTTGAAAAATATTTGAATGCAGAAAAGCTTCTGCTTTGTTATTTTTACCATGGGTGATCTACAAATCTAAATGGTTTGAATCCAACGGGCTTGGATTAAGAATTCCAGTACCTTTCTAAAAAAATTAGTTTCATGCATTTTGGTTTAGTGGATCGAGCTGGGTTGATTTTTGAATCTACGTACAGAACTGAGTTTGAAACTAAATGAATAAATCTAAGTTTGAATTGCTGGGTCGCGCGAGAGGTTTAACCGGTCCGGCCCACTATGCACAGCGCGTGCGGGATGGTTAAGTGAACGACCCCACTCGTCAGTGAGACAGCGAGTGGCTAAGAGGTATGGGTAAATCTAGACCATGCGGTCTAATTCTAGTCCTACGGCTGTGGTTCATCGTCCATGCCTGAATAGGACACGACAATGTCGAACCCTAGAATGGCCAGTGGGGGTCAGTGGGGGCTCACCGGGGCTCCGGCAATGTTCGTCGATGGGTGCGAATGACGAAGTCGACGACGACGATCCTCCTGGTACCGGCAGCTCCTCCTAGGGCGGCTCCAAACGACAGCGCCTCTCCTCCTTTGCAGCGGCGAACTCCGGTGAAATTCCGGCCACCTGGTGCTCGCCTTGCTTCGGGGGTGAGTGGGTGTGATTAGTGAGAGGTGGGGACTGAGATGGTGTGCTCAAATCGAATGGGGGTGGTATCCTTTTATAGTGCCTGAAGTGGACCAATGGGAGCGGGCTGGGCTCGTCGTGGTCATCGGCACAGTGTTCTAATGGCATGGGCGACGATAGGGAGCGGTGTGTTGCCTCCTAGCGAAGCTCAACGGCTTGATGGCGAGGCGTGGGGAGGTGCGGAACTGTCGGAACATCGCGGCGCTCTGAGCGGGTCCGACGGCAATTTTAATTGTGCACATCGTCCACGGTCCGCGCGGCGGCGAACGGGGTTGTCTGGCGGGTTGCTGGGGTGCTGGCGATCATGCACGCAAGCGGCGAGGGCGGCGCACGGTCTGTGGGCTCGTGTCGCTGATGGCACACTAGCGCGCTCTCGGTACGCACACAAAGAAACTGGGTGCGAGCTTTTTGTGTGGTCCAGTGGCTGGCAAGGCTCGAGCGTTGGACAGGGGGTGGCTGTGGACGGTGGTCAGTGCTCCAGACAAGGTTTGCGGGGCTATAGCTTCTCCTAGCTCGCTGGCGACATGGGGGTGGCAAGGTTGCTCCCGGCATGGTCACCATTGATGGCTATGCATGCTCATAGTGGTGCTAAGGCTAGTTAAATTAGTTTGATCATCTAATGAGATTGTAGAGTGAGCTAGAAAGGCGACAACATTGGCCAAAATCACTGCTCCTAATGGTGTTTGATGTTTGTTTGTTTGCTGATTACATGGTGTTGATGAAATGGCCGAAAGAAATTCAAATTTGAATTTTGGATTTAAACTTGGTGGGTGTGTTGGTTACATGCTAGGGAGTCTCTGGTTAGTGGGATTGGTCAAGGGGCACTGGTTTGGTTGGGTTTTGAAAATGTGTGTTCTTAACATATGTTATAGATTCAATTTTAAATTGCCATTTGAATCAAGTTTCCAAATGTTTCTGCAAGTTTGAAAGGTGGGCTTTGATTCACCTTTACTTGGTCTTGGAAGGGGTGAAAAGAATTGGAAAAGTTTCTGTTTGAAATCTTGGACTAGAAACACTCAAAGTGGCCTAGTGAGCAAGATTGGCAACAATGACCATTTGCTTTATTTGTTTTGTTTTTGATTTTCTCTTGATTTGTTTTTGCTTGGAAATGTTTTAGATGATGTTATTTTCATCTTTAAACCATTCCTTGCTATTTAGGTTAATAACAAAAGTCCATTCATGCATTCATACAATCATCACATACACACATGCATTCATATGGTTTTTATTTAATAAAAGTTTTTGTTAACCTTAATTTTAGTGATTAGAATTTGATAATCATGATCAATATTTTTGGGATGTTACAAACCTTCCCTCCTTAAACAAAATCTCGTCCCGAGATTTGGGAAAGAAGAAAAAATATTACCTAGGATTTAAAGAGATCGGGAAACTCCGTCCTGATGTGATCTTCTCGTTCCCATGTAGCTTCTTCTTCAGTGTGGTTGCTCCACCGGATCTTGAGAAACTTGATGCTTCGGGTCCTGGTGGTCCTAAAAGTTTCCTCCAAAATACGGATGGATACTTTGGGATATGTCAGGTCATCGTTGATCTCTATGGTCCGGTGATCAATGTTCTTGAAAACTTCAGTATTCTCCGGGACTTCAAGGCATTTGCGAAGTAACGATATATGGAACACATTATGCACTGCTGACATCTCCTCTGGCAGTTCAAGTTGATACGATACTTCTCCTCGACGATTCAGAATCTTGAAGGGTCCGATATATCTGGGGGCTAACTTTCTTTTGAGCTGGAAACGCTTCATTCCCTTCAAAGGTGACACTCTTCTGTCTTGACTAGGCGGTCTTGAGGTTCTCACGGATCTTGTGAACCTTCTCTTCTGCTTCTCGTAGGATATCGGGTCCGAAAATCTGACTCTCTCCTACTTCTGACAAATTCAAAGGGGTACGACACTTCCATCCATACATGAATTCTAATGTGGCCATTTGCAAACTAGCTTGATAACTGTTGTTGTAAGAAAATTCTGCGAAAGGCAGACAATCTTCCCATTTAGATCCATACTCTAGCACACATTTTCTCAACATATCTTCGAGTATTTGATTTACTCACTCTGTTTGTCCATCGGTCTGAAGGTGATACGCTGTGCTGAAATCTAGTCGGGTTCCGAAACCTTCCTGAACTTTCTTCCAGAATCTCGAGGTAAACTGAGTTCCTCGATCCGATACAATGTTCTTGGGGACTTCGTTCAAACTGACGATCCTAGCGATGTATAACTCTGCTAGCTTCGAACTCTGGTAGCTGGTCTTGACTGGTAAGAAATGGGCTACTTTGGACAATCTGTCAACTATTACCCAGATAGAGTCATTTCCCCTACTAGAAGTAGGCAATCCAGTGATAAAGTCCATTCCCACTGAATCCCATTTACATTCTAGAATCTGTAATGGTTGCAACAGTCCTGCGGGTCTCTGGTGTCCCGCCTTGACTCTCTGACAAATGTCACACTTGGCGATATAGCTTCCGATTTCTCTCTTCATCTTATGCCACCAAAATTGTTCCTTCAAATTCTGATACATGTTCATTCCTCCAGGGTGGTTAGAATAAAGAGTATCATGGGCCTCTTTCAAAATAACTTCTTTCAAATCTAAAATCTGCTGGTACACAGAGACGTCCTTTGTACCACAACACTCCTTCATCTTCGGTGAATCCGGGTACTTTGCCTTTACCGATACGACGTTTGATTCCATCGATAATAACATTTCCTTTCCGAGCCTCCTTGATCTGACTGATCAAAGTTGGTTGAAGTTCTATGCTAGCCAAAAATCCTTCACTCACTAATTCCATTCTGAAATCCTCCATCTCCTTGTGCAAACTTGGTTGCTCCTTCAAAATCAAAGAGTTCAAGCGGCCTGGCAATCTGCTAAGGGCATCTTCTACCACATTGGCTTTACTGGGGTGATAGTGGATGTCCAGATCATAGTCCTTGATTAGCTCAATCCATCTTCTCTGCCTCATATTCAGCTCCTTCTGAGTGAATATAAAATTCAGGCTCTTGTGATCCGAATAAATATCACAACAGTTTCCCATCAGATATTGCCTCCATGTATTTAGGGCTAGAACTACGGCTGCTAGTTCAAGATCATGGGTAGGATAATTCTGTTCATGCCGCTTCAGTGTTTGGGAAAGATAAGATATAACTTTGCCTTCTCACATTAGCACACATCCGAGACCGATCTTGGATGCGTCACAATACACATCAAACAACTTCGTGATATCCGACATGATCAAGATTGGGGATGAAATCAATCTCCTCTTGAGTTCTTGAAAACTCGCTTCACATTTGTCTGTCCATTCGAACTTCTTATCCTTCTTAAAAAATTGGGTCATTGGTCTTGTGATACTCAAGAATCCTTCTACGAACTTGCGGTAGTATCCCGCTAATCCGATAAATGCACGAACTTGGGTTTGAGTGGTCGGGGCTTGCCAATCTTCAACATCCTTCACCTTTGCAGGGTCAACGACAATTCCTCCGGCTGATATGATATGTCCGAGGAATCCTACCTCCTGTAAGCAGAATTCATATTTGCTAAACTTGGCATAGAATTAATGCTCCCTAAGGGTTCCAAGGATGGTCCTTAGGTGTATCTCATGTTCTTCTTCTGATTGGAATAAATCAAAATTTCATCGATGAAAAGAAAGACAAACTTATCCAGGAAGTCCATAAGCTAGGGCATTGGTTAATGAAATAAGCTAGGGCATTGGTTCATGAAATAAGCTAGGGCATTGGTTAATCCAAAAGACATGACAGTATACTCATATAATCCATATCTGGTGGTAAAGGCAGTCTTTGGAATATCCTCTGCGCGAATCTTGAGTTGATGATAACCAGTTCTAAGATCAATCTTAGAAAACACTTTGGCACCGGTCAACTAGTCAAACAGATCTTCTATCTTGGGCAACGGGTACTTGTTCTTGATGGTGACATCATTCAGCTTTCGATAATCCGTATATAAAGGGTTACCTCCATCCTTTTTGTCCACAAACAAGACAAGTGATCTCCATGGCGACGCACTTCGTTGGATCAATCCAATTTCCAGCATGGCATCTAGTTGTTTCTTCAGCTCCACTAGTTTAGATGGGTTCATACTGTAAGGTCTCTGGGATATGGGTCCGGTTCCAGGTATTAATTCAATGATAAACTCGATATCCCCATCTAGGGGCATACTGGTCAAAACATCTGGAAATACATCGGGGTATTCACAGACTATCCAAACTTGGTCAATGGTTGGCTGGGCTAGACTCTTGTTGCACTTGAATTGACGAGGAAAGATTTCAGATACATGCTCTATTGAAATTCCGGCTGTACTGGTCATGGTGATGGATTTCTTGGCATAGTCGATTAATCCTTTATGTTTGGACATCCAATCCATTCATAGTACTACTTCCAAACCTTTAGTTCCAAGTACTATTAGATTAGCATAAAAATCTATGCCATGGATTCGGATATGTACGGCCTTGCAAATTTGTCTAGCTTTGGTGGTCGAACTAGGTATTTGAACAATCATAACATGCTTCAATTTGGTGGGTTGAATATTACTAGTGCATGCAAATTCTTCAGTAAAAAATGAATGTGATGCTCCAGAATCAAAAAAACTCTTGCAAGTACTGAGTTACCAGAAAACATACCCATCACGACATCTGGCGCTTCTTGGGCTTGTTCAGCATGCATGAGAAAGAGACGACCGTTGCGGTTGAGCGAGTTCCCTGGGGCAAACCTTCTTCCGGGCTGAACACGAAGCTGCTGCTCAGGTGGGACATTTGCATTGGGGGCTGCAGCAATATCCTTGGGGAACTCATTGGAATAGTGACCTTTGGCTCCACATTCATAACAAGACACCTGAGACTTGTCCTTTGCTGCAATAGGCACAACATCACTTCCAGTCCTTGGTGCAGTATTGGTGTTGGTGGCAGCATTGTTGTTGTTGATCTTAGGTGGTGCACGGTTAAAATTGCTGGGGTTTCCGGGTTTGTTGTGATTTCCTCCGGGCCTTTGGTTTCCACGGATGGGATAGGTAGGACGGTTCATCGGGGGTCTGTTGGTTCTTGGGACAAATCCTGGGAGATGGGTTGGGGAGATACTTGGGTGTATGGTGGGTTCCTGGTTGCTGCATCATGCGACACTTGCGATTCTCATTATCTTGGTTAATCTTGCCTTCCATCTGAATGGCGGAGTCCACTAAGGCTTCAATATCAGCAAATGGGATATTGACTAACACTGTCTGCATCTCATCATGCAGACTGTTCAGGAATCTCTCCTTCTTCTTGGCCTCAGTGCTGATCTCATCAGAGGCATACCTAGACAGAGATAGGAATCTGTCATGGTACTCTACCACAGTCATTCTTCCTTGCTTAAGCTCTTTCAATTCATCTCTCATCCATAGAATCAAACCTGTTGGCACACGGGTTCAGCTAAACTTGAGTTTGAATTCATCCCAAGCCATCATTTGTCCTCCATTCATGGTGCAAACGTTGTTCCACCATGCTCTTGCATCTCCGGCCAGATAGTGGGTAGCAAACAGAACTTTCTCGTTAGCTTCCACTCCTGCAACTTCTAGGTTGTTATCCATGGTTTGTAGCCAAACATCGGCATCTAATGGCTCTTCAGACTTACTAAAGACGGGTGGGTTGGTGTTCTGGAAATTCTTGATCTTAGATCCATGGTTATCCTGATTTCCATGGCCTTGGTTTTTGTTGGCAATCTGAGCTATCTGTTGAAGGGTAGCTAAGTTGGCTTGACATTCGGCTCTTTTGACTTCGCGGTCAGAAATCAACATTTTCAAGAGTTGCAATATTGGGTTCGGGGATGAAGTGCTTCCTCCGCGAGGCATCTAAAGATTAAGATAGATCATGAGAAAAGGTGGAAATTTCTAAGAATTAGGTGTTTTGGAAAGTTTTGTAAAGTTTGACTCAGATTTTTCTAGCAACTTGCTTTTTCATTCATTCATTCATTCATAGAACACGATACAAACACACACCACAACAAAGGAAAACAGATGGTTTTAAGAACCATTATATGAACCTACGATACAGTGGGACCGAATACAACTAACTACGCTAGTGCTCAAGTGCTACTACTCCTCGGAGTCAGTGTCTTCATCATCCTCATCATCATCAATGAAGGCAAAGTCATCCTCGTCGGTGAAGAAGTACATGGCCTGATCCTCCAGAAAGTCATCATCATCACTGAGATAGGAGTAGGGGTCTCCACGAAGGACTTACCCTGCATTCTCCCTCTCCTCCATCTGCATTTATCTCTCGTGGATGGTATCCTCAAAATCTATGATCCGGTGGCGAAGACAGGAAATGATGCGCTCCTTCTTGTCGAGCTGACAGCGACGAGACTGGCGATCCTTCACTAGCATGGAAATGGTCTGATCCTTCTTGGCGGCAATGGCGTACTTGTGGTTGGCATAGGAGCGAGCATTGTCTAACTCCTTATGACGGTCATACGTCATGAAGCTGAGGTGGTCCAATTGAGTCTTCAGATAATGGTGGTATGGGGCTTCCAGTGGTTGTACCATAACATCACGCCTCGGATAAAACTCAAAACGGGTACCCTTTATTTGATTGATACTCTGCCCACACAGACGGGCAAGAGCTTCCTACATGGCCCTGGCAAGTCCATCGAGCCAGTTGTTCTCTCTTAAGGTGAACTTAATTCCCTGTGAGGTGGGGGATTCAATCTTTCCTCGGAGACTTGCAACAACTAACCACTTCAAATCCTCTCCTTCCTGGTCATTGAGCTGAGCTCCGAAGAACTCGGGGTGTGGACGCTCCAGCATCTCGGACAGCTAGTCCAAGTCACGCCCAAAGATGAGGTATCCTCCATTCCCCAACTGATAAAACTATTTGTACTTCACGTCCATCTATAAGAATATAGGATGAGTAAGTTAGTAGAGTGATCAAGTGTGTCAAATTTTAGGTAAGTTTGAAAGAATTTTTGAGGACCATGTGTTTTCATGAAAGAATCCAAGTGGAAAGAAGGAGAATAAGTTTTCATTAATATTCACTTCCTTGGTTTCAAAACTAAGTTTTTGATTCAAGCTTCCATTCTAAACTAGGGTCTCCTATGGTCAGGATGGCTCTGATACCAACTTGTTAACACCCGGATTTTTTAATCCCAGATGCCAATTATGCCATACATCGCAATCCGAGGATTACCATTTTTGCGAGACATAACAGATTGGATATCACAGTACATCATCCATTACAAACCATACATAAGGTCTTACACAAGTAAGGATCTCATGATCCAGTCTTAATACAATTCAAGTAGCGGAATAACATAATAATAACGATATCGTAGGTGAAGCTCCATATTAATGGTCACAGGCAATGCTGACGATGGGAGATGATCCTAGTTGTCGTAACCTTCCTGCTGTCCGTCTTCCTGATACTCCTCTTCATATTCTGGCCACGGGAATAGCCAGGGACAAAGCCATGAGTATTCTTTAAGTACTCGCAAACTAAAACTAACAAGTTAAGTGGTTTTTGGATAAGATATACTAAGACATAGGGTTGTTTTGCAAAAATCCAGATATACCTCTAGTGAGTTCAGAAGCAAAGAAAGCTAGTTGAAAGTTTTATAACACCTAAGTGGGAACTTGAATTTCATATGACAACTCTGTTGTGGTCAAGTGAAATTCATAAATCATTTCACAAGTCGTTTTGAAAACAGCTGACGATGGAATAGTATGGCCACTCCAACTGTCCATAACCGCGGACGTGGCTATTCAAATAGTTTGACACTCTGCAGAGATTATACACTTTCACTACAATATTTGATACATCCGTCAGGAACAAATCCTGAATTCACCATACTCAGTATGCGGATAATCAATCCTAACCTTTCAATTACACGCCCTAGTATAGGCACCTCTCCTGTGAGTTTGGCCTCCCAACCATGACCAACTGTCATCTTGGGTACTACACAGGTGGACGATCTTCACAAGGTAGCCTCAGCTCAAACCTTGGCCGCAAGGGAACCCATACTAAGGTATATAAATTTCCAGTCAAGCCCTACCAAAATTTTGGGTACTGTGGTTGTACGGTAAAATTGGAATGGTATCGCATCCAGACAACCATCAGTTTTATAAAGGGCTAAGGGTCATGCCTTAACATTTTCATCATCAAAGTCATATGGTGTTCAAGAACACTTGTTAAAACATTTTAGTAGAATGACTCATCATTCTAAGGTTTTCATAACCATTTTCACCAAGTATTCCCATCTAAAGTTGATCAAGTTTTATGCTTAGCACTAGCATCTACAAGTGGGGGTAAACACTAATGAGGGGTGGTAATCAGGTGTTCATGATCTAAGTTCAATCTCATGCCTCGGGATGACATCAAGATTATCTAACTTAGGCCAAGTTTTATGCTCTGTATGCTAACTTGAAATATCCTTCTAGAATCTATAAGTCACTAAGTAAACTCTAAGAGAAAGCTTTGATAAAGAAATAAAGTACTAAGCTTGCAAGTAAAACTAGGATTGTGTGTCATCAAGGGGTATAAGCTTGCTAAGTTAATAGCTTGCAAGTATTGGCTTGCATAGTTCAACTTGTGTAGTAAGGCTTGCATGGGTAACAATGCAAGTAGTAGCTTGCCTTGTGTAGAGTAGTGGTTGAAGTTCTCCTCGGCTTCTTCCTCGTAGTATCCTCCTTCCTCCTCGTATCCTTGGTCGGTACTATCGTCTATAAATAAATACGAGGTACACAATCACCACACAATTCTTAACTACTCTATTTAGCACACAAAGGTTCACACTAGATGATGTAGCATCATTACTATTATCACAAAGATTAAAGCACTTGTCTTTTTTATTTCATTTTAGAAAAGTAATTTCTACTCATTGAAAAACTACTTAATATTTAATATTCTCCAACTCAAACATGGGATCATGTTGACACATGACATCATCACACATTTCAATACATGGGAATGTGATTTAAAGTGGTGTCACAATTTAATAAGGTTTAACCTTTTTATTTTTAATTAAATAAAATGACTAGAATGGCCTATGAGGCATTCTTTTATTACTTGATCATTATTTCTGCAAGTATACCTATATATTTTTATATATTCTGAAAGGTATAGTTAAATTTGATTTTTGAGAGTTGGAATTAACTCAAAAGCTTTCATGGTTGAATTTTGAATGGAGAAAAGCTTCTGCCTTATTATTTTTACCATGGGTGATCTACATATCTAATTTTTTTGAATCCAATGGGCTTGGATTAAGCATTCTAGTACCTTTCTAACAAAATTAGTTTCATGCATTTTGGTTTAGTGGATCGAGATGGGTTGATTTTTGAATCTAGATACAGAACTGAGTTTGAAACTAAATGAATAAATCTAAGTTTGAATTGTTGGGTTGCACGGGAGGTTCAACTGGGTCGGCCCACTATGCACAGCACGCGCGGGCTGGTTAAGCGAATGACCCCGCTCATCAGTGAGACAGCGAGTGGCAAAGCGGTATGGGTAAATCTAGACCGTGCGATCTAATTCTAATCCTACGACTGTGGCTCATCGTCCACGCCTAAACAGGACGCGACGAGGTCAAACCCTAGCGCGGCCGTTGGGGGTCAGTGGGGGATCACCAGGGCTCCGACGATGGGGGCGAACGACGAATTCGACGTCGATGATCCTCCTGGTACCGGCAGCTCCTCCTAGGGCGGCTCCAATCGACGGCGCCTCTCCTCCTCTGCAGCGGCGAACTCCATTGAATTTCCGGCCACCTGGTGCTCGCCTTGCTCCGGGGGTGAGTGGGTGTGATCATTGAGAGGTGGGTAGTGAGATGGTGTGCTCAAATCGAACGGGGGTGTCTTCCTTTTATAGTGCCTGAAGGGGACCGACGGGCGCGGGCTGGGCTTGTCGTGGTCGTCGGCACAACGTGCTAATGGCATGGGAGATGATAGGGGGCGGTGCGTTGCCTCCTGGTGAAGCTCAACGTCTTGATGGCGCGGCGTGGGGCGGTGCGGAACTGTCGGAACATCGCGGCGCTCTGAGCGGGTCCATGGTCGGTACGGCAGCGAACGGGGTTGTATGGCGGGTTGCTGGGGTGCTGGCGATCACCATTGATGTCTATACATGCTCACAGTGGTTCTAAGGCTAGTTAAATTAGTTTGCTCATCTACTGAGAGTGTACAGTGAGCTAGAAAGGGGACAAGGTTGGCCAAAATCACTGCTCCTAATAGTGTTTGATGTTTGTTTGTTTGTTTGCTGATTACAAGGTGTTTGATGAAAGGGCCAAAATAAATTCAAATTTGAATTTTGTATTGAAACTTGGTGGGTGTGTTGGTTACATGCTAGGGAGTCTCTGGTTAGTGGGATTGGTTAAGGGGCACTGGTTTGGTTGGGTTTTGAAAATGTGTGATCTTCACATATGTTATAGATTCAATTTTAAATTGTCATTTGAATCAAGTTGCCAAATGCTTCTACAAGTTTGAAAGGTGGGATTTGATTCAATTTTACTTGGTCTTGCAAGGGGTGAAAATAAATGGAAAAGTTTCTGTTTGAAATCTTGGACTAGAAACACTCAAAGTGGCCTAGTGAGCAAGATTGGCAAAAATGACCATTTGCTTTATTTGTTTTGTTTTTGATTTTCTCTTGATTTGTTTTTGCTTGGAAATGTTTTAGATGATGTTATTTTCATCTTTAAACCATTCCTTGCTATTTAGGTTAATCACACAAGTCCATTCATGCATTCATACAATCATCACATACACACATGCATTCATATGGTTTTTATTTAATAAAAGATTTTGTTAACCTTAATTTTAGTGATTAGATTTTGATAATCATGATCAATATTTTTGGGATGTTAAATTTCTTTTACTAATTTTTCCTTTAATCTCCTCTATTTCCTTGTCCAACTTTTGGGCTTCTTTGATCTTATCCAACTGTGTTGGTTGAACTTCCAATGACATGAGATATCCTTCAGGCACTATCTCCAATCTTAGATCTTTAAATTGGGCACACAAATCATCTGGCAATTATCCTTTAGTGAGACCATTCCCATAAACTTTACGGCTTAAAGCATCGGCTACAACATTTTCTTTAACGGTATGGTATTGCAAACTCAACTCATAATCCTTGATAGGTGTAAGCCATCTTCTTTGTCTCATGTTGAGCTCTTTCTGGGTGAAATTATATTTCAAACTCTTGTGATCAGTAAACACTTCACAAAGGTTTCCCAAAAGATAATGTCTCCATGTTTTCAGTGCATGGACAACAAAGGCTAATTCTAAAGCATGAGTAGGATAATTTACTTCATGAGTTTTGAGTTGTCTCGAGGCATAAGCCACAACCTTTCTTCCTACATCAATACTCCATCCAATCACAGGTAAAAGAAGTGTTAGGTATGTCTTGTTCTCAAATTTTTAGCTGAAAGTTGCTTGATCGGAGATCAATTTTTGAGAACACACGGGCTCCTTCGAGCTGATCAAATATATCATTGATTCTAGGTAAAGGGTGCTTGCTCTTTGTTGTCACCTCATCGAGTGATCGATAATCTATGCATAGCCTTTGACTTTTGTCCTTCTTCTCAAAAAACAGAACTGGTGCACCCCAAGATGAAGAACTTGGTTGGATAAATCCTTTCTGCAACTGTTCTCCAAGCTGTTTCTTGAGCTCTTTCAACTCATCAACTGACATCTTATGGGTTCTTTTGCTATGGGTCCAGATCCTGGCAGTAAGTCAATCAAAAACTCCACATCTCTATCTGGTGGCATTCCTGGTAATTCCTCCGGAAACACATCCGTATACTCCTTCACAACTGGTACACTGTCTATGCTAACCCCCTTAAGAGAATTTAGCTTACTCCCTTTGGATTCAAATTTAGACTTGAACTTAATACGTTTCTTATCAGAGGTTGTGAGTGTAATAGTACGATTGGCATAATCTATTACTCCCTCATACTTAGTCATCCAGTCCATGCCCAAAATTACATCCAATCCTTGGGAATCTAGGATTATCAGACTAACTGGAAACTTATACTTTCCGAAATCTATTACTAGATCATGACATCCAAAATTCACTATCATCT